>OZ014481.1:14545394-15200394 GCA_963965965.1 Trididemnum nubilum
TCGAAACGGCTATAGCTTCCGAGGCTATGCCCCGGATCGGCTGTGGGAGCCTATAGCTCTCCCCTGACCTTCTAGCTGAATTTAAATCAAAAAAATCTCGTCATTCCCTCCCTTTCAAACAAAGATCCACATCCATAATGTTGATATCGATTAATCTCGATAACAACAAAGGAGCCTGATAACGTTTGAAAGGGGGACGTATCATTTTTCGTACCCTCTGAAAAAATTCTTTCTGAGGCCCTAACTACTCGCATAACAACTCACCAAATATTTCAAACATGGTTTTGTTATATACCTTAGCTCTGTCCTCTCCTTTCACTGCAACAGTACAACATTGATGTTGTCTGGTTGATTCGATAAAATGGTAACTGACATTGTACTTTGCTTCTAAACTGAACCTATTTAAAAAAGACATACAAAAAAAGTTTAATTATACGCACTGAATTTAGGCCGAAACATGTGACAAGTTGGCAGGGCCCCTATCTCTATATCATTGCGTTTGAGTGTAACACTGCTCCTTTCGAAATGCCACAGCGGTGGCGAACTGTTGGCAATACTGCATCCAATATGACCGACCCGAAAATTGAACCCCAAACTTATCTTTTTAGAGGCAAGCTCGTTACCAGATATTATCATTAGAATACCTTAACTGAAACAGCAATACAGAGGCTACGTAGTAGATTAATTTTAAATTTTGAAAGAAAGTTTTTACAAGTCTCAAAGGTATAAACCTTGATTTTGTAGTCGCAGAGGTCGCTGTTTATTATTGGTCCACATTCTTGCACCAGCACATCGATCATTGCAGTCGCTCCCATCCTCGTGTATGGATTCGGGTACGATGCAACCGTTGTGATAATGGTTACCACCATCACTTCAATAATGGGAAACTGACCAAGCTGAAAATAAAAGAATAGGTTTTTCACTTTGATCTTTGAAAAACACGCAAACTTGCTTATGCAAAAAGCTGTTTTCATTTTTTGAAAAACAGTATCATTTACATTTTCGTTTCAAAACAAACCGAAGTTGGTCTAATGGAAGTCCTAATCCTGAGTTTTATTCAGAACATAAAATATTTCAAAAAGAATACAAGGCAACTTTTTAACCCAAACGCACTTGAAGAATTAGCAACGACAGGGAATCGAACCTTCAATTTGAGTTTGATTTTTTTCGCTGTGCCATTTTGCAAGTGCCCCTTTCCATCTCTTAATCAAGACCATTCCGGGCACTGTTTGGATACAGATCGCCTTAGTAACTTGTTGCAATAAACTTGTACAACAAACAAACTGCCTTTTGGTGCATATGGATCAGAGGGATGCTGCTTCTCGGTTTATTTCCGAAGTGATTACTCGTAATGCAACAGTCTTGGGGGTAGAACTCTTAACGCATATTTCCCATTGTGCCTGGGAAGGTTACTCATCGTGATTCCCACCAAGTCTTTTGCAACAAGAAGACTTGAAAAGAGATGCAACAATAAACATTTGCAACAATCAACATTTGCAAACAAGAAGACTTGAAAAGAGATGCTATGATTGATGAGTGGTTATAAACAAAGGCAATTTACAGAAACAATGGATATAAACAGACAATATTGGTGAAGTGGTTAGTTGGTGAAGCAGAGTTTCGGTTTCGGTTGGAAAATTAAAACAAAAACAAAAACTTACAACCAATTTGAAACAAATATTGTGAAACCAGACTAATTAAAGTGTACATACAAACTGAAGTCCCATAACATCACTAACGAAAATAATAAAGTAAAATATTAGAAAGTTTGAAATAAACTTACTTTGGATGTTTTTCTGAATTTGCACCAGGCCAAGTTAGCGTGAACAAAAGCAGCACCGTAGAGACCACCCAAAATGCCCAGAAGAGCAAATGGAATAAGTTCAAACAACTGCCAAGATTTGTGGTAGGTGACGTAGAACAAAACAAAAGTTTCTGGATTGTTTCCGAATGGATTCAGAGAACGTAGAACAAAAGCAGCTACCATGGCGCAAAAAAATGACCTCCAGAGAGTTTTCATAGGAAAATAGTAACTGACCTAAAACATAGGAATAAAACAATGCTTAAAATTCCATTTGCTGAGTGAGGAATTGGCGTTTTCCAGAGTATTCGTTAATTGGAGTAGTGATATTTGAAATAATAATTATTGGTAAACATAGCGTTCGGTAGCGATATCAGGATTTGGTAATCATAACGTTTTGGCCCGGCTATCTCAACTGAAGAAAATGAAGAGCCTTGATAATAGGCGAAACAGCTACCGCTTAGGCATGCTATGGAAAATTATTTTACGGTTTGAACATGTTAATTGATTGACCTAAAGTTTGTCCAGTAAGTCTCTTTTAAGGTTGTAAAGAAATTGAGTAATCATAATGAACCTATCTAAAAGGAATATCCTCGTTTAACATCTGGGTATTGTAGTTATAGGTACCTCTTCCAAGCTGAAAAGTACTCCACCTATCGGAACTCCGAAAGCAACAGACACTCCAGCAGCGGCAGCAGCGGATAAAACTTCTCGCTTTTTTGCTTCGTTTTTGCCATATTTTGGAAAAAGGTGAGCAAAAATATTCCCACAACAAGATGCGATGTGAACCAACGGACCTTCTTTTCCGAGACTAAGATTTGACGCCACTGACAAAGGTGCGGTTAAGCACTTAATCAGCAAAACCATCTTGCCGAGGTATCCTCGAATGATGAAGCCTCCCAAAATGGTTTTGACCTGAAATGATGTAATTGATATCTGCATGGTATTTAAAAATGCATGAATAAAGTTTTTGAATCTAAATCAGATAAAATTTTATGTGAGATGTTTGTTTAAAAAAAAAAAGTATAAAATTAGGCTCAAGGACTTTAAATGAAATTGCTATTTCGTGTTCGTATTGTGAAAGCATTTTATCGTATCATTAAGATCTTTTTGGTCGACAGGTAAGCGTTCGCCTCTGAAGCGGGAGATCTGAGGTTAAAATCTCGGGCCAGTTAAATCAGATACAGTGTTTCCAACAGCTTGCCATCTTTGCAACGTTTCTTCAAAAACAGTTGGGTTGCCATAGGCGCAATGGCAGGGAGATGGGCCCCGCCAACTCGTCATACCAAGAAAAATAAAGAACTGATTTTGATTTTTTTGAACAGCAAAAGATAAAAATTGAAAAGACTTTACTTCTGCAGTCTTTTTTACATCGAAAGAGGATTGCAACAGAATGCTTACCTCAGGTATTCCAGATCCACAAGCATATGGAGCAAACATCTTAACCAGGATCGCAGCGAGCGTTGAGAATGAGAGGCCGATCACAACGTACATCACGTATTGAACAGCATAGTTGGTGAGGTGAAGCTAGAAAAAAATATCAAATTACACTAAAAACGATCAAGTTTAGCAACAGTAACGTAATGATACTTGTACATGCATATTGCACAGCGTTATGCAGAAAAATTAAACGTTAGAAAAATTTGTAATGACATCCTGCACGCAACAGTAATAAACCTAATTATTTGGTATGATACGATTTACTAAAGCCTATATTATCAATAAATTACAATATCAATGCCTAAAAATCAGATCACAACGTTAAATCCCACAGGGCATAACGTTATAATACAGTACTTGCATTCTTTAAAATATTCTATCAATTTGTGGTTTCAGAGCCAAAAATAAGTCATTGTTAAAGGCTATCATCCATCAGATAATTTACTACAAAATCAACGTACTTACGCTTTCGTGAACTTGCAAAATTTGATCCCAAGTTTTCCAATCTGTGCACGTCCGATTGTGTTCGTGAACTGAGGTTTTATCAGTATACCAACAACAGGAGTGCTTGTTGAGCCAAAAGCTTTTGACACAAATTCCAAACTTCAAGTCAATCAGCCATTTTGCTGTCGTATCAATAAATCCAGCACAAGTTCCTAAGAAAAACAACATTTTTCGTGTTATTTTGCTTCACCAAGACTTTTTTGAAGTTGCATGAAATTAATTACTGCAAAGAAAGGTTTTCTTTTTGGATGAGTAGACCGCCCCTAGTACCGTGAGAATCGCTCATATTCGCATTTACGATTTCAATTATATATTGTTTTTGAATGTTGTTCTGCTAAGAGCTAACCTCTCTGTCCTGGTATGCTTTTTCCTCTCCTTCTTTTCGCCCCTTCGGTCCCAGCAGTGGTGTATAGCACGAATACTGAATCTCCACGTGGAGTATTTTCGTGTCTTAATTCCTAGGAAGAGGTCAAGCATAACACCAACCCGTAACCATAGCCCAATTTTATTGAAGACCAGGGCTAGATCAGCTTAGGATTGCAGGACTTCACTCAAACGAAATAAAGGTTGGTGGTGGAAGACCCTATGTGTAAGTGTGTGGCGTCTCGATCTTAACTGGGACAGTACCTCCAGATTTACAATTATAAAAAGAAACTTAACTTACCAGCAGCTAAACCTATAAGAAGTACTACCAGCCAGCCTGAACATGCGTCGTGTAATTTTCTCACCACGCCCCAGAAAGTTTTGCTAGTGGTGTTGTATATTTGTCGGTATCGGAGTCGATTTAGAGACATTTCTCTTAACCAGTCGATAGTGTGGAAATCTTCATATCGCTCAGTGCTTTCCATCAAATCGGAATACTCCGAAGATACATGCTGCATGAAAGAAGACATCCTTGGCATTTTTTTAGGAGTTGCGGTTTTGCGTTCTTCTTTGCCTATAATTTAAATGTGCCGGTGTTAGTGACTCTCAAATCTTGATGTAGGAAAAACAGTAATTCTAATGTATTTACATCTTTATTTAAACCAATGTATCTCGGCCAGGAGAAAGCGAAGTCACTTAATGAAATTCGAATCAATCTACCACCGGACCATCTTTCCGCTACGCGCGGTGAAGGCTTCACATTGTCTCTCTTACTGTGAACGTCAAGCAAGAAAGCGATATTACATGCTTATTGTTTTTGCTTTGACCCGATCGGAAATCGAACCCAAGTTTACCTTTTTAGGCGTTTCAGTAACAGACTCAACCACTCGATCACTGATGGGCAGCAAACCTATCGCTATAAAGAACTGAATCAAGAATGACCTCTTATCCCCGAAATATGAATCATCAATACAAACTGTACGGTGTATGCCCACAAAAACCTGAACAAAAAAGCAAGATCAAAGAATCTCGAATAATTTGGAAATTTGGATTAATTGAAAAACATTGGATTAGATTAAGTGAAAAGAAAAGGAAGAAAAGTTTTGCATGCAGAGAAAGTCTTGGGCTTTGTGATAACTGCACGGGTTAGTAGTAACAGCGTTACTAGGAAAAAATTGCGAATATCCCAAACAAAATTTTGCTTACTTGAGTGGCTCCATAGCTGCTTAAGAGGAAGTTCCTCTTCCTGCCCAAGCGAATTGAAAGAAAAACTTCGTTGCATTGTAATCCAAAATGTTAAGACTCTTGCAGCGAAAAGCTTAACTTAGAAAGCTTAAAACGTTGAGAAACATCAAAAGCATTCGTTTAAAGCAACTGGAGTTGAGAAATATCAAAGCATTCGTTGAAATATTGGAAATGGTGATACAAATCTTTATAATTCTGTATTTGATTGATTTTTTAAAGTTGAATGAAACTAAAAGGCAGTATGAGTGAAGCTAATGTTGAACTTAAAGGTGTCGAAAACAAGGAAATTGATTTGGTAAGAGGACCAGCATAAACCGAAACTACTTTTTGTAAAATATATTTTTTGCCTCATAGGTAGCATGAAAAGGAGTGAAACTATAGTTAGTGAGTTATTTTGAAGCAGTCAGTAACTTTTGTCTTCTTGCTACACTAAAGTTTCTCTATTTTTCAATGCATTCTAATTTCTTCTCTCTAACTATGCTATTTTGTGTTCATTTGATCTTATTCACCCTGTAGCTTTTTTCATTAAACTTACATACGTCATTTATAGATTGCTGTTTGTGATTTTTGAAACACAGCAGTTGCAACTCATAACCTATCTTGAAAAATGTCATTCGTTTGACCCTGCAGGAAGACAACCTAGTGCAGTTTACATCATTGCCTCATCTATCAAAAACAACCGGAAAAGAACGGTTTTGCTTACACTACTGCAAATACCTTCACCGTCGGTTTATCATATTCAAAATTAACAGAGTAGAACGTGTTTATTTTAATCAATGGTGTTTTTGTTTGCGCTTTTCTCGAAAGCCGGTGACATTTATGAAACCTGACACCTTTAGTAGTTCTTAATGTCAAACAAGGACGACAACACGTATTGTTTCAAGTCGACACTATTCTGCCGCATTTCTGTTAAATAACCCTTCAATCAAGTAACTCTTCAAGGAAGTTTAAATATGATGGCACGCAGGTTTTAAAACCAGATTTTGTCTTATGAATTTAAAAAACATAAATTTGGAAGCTTGCGTCCAGTTAAATTAGCAACCAAGCCATTTTTCAACCGTTGTTGCTTTCTCTCGGCCGTTCAACTTGTTTCGACACCATGTTGCCGCATTTCTGTAAACAACTTTCAATGCACGCACGTAGCCAGAACAAGTTTTTTTGGGGGGGGGCAAGAAACATTTTTTGGGGGGGGGGCAAAAAAAACGGATTTAGGCACAAAATGCACGAAATTTCGTTAAAAATGACGTTTAACTGAAATTTTGGGGGGCATTTGCCCCGCCTGGCTACATTCTGCTTCAATGAAGTTTAAATATGATGGCACGCAGGTTTTAAAGTCGAATTTTTGCGCACAAAAGTAAATTTTGAAGTTTACATCCAATTAAACTTGCAACAAAGCCAACCGTTTTTGTTTTTTTTTCGCTCGACCGTTCAACTTGTTCGGAGCAATCTTGTTTTCACCATCACCGATATTAACTGTGCGCAAATTTATTGAAAAACTGTTACATGCAAATAAATAAAACTTTTGTCGCAGTATAACAGCACAACACAAATAAAATCCGACTTCATACGAAAATGATGCAACTGTAAGTCAGTGACAAGCAGCATCAAATCTCAAACCAAATCCTTTATTACTTGCAGAATTACACCAAGGCGGTAACGGATTAATGAAGTCTATCTGCGTATCATTGCGGATGCGGGCAACACAGCTCCTTCTGAAATGTTACAGCGAAGGCAAACCGTTGGCAACACTATGTCCGATTTGAACCGGAGATCTCTCGTTCCCGAAACAAATACCTTACCGCTCAACCAATTGGCCAGGATTTAAAGGCAATCAGGCACTACTACCTTGGCTCAGTCTTCTTCCACTAACGTATATTTCAAAGGGAAACTAAAAATATTACCTTGCGATAGGGATTGGTTCTTTTCTTTTGCATCAAAATGGTCTTGTGGTAATTTTGTAATGTTATTGCTACCCAGTTATTACAACGCAACAAAAACACACACAGAAAAACAGCATCTTTGCATAAATTTTTTTAACAAAGTTCATTCGTTAACCCACGAACATAAATCAACTTGAATTGAGATGACTGAATATTGGTATGCAGAAAAATATCTACTGCTAGCGTTCTTGAACTTCATTAACCGAATTTCAGAGGTAACTGTCTGTTTTCAAGTTTTACGCACAGTGAATAAAAAGCCCAGCCACACGGTCATAACCCTGTTAATCAACTACCATCTGATAAAACAATCCTAAAATTAGATTTTTTTGGCAAACTTCAGAACTTCAAGGAACCAGCAACTTGAATTGGAACGAAGCTTTGGCAGTCTTCAATAAAATACAGTACAATCATAGAGGCGATTTGCATATTGCTTGCTTGGCTTTTACTCATAGCCTCTGAAAGATGACTCACCCAGCCCCTTTTATAAGTTTGGTTTAAAATGATGTTCAGGCTTAAATTTAACGAAACAAGTATACAATCATCGCTATAACTATAACCAAACTTTTTTTTAATGGAACGCCATCTTTTTGACGCTGCGACTTATGAGAGACATAAATAACTAACTGATCACAATAGTCCTTTTCATTTCAAACAGATTCTTGGAGTATGTTCTGAAATGTGATGAGGAGTTACAGACTCGTCAACAGTATCTGATCTCTAGAATCTGGACTGAAAGGTCTCCTGGCAACCTTTAACCAGTAAAGTGGTATTATTAAAACTGTTCAAAGTGCTCTTAAATCGATTGTTGGCAAAAACTCTAGATTCTGAACTGGCATTTCGCCATTATGCAAATCAATCTGAAGTAATTCGGTTCAAAAATCGAATGATGAACAGTTACATCTGAGTCATTTTGAAGGCTGTTTTCAAAAACAGTAGAATTGTTTTTAAAAAGTTGAAATAACAGTTGAGCTACCCTCAAAAATCAACAGTAAGGCCTGACATAACCATTGCGCTAATTTCGAGTTTTTCTCTTTTTTCAAGTTTTCCAAGACCGCAATCCTACGTCATCATCGCCATCATCTTCGTCATCGAGATCTCCTCCAGCGAGAAGAGCTTCCTCATCCAACTCCTCGTCCAGAATACCGTATCCGTATCCATCATTGGGCGGATCATCGTGCTTGGAAGCAGGAATATAAACGGGTTCTTCTCCGTCAGGGAGTAGATCATGAATCTTGTCTTCTATGGAAGCGAGCGATTCGTAGGTACTTGACTTTGATGTAGACCTTGATATGGACGGGGCCTAACAAAAAAAAAACGAAGCGTTCTTGAAACTGAAAGAATTATTTCAAAAAGAATAAATTAAGTACCGGGATAAATTTTAAACAATTCATTCCATTCAAACTTTTGAGGTGATGCAATAAAACTTACGAAAAACAAATCAACCAGTTCTATACGAAAACAATTCTGTAATGTCATTCAAGAAAAAAGAAAAAAATACTACTTGACCAATAACTCGTTTATAACCGAAATAAAGATCGGCCCATAACTACACGTTCTTGACAAGGTTTTGACAGGTTTCGAATGTTGCTAGCATAACAGCACAGCATGGTAAAGCATTCAAGTAAAACTACCCTAAATGAGTACTAATTTAAAATCTAAACCGCCATCCAGGAATTATCCTTTAGAGTTATTTAACTTAGAAATTATCTTACTTTAGTAGCAAAATAACGAGAAATTTTACTGAGTTGCAACATAACAAGAAATTACCGGAGCGGCAGGTTTCGTTGCTGAGGACAACCAACCGATTATCAACCTTTTCCCATTGAAAAACGAACCGTGGGCGAGAGCCTGAAAATACGTTTATTAATTCGTTACTATCCAAACCGCAATTACTAGGTGCCAAAATTCGAAATGCACATGAAAATAATTCTGCGCTGGCTAGTACTATTGCTAAATACAAAACCACAATATTGTGGATTTTAAAATTCATTACTCGATTTTAAAGAATTTCGATTCCACGGCTCGGCTCTTTTTTGTTAATCAAGAGAATTTAATGTTGTTTTTTTCCTGACTTAGGGGACGGACCTCAAAATTTACTCCAAGCTACATTCTACTACAGTATTTTGCACAGTAACGTACCTGTTCAGCAGTATGCCTCGTTTTATATTTGAGAATACAAGCACCTTCTTCATCGTAAGTAAAACTTTCAATTTCTCCGAGCTCCTAAAAATACCATAAAACCATTCGACCCAATTCAACTCAACTATTTCGATCCGGCAAGATTAACCTTTTGTGAAATTTACAATATGATTAGTAAAATTCAAACTACAAATATATTTCGATATTTTGTTTTTATTCTGAGCAAAGTAAAAATTACCGCGAAGTGCGAAATCATTTCATCGCGTTCTGCTTCTTGAAATCCAGAGATTCGAAGTTCGCTTGGACGTCGATCCAAATTGGCCCCGGAACGAATAAAACGGTGGGTGTTGTGGCCTCTTCCTCGACCTCTGCCACGTCCACGTTGCCAATTCCCACGACCGGGAGGGACGATTCCCAGAGACCCAGCCTGAAAAGCAAATTGATGATCTTCCCACATTTTCGATGAAGACTTTTGAGGATAAAACTTAGGAAGTCTGACTTATTTTCAAAACAGATTTTTTTACCGACTAGTTCTACAGCGCATGACTATTTCTACAACTTATTGGAATAAAGTAAGTATTAAGCTATTAACAATTAAAAATTAATTTCTTCAAAAAACAAAAACAAAAAAAACAGCAACATTGAAACGAGTTTACTCCACAATTAAAAAAAGACTTTCTAGTTCTGTGTCATACCTCCGATTTGAGTTGGGTTAATTTTTTTTTGAGAGCAAAAATATTGTCAGGATTTGAAGAATGATTTGTCTCCAAGTCTTGTTTCTGAAACAAATTTTGCAATGAAAAATGTTACGTTTAAATTTTACTATAGCAACTGTGATTGCAATTACAATTTATTCACCAAGTTGCCTTGGCCAGGAGACAGCGAAGGGACCTTTCGGTCTTCCGAGTCAAGCTGCCACCTGCCCACCTGTCTACTACACGCGGTGGAGGCTTCACACTCTCCCTCTTATTGGTGAACGTCAAGCGGAAGTTGTGAAAACCAATTTTTATAGTCTTTGGTTTGACCAGACCGGGAATCAAACCTAAGTCTACCGCTTCAGTAGCAGACGCTCTATCCACTCGACCACTGATCGGTTAAACTGTTATGCTCGATAAGTTCACATCAAGAAAACATTGCATTTCATGAAAAAGAAAAAAACAGTTGTGAGAATGCATGTAAACATTTGCCTGTTGAGTATGGGTCGCGGGAATCATAAGTGTAGGATTTCACTTGTTAAAAGTTGAAGCTTTCTTTTTTGAAAAAATAGCAAAATTAAATAAGACTGCAACCACAGACCAACAAATATATCCGGTTTCTACATAAATCCAGTGCTAACAGTACTTTACAAGCATTAAGACTTACCGATTTAACAACTTCGGCATGTTTCTGTGAATTATTTGTGTTTGATAGATTTCGCACGCTGTTGTAGCTTCCAGTTAGTGCTTTGAGGGTCTATAAATATCGTTATGAAACGCGACTTGCCAATACTATACGAAATGGAGCCTTTGATGTATTCTAAAGTATTTTACGAATTAAAGTGGAACTAATCTGTTAATCTTTTGAGTGTTATTGCAACTTTTTTCGTTTTTTTTTTTTTTTCAGTTTAAACTTTCACCTTACGAAGGAAACTTATTATTATTTAGTTACATCACAATTCTAAGCAAAATTTTTTGATTGTATTGTCCTTACAAAAATCTACGCTGTCTGTCCGGACATACGGCTTAATACGCACCTTTAATATTTCCATCTTTTCATTGGCAGGTAAACCGCGGTTAGCATTAAGCTTTGCTAGAAGCACCTAAAAATATGTTTATAAACTCGATAAAATTGTTCGAAAAAGTTCAGATTAAAGTTTCAAGACCTAAAAACATGGATTTCGTCGATTTTTACCTTTTGTTGTTCTATTTGTTTTTGCATCAATCCCTGTCTTTGCTTTTGCAATTCCAGTTTCTTCTGCTGCACGAGGCGTTGCTTTTCGATCGTCTTCTGTCGCAGAGTTTCTCGAGCAGCAAGTATCTGACAGAAACAAATATAACCCAACTACGCATCTTAAATCGTAAATTATGACAGTCTTTGAGTAAGGCAAGCAAAAAGGCAGACTCCATGTCATCCCATCTAAATGCACAAGAATAAGGCTGGATATTTCGCCAATAAGGCCCTCCTTTACGCTGGTGAGTTTTGCGAAACCAGATTTAAGCAGGGCATGTTTTTTCGTTGGAAATTTGGAAAGAACACGGCAAAATGCATAGGGTTAATCGAAACCTTCCTTGAAATAATAATCCACTAGGATAGCGGCAATCAAGATTCGGCTACACAATACCTTCTTCTGGGCTTCAATACTGGCTTCCAACATTGCTCGTTTCTCGGCTGCAATCTGCGATGACGTTTCAATTGATTCTTTTTTGTTGTTGTCAACAGTGTCACTTGCTACGTCACCCACATTTGGCTTGAAAAAAAAAATGTTAAAACATCTACAGTAAAATGCAAAATATACGCACATACGATCAACACCACGCATTTATCGCAACGTTGAAAATCCTCCAGGCTAAATCACGCAATCACGCAATCTCCCAGCTGAAAGTTTCAAAGATTTACCAGCACGCATTTAAAAAGCAGCACTCGAAAACTGCTCAACTCTGTTTTGGGGGTCTGCGTACAACACAGTACTTTAGTGTTTGTGCATGGGCATACGTGTTGATTATGGAAAACACAGTATTTGTCGTAACGCAACTTAAGCTAGATGATGAAGACTTGATACATACCTCTAGCGTAATTTCGGGAGCTGCATGTTTATTTTCGTCTGCTTTCAGCAATGCCGAAGGATTATATTGCAAGGATAATTCAGTCTAGAATTAGAAAGAAGAATATCTGTCATTAGCAAAGGTGAAGTCCTCGAGGACACATTTTGAAGTTTTGGCCTCGAAGGTCAAGTCCTTGGCCTTGGCCTCGAAGCCTCAAGTATTCGAAAATTGGTCTGTCCTCGGCTCCAGGATTGCACTATTTTTTGAATAGTTAAAATTTTGTGGAGCGCCTGAAAAATTTTTTGGAAGACGTTTTTTTTTGGAGAGCACTTGCGCTTGTGTCTTTGGCCTCGAGCATTTCTGTCCTTGGTCTCGGATTTTTTTGTGTCCTTGGCCTCGAGCCTTGTGTCCACGACTACACCTCTGATCATTAGATCAACCAAATTCCACGTAGAGTTTATTCGACAGAGGACATAGAGAGATAAAGAACCATACAAGACAAAACGATTAAGTTTTTCCGTTGAAATGACAACAGAAATCTATTTGGTCTTCACTCACGCCAAAATACATACAAGAAAAAAAAAGCAAAAAAACAAACAAACCAAAAAACATTAGTCAAAAAGATTTGGACATACAGATTTATTTATACACAAGAATGGGAACTGAGAAGCTGTGAATGAACCTTCTCGGTCATCTAGAAATGACCACTCCATATTTGATATCAGAAGTACAAAACATTACTATAAATTTTCGGATGCTAAAGGAAAAAAAAATGGTGAAAAAATATTGTAAAAACAACATGAATAATGAAATTACCTTTTCGCTTTCACATGGTGAAGTCGAGTTGGTATTATCATTATTGTACCAATACACTCGAATGAAGCGATTATTTAATATCGGCTCTGTATCTCGCATCGCAGTGCGAGCGCTGTTCACATGCGCGTACTCCACAAGGGCTTCGCTCGGCTTGCTGTTGAACTTCACCTGAAAAAACGATTTTGAAAAAAGGCGACCTCTGCATCACAACTGCCCAATTTACGATGGCACAGAACTTTTGAACAGGAGTCAGCTCGATACTGCATCTTCTCAAAGTAAAAACATACAGCTTTCCATCTCGACATTCACAAATTAATAAGTGTGGAATATCTAAATTGGTTTATAGTCAGTAGCAGTTAGATTCAAAGATCGCAAACTTCATCACCAAGTCGTTTGGCCAACAAAACGTGGGATATAAACATGTTTACAAACAGCAGATGTGTTTATCTGTAACACTTTTTCAGCTAAATGAAACAAGTATCATACCTGTATGTTATTTATTGCACCAAATTTTGCAAAATGTTCATTCAGTTTCGTTATGTTGTTTAAAATAGCAGGTATTTTCTTCACAATCAACGTTTTATTGAAGGAACCTTAAACAAAGGCGTAAGCTAGTAAATGCACTATCTAATGCACTAGTAAAAGCACTAGTAAATGCCTCACTGCATTTGAGGCAAAAACTCCTTTACCAAACTTCAATACTTTTAAACGGTACAAGAACAAGATCTGCAGAAATTTCCAATAATTCAATTTATCAAAGATTAAAAAACTTTAATCACTTTAGGCCTAAGAATATTTTTCAATCTTAAACGTATTGTTGAGTATCGCTAAAACGCTGGTGCGGGTCCAGAAAAACTAAACAAGCCAACTTTTTCCTTTAACGACATGTTATATTGAAGAGGCATGAAACAAGTTATTTTTTTCTCGGCTTTATCCCACTTTCTCATATTTTTAGTAATAGCTACCGTTTTATCGATTAGGTAAACAATGAACATGCTAAGGACTACATAATCCACACCACTGGACTGTCCTGAGAACAGCGAACGCACTTACCCGTTGAGTTATTGAAATATGATTTTTTGTTTGTAGGCTCATTTCCTATTGCTCCTTCAGCCGGGCGTTTACGCAGAGATTCTACAAATCAACATCAAAAGATCACGAGTTACCTTTATGTCGAGTTTCGCAATCAACGCAAACAGACTTAGAACATTTTGCGGAGTCGCAAGTTTCCTTCAATAAAGTTCTTTCAATAAAGTAGAAAAAATTAAGCTGATTTTCTCTGCTCCCCTCCCTCCAAAAAAAAGGTACTGCTAAAAACTAGATTATTAGTAAAATAGTATAAATGTACGATGCTGCTGCTGTTAGTAATTTAAGACTACATTTGCTATTTTTTATTTGCATTTAGAAAATCAGCTAAGTATTGCTTTTTAACGGCTGTGGTATATATCCGCAGGTTCAAAACAAGGAAGATTTTACTATCAACTGAGAAATAATTTGCTCAAATATTCCAAACCCCCGACATTTTTAAACTCAAATGCGTTGAATCTGCTATTTCTATTCAATCTAACAAACTTTACAACAGCCAAACAAGAAAGATAGGAAGTTTTGCAAAGTTCTAACCCGAATTAGTTAGAATTTCTACCCGAAGAAGAGTGCTACTTAATAGTCCGACAAATGCCGCTGAGGAAATACCAGTCCACAGCTCCACAATGATGAACTGCTTTCATTATAAAAAAAAACTCTTACCTGATCGGTTGGTGTCCAGTTTATTCAGAGCTGGATCCTCGGGGTTATAGCCGGGAGGAGGACGAATGTCTAAAAATTTATACACTCAATGAGCTACCGATCGGATCGGACAGGGTTGCCACAGAAACTGCAAAATCAATTTTCAGGGCTTTCTGAGGTCATTTTCTAGAACTATTTAAGGCTGTTTTTAGAGGACTTAAAATTTAATTTTTACTATTACTCTTTTATACTGTATACCTGCTTTTCTGTACGAATATAATTGTGAAAGAAAAATATTGATATTAAGAATTAAAGCGTTTGAGCATTGGGCAAGTGCCTTCACTATTCTGTCCCGGTGAAGCAAGGGAAAACCTTTTAGATATTTTCCTGGACTTGAAAACAAAATTCAATAACTTTCATGGATTTTCCAGGACAGCAAAAACTCCAAGACTTTTCCAGGATGTGGCAACTCTAATCAGACATGAGAAGGCTTTCTGAGCAATTATATCAGAAGCGATAAGACAGGCAATTTAATTAAAAATTATACAGCGTTCGACTTACTTGGAGGAGGCACCGGCATTGGGGGCATGCTGATGCCCAATGGAAGTGAGAGACCATGCAGCAATCCTGGAGGAGGAACTGGTAACGGCATCTAAGAACATTTAGGAGTCAAAAGCAAATGTGCCGTTAAAAATTTTGGTCAGTTTAAATGCTAAAATACGTAGATCCCAAACCACAACTCTTTTAATTCGAATTTCTAATATGCCTAATTTTTTACTTTGTGCGGAGTAAATGCCATTTGTTTATTAGGTAAAATTTTCTAAAATTACACTTCAGACGAGCAAACAAAAAAGATAACAAGTCTTAGGTTTTTCTGAACTCTAACCAGAAATAATCAGAATTTCTAAGTGATACTGAAATTTTTTTTGAAATACTGATATCTTCACAAAATTTCTTCACCAAAAATAAAACAAAAATGAAATTGCAAACAACGTTTACCGGTGGTGGAGGAAATGGTATTCGAAGGGGAAGATTTGGCAGCATGTGATGAGGATGAGGAGGGAGAATGGGAGGAGCTTGGACAGGAGCTGAAGGTTGTTCTTCCACCTTAGGCTGGCTAATGGGAGTAGAAGCAGTGTCCGTTTCGCTGGGAGGATTGTTCACTGCCAAATCATTGACCACAACAGCATCAGTGCCATGATCGTATGGACACTGGTCTCCTTTTACACAGAAGCCTTTTTCTGCAAAATTGCCAAGGTTAGAAACGTCCAGTCACAGAATCAGATAAAAAAAAAAAAACGAAACTTTAGAGCCATAAACAAAATTATAATATTTCTCTACTATCTTACAATTATTTGACTTGGTAAAAATATAATTTGTACATTCTAGTGACATACACAACCATCAGTTTCAAAACAGAACTTTATTTTGTAATTAATGAAACAATTATAAATGAAGCAATTCAAAAAGTCTTTGACATCTCTGCCATTTCCAAAACAAATTTTCCAGAAAATAAACTAAAACAAGCGACAAAAGAGCCGAAGTTTTGCGAGTTGGTACAATGTGCAAAATGGGACAATGCACAAGAATTGGAAGAATGTATAAAACTGTAGAAATGAAAGCAAAAATTTGCCTTCACCTACCATTATAGTCCCAGCATCGCTCTTTTGGCTTTTCAATCACAGTGACTTCTCTCTTAGTTGCATTGACCGAGTCTGATGATCCTGATCGACTTGAAGAGGACGAAGACGAACGCTCAGAAGACCGCGATCTGAAATGCATAGAATTGCACAATGTTATGCAATCTTAAAACAAATATTCTCTACAAAATGCAAAAATAATTTCTCTTTGACTGTACCACTTTGGTTTAATGATAATAAGCGTAGTAAGTTAATACTTCAGAGCGTTAACAAAATAAAAGAATGCAAAACTTTCGCACAAAAAGTAAGAAAAAACTCAACGCAAGATTATCCCATAAACTTTCACATTTTTTTTTGACTATTCTCATAAGCACAAAATGACTAGCTTAATGAAATATCATTATACACTGATACGAAAAAAATCTCAGAGCAATGTAAGTTTGTAAAATTCAAATAGACTCACTCTTCTCGTCTCTTAATTGGAGAACGCGACCTACGAGGCGATCGAGACCGTTGCCTAAATCAAAAAAGGATGTTTCAAAGTTTTTATTGCAATATTGCACCAGTTCCACAAAAATTATGCTAAATTCAGAAGTTACATAGCAGACTTGAAACATAAAGTTATGGGACAGCAGATATGTGAGGTAAGTGCTACCTCACAGCCGTGGAAAAACAAAAAAATTATGCTAAAGTGGTACATGCAGCAACATTTCTGATATCGAATCTCGCTAATTGTACAGCTCTTTGAAAAGATTTTACGGAAAGTTTGTGCAGTGAAATTAGATAAATTTTTGGTACTGCAAACTTTAAAAAGCAAAAAAGCGTTTTTCGTTGATGTACTTCAGTGATATTTTTCGTACATGGACACACAATTTTTCTTGATTCATTGAAGAGCGCAGAAAATGAAAAATATTAGGATACGGAACAAAATGTGTGTGCTCCATACAACAGTTAAAACCACAAACATCAAAGCAAATATTTCATTATACTCGCTTTATTACGCCAAATCGTGTAGCGAGTTTGCGGAACCCATCTCCGCGTCATTGCGCCCAGGCAACACAGCTTCATTCGAAGAAATGCTGCAACTGTGGCGAGCCGTTGGCAACACTGTGTCCAATTTGACCGGCCCAAGATTTGAACCTCAGACCTCCCATTCCAGAGACGAACGCGTTACCGCTTTACCAAGTAAACCAACATCATGGCTTTCTTAGCCAATAAAATACCATGTACCTAATGAAGAAATCAGAAATTTTTGGTACATACCTTTTTCTTAGCCCAGGTGAATCAGACGCCCGGTCACGACGGCGTGGAGAAGGAGTACGCATTCTGGGACCACGAACATAACGACGCCTTAAAAAAAGGTAATTAAAATGCGGCAGAAATGATATGCAGCTATACTATAGATTTATTAGCCACATAAAAAGACTGAACATAGTCTATATTACCAGTTAGGTTTTGGTCGTTTCGGGGTAACTTTTTTTTAGTATTACTTTAAGCAACGTACCTTTGGCCTGGAGGAGATCGCCGATAGCGCCTATCTTCATATCGTCTTCTGCACAAAATACGAGAAATATAAAGTTATCAAATAAAAGCATTAATTTCCACAAAATTCAGCAGAATCAACAGTACATTGCTGCAGCAAACGCACACCCAAAAAGTGCTTTCTCTATTTGCGCATATTATAATATTACATTCCATTTCGAAAGAAATTAGCTAATTAACTAGCTTACCCTTCGTATCCACGAGGAGGTCGTCTCGCGGGAGATCTGCTGTGACTGGACCGATATCTTCGCGAATCATTTGCTCTACGTTTGTGATCTTGTTCCGATGTTCTTTGCTGATAAAATCGCACATTGTAAAAGTTTGGCCCTCTTTATACGTTACTAACTAACTTAATAATGTAAATATCCATACGTCTGCAGTTTGCACAAGCCTACGGTATATAATACAATTTATCAGACTGAGGATAGAGAAACATAGTATATAATTAAAAAACAAAAACAATCGTGAAACAAAAATGACATGTAAAACCGAATTCAGTTTTCAGCTGTGAGAACTGGCAAATTTTGACCGCAGTTACTATTACAGAATTTGAATTTTTTTGTATTACACATCTAACGTACAGTCGCACATTTGAAATCTAAGCGATTTTGGTGCTTACGACATACTGTACACTGTACAGCCAAATATTCTAACAGCTAGGTTTTTTAAGAATTCATGAAGCAAGCAACAAAACAGAATACACACAAGTCTTCACTGGTATATAAACTATAATAAACAATCTAAATGGAACTTTGCAAGTAATTTAAGACATACTGGAACATTGATTCTCGTATCATTTGGTGGAGGATTCGGCAAGTAGCTTTTGGAGTGCAACGCCTCAAACAAATCCTTTACAAATGGCTCAGATTCTAAACAATTAAAATTAACAACATTAAAATTGTATTAAAATGCTAAAATAACCATCAATTGAAGAGGAAGAAAACCAAAAAAATTTTTTTCACAAACAGCAAACAAAAATGAGCACTCACTCTTGCAACACAAACTCCTTTCCAACTGTAATTTTTAATTTCGAATTTGGAGCCGAGAAATCAAAAATTGAGTTAAAATCAGCTTACCTTTTTGAAGAAAAACGTCGAGCTGATCTTTACACAAAGCTTTCAGATTGGCCTCTGGTTTGTCTTTCTTCACAAGAGCAACCACATACTTGGCAAGTGCTTGAGGGTCAGCGTCACATCTAAATATAAAAGTTGCAATTATAATGGCAGTAAAAAGTATAAAAATAGATGAATCGAAAATTTTGATGCTTATCCATAATGGCATATATATAAATTTTACAGGTCCACGAAAATTGACCGTGAACCAAATGACGCCAATTGGCTGAGAAGGGCGATTAAAAAAATATTTTACGATCTCCAGAGCCATCTTGCCCAAACCCTCACTTTGTGATAAAATCAAGTGACGAAACTGTTGGTTTGCGATTAGTTTGTTTTGGTCAGTTTGTCTCGGTCAGTTGACTTGGCTTGAAATTTTATTTCTTGAGACAAGAAAAAACACAATAAAACTCAAAAATTTAACACATCATTAGCAATCAATCTCGATGGTATTATGGACTGCAATATCATTTTCAAACACTAAATTATTGCCTCTAGGAGGGCTGAATAATCAAATAATTCCTATCACATATTTTATTATACTTGCTGTATTACGCCGTAGCGTGTATCGAGTTTGCAAAGCGTTGAATAAAAAGTCATTTAATTAATGCAAAATTGTTTTTGCAAACTGGAAAACTCTAATTGGTGTGTACAAACAATGTTTACTAATTATACAACCGATTGAAAATAATGACACAGAATCTAAATGTGTATATTACAAATACTATATCTGCAAAATTGTTATAATAGTCTAGTAACAAAAGTTGAATCTAAATTGTATATACTTACATTGGAGTAAGCTTATTCACAAGCCATGACTTCAATGCATCAACATTATCAACTATGACCATTTCAGCAATATATCAACAATGTGAACTTAATTCTAAGCTAGCATGTACTCTACAAATATTGATTTCTTGCAATTAAACAAACTCTATGACAGATATCAATAAAATGCAGTTGAACAAAAACTAAGCGGGTTACCAGCACTTTATTTTCTGTAACCTTAAGAAAGCCTAATTGTCCATGATGTACTATAATGTTTTTAGAACATTAGATAATTTGCATAGAGTTAGATTTAGGATAAAATATGTAAGAGTTAACCTAATAAACCATAAAATGCATCTTAACAAATTTAAAGTCCGAAATAATTAAAAAATTGTAGATAAGTTTACAGTAGGAAAAAACTAGCAAATGTCAATAACATCTGGTATTTACTTAAAAATGCCACTATTGTTATAATAAATATTAAAAGATCATAATATTTTGTGCCTGAATTAAAAAACTTGGCTAATGGTGACTTTTGGTCAGCAAAGATATGACATGATTAGCACCATTACTAAAATCGCATGTTACTACATCTGAAAAGTTTGGAGACTTGGCACAGCTTATACATATCCAGAAAAACATTGATTATAAAAAACCAATGTCCTTTTCAAATGTTGAAACTTAGCAAAGAAGCATCAAAAAATAAATAACTCCTGTTATTGACCATTGAATGCATAAATAACAAATTCAGAAAAACACTAATTGAATGGGTTCAAATTGGCAGCACTTGGGCAATGATCATGTGAATTAAGTCTTTTAATAATTTTCATAATGCTTTAAACGATATAACAAAGCATTCCCATTGCTGTTTCCAATGTGAAAGTATCCACTGTTTGGTGAAAAACCAATTAGACGCACAGCTTGTATTCCTTTTGGTGCGAATTCAGGAAAGTTGGGAAAAACACTCAACGATGGTACATGAGCAAGTTTTACAGCATTTGACATAATGTTGGAAGCCATTGCAAGAATTTCTGATGACGAATTAAATTCCAAAGCTGTAACTGGTGTTTGCAAGTTCTTGAAAGATTTCAAAACACTTGGTTGAGATTGAGACATACACGACTCATTATATACATTGACAATGCCAGAATATGAGCCACATGCTATAGCATTGTTATTTGGTGAAATAGCAAGGGATGTTCCTTTGACACAACCCTGAAAATAATTTAAATTCTGTATTTAACTGCTTTAAACAAATAATACATGTCAATGGAATATCCATTCATAAAGATATTTGCAGTGCATTAGCTGGACAACTTTTTTTACAAGTTGTCAATTTGGTGTTACCAATAACCAGTGCCGAGCACTTCAGCAAATCAGTCCACAAATCTGTAAATTGCGGTCAAAGGGTTTTGATTTGTGGATTTGCAACCAATTTCTTACCACAAACATTTGCAGATTTGCGGTAAAAAATCGAAATCCACTACAAATCCACAAGGCAACAACATCGCTGGGATCGTTTCTTCGCAATTTCAAACAAAAAACTTTCTATGGTTTAATGTATTGACAGATTTGAGGGAAAGTATTATTAAGTACAACACCCCCTTACCACGATCTGCTGCTGTCAAACGATTCTTTTCCATGAGTGCTGTTATTCTTACAGTGACACGAGCTAGCTTAACGTCAAGAAATTTCCAATGGCTCATCTTTCTAATGCGAAACTTAGACTTTAGACGAGTTTGGTGACATGCCCATCATGTCTAGTAAGCAAGTGGGCTGCAGGCCTACCAACATTTTCAATCTTAGTTTTATCTTTTCAGTTGTTTTTTTTTTTTTGTTTAGTTTCATTAATCGTGTTTTGGAATGCATTTCCCTCACGATATTTCCAAAAATTTTTGGAAATTAATATTACTGCCTGCTTTGGAATTCTGGAAAAACATTCTGTACCCTGGATACAATCTTGTGATTCACGAGCTAAGTTAGCAATATCAACAAGTTTTTGGTGTGTAAAATTACTACTGCCCATTGATCTTGTAGATTTTTGGCACCACCAGGAAACTGGCTAATGTCGAAACAAATTTCTAATTCAACAGCAAACATTGATTGAACCTGCGTTACATACCAATAACCAAGACTTAAAGGCCAAATTTTCTACTTTTGCAATTACCCTTAGGTGCTGATTGCTCAGTGCCAAACGGAGACATAAAATTTTAAATAGCAGCAAGTTTTAATCAAAATCAATATCCGAACCATAACTATATTGTATCCAATTTGAAAACTTTTAAAGGATCACTCTTATCAAAGCTTGACTAGAAGTTCCAGCATTAGAATTTCACGTAACCATTATCAGGACTGTATTACAATTGAATTAAATATACTAAGACAAACTTTTTGCTTGTTCTTCTTACACATAACACATTTTCGACTTTACAAAAGTTTGCCTCTATTGACACCTTCTAAACAATTTAAAAATTTTTGCACCAGCACAGTAGCAAAAAAATAACAAGAAAAAATGTTAACTGCAATTATCACAAATGAACTTGTGATCTGCCAATTGCCATGCATGATGAAGAAGAAGGAAGGGACATCAACAACAAACCGCCCCCTCCATTCCATCGATCAACCAGTAAATAGTAGCCTATAGGCTTGCAAAGTATCCTTTTCAAGAACACAAAAGCACAACTTTGGGTGACTAAAGTTTTTTAGAACAAGCGACAAAAGTGACTGGCAGGTGAGATTACTCTCTTCCAAGTCTCCACTACAGCCTCCAGAGTCGCAGCCATAAACCAATTCTAGTCGCAGTTTTGTATAAATAATAAACCTGCATGCATTTCCACTGGGCCATGCTGCTGACATGTATACTATAAGTTACTAAAACATGATATTAATTAAATTGAAAACTTACTGGTGTTTGTTACAAGTCTATAACCCAAACGAGAAATATGAAGCATTGTTACTGCCATAGGTCTCCTCTATTTATCAAACCAAGACAAAACAACAGGTAAGTTTGCGGAAGCAAAAAGTCATTTGTAGATATGGAAATGCAAAAAATTACTGCTAAGTTACGCAAACTTGAGGATTTGCGATTGTGGGCCACCTGTAGCTATTTTGCAAAACAGAGTGTATATCTGAGGTGCCCAGCACTGCAAACAACCAATCAACCATCGAAGGTGATCATGCGAACTTTCAAGTCACAGTTTCTTGCTCTATCAAAATCTTATTCATTCCTCGTTATCAAATGAATTGCCAATTGTAATGCACAGATTCTTACTTGATCAGTGAAAGTATGGACACACTGACGTGAGTTCATATCCCAAACATGCACAATTCCTTCATCTCCAATAGAAAGCATATGTTGACCATCATGCATAAAAGCTATATCATCCACAGTTCCATTCATTTTCAGTGTACTGACAAGCTCCTTTGTAGTTGAATCAACAACATGCATTGCACCATACCTTAAAAAGAGTTAATGACTTGAAAAAATAATATCTATCATACACAGTGTTCTCTTTGACATTCTGACAAATCTGGCTGTAGTATTGAAATCTTCTTTTCCCTGATTTTCCTGCATGGATAAATGGATAAGTCGAAAACTATTTGGTTTTACCCAATTAAATTCCTAAACCACTGATAAAATGAGCTCACTGGCTTATAGACCACACACTGTCCTTCGCACATTGGGCACAACAAAATTGAAAGAGTAATATAAAAAGTCCGCAAAAGAATCAACTTTCATTATTGAAACACCAGGAGAGACCCCAAATTCATAAATTTTGCTAATGGCATTAAAGGCACTTCAAATGTCTAAAAAGTAGAAACAGAACCACACAAAACTTTAATTTTGAATCAACACTAAAGCATATAAAACATATTCTACTACTGCTAATATTTTAAAAAGAATCGCCAAGCATAAGCTATCATTTTCGTTTAAACAATTCAAAATTAAGTTAAAGTGATAAATTTTGATCAAAATGAAAATATTCCCACATTGCATAGATCTATGTTGTAAATTAACAAATTAATTGAACTTACGAAGCCATGAACACCAAATGTTTTTTATCTGGTGAAACTTTGTAATTATAGAAATGTGAAGATTTCAATCCTTTGACAAATGAATACTTATTCACTTTTCCTGATATCATATCATAGCTGTACATCCAACGAACTCGAGATGATGTCATTAAAATTTCTGTGCCATTTGACAAAAAATGAGCACATTTTATTGGAAAATTTTCCATAAATAATCCATGAATTTTTGCATTGCTCTTGCCATCAACTTGAAATAAATGTAAACTGCAATCTTGAGAGGCAGTCATTGCTATTTGTGAAGTTTGATGAAATTCACAAGCCTCCAAACCCGATCGAGATGTCTGCTGTTTATTCAAATTGACACATTTTATGACATCAATTGCTTCTTTAGGCAATGATACTCCAGAATCTGTCAGATACTTAGATGGCAGAGCATCACTTTGAATATCTTCTACTGGCGAAGTGGTTATTTGAGCCCACTTTGGAGTAGGTCCTAAATTTTTTTCAAACTCATTTTGTCTTGAATTCACATTGATAGACAATACATCTCTGTTTGTAATATTGTTGTCATCATCATCTGACCACACAGGTTCAATTTTATGTGATTTTGATTCACATAAAATCTTTTCTTCGGAAGAAGTTAATCCACCAAACACCAATTTTTCAAGTTGTTTGTGGGTTTGTTCAACTAATAACTTTTTTGATTTTTTCTTTTGAATCACATTTTGTGAAAATTTTACTTCTCTGATTTCTTCTTTAGGTTCATCCTTTGATTTACTGGTACTAGTACCACTAATAATGGAATTGTCCAAATTACGCTTTTTAGAACGTCTTAACATATTTCTAGCAGTCTGAAGATGTGATACTCTACGTAGATGTATTAATTTGTCAGTAATACAGTACAACCTATCAGATACCTAATTAACAAACAAAGTCAGATACAATAGGAGAGCCAAAACCAAAACTTCAAAAACATAAAATGAAAGTTGTGGGTAAAATTATGTGCTCCCTTGAATTCTGTTTTGTTTACCAATTTCCTAATAATAGTATAACTGATAATCTGGTCTAGCTGCGAGGGGTTATATACCAAAAAATCACAAATATTACTCTAAGTTTATAAAAAAAAAACAAGTTAACTTTCCTTACTTTTGGAGAAAAGTGAAAAAATATCTTTTTCTGAAACATACTCCAAGAAATACACAGACAACTCCAGTTAATCGAATACAATTTGCTCTACTGAATAATGTCTGATTAGCAGAGTGGTCAGATTAACGAGTTAGTCTGATGTAGTTAGTGGTTGGCAATGTCGGTACGTCAATCTCACAACGCTGATCTGCACTTGCATGGCCGTGGTTAACACAGGTAACTCATTATAGACAAGGCAACTGCAAAATACATCAAAGTTGTTTTATCCATTGCGTTATAAACGCAATAATTTTAATTATTTCCTATTACAGTAGAATTTGCCTAATTCGTCACTTCAAGGGGATTAAAAAAAAGTGGCAAATTAAGCAAACTGACAAATTATGCAAACATGTAAAACTCCATAACTTGTTCACTTGGCCCTTATCTTGCTGCTAACACAGTTTGTTACGTATATTGCTGAATATAAAGCAATATAAGCTTATGTACTTAGATCTTTTATTTGACATTGATTTTCTGTAACTTTGCTCTGACAATAATCCTGAAATGAAACACAGAAAGCGCAATTAAATTGTTAATTCTTAATCCTAACTGTTCAAACTGTAGTTACTCTTTTTCACACTTCATCTCTGTAATTACTCTACTCCGTTTAAGCTCTTCTAGACTCTCAGCTGGTAGTTAACGTTTGGTAGTTTGAACGTGCATGCACTGTGTTCTTTTGTGTTGCTGCAGCAAGATTTCCCTGTGTAAACTACTAATTCGATAAGGACTCTTTGTTTGTTGGAAATCCCACAAGCGTTGAACTAACCATTGAGACTGCGTGAATCAATCCATCCTGCAGCTACAAACAAAGCTGTGAACATCGCTTGAACACTGAATCAAATCGGCAACTGTTGAATCAGCCGAATCAGCTTCTCAGGGATATAAAGTGGTGGCAAATCAAGTGAAGTCACAAATTAGACGATGGCAAATCAGACGAAACGGAATGCATGTATGTAAAAGATAAGAATTTTGCCAGGACAGATGAAAATGTAACAACGACAAATTCTACTGTATTTGGTAATGCACTCTTCGACAAACGCTGTGCTCTAACTGTTATGTCCGATTAACGAGAAAGTTTTTAATGTATTTTGCACCTTTATTCCTAGAATTTTGCTGTTGTAGCCGGATAGCGAGTTGTACGATTATAGAGGTAAACATAGTACATTACAATGCAGGAATTCCATTTCTTGACGATTTGTGTCTGATGGCGAGGGTATCTGATTAAAGGGGGTCTGATTAATGGGAGATAACTGTACCAGATTTTATTGCATTGGTTTTCAATAAATTTGGAATTTTAAATTGCTGTAAAAAAATTAAAACTATTCATGTTCTTTCAGAAAAGTGTGATGGCCTGCAGGTATTTCGTGAAAGAGCTTTTTGAATGAAAAGGATGAGCACACCAAGTATTAGGATGCAATTAGCTGCCATTACCTGCTGGAGCTGCTATTTGCTATGGGAATAAATTTGCAGCAATTTATTGAGAACAACATTGTGCATCATTTTGATTGCCTGATAACTATTGCCCATTGTGAATTTAACATTATAAAACAAAAGATGACGTCAATGCATTACCTAATCTGCAATAGAGTAAGTATGGCAGGTAACTGCATACTTATACTTGGCTTACAGGTTCTTTTCATTCAAAACACTTTTGCAGTAAATACCAGCAAGGCATTACGCTCCTCTGAAGGACCACAAAAATTTTTTGTTTTTTTTCCACAGCAATTTAAGATACCAAATTCATCAAAAACCAATGCAAAAAGGCCTAGTATATTCTTCAGAGTGCCGTACGTCCTAGAAGATGTTTTTGCACTTTTCTCCAAAGTAAGGAAAATTGACACTTAGTTTTTTTTATGTAAACTTAGAATAATGTTTGTGATTTTTTGCTATATAACCCCGCTAGACCAGACCTCAGCTTTAAACTACAAAATATTGCATAGGATGGACACTTTCGCAGCCGGAATTGGATGCATCATAGAATGAAAACAATTCAGGGTGAAAATTCACACTCATAATAGGCGATGAGACCAAAAAAGGTCTTTGTTTAGCCATTTTTACATCCAAATTTGTCAGGCCAGCCAAAATAGGACAACAACCAGGACACTTTCTTTCTGTGGGGGGATGCAGAATTTCAATTGGGGGGTGCTAATTCTTGATGGGGGATGCATCCCCCGCATTCCCCCTACAATTTAAGTAATGGCTGTAACGAAAAACTGGAAGGTTTTGCTATAAATCAGTATTATTGAAGAAATGAGAACAATTTAAGGTCATAAAGAGGTATATACCCCAAACCTTTTTCCACAATTCCACTTATTTGGAAAATACAATTTATTCAATTTGATTCCATACCATTGGCAATCCTGCATTTCATAATTTTGTGAAATAACAAAAGGCGTACTGTAGATCAGTACCGATAGCCTAGGTCTACAGGTACCAGTACAGCAAAAGCAGTAGCCAAATTTTCAGATTTGGTTACAGTATTTCTTCGAATATAAACCGCCCTTGATTAGAAGCTGAACAAATAGGGGAGAAAAAAGCCACCCTTGTTTAGAAGCCGCATAAAGAGCAGGTGCCAGTTGGTAGGCATAGAAACTAATACTTATCCAGTTAAATAATGTACTTAAAAGGGCCATCTGCAAACGCATCTGTTAATGAGTACGAAATTCACACAGCAGGATACCAATTAGTGTTTTAAGTCGCAACAGTAGGGTATTTACAGGCAGTTGCAAACTTTAAATATTTTAGTCTGGAAGAAGCTTATTCAGCTCTTTTAATAGTATGACGGCAAAAAATAATAAAAGCCGCCTTTTGAATAGAAACCACTCAAAATGACCACAAAAATAAATAGAAGCCACAGTTTATATTCAAAGAAATACGGTATAGGCTACTCACTGCTACCAGTTGGAAAATTGCATTTCTTTATTCTGCAAGAGTTTTTGCAAAATTATGCTTTTTGTGATATCACAAAATTGCAAAATGCAGGGTGGCTATGGTACGGAGCCAAACAAATTAAACAGCATTTTTGTGAATAGAGGGAATAGTGGAAAAAAGTTTGGGGCACCTCTTTATTACCTCAAGTAGTTCTCATTTCTTCAATAAAACCGATTTCGAGCAGTATTTCTTTAATAACAGGCTAGTCTAGCTTATCAGTCAAGCCCTATCTACAAAATGTGCAAGGTTTTCTGTTTTTGAGCCTTTGCCTTGTTTTGTCTCGCTTATAATATGCATGTGTTTGGTTCTTTATTTGTCTGTAGTAAACAATAGGCCTAACTCATAAAAATTTTGAGCTCAAGCAAAAGGACTCAGTCTCATATCTGATATTAAGCTAAGCAACTGCAATTGGTCACTAAACTTTTTTACAAGAGGTTTTGCAATGGTGTTGTTGAAAATTTTCAATGCCATTTTGTCACAAATATTGGTTAGCCCTACTATGCTGCTTCACACTCAGTGTTCCCTATAAGCGCATAAAAGTGCGAAATTTTTTCCAGCATTTTCTCACTGAATTTTTGCGAAGTCCAGCGTTTTTTCTCCCGCCAAAAACCGGCGTTTTTTTCCGCAGAAAACCATAGGCAGCTGCGGTTCACGGCACCACGCCCTTATTTACAGCACGAAACCAGTAGAATACTAGGATATTTGCAGAAGTCTCTGACCGATGATCTTTTTTGTGTTTTTTTCTTTGGAGAACGACATAAAAAAGGAGAATGAAATGCCTTTGCCAGCACAGAGACCTTTTTTTTTGGAGAAAGCCAAAATTCGAGCAGAAAATTGTTGCCACAAATTGAGAACGCCTCAAGAGCTCCGGCATTTTTACATTGAGTTCAGAACGTTTGCACTATTTCCGGAATTTACACTATAGGTGAAAAGTTAGAGGGAGCACTGTTAACACTTACAGTAAGCTTGTATCAGGAATACTATTACCTTATACTTCGAGTTTTTTAATTTTTATTTTTTGTCTGTTTGTTCATGTTAGTGTTTTTGCTTTTATTAGTTCATGCTACCACTGCCTTGTTGCTAAGCTACTCATTTCACTAGAGTTGCAAAACGTATTGCGTGTTTTGCTTGACCAAGATATTTTGTTTGTTGTTACTCTTCAGCAGCCTAATCCTTTTTCAGTTTTTGCTCATACATTTCTTGCACATTGTTTAGCTGTTTTACAATGCCCCTTTGGCAGATATGCTGGTGACTTCCAGCATTATCTTACGAGATTGTAAAAGCATTCATTACAATTTAATTAGAACAATGCACTGAGAAATTAATGATTTATTATAATATTCAGAATAACAGTGATATCTTTTATGATGAAATGGTGCTAATTTTTTTCATAAACAGCTGAACACCATCATAAAACCTCATGTTAAGAAGTTAATGAACACCATTGCAAAACCTATGTAAAAATGTTACGATAAGTTAACTCAAAGCTTACTGGCTTACACTACAGGTTTAGACAACCACAGGCATCCCTATTGCCACAGGTCAAACTTATACCAAGTCAAACAAACAAAACTGAAAAAGGAACTTTGCATAAACTCAATATTCAAGCACAGTACAAATAAGTCTTTAGCCTTCGTGGTATCAGGCTATGCATTCCACATTTCTACTGTTCAAAACATTTCACCCTCACTGCTCAGTGTCACAAAATCTTGAGCCATTGTGGCAAAGAAAACACAAAAAATAGCTTTGGAAAGGCAACACCCTTCAACAACGTAACTCATATAATAAATAGCACAGACGTCAGATATAACCCAAAACTTGCAAGTAAAAGTCCCATAGTAAAGACTCTATTTTTTTAGAGGTCAGTCATATTGAGAAAGAAAGCAACAATTTTGGAAGCAAACTTTATCCATCTATCGGTCAGAGATGAGCGAAGTCACTTTTTTTACTCTGACTCTAATCTGACTCTGACATGTGTAACTCTGACTCCAAGACGTTTAGAAAAATCATATTCCAACTCCGAACTCAATAAAAGGCATTTTTTATGAACTAGTCAATCATTGCTACCGGTAGTTGTGCCTTTAATGATGGGTTTCACATTGTATATCAGTTCACTTTCTTGTTCAATTTCAGATTTGGCTAGGTCATATTGTTCCACTTCAAACTAACACATTTCAAGTCCAAGTTTAAATTGCGAACATATAATAAAATTTTACTGGAGAGTGTGAAAACTATTGCATCAATATCTGATGTGGTTAAGGTGATATCAGATATTAGCTAACATGATAATAATTGTGTCCAACAAGAAACCTTAAGCGAAAAACTGAAAATGTATGCAAATGATTTTCATACACTTAGGGTCTATCAACTAGCCTATAGGTATACAGGTATGCTTATGATTTTAGTAACAGTCATTTATTACTTTGAGCTTTTCCAAAAGTTTTGCTCTTCTTCATACATGATATGAGTTTAACTTAAGCATTATACATACAGTACCTGCTTACTGCTAAGATAATTTAATGTTGAATGTAATACCAGCACAATCATATAGCCTACTATGACAAATTAGAAATTATTTCTGATATGCCTAGCATCCACAATTTCAAATCAATTGAATCAATCTGTCAATGTCTGAAAAAAAATTAGCAAAAAATTAAAACACTTTGTAAAAAAATAAATAAATAACATTAGCCTATATCAAAAGCGCAATGGTCTTTTCAACTAGTAAAAGCGCAGTGCAAAATGCGCAATTGAATTTTTTTAATTTCTGAAGCACAGCGTAACTTCCGCAATAAACTTTTTGATTCAGTTGAAATGCTGCGCAATTCCACAATTGCGGAGCGGCTTTTCGTGCCAAGTTAAAGCACAATCTAACTTCGCAATGGAAATTTCACATCATATTATAATGCAAATACCGCAGTTTTTGTGATTTGAGACAAAAGAGCAAATAATTGCTAAAGAAGGTCGACATTTTTTAATATTGTGATCAAAATTGGTACAAAATTAAGTTCAATGTATAGAATTGCGCTATTAACTGAAAAAAAATTTGAAAGTGTAGGCTAGCGGAATCAAAGTGCAACAAATTTTAAACACTTTAGTCTCCAACGCAACTTCTGCAATGTTTAAAAATAAAAAATTAAAGCGCAGCGCTTTGCCCACCCCTGGTAATTACCGGTACGTATATCAGACATTCAGATTGTATTCAATAGGCCAATTCATGCTTTATCTGTTATGGATTTGCAGATTAGAAGTTGTTATTCGTGCAGTACGTATCTAATATTGTAATTAAGTAATATTGGGTGGTTATCTGGAGTAAGCTACCACAATAGCATCATATAGGCTACCGTACCTACATTGGGCAGCAGAAGCTGCCATATTTATTTGACCACAAGATTAGGATGCAAATCATTGTCCTTTTATCCAATATATACTATACTGTATCAAAGGCAATGTCTGGTTTGAATAGTAAATAACGGTACTGGTAGCTTAAATGCATTCAAAATTTTTGAAAAATTGATAGTGCGCCTTATACTCAGGTACACCTAGTTAATTTTTATCTTGTGTTATTTGCTTGCTGAAATTTGTGTTTGTTGATCCATGGTGTTAATGGACTTTGAATATTAGGTACACTGTAAAGAATTACTGCTGTTTGTTTTTAAGCAATATCTTATAACACCACAATAGAAACAAAGTAATGGTATACTATTCTCTATGGTTGATTTTTATGTTGTATCTTGGCTTTTATCTGTGCACGTTCTTAGGCACACACTTTTTTTTGACATTATGCATATATATATAAACCTAGTTAATTATGGTTTCCAGTAATTTTGTTCCAGAGATTTTGACTCAGTGATTTTGTCACAAAATGATAACCAGACAGACGACATTTTTAAGACAGAAACAACAGAATAGACATATATGCCAACTGTAGGCCTATTGTATTGTGCTATTGCATTAGTGCATTTGCAAGGACCCGAAAGATGATGAACTACACTCGGGCAGGCCAAAGCCGGACGAAAGTTCGTATGCATATTTGGTTGCCAGTGATTTCGTCACAAAGTGATTTCGTCACAGTGATTTCGTCACAAATGATTACGTGACAGACGGCATTTTGACCACAAGAAAAGACAGAATAGGCCTATCTGCTAACCGTATTATACTACCATTGTATTGAAATTTAGGAATTGACTAAGAACAGCAGTCATTAAACTATTCTGCTATCCCCAGAGCTGTCTTGCCCTAACCCTCACTTTGTGGCGAAATCACTGTGACGAAATCACCATGTGACGAGATCACTGGTAACCGGATATTTATATAAACCTAGTTATTATGGTTTCCAGTAATTTCATTCCAGAGATTTTGACTCAGTGATTTTGTCACAAAATGATAACCAGACAGACGACATTCTTAAGACAGAAACAAAGACATATATGCCAACTGTGTTGTGCTATTGCATTACTAAATTAAAGTATTGACTGAGAACAGCAGTCGTTAAACTATTTTGCTATCCCCAGAGCTGTCTTGCCTTAATCTTCACTTCGTGGCGAAATCACTGTGACAAAATCACTTCGTATCGAGATTACTGGTAATGTTAATTGGAACGACCGACGCTCGCGTAGCGTGTTCCTCTGTTTTTACTTAGCCATTTTCCAACTAACGAGTGCGAAATTTCAGACTTTTGCTTATAACTCGAGAACGGTTGGACCTAGGTACATGAAATTTGGACAGCAGTTTGAGATTAATGAGTTGTATGTTTGTACCAAATTTCGAGGCAAAAGGTCACGTGACTTCGGTTTTAGAACCCGAAAACCACCCCGCAAGTTTGGCGTAAAAAGCGGTCTCAGTCAAAAACGGCTTAAGTACGGCAAAAAATATTTCATAGGGTTGTGTGTCTCAAGATACCCTTTCATCCCAACCAACCCACGTTTGGCCGCGATGAGGTTTATTTCTTTTTTTTCCTTTTTTTTTTCGTTTTTTTTCTTCCTAATTTTTGTACGCTCTTCTTCTCCTAATCCACAACACATCGAAATCTAATTTTTGTGTAAAGTTGTTGAGCTGCAAATGCAATTTTTTCTCCCGAAATTTTTTGGGGCAACTTCACCGGGGAGCCCCCCAAAATGGGGTCCCAAATAATCCATTTTTTGAACAACTGAAGCTAGGGTGCTGGTTGTTTTTGATATCAGTGGATATTTAACAGACAATTATTTTGACATAGTTTGGGGGTGCCACCCCCCCGGGGATCCTCCCAAATGGACCCCCAAAAATCAATTTTTTGAATGGCTCAAGCTAGAGTTCTACTTTTTTTTGATATCAGTAGATATTTAACAGACAAATATTTTGACATAGTTTGGGGGTACCACCCCCCCCCCCCCGGGGACCCCCCTAAATGGACCCCCCAAAAATCAATTTTTTGAACGGCTTAACTTAGAGTGCCAGTGTTTTATGATATCAGGAGATATTTAACAGACAAATATTTTGACATAGTTCTGGGGTGCCACCCCCCTAGGGACCCCCCAAATAGACCCCCAAAAATCAATTTTTGAAAGACTCAAGCTAGTGTAGCGATAGCACGTTTTGCCGCTTCCATAATTTGCACCATTGTTTCTCAATTACAGCGCACCAATCTAATTTGCCCATTCTTTTTATCACTGTAACGCTCTTGTCGACTTGACATAACAATGATGTACAATGGCGGTTGCCGGTTGGTATATAAGGCTGGAGTGAGCCAGCAATTACTCCTTATTATTCAGACAGTCAGAGAAACGATTTCGTAAGTGTTGTTTACTACGAATACATTAGCGGGTAAAACCATCAATCTGCTTTACCTCTCAATAGACTACGGTAGAACCGCCACACTGGTGACCCCGACGTCAGTCGCTATCTAAGCAACAGCCAACATCCAATCAACAACTCACGCCTGCTCACACAAGGCTGCGCAGTCGAGCCGGTTAACCGCAATCGGAGCACGCTCCCTTTTGACTCACCACACTAGGGTGCCAGTGTTTTATGATTTCAGGAGATATTTAACTGACAAATATTTTGACTCTACTTTTCTGGCGGTTCCATAATCAGATATTTTTGAATAATTGCTGATTTTACGGTAGACAAAAAGTACTTTTGAGCGTCACAGCATTAGCTGTGCGTCGGTCGTTCACTGGGTTTGCTGGCAAACTCCCATCTAGTTACATATGCATCGAGTAATTTGTGTTTTTTGTTGCTGACTGAACAAAGAGCTCGACGATGCTAGGCTAGGAGCCTGTTAACGATTATAAAACACCTCCTATTCAGATAATTCTATGTGAATAAGAGGTGTTTTATTATTACCGGTATGTATCAAGCAGGGATGTAAATTACTCTTAATTTTTGAATTGCTTCCGCTTTCACCACTTGACGGCACAATTTTTGCTTAGAATTTTTTGGCAATTTTTTTTCCAATTAAGTCAAAATAAAACAGCTTTGTTATCATCATCTTAAAAACATCATATAGAACCAAATTATATAATTGTATTTAGTGGTTTGTCATCATAAGGATCTACGCATTGGCGTAGTCAGGAATTCTGATTGGACGGCCCTAAAGTGAAAAGCACAACCACATGGTTATTATGTTTCAGTGGATGCAAATTTCTATGAACGCATTCATTGATAAGTTTGAAATAATGAACGATTATTTGGGGTCTGGGAATGGACTTTCCAGCACTCAGGATAATAACTTGTTTCAATTGTTTGCACTGTTAAGCGCAAATCTTCACTTGGCTATAATTACGTAGCTGTGGGCAAAGCTTCCACGTTTGCAGATTTTTTTTAATAACTTGGTTGTATATGCGTTTGCTCAAATTTTTTGCTAGCTACTTGTATTTTTAGGACAGCAAAATAAAAAAAAAAAATACTGCAAGAATTATGTTGTTATACGCAGTAGTACTGTACCAAATGGGGGGGCCCCAAACCACAAATGACATGTAATGACATCATCAGAAGTTTTTGAAAGAGAAACTTTTCGTGGGACAAAGATATTGTAGATTGGAAGATCAGAAATTGTGGCTTGTGTTTGGCACATAACCAGGATATTGCTTTAGGGAGAAGACTTAAACTCAAAGTAAAACACGTGAATTGTGAGATGTATTGAGCAAGCTAGCGCAACTCAATGGTATCACAGACGGGGGTCTGGGCGCTCAGCCCCAAGCTGCCTGAGGCTTTGGGGGTCTGGAGACAAAGACTTTTGGGGAAAACTGGCTATTTTAATGCCATTGGATCACGTTTTGCTTGTGTTCAGAGCCATCTGAAAGAACTAGATTTTTAACATTTGAAAGCCAATTGAAAAAATCAAATTGTTGAATCCTTATTTTACTTGCAATTGAGGTCCAAAACACATAATTTAAAATCTTGCATTTTGGGGTTAAATTTTGTAAGTGATTTAGCAGGTAGGGAAAAGCAAGGTACATTGCCTCATGCAATTTGTCCTTAAAGTAACTTGGTGTAGCAATACATGTCAGATGTAGGTCTACGACAAGGGGGCCCAGGTCCCCTCAATTCAAATTCAAAAATTTGTTCAGTGAGCACTTCCCCTAGCTAATTATTTTCAAAGTATATATTTTGTCGTCTAATAACTGGCGAGGTGGAAGTGGATTGTTATTTAAAAATGGTACAATAGATGGTTACACCTACCAACCATGTTATTTCCGTACCGCATTTACATTTTGCGGGGCCATTGGCACTTTGTAGATTTTTGCAAGATCTTTCTGCCAGATATAGGTGAAGACCAAAAAAGTCTCACCATCTGAGCTCGGAGGCCCTTAGCAGGTACTGTGACATATTATGGTTAATCCAGCCCTAGTTATTGCAATACATTCATAAAAAAGTTAGATGAGGGCTAGAAATAGCAACTTTTATGACAGCAACTCTTATTTTCTCCCAAGTTATACAGTACATTTAAATTGGTAGGCCTACCATAGGCAATAATTGAATTGAGGGATGGGCCAGGGCCCCTGGTTGTCAATATTGTTAATTTACTGTTGTAGGCGAAAAATGCTAAAAGAAAGTGAAGAAGTTTTTGTCACATTTTTGTCATTGGTGACATTTTAATTGGGGGGAGGCGGCCCCCTGGCTTCCCCTCTGGCTACGCTTATGGTACTTAGTAGCAATAATTAAGACCAGCATTATAATTATTAAGAAGTCATACAATATTATTAAGAAGTCATACAAACTTTGTTTGGGAGATATTATGATGCTCTCCTCTGTTTGCTCTTCAAGAATATATTATCCCAGCGAAAGAAACTAGAAGGCTGGGGTTGGAAACTTTGTTTATGTTGGTAAATACTGTGTTATACGAGTATGGCTCCAAATGTTTAAAAAATTGGCAAAGCCATATTTAAAAATATTTTTGAGAAAAAGAGTTAAATTGTAAAACTAAAATAGGAAATTTTTGAACACTTAGAGTTTTAAAAATAAGTTGGTTGGCTACATGGTTCATCTTCGTGTTGATAGGGGTGGGGGCTGCCCGAATCTAAGTGAACCACAAGCCTTTAAAAATGTTTCTTTGCAAATAATAGTCTATCAAACATTCACTTATTGTAAAGTATTTTACAAAAAATTGTACTACATTGAAGTTTTTGACGTTTGATATAAATGGCCTAACTGGAAGTGGTACCCTTTTACAGCTTCCGCTTCCACAAAAATTTGGTGCTTCCACCGCTTCCACATCCCTGGTATCGAGTTATATCACTTTTTCAGTTTGCAATTTATTTTAAAGAGTTCAGTTAAAGTTTTTAAAGCTTTGCTGTTTGTGACTTGTACTGCTATCTTGTATTTCGATAGGCCATAAGTGAGAAAATCAAACCAATACATTCAAAATTATATGGAGTACCTATCAGCCTACCGGTATGTCCTATATACCATACTGCACCCGATACTCCAGTGCACCTGATAGTCCAAAAAATATGGGTACTTTATTTTGGACTCGCAGAGGATTCGCATTTTTTAATTTGTCCACAAACAGATTTCGCAGCAGAGTCTGAAGTCTTTGGACTCAGAGGCAGATTTTTTGGACTCTGACCATGGATGGTACAAAGATTGGGCCCAATCTATCCTTGGTCTGTAAAATGTAAATTATGGCTAATCGTTAAGCAGTGCTGCCATCGAAGGTAGGCTTGATAGGTACTGCCTATGTTGTATTTTGGCCGACTAGGTTTCCTGCCTACAGAATCACGCAATTCCCCCTACTTGTCAGTTGCCACTGATTAATGAGGGTTCAGCACCAAAAACTAAATAGAACCAAATCCCTGGTGTTCACCTAAATTTTGGCCAAACTTTCTTGCAATCGCAGTCGCCACCTTTTTTTTAATGTTGCAATATTAATATATATTGCAAATTTAAGTATTTTACGGAGCCTACCTACAACAAAGCTTGAGAAGCCTACCCACCTATTTGTTTAGGAAGGCAGCGCTGACAATAGGTGGTTGCTATAAACAAAGAAAAGGGAGTGACTAGGCTTACCAATATGTCACCAAAATTTTTCAGAGTTAAAATAAGGGTTTGGGGTTGGTGTTGGTAAGAGTTTGACTTGGGGTTACTGTAGATTTCCATCAGAATCATTACAAAAAAAAGTAAATAAAAATTCCCAATAAAAAAGTCTCTTCCTAAAAAATTAGGAAAAGGTTTGGCGCTTGTTCCATGTGCCAAGTCACTTCGAAAAAATTAAGCTCGCTAACAGTGAGAGCATAATTATATTTTTTGGATCAAAGAGCAGGGTTCGAAATTAACGCTTGCCCGAAGCTCTCTGAAATCGCCTCGGGCAAGTTATTTTTCGGCTTGACTTGCCCAACGGGCAAGCTAACAAAATACAGCGTATTAAACAACATCAAACAAGATTATTTAGAGATGCAATTTAGGTCCGTTTTTGTTGCAATCAAATAAAATGTAAGTAGAGAAAGCTGTAGCTTGTTTTATTTTAGCACTTTGAAATCATCGCAATTAACACTTCTTAAAATTGCATGCAAGTTTTTCGATACTCAGATGTGCTTTGCAGCTTTTTGCCACTAAGTGCTGCGTTTTCTAAGAAAAAATGTTTCACACTTGCCGCCTTATCCACTGTTTCAAATATCACAAGTACAACTATACCCTGTGCTGCATGAAGACAAAGTCAAGAATTTTGCAGTTTTTTTGTTATGATTATTTTGAAGATCTTTTCCTTCTATAACTTTTGCAAAAAAATTTGGCTTTCTAGCTGGTGTAGTTTTCAAAATATTCGCAATTGAAAATACATTGCAACCAAAAAATCAATTTTTGCGTAATGCATTTGTAAAAAGTTATTTATTACGTCACCTTACCATAGCAATTGCACACAAAAACTTGATTCTTGAAACAGGATACACGTACTGTGCAAATTCAGTGTTTTTGCCAAGAAGTACTGCCTTAAAACTTATTAAGCCTATTTTTTTTTCGGGTAAGTTGAAATTTTATCGGGCAAGTAGACATTAGACATCATGGTAAAAAGGTTAATTTCGACCCCTGAAAAGTTATGATTTAAGTACAGGCAGCTAGGCTGGAATGAAAATCTGAAATTTGTGTTAGGGCTAAGTTTAGATCTGAGATTATTAGGGCTAAGATTAGATTTTTGTTAGGCCTATACCTATTCTTAAGTGGTGTCTATTGTCGGAATTTTGCAATTAAGTTGATTTCAATGGGCCTAAAAACAGTAGCATTCAAGGATACTAGCCTATTGGTTAATTTTTTTTAACCATACAGTATAACAGTGAATCACTAAAGTGGTGTAACAAAATTCATCTTTTTCACAGTCTTAAGACTTATGATTTAGACGTCTGCTAAATAGTCTATTTGGCGAGTAGCAAGTGGCAAAATTTTTTTTGATGGATTTAGAAGAACAAGAAAATGAATTGCTGGCTTTGCAAAGTATTTTAGATCCTGATTCATTTACTTTGGAGAAATCATCTGGAGAAATTAAAATTCATCCAAATTTAACATTAGTTGTATCAATTGAAACAACTAGTGATGGAGGTTCTACACAAGATCACAAAGTTCAGCACTTGCCACCTTTTGTTTTAAGTTTTACTTTTCCTTCCTCGTACCCATCAATTTTGCCTCCGACTTATACGTTATCTTGCATTTGGCTGTCAAAATATCAGGTATGTACAATGTACATAAAAAGTTTTTAAGATCTAGCTTACATGCAGCATTTTATTGACTTTGATTACATTATGTATATACAAGATACTTGAATAATCTTGACATGGAATGCAAGTGAAATTTTCCAATTTTGCCTAAAAATCTAGATTCTTTCTAGTCTGTGGTGTACTACAGCTTTACTAAATGGTTTGTCTAAGTGTGCAATAAAAAGTTCAGACTAAACCAACTTCTTAAAGTAGGGCTTAGGTTGTTATAGTTAAATTTTCTTTACTGTTTGTTAAATTGATCAATTTTTTCACACCCCTACTTTGTTTATTTAAATTCTGTTATACTCATTTCTTAAATTGTAGAGGAGACGCGTCCGCCCATCGAAATTTGAGCGCTGGATGATCAGACGAAAAAGAGCCAGCCAGCATGAATAAATCCCAGAAAGTTCGGCCGAATATAGTCCCAAATTGCAATGAAGACCTTTTTTTTTGGTCTTCATTCAATTTCGGGGACAGAATTACATTATTTTCACTGAAGTACTCTTGCATGCCAAATGCGTTTGGTCAAGGCTGCAAAAGCATTCCCCCTTGCAAAATTTTACAATTTGAGTACTGGTTATTATGTATCATTTCGTGTTGCTTTATCGTTTTTTAATAATATGTCCATTTCATATGATGAAAGACATTTGGTAAAACACCCCCTTACCATAGGTTGAGTCCTCGAGAACACATTTTGCAGTACTTGGCCTCGGCGCCTACAAGTCCTGGAAAATGCCCTGTTTTCGGCTGAGGACAGCACTATTTTATGATTTGTTAAAATTGGGCCTAGGTCATGACCTATTTTTTCTTCGCCTGGGAGAACACCAGAGACCTCACAGTAAATTTATGAAGACCTTTTTTTTTCTTTTTGAGAACGCCAAAAATTTCGCAGAAAATTGGCAATTTTTTTCTATGAAGATTTTTTTTGGAAAACACGCGTTGTGTCCTCGACTCTACCTCTTACCCCTAAATTCAGAAGTAAAACTAGGCCTATTAGTGTTGTTGATCCACTGGCAATAATTTGCTTGCAACAAGGTTCGACAAATAATCTGTGTTTTTGCATGTTTGTTAAATTTCTACATGTTATTGTACTATCTGATATCTCATTAATAAGTCACACTTTTGCCTAGATTGTAAAATACCTTCATGGATTGCTTATTTATCCATCTGTTGAATTTCATTGGTCTCTGTAATATATTTTTATTACATAAACTGTTGAAAAGATTAAATGGTCTCTTCGTGTAAAAAAATTTATATACAATTATATTTATACATCATTTCATAGCCTTCTTTAACATGGTGAAAACACTCAAAAACCACATTAATGTTGATAAGATTCAACAATATTTATTTGACAAAAAAATCGCACCTTGCTGCAAGCGAAATTATTGCCAGTGGGCTATGTAACCATTAATTGATTTTTATTGGGCACATGTCGACTTGTTTTTGGATTTTCCATGGTTTGCTATGGGAAAATCGCCGATATTTTGGGTGCACATCAAGTAATCAAAACCCAAGAGGGTACACTGCCAGTGGGACAGAATCATAGGAGGTACTAGTACCAGTACTAGACAATAGTATTTCTTTTGAATTTCCAACAATTTCATGAATAAAATTGAATTTTTTTTTAGCTGAACTTATTATGTGATCAGTTGGATGATATTTGGAAAGCACAAGATGGAAATGTCATTTTGTTCTCATGGTTTCAATTTCTCCAAGATGAATCTCTTGATTATTTGGGTATTGTTGATACTTTGAAGATTGAATTGTCATCCATCGATTGTAAGGCATTGAATACATTACCCGATGATTGTACAGCAGCAGAAGTAGAAAAAAGTAATCGTGCTGTGCAAGATGTAAGAAGGAAAGAAGAAATTTTACCTTTAATTCTTCAACATGATCAAATAAAAAAGCAAGAAACTTTTGATCTTTCTACTTTTTCATGTCCAATTTGTTTTGAAGATAAAGTAGGAACAAATTGTTTGCAATTTACAGGTATTTTTTACTGTTTAAAATTGACAACTTACTTACCACTACAAAGTACGAGTACTGGTATATAAGAATACTTGTAAATTTTTACAACTCTTATTAAATCAAATAATAATTCTTGCTTTTGCTGAGCAGCTGTAAAATACTGTATTTGTATATTGTGCCGTAGCTTGTAATATCGAAGCAAATAAAAAATACACCGACTCCAAAACAATATGTGTTAGGCTGTTAATGAAAAGTTTGATTGTGCCTCTAAGACTCTACATACTGTCTATATAGCTTATCATTAAAATTACAGCATTGTACCAATGCCGTCAGATTGTTCTTGTTCAGGACATTTCCGTACCAATACTAATTTCATTGTCAAAGCTGTCATTCTATACCATATTTCTGATTTTAAACCACATTTGAATAAAATTTGCACCCAAATAAAAAAAAAACATAAAAAAACTAAAGCCTCCCTTGTTAATGAGCACCAAAATACAGTATGAACAAAACAATACGTTTTCCCACCCTTAGAGATTAATTGTTTAAACTGGTTTTAATTTCCTACAATTGGAAACCCGTAGTGACGATAATTCACTATTTCCAGCAAGTTGAAAAGTTGATAAATTTTTTTGGCTAAAGGGTCATTCCATAGTTACTGATACAGCCAAAAAGTCACCCCTTCAGATTTTCTTCAAATTTTATATGCAAATTCTACATCTTATTCTGAGTTCAGCAAACTTTGTCCCGTCAAAATTGACCAAGTACTTTTTGAGATATTCAATTTTAAAAACAAGCACTTTTTACAATATTTGCTGATCGCTCATGCATGAAAATCACAAGTGTATTTTCAAATTGCTGTAATTTCTTCAAATCATAAGCTATTGTAAAAATCAAAACATATACCAGTTTCTTGGACCTAGCCGCTTCCATTTATGATGACGGCATACAGATTTTCAAATTAGAAAAAGGTTTAAAGCAGGGTTTACACTACAAGGGCGTTTGTGCTCACTGAAGCGTATCACGATTTCAAACGTCAATATCTCAAAAACCTATCAATTGATTTTTTCAAGACTGGGCTCATTTGAAAGCTTGAATCAAGCTCTTTTCTGCCAAAACAAAAGAAAAAGTGCTTTTTGTGTGCTTTTTCAATTTCATGCCAATTTGTTGAATGACCTGATTTTTTTCAAATTTGTAATATTACGTAATCATAATACAGTGGTAGACTAATTAGGTTCATAGTACTAGTGATTGTTTAACTTGCTTCAATATAAAAATGGATGGTGATCTTGAAACTGACTTGCAATGCGGTATCATAGACTGTTCTGGTGAAAATGTTTTGGTTCTTTCTGAGATTGAACAAGTATTGGTGTCAAAACGAAGTGGATCATCTGCACGTTATTTATGCGAGAAACACAGACAAGAGTATTTAAAACTTTATGAATTTAATCAACGATTTTGCTGTGATCCATTTGAAAAACACAGAAAAAGAGCACAGCCACGCTTTACAATTACTTTGGAAGAGTCTAGAGCTATGACTAGCACTCACTTAATTCCAGGAAAAAAGCTTTGCAACAGTTGCAAAATTGAAGTGAGAAATAGAATGAGCTCAGAAGCTAGTGATAGTGCAGATGATGGCTCAACAACTTCAGCCACAAGTTCAAATCAAGATAATGACACAACAGCAGCCAATGCTTTAATCAGCACATTAAATGTTCTTTCACCAACGAGTACTATATCCCCAATCAAAACCTTCCAAACAAATACCCAAAGAAAAGAATCCACAAAAAAAAGAAAACTTAGTGCTATTTATGAAGCTTCGAATGTCATTCTCTCTACATGCTTGGATGTTTCATCTACAGCCAGTAATCAAACAGTTCCGTCTACAAGTACTGATTCTTGGAATGATACTGTAAAGAAGGCTGCAGAATTTGATAATATCTTTGAGAAGATGAAAAGTTTGTGCTTAGGTGATACTCTAACAAGATCTCAGAAACTTCAGGTCTTGTCTATATGTCCCAACTTCCAGTCAAGAGAAAAATTTGCACAAGATTTTAATGTAAGTAAACGAATAGTAACTCAAGCAAGATCAATTGATTTTATGGCCCTTCCCCCACCACGGGCTGTTGTACCATTTCCCAGAGAAACCAAAGAAGCTGTGATAAAATTTTATGAAGATGACCAATTCAGTCGACTGCTTCCTGGAAAGAAAGATAGAGTTTCCATTGGAAAGAAGGAATACCAACAAAAAAGGTTAATTTTACTGACACTGAAGGAGTTGTTTCAACAGTTTAAGATTCAACATCCAGACATAAAGATTGGCTTTTCAAAGTTTTGCACACTAAGGCCAAAATGGTGTGTTGTAGCAGGATCTGCAGGTACACATGCAGTATGTGTTTGCTTAATTCATGAGAATCCTAAACTTTTGATTGAATCAGGAAATATACCATTGTCATAAAAAGAACTGCTGAGTTTAATGGTCTGTGATGTGGAATCCAGGAACTGCATGCTAAACAAATGTGATTTATGTCCATCAGTGGCTAACTTAAGAGAATATCTGCAGAGTTTATTTGAAGACACCAATGATGAAATCTTGTTTAAGCAGTGGACAACTGTGGACAGAGCTGAGATTGTTACAATGATTACAACAGTGCAAGAGTTCATTGAAACATTAATCGAAAAACTTGCTATTCTTTTACCTCACTCCTACATATCAAAAGCTCAAATGAATTACTACAAAGCTAAAAAAGAAGCTCTCTGTGAAGGCGAAGTTTTAATTACCATGGATTTTGCAGAAAACTACTCCTTTCAAGTTCAGAATGAAGTGCAGGGATTTCATTGGACCAACAGTCAGGTAACTGTTCATCCAGTTGTTTGCTACTATAAATCTTCTAACTCTGATTGTGTTCAACATTGCTCTCTGGTGTTTTTATCCGACATTCTGGAACATAATGTTCACATGGTGTATTGTATACAGAAGCAAACAATAGAATTTTTGAGAAAAAAGCTTCCAGCATTAGCAAAAGTAGAATATTTTACAGATGGATCAGCTGCCCAATATAAAAATTTTAAATCATTTTTAAACCTTCTACATCACAAAAATGATTTTGGAATTGATGCCTGTTGGTCATTTCATGCCACCAGCCATGGGAAAGGCCCGTGTGATGGCATTGGAGGTTCTGTAAAGAGAGCAACTGCTAACGAAAGTTTAAGACGGTCTTCCCTAGAGCAAATCACAAATGTTGTTACCATGTATACATTTTGTCGAAACACTTTTAATGATATCCATTTTGAGATTATAAGTTCTGAGGATATTGAGGCAACAAAACCCACTTTGGAAAAGAGATTTAGGCTTGGTTCCACATTAAAAGGCACACGTTCTTTTCATTATTTTGAACCTTTGTCAGGTCATGCCATTGGAGCAAAGAGAATTAGCAGTGATTCACAGTTTTCTTTGAAAGTTGATATGATTGCAACTGATTTGACCACTACTGGTTCCACTGGAATATCTCCTTCTATTTGCACACCTGCTCCTGGGAGTTACATTGCAATTGCCTATGATCAAAAGTGGTACATAGCATGTGTGATTGCTAACACTAAATCTGATGATGTCGAAGTTGACTGCATGCACCCACATGGACCAGCAAGGTCTTATCACTGGCCAGTAAGAAAAGACAAATGCTTGGTTTCACAAAATCATGTAGTGTGTAACATCAAATGCCCAAATTTAAGAAGTGTCCGTGGACAATACAATATTAGCACAGAAGATGAAAAAAAAATTATAAGTAGATTTGCTGAATTGGATTACTAATGCCTGTTTATTGTTTACATGTGCCTTAATATCACTTGTCAAAAATTGATTGTACTGTGGCCCATTGTATTGCTGCAACTTTAACTTAGTTAATTGCTTTTACTGTGTAATTTTATTCATATTGTTGTTAAGTTAATGCATGTCTAGTAGCTGACTAGTGCTTGATGCTTTGCTTAGATTCTTCTATGGCCTTATATTACGGTAACATTGTTTGTTTTATCATTTGACTGAAAAGTCTAATGGGATATTTTATTTTGTTTTTCATTTTCTGAACATCTTCACAATCACATTTTTGACAAGTAGGGTTATTCAAAGTGATTGTTTTGATGGCCATCAGCATGTGTAAATTCATCAACAAGAGTGATCAGCAATACACCAAGAGTGATTAGGGGCTTAAATTTCTAAACAGTTTGACCACTGGTACTCTTGCAAAGTGGACTCTTTAATAGCATTCATGAATCACAGGTTTTCAACTAAATCAACATTTTATTTATGTCTACCTGTTGTTTCAGTGGTGTGCTCAACATGGTCACACCAAATGTTTCTAATAGCAATGATTTGTATTGGATAAAGTTTAGATGCTACTGCAATTGCATATCAACTCATAGAATTTAAACTTAAATTTTGAGGTGATCTGAATCTGTGCTGCTATTTAGTTTGTGTAGAGTTGTTTTTTTTCTGGTGTTAATATTGTTCTTACGGAATTATTATAATCTTGCATAAAATATTCTGCAATAATGTAAAAAATAAACTGATTACAACTGCAGATGGTAGAAATGATACATCAGTGTATTACAGTTTTGTGTCTAACACTTAACATGAATGAATCTACATGGCCAAAGACACTTAACGAAAACCTACTGAATTTTATTAGCTATCCTATGAATGTTCGTATTATAATTTTTACACTGGTACCGGTACTAAGTGGAGGAAATATTGTGATCAAGTTAACTGAATGGTAGTGTGATTTGGCTGTAATTGGTTATTTAATAAAAGTTTTGATATTAAGAACTTCAGCCATTGTTTCTTGCTAATAGCAAGATACCACTCAAAAATTAGTTGGTACCAAAAAATGACATGAAATTCTGCACAAAAGTGGTAATTTGGAAAAAATGAGGTCACTCAACAAATTGGCATGAAATTGAAAAAGCACACAAAAAGCACTTTTTCTTTTGTTTTGGCAGAAAAGAGCTTGATTCAAGCTTTCAAATGAGCCCAGTCTTGAAAAAATCAATTGATAGGTTTTTGAGATATTGACGTTTGAAATCGTGATACGCTTCAGTGAGCGCAAACGCCCTTGTAGTGTAAACCCTGCTTTAAACCTTTTTCTACTATGAAAATCCGTATGCTGTCATCATAAATGGAAGCGGCTAGGTCCAAGAAACTGGTATATGTTTTGATTTTTACAATAGCTTATGATTTGAAGAAATTACAGCAATTTGAAAATACACTTGTGATTTTCATGCATGAGCGATCAGCAAATATTGTAAAAAGTGCTTGTTTTTAAAATTGAATATCTCAAAAAGTACTTGGTCAATTTTGACGGGACAAAGTTTGCTGAACTCAGAATAAGATGTAGAATTTGCATATAAAATTTGAAGAAAATCTGAAGGGGTGACTTTTTGGCTGTATCAGTAACTATGGAATGACCCTAAAATAAATTTTCAATTCCGTTAGGAAATGTGATTCCAGAGTATAGTAAAACCAACACTTAATTAAAACTGTCCTTGAAAAGAAAACGCCCAAATGAACACAAAAAAGCAAATAGAAGCCTCAACTCCCAATCAAATAAGTGTGCCTGCGGTTGTTTTTAAAGAGTATTCTGTTCATAGGTGTTTGCTGTTTTAGGCTGTGATCATGTCTTCTGTAAAGATTGCATTGTATCATATTTTTCTATTCACATTAAAGATGGAAATGTCAAAGAATTGAAATGTCCAACAGAAAAGTGCAATGGTCAACCATTACCAAAGAAAGTAAATTTCATTACTTTGCAAAGTGTGCAAAAATTAATGTATTCGTTTTAAAGAACAGTATCTCAGTTGCTCCTAGACATTGACCACATGACCAGGTTTCTGTATACTATTGCAACTAGATGGCCAGCGACGTAAACTGTAAATGTTGTTTCTTTGATTTGGTGTTAAACTATTTTTTTCCTTTTTCAAATGGTGTGTTGCAACATGTTTTTTGCCTATAATAATAGTACGCTGATAATATATTTTTGCCAATTTTTTTTTTTTAACTTTTTTTAACAAGTTTACTGCTTTGCCTAGTACTGTTTTGATATTTGTAATTTATTGTATTATGGAAAACTTCGCTTTTAGGATGAGTGCTTGACTTGAAGACCCAAAACCGGTCACTTCGCAACATCCTTGTTGTCTTGTATAATACAGTATTTTACTTGCTGTGTTTTATTGATTATATTTTGATGTAAGCAACAAAACAAATAAAATCGTATGTATGTGCAGAACCTTAATCTATATAGTAAGCCTTGAAAGAATGCAAGGTCTATGCTATGAACTAAATCTTTGAGGTTAAGAATGATTTCTGAAGTAGCCGATGCGTTATCTTGAACCAAAAATTGCTTCGAGTTTGTAACTGAACGAACGTTTTAGATTCAAGAACTGGTCAGTGCCGCATTGTACGAAAGATACGAAAAGCTACTGTTACAAACCACCTTAGACACAATGGAAGATGTTACGTATTGCCCTTTATTGCACTGCCAATCTCCGGTTATACTTGATGGGGAAAGCACTATTGCTCAGTGCCCAACTTGCTCTTATGCGTTTTGTCCATATTGCAAACTGTCTTATCACGGAGTTTCTAAATGCAAAGTAGCTTCACGTATGTATTGTTTTCAACAATTTGGGCTCTTTTAATTTTTACATGAGTTTATAAATTTGAGCCAATCTTTTTCCTTAACGACTGCAACGTTTTCTATTGTTCTGTTTGTAATTTTGAACATTATGTATAGTAACTACCAATTGTGTTAAGGTTAAATAATTAAGGCTTCTAACGGAGGAGTGTTCCACAGCACTTTTGAGCGATTTTCTGTGTGAAAAGTATGGTAAGAATTAAATAATAGCCCACCACACTTTGATGCATTTGCCCTTGATAAAGAACAGGTTTCTCAATCATTTTGCAACAAACGATCAAACTGATCGTTATTTTGGTTAAATTTATAATGGTTTGTAAATATTAGTTTTTAACTGATGTTGGTATACCCTCGTAAATGTTTCAAATTCGACTTCGTTTTAAATGGCTCTTGAGTCGATCACTGCTGAAGAGTCGATTACTACAAAAAGATTGACGCAGAACGGTACCAAGATAAATACCTTTTGTTTTTGTTACCCACTGTAAGCACATAATTTTTTTTGAATGCCTGTTTCAGATGAAATGCGCCAGTTGTGCGATCGTTACGAAACTGGGGACCAAGAAGAACGTTTGTACTTGGAAAAACGATATGGGAAAAAAGTAATTGCTTCTGCAATTGAAGAAAGTAAAAGTCATGCATGGATGCAAACTAATACAAAATCTTGTCCTTCTTGTGACGCCAGTATAGAGGTAAGCTATGACTAAGAGCTTTTTTGTTGGTGTTTGACATTCAAGTAGACATGTTTTCTTTGGAGTTGTTGATCCATCTTCCACGGGAAATAAAAATAAAACCGTCCACCCAAAGAGTCGTTAAAGGAAACCTCTCAGCGGTGGTAGTAAGACAACCACTACCCATTCTTGTGAGTGCCGTGAAACTGCTGAGCGGTAATGCGTTCGTCTCTGGTGTGGAACTGTGGGAGGTCTGAGTTTCAAATCTTATGCCAGTGAAATCGGACACAGTGTGGTTGACTGGTTAACGGCTCGCCACCGCTGCAACATTTCGAAAGCAGCTGTGTTGCCCGGGCGTAATGACGCGGCGTAACGGCGTGTCAACTTTCGCGTCGCTTTGCTTCTGTGTATCACAGTATAAAGGCTTCGGCGTATTATAGTAAGTATAATGAAAGATTTGATTCAGCCCATCGCTGGTACTAATGGCGTGATATTCTGTTGCACAAAGCCTTCTTTCCACCAACCCATCCAAGAATTTCTTATTGTGGTCGAATATACACTACCCAGACTACTACTCTGCTAGTGATATATTGATGCGGTATGTTAAACAGTCAATAAATATACCTTTAGAAAATGGACGGATGCAACAAAATGACTTGCTACAAATGCAGAGCGTATTTTTGCTGGATATGCTTGAGAACGCTGGACCCCTCAAATCCTTATCGTCATTACAATGATCAAAAATCTCCTTGCTTTAACAAATTGTTCATGGGCGCTGTCTTTAACGTAGATGAAGATTTTGATATGTGGATTTAGTGTTAGTGTTGCGTTTCGGTAGAGATCTATTTTTAATTCTTATAATTGCACTTCAGTTTAAATTTGTTTCTCGATGTATTTTACCTCGTGGCTTGTGTTAAGATTTTGCGCTGCAAAAATAACGACTCATCACTGATGTTACGGTGTGAACTGTTAAAATACGAACAAAAGTTTAAATTTTTTGTAACCAGGAAGTTAAGAGGGTACGGTGGATTGTGTAGCTTCTTGTAGAGTGATTACAGGGTGTAATTTCAAGCTATCACTGTGGTACGTGTTTACTCTGTCTAGGTTATGTTAATTAATAATTTGCCGTCTTCTGTGATTATGATGTGGTTACGAGTTATTGGTAAAGAACTATTGTAAAATTTACAAATAGTAGTGGTCACGGGCTAGTTTACCCACACCATCTACGTTTTTTTGCAATGTGCTTCACTTTATCAGTACCGTAGATGAAAGGTTATTTGCAAATTCTTGAGTCTTGCACATTTAACGTTAACTCAACAATCAATGTGCCAATATAAACTACATCTTAGTCGTTAAGACTTACTCAATTCAAGATCACAATAAAATCGATTTTGGAAAATGTAATGAATAAATCAGTAAACAGTTGTCCTCTTTCGTAGACGTGTAGCCAAATTTCAAATCTTATAGATTATGTCTTTGATAATAGATCAATATTTCAGGCAATTTAAAATAAAATTTCCACACAATTACAGATTTATTACAAAATAGTTCCAATGACCTCGATCAGGCGCGCAACCAAGATTTTGTTGAAGGGGGGGGGGACTAAAAACAGTCATTTCAAAGAATTAAAGTTGTTTCTTTTCTGATCTAGGAAGACCTGGGTTCGATTCCCAGTCTGGTCTAGACAAAGACTATAAAACTTAGTATCCACTGCTTGACGTTTGGCGTTCGAAGCCTCTACCGTGTGTGGCAGCTTAACTAAAAGACCGCAAGGTCCCTTCGCTGTTTCTTAGTCAAATCAACTCGGTGGATAAAGTGTAATTACGTTTGCATCGTGAGGATGATTTTTCCAAGTGACCAGGCCGGGGGGGAGGGGGCTGAAGCCTCCTTAGCCCCTTTGGTTACGCTACTGACCTCGATTTTCAACAAACTTTTACACGAAATTTCGAGGGCGATATCAAGACGATTATTTTGCACAGGTAAAAAAGGTGCATCATATGTCCATCGACGCGCTCCAAAATATGAATTCCGTGCTTTTTTGCTTCAGTAGCTTTCCTATCAAGCATGCTTTGATGAATTCGATTTTATCTAAAAAAGGCAATTGGTCAGTTATTTTCTGACCTAGCCACTTGAACTGCTGATTCATTGTATGGACCAGTAGATGTATTTGAACTGAATCTAAAAGACTTTTCGTGTGTACTATACTAATATACCATATTCACAAAAAACTATCTTGTTATACTATAGTGTGATACTTTCAGATAAGATACCGTAGAACGCTGTTACTTTTGCCAAAAATAGGAATGTGATATTCAAAAAATGTGTGCACCAACCGCTGTGTGTATATAGTTCATAGGTGGGCACAAGTCCGTTAATCCGTTAATAACGAAGCTAACTTTTTCACTAACTCGTTAATCCGTTAAAAAGTTTTTTCATGTTAACGGACTAAATTAACTTCCGTTAAGTGCTGTTAACGGACTAAAGTAACTTCCGTTAAGTTTTGTTGAGTTTTGTTAAGGTTTTTATCGTTAATATCTTGCACCATTCATTTATCGGACCGGTACAAACCAGTTTGCACTGGTACCACTTGTTGCATATAAGCACGAGTTTTATAGAAGAAAGCTTAGAAAGGAGCTCTTTTTTTGTGGCAAATAATAACCTGCAGCCTCATAGGTCTAATAATTATCGCTGTTCACGATTTCCGAAGGTTTTCCGATCGCAGCTTTGTTGTGCATTTGAACTTGTTTTTATCTCGAAATTAGATTAGACTGTAAAATATAACTTCCAAAACACAAAAAGACCACCATAGCAATAAGTATTTCCTTACAATCACCTCAACAGCGTCAATACGTATTCTAGAAGCGAGCGAATAAACCGAAATGTAAATTACACGCAAAATGTTAACGGATTAACGGACTTTATTAACTTCCGTTAATTAAAGCTGAAAATAACGGATTAACGTTAACGGAGGTGTGAAGTTTGTTAACGGACTAGCGGTTAACGAAGCTAACGTTTTGCATTAACTTGCCCATCTATGATATAGTTCATATTGCCCACGCACCTTGCTATAGTATATATGGGTGGTGAAAATGTTTGATGAGTTGCACAACTATTTAAGTGACAGCACTCAGTAAAACCTTGTAAAATGGAGTATGATTTCATGCAAAATGCCCTAACTTTAGCCACCCTTAAAAACATTCATTATTTTCATTACAAGAAATTTTAGACTTCGTTTTCCTAATAGTATGGCAGTGTACACCTAACAATTCTAACTACGACATAATTTCTAGTACCAATCTAGGATATGCTGTTTAAAAGTAGCAATCAAGATCAGAGCATACTGATTTGTTTGTCAGAAAATGCAAATCTGCTGATGAATCAGATAACAGTTATTTTTAACTGGGCATTGATAATTATGTTACTTGTACGATGTTGCTGGTCCTACTCTTTTATACTTTAAATGCATTGAGCCAACATTTGAGCAGAGCCTATTTTTTTTTATTTGATCATTTTCAAGACTAAACTTTATCATTTTCAGCAATAGTTGAGCATTTTGATCATTCAGCTTTGATAGCTCTCATTGTAATTTAGATTTTTAGCGTAACTTGATACAGTGTACTGTAAGTCACTGTAGAACTCCAACTGAAATGCCATATACCGGTAAAAGAAGGTAGGCTGCATTTAACGATGCATTGATCAAGGCAGCTATGGTAGAGGTCACCAGTGGGATAAAATTCTGTAGCACCCAAACTATGTGTTTCATATTATTCTTGAATGAGTGCTTTTTAATTTTCAATTTTTTATAACTTGCCTGAAGGCTAAAATTGGATAAGGCTTCTAATGGCTAGTTTTTGTAAAAATCTAGTAACTGGTCAAAGTTATGAATTTCATCCAACCTTAGCCACCTACTAATTAAAAAAAAAAGACTTCAAATAGTGTGATCAGTGAAAAAAAAACAAACTTAAATAAGTAGAACAAGCCGGTCTCTTGGATTTAGCACCAAAGTTTTGTTTATACATGAACAGTTGTGCAAATTATCAAAACAACAATTCCAAAAATGGCCAAAGCCAAAGGGCGTTTTTAAGAAATATGTTTTAATGAAACTAGTGTTTCTTTTGTATCTTGGTCAATGTTTATTTCGGAGTAGTGACATTGCCAAATATTTTATATTCTGGCCGAAACTTAAAACCTTATTTCAGTTGGAATTCTGGCCCGATTCATCACAGGCACATTGTTTTGAATCGAAATCTCGTCCAAATTTTGAGAGTTGAACTTCCTGGTTTTATTAGTACTTCAAATAGTCAAAATTTGGTACTAAAATTCGATTCCCGATAGTCGAAATTAGCTTTACTTGAGCTTGAATAGAAAATCAATTTTGCATTTCTAGGGCAAATCTCCCTGCCTCGTTAATAATGTGGCCCGGCTATTATGCTAACCTACAAGGCAACAGCTGTCACAATTGTGAAATGAAAAATCTTAGAGTTATCAAGCAACCACCTAAACGTTTTTTACAGTGCTGAATTTGCCAGAAGATACAGTATTACTCCTAACCTTACTCCGAAGTGAGTCTCAGCATCCAACTATTACTTAGTATTTTTGATGATTATCACGGCCATTTTTATTTTGACCAAAAAAGCAATATTTTAGCTAAATTTTGACTTTATTAAAGCTAAAATTTGACTTTAACCGTTTTGACCTTAATGAGCTCCGAATTTTGACTAAACAAAATGTTTTGTAATTTGCTGCCTACGATAAGCAGCAAATTGCTGTTCCGAACTATATTTTGCAATTCGCAATTTACAAAATCACGTAAGTTCGAAGAAGGTAACCTTCTTTGCTTTTCATTAACAGCATTTAGAAATAAATCTCAATCAGTCAGTTTTGTGATTAAAGCAACTAAGCGATGCGGGACAAAAACCTTGGAATTTGCACTCGTTTTCGTGTCAATTTAGCTTTAAATTTTGATTTGAAATCGGCTGTTCTTAAATTTTCACGATTGTTTGGCCTCATTTGTTTTTAAATTTCATTGGAAAATAAATTCTGGGTAAAAAGTTTTGTCAATTGCTAAGCAAAACAGTGAAATCCCAAAAGATTTCAAAAATCTGGTTATTTTGTGATATACGGAACCGTATAATAAAAATGGTGTTTTTGAATTTAGACATAGTGTTTTTGCTAACTATTTTATTCATGCCGATGCTGGGATTCCTAATTTGTTTTTAATTAAAAAGAAAGTTTTGCGTAATTATAAAATTATTTTCATGAAGTTGACCCTGGCAATTGTATTGTGACATATTGCAACTATTCACCGAAGTTTACATTCAAAGCAAACATCTATATAACTGTTAATTAAGTATCGTTGGTGCTCAAATATCCAGAAAAATGAAAAAACCTTTGTTTTTGCTTCTGAAAAAGAATTTTAGATCACATACAATTTTAACCTAACCCAAAATCTTGAACTGTAAAATCTGCCTACTTTGGCTACGGAGCACCTGAAAGCAATGTTGGTATACGTTTGATGATATAAGGCCCTGAAAAAATTGACTTGCGGGCCCGAGTGATTATTCTATGCCACTGCTGATATGAGCTAGACGTAGATGATCATTAAAAAACAAAAACAGTTCCCATACACAAAAAAACGCACAAAAAATCCTACGATGAAAGTTAAACACAACAAATAGCTTGATTGCCAGGGTTACCTTGAACTTTCAGGTAATTGAGAAATTGTGTCTAATGTCTTTTTGTACTGAACTTGGAAAAAAATCTATGTTGCTCCATGCACATTTTCTGCAAAACCTAAATACGAGATTTATTAAGTAGCAAATACGCTGGTCAAATTAAACGACTTGTATGCAAGTCAGTCAGTACTATTTATGCATACCCAATCCAGTTATATGTACCTATACAATTTTTTATCACAACCACTAAATTTTGAGTCAAAGCTGGCTGTTCTTAATTTTTTTGCCCATTTTTAGCCTCATTTGTTATTAAATTTTGAGATCATCGACGTCAATTTTAGTGACCATGTTTGTAAAACTGCTTAATTTCTAATGCGAAGTCAGCTCGAGTAAACGCTTTTTTGCTGTTATAGCAGCATTGTAAAATAGCGAAAGCGAAAAACCGAGTTTTTTCAATATGAACAACAACCAAAAATTTTCTTAGTTGCACGCGCAATGTGCAACAGCACTCTATAATCTCGGAATCATTGCCATTTTTCTTGCAAATACACGAAAAATTTTATCGTTTTGACAGTACAGAATTTAGTTTTTTCTAGGTTTGGAAATTAATTCTTTTTTGTTTTTAATTTTTTTTTACGGCTGAGGCTGGCGTTGTTCTTAAATTTTGAGCAAAAATGAGCCTCGTGTTCTAATAAAAACTGTACCTTCCCAGTTAGTCAACTAGAACGTGACATCGCAAGCGATATCTGAGGACTTCGCGGCATTGTCCCACTTTAAATGAATTCATAGAAAATGTGGTCGTGGATAGTTCGATCAATAATTTAATTGCGCCCCTTTCACATCAGAGGTGGAGTCCTCGAGGACGTCCTTGGCCTCGAGGACACATTTTCAAGTCCTTGGCCTTGGCCTCGAAGGTCAAGTCCTTGGCCTTGGCCTTGGCCTCGAAGCCTCAAGTCCTCGAAAATTGCCCTGTCCTCGGCTCGAGGACAGCACTATTTTTTGAACAGTTGAAATTTCGTTTGAAAACGCCAGAAACGTTGCAGAAAATTTGCGAGCACCTTTTTTTTGTTTTCCTCACTTGGAGCAAAGGCGTAGCCAAGAGGAGGGGGTCCACCCCCCTTCCCAATTGAAAATTCACCAATGACAAAACTGTGACAAAAAAGCCTATAGTTTCTTCAGTATCAGTTTCTTTTTAGCATTTTTCGGTTACAACAGTATAACTAAAAACAACAGTTATAACTAAAAACAATTTCGCTTACAACAGTATAACTAAAAACAATATTGAAGGCTCTGCGTCCCCCTCAATTCAATTTTTGCCAGTCAATTTAAACGTATAACCCGAAGAAAACGGAGAGTTTTTGTCTTAAAAGTTTCTTTCTCAGGTCCACGTCTAGCCTTTTTGTGAACGTAATGCATTAATCAGGGCCGGATTTACCATAATGTGAAGCAGTACCAGCAGTAACGTAGCCATGGGAGAGGCGGGGAATATAGCTCCCCCAATGGCCTGTCAACCAAAATGCAGAATAAGGAAAATACCACGTTTTTACCTCTTTTGAGACTGTTTTTTGCGCTGGAATTGACTAAAAAGTGATTTAAAGCATCATTTGAAACGTATATTCAGGGGGGGGGGGGCTAACTGCCAAAAATTAAAGTCACAAATCAATGAAAACTTTGAAAAAATGCCCGAAAATAAACAATCAAATTTGATCGCTAATGTAAAAACTCCTTACACAGGTTTAATCAACAAATATATCATAAAGTCAGGAATTAGGGTAGGGGGGCTATTCAGTGTTAGTTAATTACCAGTCACTCCTCTCAAATATCTTTCCATTAGCCTTTCCCCCAATTATTTTTCGTTATAAAACATAGACGAAATAGATTACTCCGTGTGAGTTTTATTGAATAATAGGATTTTATGTTTAACCAGCACGTAAACAAGAGAACTGCAATGTTATCATTAGCCACTTCCCATATAGCCCATTAATGCAACCAGTTGAATCATGTTGGGCTGCCAATTTCTATGCCACGTTTAAAAAGCATTATTTTCTATTAAAATAGCTCTAAAATGAAGTTATTTTTGCAAAAAAATGCAAAATTTTCGAGCGCTGGAGGCTCCGCCCCCATACCCCCAGCCTCCGGCAGCTGGGGACTTCGCCCCCTAACACCCATTGGCCTCCGGCGACTGGGGGCCTGCCCCCAGACCCCCAAAACACCCCCCCCATTGCGAATTTCTGGCTACGCGCCTAAGTAGCTACCAGCTATGGGCTCCGAGCTAAAATCGTAAGACTTTTTTTTTGGTCTTCACGTATATTTGGCAGAAAGATGTTGCGAAAATCTCCAAAGTGCCAGGGGCCTAGCGCGAAATAAATCCGGCCCGGCAATAACATGGTTAGTTGCCGTATGCATCTATTTTACCATTTTCCAATAACAATTCACCTCCAACCTCGCCGGTTTTTATGTACAAAATACTTTTTTAAAAAATTAGCCATGAAAAATGCTGATAGAACGAATCATTAAACTTCAATTGAGGGGGCCTGGGCCCCCTAGCCGAACATGTACTCCTATAACTGGTTATTGTCATGACAAAACAAAAATCTCAAAGGAAAATCTTCGAGTGGATTATTATTTACTGCTAAAATGTTGGAAGAGACAATGCACCTTGCTTTCCCCTACCTGAACCAGATCACTTACAATTAAATTTAACTCCAAAATCCAAGATGTTAAACGTGTTTTGGACTTGAGTTGCAAGTAAAAGGAGTATTAAATGATTTGTTTTTTTCAATTGGCTTTCAATAATGTCAAAAATCTAGTGCTTTTAAATGGCTCTGAACACTTGCAAAATGTGATTCAATGGCATTAAAATAGCTTTTTTTTCCAAAAACTTACAAAAAATCCCCCCCTCAAAGCCTCTGGCGGCTGGGGGCCCCGCCTCCAGACCTCCCGTTTGTGATATCTTTGAGTTACACTAGCTTACTCAACACGTTTCCAAAGTTAGATATTTGCGTTTTTGAACTATTAGTTCAAGCCCTCTCCCTTTGCAAAATCCTGGTTACGTGCCAACAGCCAACGATTTCAGATCTTCCATCCTACAATGTATTTGTCCCACAAAAACTTGTTCTTTGGAAAACTTTGATGACGTCATTGCATGTGATTTGTGGTTTAGACCTCCCTCAATCAAAAATTCTGGGTACGCCAATGAATTGGAGATCGCCAAAAAAAATTTTTTTGAAGAAGTTTTTTTTTTTTTTTTGAAGAATGCTTGCGCCTGTGTCCTTGGTCCTTGGCCTTGGCCTCGAGCATTCCTGTCCTTGGCCTCGAGAGGTTCTGTCCTCGGAAAGGCTGTCCTTGGCCTTGGCCTTGGATTTTTTTTGTGTCCTTGGCCTTGGCCTCGAGCCTTGTGTCCTCGACTCCACCTCTGTTTCACATTTTGTTCCACTAACTTAAATCACTTTGTAGTTATTCGAGTTCAAATGTCTTGAAGTTATCAAAAATAATCGAGTAACGTCAATCAAAAAGCTAGCATAACAGTTTACAACGAAACGTCAGATATCAGCACTTTTTACGAGTTCTTAAACAGTTTTTCACTCTATTTGAAATAACATAAAGCGGTCTAAAAATTCCAGCGACTCACAAGCAAATTTCGTTACATCAACCAAACTTACAGCCTTGTATGATTCTGAAAACGCTCTTTCGCATCGCAATTCAACATATTATAGAATTGGTATACCGGTATCGAAATTAAAGTCCCCTCCTTCACAGCATAAACTAAACTTAAGTGCTAAAATTATGTAAATTTAAAACAGGCATTTATTTAAGTTTTTTACTAAATCGTTCATGCTTTTGCCACATAGCCATCATTCTCGAGTGGTATAATTTAACAAATATCCCTAGTTAATGCTTCACTCACGAGTAGTAACAGGTCGATGAGAATAACTTGGTAAACCATCACAGTTTTCTATACGCCCTTTAATTAACGCCAGAGAAGGGCAAGATCACCACCTCTTGATGATCTTGAAGGTCAAGATCAGATTATATTAAAATAAAGTGATCTTGAAGATCAAGATCGTGCCCTTGCGTGGGCACTACCAGCACTTGTTTTTTCAGTATTAGTTCCTAGAGATTTTCCTTACTAACGGTAATCCGTTAATGGTGTGCAAAAAAGAGTGCCATTGTCGATCCGACGCTCTAAGCCTGCAAACATTCCGTTGTTAACAAAGCTAATTGAGGTTAATTTTCTCCTCAAGTTAGCAGGTTAAGTACTGCCGTACTGATTCGCACCTGTCCTGGCTGTACCACGGCAAATGCGGATTATTTTCTCCAGTTTAGACTCCATTCCGTGTCGGAGCCATGAAATAGCTTCAGAATATCACGTAACCTGGCCTCGGCGATGCTTACCCTACGCGATATTTAAAAATGAAAGTGATCTTGATCCGCAAAATAATTTGATCTGGAAGATCAAGATCGTGCTCATAACTGATTAACGCGATCTTCCGAGTTGACTACCCAGCATGCTTTTATGAAAATTTAGCTGAGAAGGTAAGAGGTGCTGAAAATGTTTTGGGACATCCAATTTAAATGTTTTGGTTTTAGATTGTGTTTGAATTTTTTTTTGTCTTCGATCACAAATTTTTTGTTTATGATAATGTCTTTGATGCTGTTTTGTGTATTTAGTTTATAATTCTGTTTACTTTTTAACATTTACTCATTCCGAAAATTCGACCCGTCTACGTCTAACGGTTCAAAAATTTGTTGTCCCGTTTGAGGGGGCTACCATATTAATACTCTTAAAGGCGGTGAATCATCCAGCCAATTCCAGTGGTTTACAATAGCTAAAATTGAACTATAATTTTTGATATTTTTTGTTTTAATTTTGGGACTGCGGTTGCAAAGATATTCAACAAATACAAAAAGATGTCCCCCCAAAAAAGTTTTGGAAACTCTGAGTTTTGTTCTTCCCGCCAAAACCACAGTAGGCCTAATGGTTTAGAGAACTGTGGTAGGCCTAATAGTTTAGAGATGGTTTATTTCTAAGTAGTTTAGGCGTGACTATCTCTAAACTATTAGGCCTAATAGTTTAGAGATAGTCAGGCCTAATAGTTTAATAAGATTGCAGTAGGCCTAATAGTATAGAGAACTGTGGTTTTGGCGGGAAGATCAAAACTCAGAGTTTCCAAAAACTTTTTTCGGGGGGACATCTTTTTGTATTTGTTGAATGTTTTTGCAAACGCTGCCCCAAAATCAAAACAAAAAATATCAAAAATTATAGTTCAATTTTAGCTATTGTAAACCACCGGAATTGGCTGGATGATTCACCGCCTTTAAATATCTTCTTTTCTTTATATTGGCCTACGCTTAAAATTTCATGCGTCCAGCATCAGTGGTTAAAAAGTTTAAATTTTGGTGGCCCCATTTCGAGGGGAAACCCCCCATTTTGGTACCGCAAACTTTATCTTTCTTTTATATTTGCTTACATCAAACACTTCACGTTTCCAGCTTAAAAGGTTAAAAACTTTGAATTTTGGAAGGCCGCGTTTGGGGGAGAATCCCCATTTTTGAACCCCCATTTTTTGTTAGGCTTCGTTTATTTTTAATCTACCCATTCCGAAAATTCGATACATCTGCCTCTAACGTTTTAAAAGTTCAAAATTTTGGCGGACCTATTTCAGGGGAACCCTTCATTTTGGCAACCCCAAATTTTATCTTTTCTTCATATCTGCCTACACTGAAAATTTCGTGTGCCTAGCATGGGTGGTTAAAAAGTTCCAATTTCGACAGCCCCGTTTGCGGAAAAAAAAAAAAATTTTGGGACTTCAAAATTTTTTCAAACTTTATCTTTCCCTTATATTTACTTTTCTTAAACAATTCAAGCGTCAGATTTAAAGGTTAAAAAGTTTAAACTTTGGAGGGCCCGTTTAGGGGAACCCTCCATTGTGGCACCGCCAATTTTCGTTAGGTCTAATGTATTTTTAATAACTACCCATTCCGAAAGTTTGATCCATCTTGTAGTAGCAGCTTCAAAATGAGGGGATCCCCCAACCTGGCTCCCCCCATTTCAGTCGCACACTAGTCCTCCCTGATATCTTCAATTGTTCAAACTTTGAATACAGTGAGTTTAGCGGTTTAAAAGTAGATAGCCGGAAAAGAAAAAAGGAAAAACAGTATTCAAGTTGGAGTAAACGCACACAACCAAAAGAAAGGTGGTTGATAGTGTGCTCAAAAACCTCAAATCATTTTCCATCAAAATCGGTATTAACAGAGATATATCGGTACAAAATCGTCCACTGTTTGCCAGTAACATTTTGGTCACGTAACCGGGCGCCCCCAAACTCGGCTTGCATAAACCATTTATAAGTACCCACATTGTGTACAAATTTCAGCTTTACACGCCAAGAGGTTTTTGAGTTATAGGCGAATAAATAAATTTTCAAGCCAAAAATCGCCATTTTTTAATGTTTTTTGGGTCTCAATTCACCACCACGTGACCTAGGATCCCCGAAATTGGCAAACATGACGCTTTCATTAATTCTCATTTTGAGTCTAAATTTAAACTTTCTAGGTTTTACCGTTTGCTAGCAATGAGCAAATCAATCCTCATCTGCCAAAATTCGTAAACAAAAACAAAGGTACTGCTAGCTCACGCGAAGTCCCAATTACACTTTTTTTTATAACAACATGAGGCTTATTTTTCCTTAAAATTTATTTATGTATTTGAAAGAAAATAATAATAATAATAATGCAGGTTTATCGACTTCAACTAGACCTGGTGAAGGCAGGTCTTTCGCTCTGAAGTCGTCTCATAAGTTATATACACGAACACGACAACACATAAGTCATGCAGCATAGAAACAAGCAAGAAAAGTAAATGCGTACAGTTATTACAGAAAACGAAAATAACAAAACCCAAATCAAAAAATAACAAATTCGAGTGTGTTGCAAGATTGCTACAGATTTAGGAGAGAATCAGTACTAACTTATACCTATACATTGAATGCTTCACGAAATAAGTAAGTTTTTAAGTCACCTTTGAATCTTGAAATATTTAACTCATTTTTCAAAGCAGTTGGTAATTGATTCCAAAGTTTAGGAGCATAAATTGAAAATGCACAATCACTTATTCTAAAGTTGTTGCGTTGCACTTTAAGACGAATAAAACGAGTGGACTTGGAATCAACTGAAAGTAAAGATTTTAATTCTTCAGGTTGTGCAAATGAAGTGGGATAAATGCATTTATACGTCAGCAAATATATTTTATACAAAATTCTATACTTTATCGGAAGCCAGTGGAGTTCAATCAGTAACTCAGTGACATGGTCATATTTTCTCTTGTTGTAAATCAGTCTTGCTGCGCAATTTTGTGCATATTGCAATTGTTTTGTAAGAGAGTAACTGATATCATAATACAAAGAATTACAATAGTCAAGCTTTGAAAGAATAAGTGAGGATACTAAGATGGTTACCTCATTTCTTGTAAGAAGATGTTTTATACGTGCAATACTTTTGATAGATGCGAATACAGACGAAACACATTCTTTAACTTGTTGTTCTAATGTTAAATGAGAATCAAGCGTAAAACCTAAATTTCTCACAGTATCACAAAAACGTATACAGGAATTTCCTAAGAAAAAGCCATTGATGTTTAGCTGTCGTTTAAGAGCATCATTACAAAATACAATAATTTGGCTTTTTAGTGGATTCAACTTGAGAAAAAATTTAGACATCCATAAATCAACACTTGCAAAAATACAGTTAAGTTTGGTTACCAAAAACTGATATTGGTAAGTAGGTGCAAATGATGCATATATTTGGTGGTCATCTGCAAAGCCTTTAATCTCAAAACCTTCGCGTTCAATAAATTTGTAAAATGAGCGAATATAAACATTAAATAACACAATTGGTGGAAATTTAGGAATGCCAGCCATTCTCTTAAATTTTAGCCTACTGGTTCGTTTTTTAGTGTAAATATACCACTTGTCCAGTCTTTTATTCAACACATCATGCAATGCTCTAAAATCCTTTAGCTATTTGTAGCAGCATCCGCACTAGGGAGTTTAGGTATTTGACTTAAAGTACCAGTATGCATTGCCAGTGATTTCACCACAAAGTGAAAGTTAGGGTAAGACAGCTCTGGGGATAGCAGGATATTTCATCAACAGCGTTCTCAGTCAACGCTTTAAATTCTATAATGTAATGGTACGATGACGGTTGCCAGATAGGCTTATTCTGTCTTTCTTGAATAAGAATGCCATCTGTCATTCAATCACTTTGTGATGAAATCGCTGTGACAAGATCACTGGCTGTACGAATTGCAATGTATGTACAAGTTGCAGTGTCTTATACTCTATCTGCACATTCTGTTGCATATTTTTGATCACCAGAAATCATTATATAACACTTTAACAGTGAATAGCACTAATACAGTAACATAGCAGTGGCGTCGCTAGGGGGGCTGCCCGCCCCGGGTGTCACCATTTTGGGGTGACACCATTTGTTTTTTTTTCTTTTGATACCGAAAACCTACTGATTCGTAGGCAAAGACCTTTTTTTTTTGGTCTTCACCTACATTTTGGCCGATCAAGGGTGCCACCATTCTTAGCGACGCCTCTGATACATGTACATAGACAACATGCAGAGTCAGATAAGGGAAATGACATAACGTCAGACATGAATTCAAACAAAAGATATTGAAAAAAACTGCAGCAGACAAAATCAGAAAATCAATTGCATAATTAAACAGTGCTATACCATAAACATATCAATTACATTGCATTAAATATATAAAACACTGAGGTGGAGACCTCGAGGACACATTTTGAAGTCCTTGGCTTCGAAGGTCAAGGCCTTGAATCCTCAAGTCCTCGAAAATTGCCGAGTTACCACCCATCGTATTCTTTTTGACTTGACAATTTCAGAGATATTCTATTTTAAACATGTTGTCTTGTCCGTGCCTTTTATTGCTTTGTCCGTGCCTTGACACATTATTTTATTTTACCTCGAGGACACATTTTATTCCACATAGATTTCCAGTCGTGAGGTGGCAGTAGACTTAGATGACCTTTCGGTCCTTCGCTGTCTCCTCACCAAGTGACTAAATATCGCTTTGACTCTGCAAGTTTGTGTGTTTGGTTTTAAAGGAATTGCTTATTTCGATGCTTAGGTGATATACCTAGAGGAAGTTGCAGTTTTTTCTTGTGATATGACGTCACTTGGTAAATAAATAAATATGATGATGATTAATGGGCAGCGGTGCATGCGAATCTACTACCGTTAGGTAAAGTCCACCTACACATTGCGTAGGCCTCATTGGGCCCGTTGCAACTCTAGCTGCTATGTGATTGTTTTGTTTGGTTACTGGTCGAACTCAGAAAGCCTTCCAGCTTCCTTTAAGTACGTGGCCAGTTTGTTAACGTTGCATTTCGTTACCACATTGTGAACAGTGGTTTTGCTGATTCCAAAATATTTAACACGAATATCTTGGTAAACTTTACAATTGCCTACATGATGATTTGGTGTTTCATCCTCTACGCTACATTTTGGACACAGAGAAGATTCAGCACGACCTGTAGTTTTCTTGCGCCGTTGTAGATTGCAGTGCCCAGTTAAAACTTGCACTACTCTATTTAATTGAGGCCTCTTAAGGTTAAGGAGACGTATTCTTAGTCGAGAAGACGTCCAACCTCCAGACTACTTCATCCTCAAGCAGTCTTTATGTTTATTCCACATAGATTTCCATCTATCTGTGGACCAGTCCTTAACCGTGCTAACACAACTGGCATACCGGACTGTAATAAAAGGTTCAGGACCATGTATTTTTGATTTAGATCCTGATTTGGTTAGATAGTCCGCCACTTCGTTACCATGTACCCCTACATGTCCAGGAACCCAGGCAATACTGACGTGGTTTTGTTTACCTAACTGATTTAGGTTTTTAATGCAGTTGAGCACTGTAATTGATGTTACAGTGCACTTTATAAGTGCTTTTATAGCTGCTTGGCTATCAACCAGCACAATATTTTGATTGTGCATTTTTTCCCAAAGCAGGTTCTTTGCCATTTCTGAAATAGCCAAGACTTCTGCCTGGAACACAGTGCTGTAAATTCCAAGGAGGAAAAATGCTTGTTTTGGGGAGTTGTTTGGGTATTCTGCATAGAAACCCGCACATACTCTTCCATCTAGTTTCGAACCATCAGCGTAAACCTTGACAGTGATTTGATTTAGAACGCTTTCAAATCTGATAGCATTCTTTTTATCCATAATTTTACATTCGAAAGTTCTTTCGAATACCTTTGTGTTTTTTATTCGATCAGCTGGCATTTGCAGCAGCGGTAAGAATCTTCTTGCCTCATTGCAAACATCAACATGGCTTGTCGTTTTCCCAGAGGAACCAATTGGGTTGTTTGACGTGCCAGAGCCCACTAACAGTGATTCTGTATGACCCTCGCACTGCCTCAGCCAATAAGAATTCCTCAATGGGAGTTATGTTTAGCAATATTTCTAGGGCACCACTAGGGGTGCCAGGAAAAGCTGATGAAATCAAGCAAGCAAGTCTCTGCACCTTTGTGAGTTTCCTCACTAGATACTTTTTGCTGAGACCGCCTGCCCAGGACACACATGCATACGACATGATTGGACGTATCATAACTATGTATATCCATTTCGTTGGTTTTATTCTCCACGTTTACCTACAATTTGTCTACATTGCATTAATGCTGTAGTTGCTTTGCTGGTAATTCGGGTAATATGTGGTTTCCAGGTTAGCTTGCTGTCCAAAGTAACACCTAACAGCCTTGCTTCCTTGGAAAGTTCAAGTTTTGTACCATTCATTGACAAGGAACCCAATTTGGATTCCGTTTGTGAGTGAACAGTATGATTTCAGTTTTCTTGCTGCTAAACTGTAGCTCTTGATCCAAAGCCCAGTTTGCAGCAATATTTATTGCTTTCTGAGCCATACCTCTGATCCAAAGCATATCAGCACCAGTGACCAACACTGCTAGATCATCGGCATAGGCTTGAACATAAAATCCCCTGTTACGTAACTCTAGCAACAGGCTGTTTAGAACACAGTTCCACAGAAAAGGGGACAGGATGCCACCTCGTGGGTTCCCCTTCACTACTTCCCTTTTAACTTGATCACCATATAATTCTACTTGGACTGTGCGATGTCTTAGCAAATTCTCTATCCATGAGGTGAGAACCTTAGACATGCCCAGCCCTTGCAGAGCCGCAACAAAACTACGAAAGGTGACGTTGTCGAAGGCACCGACAATATCCAGGAAAATACCCAAAGCCGGCTTTTTTCTACTAAGGCAATGCTCTACACGGCGCACAAATTCATGCAAAGCAGTTTCCGTAGAAACGCCTGCACGAAATCCATACAGCGATGCAGAAAGCTTTGCCTGCTCGTTATTATCTTCATTAATATGATACAGAATTACTCTTTCCAACCATTTGAGGTGGAAAGAAGTTAAAGTGATCATACAAAAGGATTTAGCTTTAAAATAGCTTTCCTTTCCAGGTTTGGGGAGAAATATAGCTGTGCCTTCTTTTCATGCCAATGGCACATAGCTGTGTCTCAGGCATGCTTGAAAAAAGACGTAGTAATATTCTTTCAGTTGATTCCAACCGTTCTGTAACAGCACAGGATAGAGCCCGTCTGGCCCTGGTGCTTTAAAAGGTTGAAATTCGTTAATAGCTGCTTCCATACGCTCAAATGAACAATCACTAGCAAACGGTAAAACCTACAGAAAGTTGAAATTTGGACGTATCATCAGAATTAATTAAAGCGTCATGTGTACCCAGGGCCTCAGAGAGAATTTTTTCCAGGGGGTACGAAGGTCGATACCGGGCCCCCAAATTTCTTCGGGTACCAAACTTACACAAAATTTTTTTATTCCGATTTTCTTGCCAAAAATTAGTTGAAGACCAAAAAAAAAAAGGTCTTCACTGAAATTTAGTCCGATTTTTTGCCCAAAATTAGGTGAAGATCAAAAAAAAAGTCTTCACTGAAATTTAGTCCGATTTTGACGATTTTTTGCCCTAAATTAGGTGAAGACCAAAAAAAGGTCTTCACTGAATTTTAGTCCAATTTCTTGCCCAAGATTAGGTGAAGACCAAAAATAAAACAAAAAACACTTAAAGCGGGCACCTGAACTCTTCCGGGCCCCTCTCTTGTAGGCCCTGTGACCAATTTTGGGGATCGTAGGTCATGTGATCGTGAATTGAGACACAAAAAAACATAAAAAAAGGCGATTTTTGGCTTGAAAATTTATTAATTCGCTTATAATTCCAAAACCACTTGACGTGCATAGCTGAAATTTGAACACTATGTGGATTCTTACAAATGGTTTATGCAAACCAAGTTTGGAAATATATATAAATATTATAAAATTTTACACGCCGAAAATGGGCAAAAAGTTGACAAGTTCGAACCGATATATCTCGATAATCACCGATATTGATGATAAATGGTTTGTGGTTTTCGAGCACACTATCAACCACCTTTCTTTTGGTTATGTTTGTTTACCCCAGCTTGAACAATATTTTTTTTGTTTTGCATCTTTTTTCTTGCTTTTTTTTTCTTCGCTAAACGCACTGTATAAAAAGTTCGAGCGTTTGAAAATATCAGGGAGCACTAGCGTGCAACTGAATCAAGGGTGCCAGGTTGGGGGGATCCCCCTCAATCGGGTCCTCCAAAATTTTAAACTTTTACCCGTTAGAGCTAAATGGATCAAATTTTCGGAATGGGTAGAGATTAAAAATAAACTAAACGTAACAAAAATTGGGGGTGTCATGATAGGGGTTTCCTTCAAACGGCCCTCAAAAATTTAAACTTTTTAACCTTTTAAGCTGCACACATGAAATTTTTAAAGGAAGTAAATATAAAGAAAAGATAAAATTTGACAAAATTGTGAAGTACCAAAATGGGGGAACTCAAGCTTGTTAACCACTCAAGCTAGACACATGAAATTTTCAGGGTTGGCAAATATAAAAAACGGTAAAATATGACATAATTTGGGGGTACCAAAATAGGGGGTCTCCCTCAAACGGGGCCACCAAACCTCAAACTTTTTCACTACTCACGCTAGATACATGAAATTTTCAGGATAGAAAACTACAACAAAAAGATAAATTTAGCTAAATTTGGAGGTACCAAAATGAAGGGATCCTCCTCAGACAAGGATACCAAAATTCAAACTTTAACCACTTACGCTGGATTGATGAAATTTTTAGAATAGGTAAATATGAAAAGAAAAAATTTCACAAAATTTGGGGGAACCAGAATGGGGTGTCCCCCTCAAACAAGAACGCCAAAGTTCAAATTTTTTAATTGTGTCAGCTAGACACATCACAATTTCAGGATACGCAAGCAAATAAAAAGGAAACATAAAACTTGACAAAATTTGGGGCACCACAATGGGGTCCTTTAAAATTCAAACTTTTCAACCATTGAAGGTAGATGCATGAAACTTTCAGAATAGGTAAATATAAAAGAAAGATAAAATTAAAATAAGTATATAAATAAAATAAGACTAATTTCAGGTGCCACAATCGGGGAGTCCTCCTCAAATGAGTCCTTTAAAATTTTTAACAACTCAAGCTAGACAAATTCAATTTTCAACATATGTAAAAATATGAAAAGATTTGAGGATCTCATACTAAAGGGGTTCTCCGATTATGTTGACCTCCCCCCTCCCCCATTAACTGCAAAAGCTAAACAAATTAAATCTGTTGGATAGGTTAATATGAATCAAAGATTAAAGGTAACAAAATTTGGTTGGCCATATTGAAGAAACCATGCTAAATGGGCCCATTAAAATTTTAACATTTTTATTGCGAAGTGCTCCAGCTAGCTGTATCAAATTTTTGAGAGCACTGATAGGCTACTATAAAAGATGAAATATGTCAAACTTGGCAATGCCATTTTGGACAATTACCCCGTAAATGGACCTTCAGACTATAACATGAATTCTCATAATGAATTGGTAATGGTATCACAGAAAAGTAGAAGAGTCAAACTAATGGGATTACTCCAACATTTAAGACCTTGAAGTACTTGAGTTTAAAGGCGTTGTTAGATTTAAGCTGGATTGCCAAGTTTTTTCTACTAAACTGTCACTAGTGACGCTGAAAAAATCTTCTACTTGCTCTTCTAAGTTTTTGAACAACATGACTAGAAAAGCTTTCTTGCTGAATAATGGATGTAAATAATACAATATACAACACAATATCCAATATGTTGGCTGTTGGGTCGCACTGGTAAATAGGGTTTCCAGAATAGAAATAGCTGTAAAATGAGAGCGTATTTATGCCTGTGGTTAGTGTTAAGTTTGGCTGATGCAAGATAATTTTTTTTGCTCAAAAGTCGCAATTTTAAAGACCACTCTATTTCATAACAAAGTAAGTAAAAAACTGTTAGGAACTCCTAATAGCTTTTGATTGACATTACTTGATTATTTTTATAACCTTTTGAGACCTTTAAACTTTGAGAGTGGATTACCTCAAAGCTGTTAAAATGAACTAAAAAGAGCTTAATGTGCAAAAGAAATAGCTAATTTTAGGTAAATGATTATTTTTGTATTTTAGACCTCAGGTCCACAGCAACTAGCAAAAAAAATACTACACACAAAAAACATATCATATAACCTAATTTGCAACACAACATATTTACAACACACCAAAAACATAAATAGTTGTTTGACTAAACATTACACTTAGGGATCTGGAAAGCATAGAATTGAGTAAGTTAATATAAGTTTTCAATGTGAAGTCATTGTAAAGTTAGACTCTGCAATATCACTTATAAATTTATAAGAATTTGATTTTTTTCTTAATTTTGTTTGTGTACAATTCTTTTTTCATGTTAACTGCTAAGACTGGGATTCTTTTGATTTAGTTCTTCAATTTTGAGAAAAATCAGTGGAACAGTTCATATATAAGCTTATATGAAATTCTTTTTAAAAAAAATATTGCAGCAGGGTAGTTGAGGATGTAGATTTCATATTTAAGATATAGTGTATTAAATTTCTGGGCAAGATAAAGTAAGTCACGAAATCCGAAAATCATACTGGCAAAAGGTTAGTATAGAAAAATTTGTTTTAACAAGGGTTTTGTTTGTAACAGTAATTTTAACAATTGCACTGTGCTGCCAAGTGAAAATTCAACAAACTCCTTAGAACTTGTACCTAGAACCAAGTGGAGTTGTAAAATTTTGATTGTCATTTTATAGATTCCTTTTCTAAACATGTAAATTTTGAAAGCCGTTAACCACAAACCTGATCAAGTTAATGGAACATTACAAAATTTGAAAGTGATGTATTTCAGATCTAACTATTAACAACCATAAACATGCTTAATGCAATTGTGAAGTTCTTTAGTTCAGTATAGCTAGATACTTTTGCAATGTCCCCGGATATCGCTTGCGATGTCTTATTCTAGTTTTAAATTCAGGTTTTTGAGCCAGTTTTAATTCTTACCTCTTTCCGTAAAAAATACTACACTGCTGACCCATACAGACGGTAGCGTTGCAGTTGGAACAATATCCTCCCACTATTAAAAATCCATTATGACTGAAAGGATTTTGTATTGTAAATGATTCTTCTAGTAGCCTGAAAAATATATAACTCATACGTCATAATTTTGGAAGTGGCTAGTGTTCTGTTTCATAAGGCCCATAAAGAGAATAAAAGAGCAAAGAGTAAGCGTTTTACTAGGGATGGGCATTCCAGAATAGTTGGCTATTCCAAAATTATTCCGAATAGCTAAAACCAAATCCAGAATACTGAATTCTGTTCTGGTTTAAATTAACGTAATTTGCTGTACAAGTGAACAATCAGGCAACCACCAGTGATATTCAGAAAAAATTCATATAACGATTTGCTTAATTAAAGCAGCACTTTATTTGCAGTGCATGACATTGAGTGCTTCTAAATGTTCACCATTTAGTTGTATTTTTAATTTGCTCTCAGTTAAGCCCGCACTGGACAAACACCTTTGGGAAGAAGCCAATGTTGCAGGAATGCAAAGGTATTTTGAAGCAAGTTGCTTCAATCAGGGAAGTTAAGAATTTGTGGACCACAATTTCATGTGTCCAGCTTAAAAATTTTGAATTTTGTAGATCCCTGTTTGGGGGAACTTTTCTTCATATATGCCAACCTTGAGAAGTTCATGTGTCTAGTATGAGAGATTAAAAAGTTTGAATTTTGGCGGCGCTGTTTGGGGGGTACCCCTATTTTGGTACCCCAAATTTTGTCAAATTTTATTTTTTCTTTATATTTCCCTACCTTAAAATTTTCATGTGTGCAGCTTAAAAGGTTAAAAAGTTTAAATTTTGGAGGGCCATTTGGGGGGAAACTCTGATCATGGCACCCCCACTTTTTGTTACATTTAGTTTAGTTTTAATATCTACCCATTTTGAAAATTTGATTCATCTAGCTCTAACAGTTTAAAAGTTCAAAATTTTGGAGGACCTGATTGAGGGAATCCCCCCAACCTGGCACTCCCAATTTCTGCCGCACGAAACTCTTCCCTGAAATCTTTCATCGCTCAGACTTTGAACACAGTGCATCTTGCACTTTAAAAGTAGATAGCAGAAAAAGAAAAAAGATGCTAAGCAAGAAAAATAGTTTTCAAGCTGGGGTAAACAAACATACAGTAACCAAAAGAAAGGTGGTTGAGAGTGTGCTCAAAAAACCACACACCACATTTCATCAATATCGATAATTACTGAGATACATCAATTCAAACTCTTCAACTTTTTGACCTGTAAAATTTTGGTCACAATTAAGACCAGGCACCCCCTAACTCAGTTTGCATTAAGCACTCATAAGCACTTACATTTACCCAAATTTCAGCTATGCATGTCAAGTAGTTTTTGAGTTACAGGCAAATGAATAAATTTTCAAGCAAAAAATTTGTTTTTTAATGCTTTTTTTGTGTCTCAATTCACGATCACATGACCTAGGATCCCCAAAATTGGCATGCATGATGCTTTCATTAATTCTTATGCTGAGTTCAAATTTCAACTTCCTAGGTTTTACCGTTTGCTAGTTATCAGTAAATCAATTCTCATCTGCCAAAACTTGCAAACAAAAACAAAAGTAGCAAATTAAAACCTCACATAAAGTCCCAATTACAGAGCAAATGTCTTACTGCATTTTTGTGCGAGAATTACTGCGAACAATTTTTACTTACGATAATTACGTTGATTTAAAACCGGTTCCAATTATCTGGCTTATATTCAAATTTGGATTCCGCATAGTTTGGTATTTGTATTCTTCTGGATTCGGTACCAGTATTCTAAAATGCCCTTCTCCAGCGCTTATTTACTCTTTTTTTAGTTTTTAAGTTATCGTTAGGGTTTGGGTTACTTAGGTTTAAGGTTGGTGTTTGGGCTAGGATAGCAGTTTTGTTGTTCTTATGCCGTAGCAGCAGCCTCTGTCTATAATTTTCTCAGTGCAAAATGCACTAGTAGCCTCGTTTAATTGACAACTAAAGTTATTGATAGTAATACTGAAATGAGTAATACCTGTAATCTTGCAGTCTACATTATAAACTCAATTAAAGTTCACACTTTGCCATCCCAGGATAGCCTACCTTGGCTTAAGTAAAGTTCAATACTAACTAAACCTTACATAATAGCTTTGTCTCTGACAGGTTGTTTTCCGTAATCGCTGGGTTGAACAAAAAAATTGCAAAATGAGCATTCAAAAATGTTCTTTTGGCTCATTTTTTATTCTAATGTTACAAAACCATTAGTTATCTCATTATCTGTATGTACAGCACTGCTGGTACCAGTGCTGACCGTGCAGGCTTGAGCAGAAAAACATTTCAACCCGCAAAACTTCATTTTTCGTCCCAAAACAAACTTCTTCCAATGATATTAACTTTATAGTGCCCCCTATTTGGCCATATATTCTGAAACGGAAATTTAACACTCTACTCGAAACTGGGGTGCATTTTGTCAATAATGTGGGGGAATAGGGCTCAAATTTACCTTTGTCGACACCCACTTTGGCGGCATTTGCGAGTTTTTTTAAACATCGCACAACTCCATATTTCGTCATATTTCAAACTTCTTTCGATGATATTAACTTTATAGTGCCCCCTATTTGGCCATATATTCTGGAACGGAAATTTAACGCTCGACTCGAAACTGGGGTGCATTTTGTCAATATCGTGGGGGAATAGCGTTTAAAGTTACGTTGGTCGACACCCACTTTGAGGACTTTTGCGAATTTTTTTTAACACCACACAGCCAAATAGTCCGGTAGAAATACGACAAAATACATGCAAACCCGGAAAAAATTTATAATAAGCTGAAATTTGGCACGATGACTCAGGACCATGTTCTGAGCCACCAAAAAAAATCCCCATGTTTTGGACATGGGACTTCCCCCTTTTTCGGCCTTTAAAGTGTGCCATCTAGTGTCAAAGAGTCTTCACTGTCCAACAGCCAATCCAAAAGTTATGGAAGAGTCAAATTTTGAATCGTAGTCGATTTTTAAGTGCAAGTATAAACAAATTTGTTTTAAAATTGATGACGTCATTGCCAAATTTTTAGTTTTGGAAAAATGGCATATTCTGCATTGATGACTCAAATTGTGAATGAGAGTTAGCTGTTTGGCTCCAAGCCACAAATTGCTTAAATCAAACTGATGACGTCAAAAACGTTTTTAATGACGTCATCTGTCAAGAGTTTTGATCGTAAATAAGAAAAAGATTGTTTGACCAAACGAAACATTGCACCACTTTGAGAATATCAGCATTATCATTTTAGGTTCTAAGGCATTTTCGAATCCTTGGCCGAGGACTTTCATCGTCCTCCTATACGCAATGGTTCTAAAAAAATAACCAGCGAAATTATATGTCAATTAATACGCAGTGCTGCAACTAGAACGTTGTTCTAAGGGGGCAAAATTTGTTTCTGGGGGGGCCAAAATTTTTGGCTTGGTCTACTTTTCTCCGAATTCTCTGTTGACCTCAAAAAAAAAAAGGTCATCTCGCCAAATTGTTTTATTTATCTCCTAGTTTTCTGTCGGTTTCCAAAAAAAAGCCACCCTCTTGAAACTGCCGCCAGGGAAAGTGAAGTTTGGGTGGGCATGGTGGGCATTTTACGAAGGCGGAATTTTTGTTTAGAGGGCGCCGCCATCTTTTGCTCCCCCGTAGTTGCGGCCCTGTTAATACGAATATGTCGCGATCACGATAATATATCCGGTAGGAACAGAATTTCTACCGTTTTGCAATGTCTGACAATACTATTAACTCACGCAAAATGCTTTGTTAGCATACTTCTGCAATCTGTGATACTAAATCTACCATACAGTAGAATATGCCTGGCATCAGAACTAAGCTTATCTAATCAATTAGAATAACATTTGAACAAACTTATCGGATTAATCTAAAACAACACCTGATAAAAAACCTTCTAATCGACCAAGATTCTTGAATTAACATCTGAACAATATTTATTTAATTAATATATAATGAAAACGCTATTATTTGACAATTTGCAGCCTTAATAATTTTTTTATCTTTGCTAATGCTTGCATTTTAAAATAAAATTGCAGATTAACTATACTGCGCAAGGGAACTTTTGGATAAACATTTATAGCCTTTGCACTATCTTGATGTCCTTCATGGTCGACTTCTGGGAAGCCATGTCAACTTCCACTGGCAGTTAGGTGGCTATAACAACCACCAACCCTGCAGCTTAAATGATATTTCACATTGTAGCTCAAGTCAAGTAAGCACAGAGCTGGACAGCGCTGTTTCGAGCTTTTAGCTCTCATCGGCAGCCCTCAGCTATCTTTTCAAAGGTATTCCCAGCTGAACAAACATTTTGGCCTAACTGGCAAACCTTATTGGCTCGCACAGAGGCAGATGGTTAGTAGGGAATAAACGATTTTTCACTTGTGGTACTTTAGAAACAAGTGAAAAAATCGCTGGATCCTTGAAGTAAGGACAGCCATAGGCTATCCCTACTACAAGGATTCTCCTCTGCGTGACCACGAATATCAAAACTGCACTATCTTAATGTCCTTCATTGTTATAGCCACCTAACTGCCAGTGGAAGTTGACATGGCTTCCCAGGAGTCGACCATGAAGGACATCAAGATAGTGCAGTTTTGATATTCGTGGTCACGCAGAGGGGAATCCTTGTAGTAGGGATAGCCTATGGCTGTCCTTACTTCAAGGATCCAGCGATTTTTTCACTTGTTTCTAAAGTACCACAAGTGAAAAATCGTTTATTCCCTACTAACCATCTGCCTCTGTGCGAGCCAATAAGGTTTGCCAGTTAGGCCAAAATGTTTGTTCAGCTGGGAATACCTTTGGAAAGATAGCTGAGGGCTGCCGATGAGAGCTTAAAGCTCGAAACAGCGCTGTCCAGCTCTGTGCTTATTTGTAGCCTTTCTTGCTCTAACTGCAAAATGCGTTATTTAATTATAATCCCATATTGGGAAGTTTAAGTTTTATCTGCTTGACTACTATTACCGGCACAGCCAGAAATAAAAAAAGGGAAAGGACAAAATTTTTTGTTGTGATTAACGCATATGCAAATCGAAAAGTTTTCATTTACGCAAATTGTATCAAACTACTGTACAAAGGTTAAGCGATAACAGGTTAAAGTACTGCCGTCGTTCATACAGCAGACGCATAAAAAAACAACTAAACCAAACAAATAAGAATTAAAGTATCAAATTTTTAGGTTTTTAAGCCCGGATCAAATTTTTAGGCCCTTTTTTAGGTTCCAGATCAAATTTTTAGACTCGGCCGCAAAATCGTGAACGTGCGGGCATATTGTTAGTTTGTTTAAAACAACTGGCTGCTCGTACGCCAGTTAGGCGATATGCCGAGCTTACCGAATTTCGATTTAAAATAAACTAAAGACGAGCTTTTGCGCTCCCGATTTTAAGCACAGTGTAGATCAGGATAAGGCGGACGGTGTCTGCGCGACTTTTTGCTTTCAACCAGTCAGCGCGCTGTATTTAGACCTCGATACAATTTGGGCTACGTCACCGGACTCGGTGCTCTGATAGACAACAAGAACATTGTTCATAATCAACACAGCTATACGTTGTAATATGCAGACATAGAAATTGATTGACACAGATTTCCTAAAAATAAATTTGCGAACTATTTCCTGCATTAAACATTTGACTTTGCGCAGATTGTAGCTGGATAGAACGTCTACTACTGATCAGTGGTCGAGTGGATAGAGCGTCTACTACTGAAGCGGTAGACTCGGGTTCAATTCCCGGTCGGGTCAAACCAAAGACTCTAAAAATTGGTATTCACAGCTTTCCTGCTTGACGTACAGCATTAAAAGGGACAGTGTGAAGCCTCCACCGTGTGTGATAGACAGGTGGGCAGGTGGCAGCTTGACTCGAAGACCGAAAGGTCACTTTGCTGTCTCCTGGCCAAGGCAACTTGGTGAATGAAATGTAATTACAATTACAATAATTACAATTGTTAGATTAATTTAAATTAGCCGATCGCTTTCCCCAACTTCAACTGAATACAAAACTGAAGGATCAAGCTGACATTGTGGTTTCGTTTTGGGTAATTAATAAAAACTTTTTGAGCAATAACATTTTGATTCCGTCATTTTTCAAATAAACGGATTCACTAGGCTGTTGGTCTAAATGCAGACCTACATAAAGCGGTCTAGGCCTATTACGTCTGATATCCCATTCCATGTATACGCAAACAAAAATAGGTAAAATGCATGCAACTAAATGACATGCGTATATTTATGCGCATAAATACGCGTGATCGGTAAAACGGACCCAATACAGTATAACAAAAAAATCAATTTCGACGTTCACAAGAAACGGAGAATCATACTCGTAGAAGAGATTTGCTTTCCTTCTGCGATTAGCGTTTTTTCCAAATTCTTTCAAATAAAATATTCTCGAAATTTATTTCGGTCGAAATACGTACGATTCGTCTATGGTGACATTTAATTCGTGTACTAATACGCGTCAGATCTCGGCCGCCCTGAATTCTCGCCGGTATCTGATTGTACTTGTTTCGTTTTGGAAAATGATGAGTTTTGAAACATATGTGGATTGCGTTTTTTGGTGCGAAATCGCGCTGCTTTCTGCCTCATTCGCATTCTGCCGCAAATGTAATGCGGTATGCTGACGAGACATTATCATTCCACGACAGCGCGATACGGGCTACGCAATGATCTTATTTTACCAAACTTGATTTTTCGATAGTAACTTCATTTCCATTGCTACGTTAAAAACGATTCACTTTACCGTTTTTGCCGCAAACGTTTTTTTAATCCGAGTACTCGCAAACAATACAAGCTAGAGCGCTGAAAATTGTTGTAAAAGATAGAGAAGCTAATGACCTTAGAAAAAATTTTTAAAAAATTGCATAAGTTTTGACGTTGTTCATTTGCAACTCTGGGTAGAATTACACTTGAGTTGAGCGTTTTTCAATTACCGTAGTTTTTTCACATTTTGTCTTTCAAATAATTTTGTGAAATTGTGCACTTTAAAAAAGTAAGAGACTGGTCCCCGTAATCCTCCCCCTGGCTCCGCCGGTGTCTACTACACCAGACTTTAACTGACAACACAGTTTTTTTACTTTCAATCGAATAAATTTACAATATAATTCTTCTAAGTTTAAAGCTAATAAAAAAAAAGTTATACAATGTTCCGTTTGGTCAAATACTCTTTTAAATTTACAATCAAAACTCGTGACAAATGACGTCATCAAAAACGTTTGTGACGTCATCACTTTGATTTAAGCAATTTTTGGTTTGCATCCAAAGACCTAATTCTCATTTCCAATTTGAGCCATCCATACGTCATTTTTTCAAAACTAAAAATTTGACAATGACGTCACCAGCAATGACGTTATTAGCTTCAAAAAAAAAATTTAAACCTAAACTTGAAAAACAACTTTTAGTTAAAACTTGACACTTTTACAGTTTTTGGATTGGCTGTTTGATAGTAAACGCTTTTTGACACTAAATGCCACACTTTAAAGGCCGAAAAAGGGGGAAGTTCCATGTCCAAAACATGGGGATTTTTTTTTTGGTGGTTCAGGACATGGTCCTGAGTCATTGTGCCAAATTTCAGCTTAATATAAATTTTTTCCGGGTTAAAGCTATTTCTACCGGACTAAAAGCATGTTATGTTTGTTTTTCAAAATCTTATTCTGATTTCGTGAACCTTGAAGCTGCGATTCTTCGTCACCCAGGAGGTTGCAGCTGCGACAACGTTTGATTTTTTTTTGCAGAACCTTCACCAAGAGTCTTATTTTACCTGCACACTTTGACTTCAGTAACAGCTTCATTTGTAACACATTGTTGTTTTTTTTCCGTTTGCATAGTTTATTTTATTAGCATGTGGAATTGATGGATTGGCGAAAGTTGTGGAAAGTAGGCCTACGTAGTAGATGTTGATTGTGAAATGATGGCTTCGCAAGTTTGAGTTGAACAAGTTTTGACGTCGTCTTGGCTAATTGCTGAAAAACATAACACACAGTAGCAAAACCTATTCTATACTGGTACAAACATTGGTGTCGATTTATATTAAGCATTAGGGGGGAATAATTTGCAATTTTACCCCAATTTTGACCTATTTTAACATTGGGGGGATGAAGCTCGACCACTGTTTTTTTTCACCTAAGGAAATCAAGTGAAGACCAAAAAAAAACGGTTTTTATTGAAAATTGAAAACTTTTTGTCCCCGAAATCAAGTGAAGACCAAAAAAAATGTCTTCACCGAAAATCGAAGAGTTTCTTCTCCGAAGTCACGTGAAGTCCAAAATAAAATTCCAAAGATCATCCAGCGCTCAAATGCAGACCATAGTCAAATTATTGGGAGGGGATGAAGTCAAATTATTGGGGTATATATTCCCCCATCCCCTCTGGTTTTGACACCCCTGGGTACAAATTTTGCGAATTATTATTCACCGTACTGCCTTTCTTAGGTTTAACTTCACTTTTTTTTTTTTTTTTGTAAGCACTAGTGATTTTTGGGTTGAGGCTCTCTGTTCCTAATTTTGTGGCAAGTTTCAGGTTGCTTTGTGCTTAATTTGTATTTAAATTTCAGAGCCTCGATATCAAATTAAGCGAACACATTTTTAGAACTAGATGGAAGTTTGCCAGCAAACCCAGTGAACGACCGACGCAAAGCTAATGCTGTGACACTCAAAAGTACATTTTGTCTACCGTAAAATCAGCAATTATTCAAAAATACCTGATTATGGAACCTCCAGAAAAGTAGAGTCAAAATAATTGTCAGTTAAATATCTCCTGATATCATAAAACACTGGCACCCTAAGTTGAGCCGTTCAAAAATTGATTTTTGGGGGTCCATTTGGGGGGTCCCAGGGGGGTGGCACCCCCAAACTATGTCAAAACATTTGTCTGTGAAATATCTGCTGATATCAAAACAGACTGGCACCCTAAGTTGAGCCATTCAAAAAATTGATTTTTGGGGTCCCCGTGGAGGGTGGCACCCCCAAACTATGTCAAAATATTTGTCTGTCAAATCTCTGCTGATATCAAAGCGAACTGGCACCCTAAGTTAAGCCATTCAAAAAATTTCATTTTTGAGGGTCCATTTGGGGGGTTCCCGGTGGGGTGGCACCCTCAAACTATGTCAAAATATTTGTCTGTGAAATATCCACTGATATCAAAACAAACTGGCACCCTAAGTTGAGCCATTCAAAAAATTGAGTTTTTGGGGGTCCATTTGGGGGGTATCCGGGGGAGTGGCACCCCCAAACTATGTCAAAATATTTTTCTGTTAAATATCTATTGACATCACAAAACATTGGCATTCTAAGTTAAGCCGTTCAAAAAATTGATTTTTGGGGGGTCCATTTGGGGGTCCCTGGGGGGGGGTGGCACCCCCAAGCTATGTCAAAATATTTGTCTGTTAAATATCTACTGATATCAAAAAACACTAAAACTCTAAGTTGAGCCTTTCAAAAAATTGATTTTTGGGGGGTCTATTTGGGGGGTCCCTGGGGGGGGGGGTGGAAATCCCCATACTATGTCAAACTATTTGTCTATTAAATATCTACTGATAGCAAAAACAACTAGCACTCTAGCTTGAGCCGTTCAAAAAATTGATTTTTTGGGGCCCCAATTTGGGGGGGTTCCCGGTGGAGTTGCCCCAAAAAATTTCGGGAGAAAAAATTGCGTTTGCAGTTCAACAACTTCATACAAAAATTAGATTTCGATGTTTTGTGGTTTAGGAGAAGAAGAACGTACAAATATTTGGAAGAAAAAGAAAGGAATAAAAAGGAAATCAACCTCAGCGCGGCGAAACGTGGGTTGGTTGGGATGAAAGGGTATATTAAGACATACAACCATTTAAGATATTTTTTGCCGTACTTAAGCCGTTTTTGATTGAGACCGCTTTTTACGCCAAACTTGCGGGGCGGTTTTCGGGTTCTAAAACCGAAGTCACGTGACCTAATGGCTCGAAATTTGGTACAAACAAACATATAGCTGATTAATCTCAAACTGCTGTCAAAATTTCATGAGGCTAGGCCAAATGGTTCTTGAGTTATAAGCAAAAGTCTGAAATTTCGCATTCGTTAGTTGGAAAATGGCCGAGTAAAAACAAAGGAACACGCGACGCGAGCGTAGGTCGTTCCAATTAGATAGTCGCTTGCTTATTAGCAAGCCCATTGAACGACCGACGAGGCATATAAATTAGTGAGAACTTTGGGAATCCATTTGGGGGTTTCCGGGGGGTGGTCCCCTTAAACTTAGTCAAAATATTTGTTTTTTGAATGTGTATTGATATCAAAAAAATTAGCGCCTCAACTTAAGCTGATTAAAATTTAGTTTTGGAGGGTCCTATTGGGGGGTCTCGGGGGAGTGATATCCCCAAAGTATCTCAAAATATTTGCCTCTTAAATATTCTGTGATGGAAAAAACTAGTGCCCTAGCTTAAGCCGTTCAAAAAATTGATTTTTTGGCCCCATTGGGGGGTTCCTGGGGGAATGACCCCCAAACATTTCGGGAGCCAAAAATGCGTTTTCAGCTCAACAACTTTACACAAAAATTAATATTTATTTATGGCTTAAAAGAAGAGGGTCCTATATCTAGGAAGAAAAAAATTTTTATGAAGGTAAACAAAATTTAAGCGTAAGTTTCGTTAAGTAAAATTTGAGAGTAATGCAAAATTTTAAAAATGCTTAACTATGATGGCGTTTTTTTATCCCTTTTAAACATCCTTAATTAACAAAACAATTACAGTTTTTTAGCAGGTTTTTATAGGTTAAGTTACGAGTAATCATTTTCCAAAATATTAGTGCTTCGATGAGCCAGGATGGCAGTACGGTACGGTACGTTCGGAATTTGCGTACTACGTACCTCGCACCTTGAACCGTACCGTACCTGCGTACCGTACTTCAGTTCAATTTTTGAAGCATACCGTACCAACGTACCGTACCCGTACCATTCCAAAAAAGGCGTACCGTACCAGCGTACCGTACCTCTGAGCAAAAATTGAAGCGTAACGTACCGTACCAACGTACCGTACTGCCATTCTTGCTTTCAACTACTCGCAACTTTAACTGACTTTGAAATTACTAGTCTATAAATCAACGATCTCAATTCACACATTTAGCGTCGGATTTAGCTGTCTTTTGCCTCTGCATACAAAAATCCGGTGCTATGTACGAAAAGTCTGGGATTTTTAATTCAAACAGCGTACCAACGTACAGGCTAACAATACGTCTCCTTAACCTTAAGAGGCCTCAATTGAATAGAGTAGTGCAAGTTTTAACTGGGCATTGCAATCTACAGCGGCAAAAGAAAACTACAGGTCGTGCTGAGTCTTCCCTGTGTCCAAAATGTAGCCTAGAGGATGAAACACCAAATCATCATGTAGGCAATTGTAAAGTTTACCAAGATATTCGTGTTAAATATTTTGGAATCAGCAAAACCACTGTCCACAATGTGGTAACGAAATGTAACATTAACAAACTGGCCACGTACTTAAAGGAAGCTGGAAGGCTTTCTGAGTTCGACCAGTAACCAAACAAAATACAGCAACTTAGCAGCTATAATTGCAATGGGCCCAAATGAGGCCTACGCAATGTGTAGGTAGACTTTACCTAATGGTAGCAGATTCACTTGCACCGCTGCCCTTTAATAATAATAATAAACGTACAGGCGCGTAGCCAGGATTTGGAAAAGGGAGGGGGCTATTTTGAAAGAGTGAGAGGTGTGCAAACGACCTTGACTCAAATTTTCATTGATCTTGAATCAGTTTCAGACGGTTTGTCCGAAAATTGAGACGAAATGTCTCGGAAAGCTCGGAAATTCAAAGGTTTTTTCCGCCGAAAATTAGGTGATCTCAAAAAAAAAAAAAAAAAAAAGGTCTTCGCCAAAATTCAGAGTGATTTTTCGGCCGAAATTCAAAGGTTTTTTCCGCCCAAAATTAGGTGATCTCCAAAAAAAAAAAAAAAAAAAAGGTCTTCACCGAAATTGAGACTGATTTTTCGTCCAATTTCGCAAATTCAGACGTTTTAGGGGGGGCTGTTTTGGAATGGGGGGCTATTTTCCATTTTTCACAGAAAATCGGCCTCAAAAGCACAAAAACCATGCGATTTTGCATACTTCACAAGCCAATGGGGGGCTCGAGCCCCCCCCCGCCCTCCCCCCTGGCTACGCTCGAGCCCCCCCATGCCAACGTACCGTACCCGTACCATTACAAACAAGCGTACCGTACCTACGTACCGTACCCGTACCATTACAAAAAAAGCGTACCGTACAAACGTACCGTACCTCTTAGCAAAAACCGAGGCGTACCGTACCGTATTGCCATCCTTGTCGAAGAGCAAAACTTTTCTCACGTAGTCTCGGACGTCAAGATCAGAAGTAATGACATGCTTTGCCAATTCGCTGTTTTCATTTACGCAGGTTTTTTTGAATGGTATTCGAAGGACCTCAAAATATTCTTTCTTCCAAGTACCTGGTTTGCTTTAGCAAAGTAAATTACAAAATTCCTTTAATAAATAACTTTCCCAATCAATGATAAATAAACTATAGTACGCAATTTTTGGTGAGATGATGTTTGAGCCTTACAAGTTACTATGATCAGAATTCAAAAAGAAAAAATGTCGATGAAATTGTGGGCCCTTTTTACAGTCAGCTTTAGAAGCTGACATTATTTTTAGGAGCAGTTCTCGAACAAAAGTTAATAGGGTTCGTTTTTCTTTCTCCCATTTAGTTCCACATTTGTTTTTTCCTTTGTACTGTGGTTTAATTTTTTTTGTTTCGATAATTTCGAAGGTTTTGTTAATTTTAATACTTTGGTCGCTTATTTTTGGCCTCTTTTTTAATTTTTTTGGCAAGTTTTCTCTTGTACTGTCGCTATCAGTCGAATACAAGTCGGAAATCGATGTTGATGCGTTTCTTACGAAGAAAAACAAATAGCCATTACCATAGGTGGGCACAAGTCCGTTAATCGTTAATCCGTTAATAACGAAGCTAACTTTTTCATTAACTCGTTAATCCGTTAAAAAGTTTTTTCATGTTAACGGACTAAATTAACTTCCGTTAAGTGCTGTTAACGAACTAAAGTAACTTCCGTTAAGTTCTGTTAACTTCCGTTAAGGTTTTTATCGTTAATATCTTGCATCATTTATTCATCGGATCGGTACAAAGCAATTTGCACTGGTAACACTTGTTGCGTATTAGCACAAGTTTTATAGAAAAAAGCGAAGAAAGGAGTTTTTGTTTTGAGGCAAATAATAACCTGCAGCCTCATAGGTCTATTAATTATCGCTGATCACAATTTCCAAAGATTTTCCTATTGCAGCTTCGTTGTGCATTTGAACTTGTTTTTATCTTGAAATTAGATTAGACTGTAAAATGTAACTTCCAAAACACAAAAAGACACACCATAGCAATAAATATTTCCTTACAATCAGCTCAACAGCGTCAATACGTGTTCTAGAAGCGAGTGAATAAAACGAAATGTAAATTACACGCAAAATGTTAACGGATTAACGGACTTCATTAACTTCCGTTAATTAAAGCTGGAAATAACGGATTAACGTTAACGGAGGTGTGAAGTTTGTTAACGGACTAGCGGTTAACGAAGCTAACGTTTTGCATTAACTTGCTCACCTATGGCCATTACACCTTATCGTATCTTAGATTTCATCCAACGATTTTATGCTAATTCCGTTGTCGTCCATTTCCATCACCAAGCCATCGTGAATAGTGTTGTAGCATATAAAATGGCCGCTATCGCAATTATCTCCAAAATGGCGGATTACGGAACTGAGTACGTACGTGTTAACAGCGCGACATTCAGCGTCATTAAAAGGTAATTCCCGGAAAGGTGTTACCGGGGTACTTAAGTTTTTTAAGCCTTCATCGAAGGTTGCCCTGCTTAAACATACCACCAATAATAAATTTGAAATACGACTTTGCTAGTGTGCACTGTGGTGGAGTCGCAAGAATCACATTTCCATTTTTTCCATTCCGTTAATATATTTATCTAAGACCTTTTGAAGTTGGTCGCAGTTCGCAATGCAATCGTACATTGGCAATATTAAGTCTGTTTATTCTACCTCATCATCGGTAGTTATTAAGTCACAATGGCTACACTGATTGTAAATTTTTGGTTGAAACTTCCGTAATAAACCGCGTTTAAATAAAGCGCTGATTAAATTTGAGCGACGAAAAAGTTCTGCCGGATCCTGTTGGGTTGGGTGCCATACGTAAAACTGCATTGCTCACACGAGAATTTGAGAGCTTTTTCAAGAACATTCTTATTAACTGTTTTCTTTGACAAGAGTTGTAGTAATAGGGAAATTAAATGGTTGTTGTCATTTGACTCATTGCTTTTAATAGTTGTTGTTCCATCGGAAAAATCAGTTGGAAACCTATTGGCTGGTTTTACCACAGCAGCAGTAGCTTGGATTGTTTCATTAAACCAATGGATTAAACCAGCAATTTCAGTTATTTTATTATTTTTATTTTTTAAACATATTGAAAGTGGTTTGCTTTCACATAATACCGTTGTTCATTCCGCTGAAATACTTAATTCATTTCTAACTTGGCCTTCACTAGCAACCAATGTCTCTCTTGCCAACCTCTCCTTTATAAGTTCGCACATACAACCAAACGAAAATGATTATATTTTTTGCTCTTTCGGTCGTTTTTCGCAATTCTTACGTGTCGTAGTCTAACTTAATCTTCGTAGTGAAACGAGGTCGCAAATGGCTTTGGAAAGAGTCGTGTGGAAAGTTTGCAAATCCACTAAAAAAAGCAAAACTTGGAAATTACGGCTAAAATTTTACTTAGGTATATGCACTAGGCAGTTAACTTTGGAAAAAATGAGCAACTCATTCATTAAGAGTTTATTTTACTAATGGTCACGTGTGTCTAATTACAGGCCGTGCAGTAAGAGAGACATTGATCTTAAAATGCCGAACAATAGCTTCAAAAATTCGCGTAATCATTGCTATAAAAAAATGGATTTTCTCGTTTGCGTCTACTGTGAATTTCCTTCCTCGATAATTTCTCACTGGGCGAATGAAATTTCTCACCTATCTTCAAATATAACTGAGGCGAATAAATTCACTGGAATAGAAATTGAAAAAGTTCTAGAAAAATTGCTGTTATGCGGAAAACTAAATCTAGTAATTGAAAAGGTCTTTTTTGATTTGTTCGTATGAACCTGACACTCGGCAAGTCTGCATCTGTCCAACCACACCAAGGCAAGAGCACACTTTATTTTGGTTCTGTTTGAAAGTCTTTCTTCAGGCTGGGCCACCACGACGGGTAGATTGTTTGGCCCCAATAAAAAATTAGCGCCAAGTGTCTTTTCCAAGGACTAAACGACGCACTGCTAGTTCAAAAAATGGACCGACGATCTACCACTGAGATATCGCCGCCGAAAAAGTCCTAAAAAAGTAAAAATGAGTTTTTCAACTAAGTAGCTGAGTTAATAAAAAATGTTCACTTTAAAGCAATTGCAGAATAATTTCTGTGTTTAATATAAATATGACTGTGAATGGAAATCTGCGTAGTGATGGATGCGGATAGGTTGTGCTACTTGTAATAAACTGCAGCAATTACAACTCAAAAAATTATTTGGCATGATTATTTTTTTGCCGTAAGGTAGATGGACTATAATATCAAACCAAATCTCGTATTATACTCGCTATATTACGCCGAAGCGGCTGTCAATAACGAGTTTGCGGGGCCCATTTCTGCGTCAATGTGCCCGGGCAACACTGCTCTTTTCGAAGAAATGTCACAGGGTGGCGAGGCGTTGGCAACACTGTGTTCGATTCGACCGGCCGTAGATATAAACTTCAGACTTCCCGTTCCAGAGACGAACGCGTTACCGCTCGACCGCAACTGGCCGGTGTTTTTTTTTACTATACCGTAGTATATAACTCAAAACATATAAATAAATAAATGAATAAATAAAATTCGGCAAAAAACTTACAGCCAAGCATTTTTTCTATTTTTATGAGTTGTGTACACAATATTCCTCTGTTTTTTTGTTTTGTTTTGCTATTGGGATCCGTAGTGTAGAAAAAGACTGTATATAATAAATATAGATTTAATGAATTATTACAGCGAAAAAATTATAAAATGAAACATTTCACTATTTATCTTAAAATTAAAGCTTCAATCCAGAGACCAACTATTAAAGACGAACTCTTAACGATTTGATCGCGTAACATGTACACACCTTGCACAACGTCAACTCTTTGATTGTTGTTGATAAAAGTATCCTTGTATTTTACATATTGTGTGATAACTTATTAATTTTGAAAGCTATAAAATTTAAGATTTTTGCAAAATGCAGTGGTATGAATTCGTGATTTTTCGGAATTTTTTCTAAATTTGGTTCCAATCTGCAAAATGTTTATCAAAAACAACAGATTAAAACTTTTATCATGATATACTTGCAGCTGTATTACGGCAAAGCGTGTAATAAGTTTTCGGGGCCCATCTCCGCGTCATTGCGTCCAGACAAACCAGCTCCTTTTGACGAAATGTTGCTACGGTGTCGAGCTGTTGGAAACACTGCGTCCGATTTGATTGGCCCGAGATTTGAACCTCCAACCTTCCGCTCCAGAGACGAACGCGTTACTGCTCGACCAACTGCTGGCCGGTAGCCCTTATTACGAATCCCTGAAAGCATTGCTACGGGGCATAAAGACACGCCATTATTGCATCATTAGAATATTGTAGTTAAATTTTTTACTTTGATAAATTTTACTTTGATACATGCACTATTAGGCAGTTAAATTTTTGCAAAACTGGAAAACACGAACAACTCATTCATTAAGATTTTTTTCTAGAAAGAGCCACGTGTGTCTACAATTACGGGGCCGTGCAGTGAGAGAAGCATTGATGTGAAAATTTCAAACAATAGCTTCAAACATCGGCAAAATCTTTGCCACTTAAAAGTGGGACCTCTTGTTTGCGTCTTTTAGGAATTTCCTTCCTCGATTTGCCAAAATTTGTTATTTATATCTTCCCTAGCGCAAATAAATTGACGGATGAAAGAGTCATTGAAGACGCAAATGGCTATGGAAAGAGTCGGGTGGGAAAGTTTGCCAATCAACCAAAAAAAGCAAAACTTAGAGATTAAGGCTTAAATTTTACTTTGATACTAGCACAATTAGGCAGTTAACATTTTGAAAATTGGAAAAAACTAGCACCTCATTCATTAGGAGTTTCTTGTACGAATGGCCTTGTGTCTTCAGTTGCAAGCTGCGCAGTGAGAGAAGCATTGACCTGAAATTCCCTAACAAAGTAGATTCAAAAATAGGCACAATTTTTGCTATATATGAAATGGGTTTTCCCGTTTGAATCTTCTGTGATTTTCTTTCCTCGGTTTGCCAAAATTCTCAAATATATTTTCCCAGGTGCAAATAAAGTCAGAGATTCAAGAAACACGAATGGAGCGAAATGCGTATCGAAAACATAACGAAACATAGTTTTGTTCAAAGCAGTCGGTATTCCTGCTTTCAGTGCATAATCAAACCTGTCTATAATGTTTTCCTCCCGCGTGAACACGAAAACAAAAAGGACTGAAAAGGGTAAAACGTAAAATTTCCGTTCCAGAATATATGGCCAAATAGGGGGCACTATAAAGTTAATATCATCGGAATAAGTTTGAAATATGACGAAATATGGAGTTGTGCGATGTTTAAAAAAACTCGCAAATGCCGCCAAAGTGGGTGTCGACAAAGGTAAATTTGAGCCCTATTCCCCCACGATATTGACAAAATGCACCCCATTTTCGAATAGAACGTTAAATTTCCGTTTCAGAATATATGGCCGAATAGGGGGCACTCTGAAGTTAACATCATCGGAGTAAGTTTGAAATATGATAAAATATGGAGTTGTGCGATGTTTAAACAAACTCGAAAATGCCGCCAAAGTGGGTGTCGAAAAAGGTAAATTTGACTAATTTGAGCCCTATTCCCCCACGATATTGACAAAATGCACCCCATTTTCTAGTAGAGTTCAGTTTCAGTTCGGTTCAGTGGTTTTATTTCATGACCTCGGGTGCATTGAAAACATCACAAATAAAAACAGGGGTCAAGAAAAAGGAAGAAACAGCAAAACGATATACGTTAAGAAATACAGGATGTCTGCATGGCTGCTTCACCATATAAACACACATCAAACATTGATTAAGACTCGAATACACATGAAGCAAAGCAGAAAAACACATAAAACAAATGCAAGAAAAAAAAATGAAAAAAGGAATGGTGTTTACGTACAATTCAGAGTAAACTACTTCAAGAGAACAGCGACGCATCTGAAAATAGTTATGTTAATAAAATATTAAGGAGTAAAATGATACACGCTTGCAGAATAATAATCTTAGTTTACATGCATATCTCGCTTAATGTTTAAAAAAAAAAGGCAAAAACTAAAGCAATAAGAAAAAAAAAAAACAGCAAAGACCAGTCAAAATTAAAAAAAAAAAGCAAACAATATTGTTACTTTGACTGACTTTTTGGCCCAGTATCAGTAGCAATATTATTGTGCCACCATACCATATTGACAAATATGCATAGATGGGCACAAGTCCGTTAATCGTTAATCCGTTAATAACGAAGCTAACTTTTTTACTAATTCGTTAATCCGTTAAAAAGTTTTTTCATGTTAACGGACTAAATTAACTTCCGTTAAGTACTGTTAACGGACTAAAGTAACTTCCGTTAAGTTCTGTTAACTTCCGTTAAGGTTTTTATCGTTAATTTCTTGCAGCTTCGTTGTGCATTTGAACTTGTTTTAATCTTGAAATTAGATTAGACTGTAAAATGTAACTTCCAAAACACAAAAAGACCACTACAGCAATAAATATTTCCTTAAAATCAGCTCAACAGCGTCAATGCGTGTTCTAGAAGCGAGTGAATAAAACGAAATGTAAATTACACGCAAAATGTTAACGGATTAACGGACTTGATTAACTTCCGTTAATTAAAGCTGAAAATAACGGATTAACGTTAACGGAGGTGTGAAGTTTGTTAACGGACTAGTGGTTAACGAAGCTAATGTTTTGCATTAACTTGCCCATCTATGCAAATATGCATATTGTTCGAAACACAAGCAATCTGTTTAGAACAAGAAAAAGAAAAAAAAACAAAAAAACAACTACGTACAGCAAAGAACAACACAACTTCGATAACAATCTAAACTTAGTACAAAACAGAAATCATGAGAACCATTTTGCAGCTGTTGTTAGGAAGTTAGGTAATAGAGCGTTGAATTTCCGTTCCAGAATATATGGCCAAATAGGGCGCACTATAAAGTTGATATCATTAGATTGAGTTTGTTTTGGAACGAACAATAAACTTTTGCGGGTTAAAATATATTACTTAAGTCGCGTTCTTTTTCTTTTTTTAACCGCGCGACGTCGATTCGCGTGACCGTAGACGCATTATTCCGCCGGAATTACAGTGGTCCTTTTTATATGCAGTATGAGGCTTTGCAATGGTGTTCATGAAAAAACAATAATAATAACAATAACATGGTGTTTGTAAACGCCTTAAGATAATTCTGGAAGTCAACAGCATATCTGCCAAAAGGGCAGCATATCTGCAAAAAAATCAACACCATTTCGTCATAAACGGGCAGCATATCTGCAAAAAAATCTACACCATTTCGTCATAAAAGGTATCACGCTTGTTATGAATACTTTTATAAAGTAATACTATTTGTGATACAATCTTCAGATCTTGTGTGATGCAATAACCAATATTTATGATGAAATGCTGTTGAAAATTTTCATGAACACAATTGCAAAACCTCATATAAAAAGATTGACAGTTACCGGTGCAACTTTACAAGGCAAGTCAGGATAGTTTACAGTTTACTTTGACTAGCTCAGAGCTGTAAAAGCAGTAGAATAATTGTTATTGTAGGATTAACAGAGCAGTAAACAACCAGTAGGGCTATTATTACCTGCTGAGCCTATTGCTATAGGCCTGTCAAGTAAAATCTGTAGGCCTGAGGCTACCCATGAATTATGATATCAGTACCTACGGACCAGCGGACTGGACTAGATCTTATTTACCGTACCTAAAGTAGCTTTTGTTTCTATTGTAGTAACCTGATTAGTTTTTTGTAGCTGTGTAGTGAATGTCGAGGAAAAGAAGTGCACTGGATATGGGTTCAAAAATTTCTGCTTATTTTTTTGGTCCAGAAAAATCTTTGAAGATTTGCCATGTAAAAGGTAAAGTATTAGTATTTCTGTTCATTCTTATATTTGGCAGGCTTTTTTATTGAAAAGTTGACAACAAATTTAGGCTCACTAGAAAATAAGTGGTATGAGAAATTATAAATCAACTTGCTCTGGTACCGATACAGACTGTAACTAGTGTTTCCGATTAATACGGTTTATGTAAGTACTGGTACCTTACTGAGAATTTTTTATTTGATTAGTATAATATCGTATATTAGTGGTACCTGCTTGCTAGGCTACTTAAGTTTAAGTTGGAAATAGATCGTGCAATTTATATATGTTTTTGTGTAGCAAGTTGGAAGGGATGTTCCTTCCAGAATTCCAAATCTAATTGAATTCAAATCGCACATAATTCAGAATCAGTTTTTGATTCTGGCAATTTGAAAGGATTAATATTTTACTCTATGTTCTGATTTTTGTAATAAAAATATTGTAGTCATTTTATAGCGCTGTAACCTGTAAGGTAGCAGATTAAAAGCGTTTTACTATATAAATTCAGTCAAACAATACTTCACATGAAAAAGTATAACACAAAGTCACAAGTAACAAAATTTGGGTATGCTGCAGATGGAACTAGGCACACTTATTTTTTAAACATACTAAAATGAAGATAGCTAGCTAAGCTCTATGCACGTACAAAGTACAGGCAACACATCCATAGCAATTTTCAGTAATATTGTAAAACATTCTTTTCATTTAAAAAAAAAAGATGTTTTATGTGATCAGTGTTATGTTTGTGTAAAACTAAATTGTAATTCGAAATTCCTTTTTCAAAATTTTTGATTGGGATTTAATTAGAAATCTTTTGAGGTTCTGCTATGAACATCTCAACATAGGCTATTGGTAATTCAGTTATTTAAGGGCTATTTAATTAGTGTGATCTTAAGTGGCATAGAAATAAAAAAAAAGATAATGGTACATTGATTGCAGTTAAAATTGACCGCTGTTTGCTGACAAATGACTAGACATTAATTTAGCAAGGTTCTTCATTAAGGCCTATAATTTTTTGAAGTGCATTGTAGCATGTTTTTTCTCCATGCAACAAATAGCAGCGTATTGATGTGGTAAATTGGATGGTATCTGTATGCCTAGTTGATTTGCTTGTCAATAAAAACCGGAGAAGCAAACTTTACTTTTGTATACATCAGACATACTGCAATGCTTTTGCGATTTTTCATAAAAGTAGTAAGTTTAGAAAAATTTAAACTTTAAGTACGGCAGTGATGTACTGATATAGCTTATATGCTTAGAAGGAAAATTCTGCTATGCACCGTACTGATCAAAATTAGATGTCTTCTTTTGGTCTATTTCATGTTCTAAAATTGCAAAAAATGTATTATTTCAACTTAAAGAGATACTGCTTGAACTGGGTTTTATTGAAGAAATGAGAAGTACTTGAGGTAATAAAAAGATGCCCCAAACCTTTTTTCACTATTCCTCTTATCCACAAAAAATAGATGTGATCTGTTTGACTCTGTACCATAGGCAACCTGCATTTGAAACTATTGAAAAATTTTGCAAAGTTGTCCTTTTCTGATGCCATAAAAGTTTGAAATGCAGGTTGCCAATAATGCTACGGAGTCAAATGGATTAACTCTATTTTTGTGGTTTAGAAGAATAGTGAAACAAGGTTTGGGGCACCTCTTTATTACCTCAACTAGTTCTCATTTCTTCAAAAAAAAACGATTTCGAGCAGTATTTCTTTGAGGTTTCAGTGAAGGTTTTTTTGCAGCACGCTCAGAAACATACCCAGGCTCAAATACAACACGATTTGTTGTACCAGATGATAAAGTTGATTGGACTGTTGAGTTCAAAGAATATTATCCTGTTGATTACACTGCTGATGTAGTTTCTAAAGGACCTGTGTGGGCAGATGTGGACATCAAGTATTTTTTTATATACCTGTATTCATAGGTGGGCACAAGTCCGGTAATTGTAATCCGTTATTAACGAAGCTAACTTTTTCATTAACTCGCTAATCCGTTAAAAAGTTTTTTTATGTTAACAGACTAAATTAACTCCCGTTAAGTGCTGTTAATGGACTAAAGTAACTTCCGTTAAGTTCTGTTAACTTCCGTTAAGGTTTTTATCGGTAATATCTTGCAGCTTTGTTGTGCATTTGAACTTTTTTTTTGTCTTGAAATTAGATTAGACTGTAAAATGTAACTTTCAAAGCACCAAAAGACCACCATAGCAATAAATATTTCCTTACAATCTGCTCAACTGCGTAAATACGTGTTCTAGAAGCGAGTGAATAAAGAAATGTAAATTACACGCAAAATGTTAACGGATTAACGGACTTTATTAACTTCTGTTAATTAAAGCTGAAAATAACGGATTAACATTAATGGAGGTGTGAAGTTTGTTAATGGACTAGTGGTTAACGAAGCTAACGTTTTGCATTAACTTGCCCACCTATGCCTGTATTTTTATTTACATACCATTACATCGGATATAATTGTTAGAATAAGAGGTTGCCATAAAATTTGCCACATTTTAATGGGCTGTAACCATAACCGATGTGTGGCAAATCTCCCAATCAATATTGGCAGACACCCGACTGACATTCATTATTGAAAACGCAGGGATTTTTATTTAGCCAATTGATGTGTGGTGTATCTTCCATGTGGTGAATATTCTGGCAACGGAATTAGATGGGGTTATATTCACTTATTCATGGCATGTCGTTATATCACTTTTACATTTTGTGGCTAAAATTTAAGATGCATATTGCAATAGCTTATTAGCTAGTGTTATTAACTATTTGTTATTAGCAAATAGCTTATTTTTTATATTAGTGTATTTGCTTTCTGTTATGTCACTGGTAATTTTGTTTATTATAATAATGTAACAAATTGTACCTACGTTTAAAAATGTATTTTTTTTATGCTTTAAAGTTTCAAGACAAATTTGTTGTTCTGAAAATTGACAATACAAAGTTAGAATTTGTTTGTTAGGATGTTAATAACGGTCCGCGACATCCTGATGCAATCGACCTTACATGAGACAACTCACCCCAGGAATTCTGATGCTAGGGAACGCCCTGGCCAAGAATTATCTCTTGTAGCTTAGGCAGTTTTTTAGATTCCTCTGCATTTTCTCCTCAATGTACCAGTGCTAATTTTTCATTGAAATCATTATTTATTCGGACTGTAATGTTTGAACCTCTATTAGTATTTATAATTTAGGGTATATATTTATGTGTAGTAGTTTTTCTGCTATATAAGAATTAGACAAATTGTTGTAATGGATTGCAATACATCTTACCCACATTAGTTTCGAAAAAGTCTAGTTCAAAATAGCAATTTCTATCAATGTGTGAACAGAAAGATGGTTTAAGGAATTGAAGTCTAATAAATATTATAAGTGAAAGATACATAGATATGTTATTTCTATATTTAACTTGTTTAAAATATTTAAATTGTGTTTAAAATAGCGTGCTAAATTAAAAGAGGACTGAAGGCTAATTTATTAGGGGTATCTAAAGAAATGGCATTCACATTAGATTAAATTGGCGTTGATTATCCTTCTTGACTCAGCCGTTTCAGAGATGATCTTCTTAAAACACCACATAAGGGCCTCCTTAATTATGATTTTTATTAGCAACCCTGGCGTTTTAATGTACCAACCTAGACCACAAATGCCTATATTAACCTATAAAATGAGCTAAAAGACCTACATGGCTTAGCATAATTGAGAACTTGCCGTAGGATAGTTACTAAGATGGCGTCGCCAATGTTATCAACATCAGGATTGCCAACCACAATTATGATTAGAGAGGCCCTTATGTGGTGTTTTAAGTACAATATCTCTGGAACGGCTGGGTCAAGAAGGATGGAGACAACGCCAAAGTAATATAATACAATTGTTCAAACTTTAAATCCCCCATTGGTTTGCCTTCAGTTTTCAAAGTTTAAATTTCCGGTAATTCCAGCGCATGAACCAATTGGGCAAACTTGTGGGTGATCAAATGTACTTCATCTCAGCGGTTTGTTCGTATATTTTGTGTAGAGACAAGTTACTTTGACTTATAGCCAGTTTGATTTATTTCTTTTTTAGAGCATCTTCAAATCAAATGAAGTTTAATGAAATAGATGGAAAAGTTAATCGAAAAAGTGCTCAAGGAAATTACGAAGTTGTGGTAAGGTGTAGGTGATAGAATTTGGCTGAAGCAGTAGTATAAGTGTGGTTTGTTCCTTATTTTTACTTATGGTACTTGGTAGCTATGATGCTCAAAATTTATCTGTAGTTTTTGGTTTGGTGACAGCTAAAATGCAAAGAATATGTTAACGTAGGTAACTACCTAATGTAACAAAATATGACCCTTTAAATTGTTTGTTTTTGGCAGAATGGAGTACCTCAGAATCCTTATGGAAGAACTGGAATTATTGGGCGAGGCTTGCTTGGTAAATGGGGTCCTAACCATGCTGCTGACCCCATTGTTACAAGGTAATTTAAGAACCTTTATTTGACAAGCAAACTTGAGCTAAAATTTTGGTGCTAATACAAATAGTAAAAAGTGATTCAAACAAGTTGCAAATACGGGACTTGAATCGATCAAACATGGCTTTGAAAGCTTTGAAAGTTTAAGACTACGTCAAAATTTTCATCAGCAATTCAGATTTTTCTGAAACCGATTTTGGGTTCAAGTTTATGCTTGTAATATGGGTCATGTGCACCAACTTGGATCTTTTATCTGCAGATTAAGAACACATTTAAGCTTATTTTACACAAGGGTAAGCATTTTTTGCTTCCTTTCTCATGTTTTTTTTTGGTAAATTCAACAAAAAATTTTTTTTTTAAATCAACCTTCTGAAAATTTGAAGTTGCTTGGGTAATGAGAAGTGATGCAATTTTTAAAGTTTGCGGAAGTCACTTTTTTTGGCCAAAATTTAACTTAAATGACGTCATAAAACGTTTTTCGTGGTGTAACTACTTTGACGTAGGCATTTTTTAATTCAGTATAAAAACCAACCTATGTTCAAGATTTAAACCGCCTGTGACGTCATTCCAAAAATGACGTCGTTTTTCGAAACTATGACCGTCAGTGGCAGCTTGTGCTTGTTTTTCGAAACTATGGCCGTCAGTGGCAGCTCGTGCTTGTTTGAAACGGGAGGGCTGCAAGTGTTTTAGTTCGTAATATTGTACAAAGCTTGTTAGCATCTTTCGAACTAATCTTTGAAGTTAAACCATTTCTGGTGGACCTAGGCCTACCTATAAACGTTTCGCTTTATATTAACTTATTTTTGCATTTCCTACGGTGCTTCGTTATGTTAACATGACTGTTGCGCTTTGTTGTTAATAAATCTGAAATTGTTGATGGGGAGATCCAGAGAATCAAACCCAGATCGAAGAAGTACAAAATAGCGATTTAGTAGAGATGATTCATTAATGATAAAACATGGAGTGCATTCCGAAATCAGTCAAAAGTTCTTAAAAAGTACCAAAATTTATTCAAAATTCCACAAAATGACAAAACCAATCCCTGACGATGGTCCTTAGAGGCCGAGATCGGTTTTGTCATTTTACGGAATTTTGAGTAAATTTTGGTATTTTTTAGGAATTGTTGATTGATTTTTGGAATTCACTCCATGTTTCATGATAAAGTCTGACGTTATGATTTTTTTTAGCTAAACTTGGTAAATACAAGAAAAGCAATCATAGGCAGTTTACTGACTACTGAACATTAAAAATGAATACACATATAAAAAATAATAAAAAATGAAACCACTTTTGATAACTGGAATGAGGCTGGAATGGAATGAAAACTGGAATTTCAATTAGAATGCAAATCACGTGAATTTCTTTTAATTGCTTGTAGTGAGGAGTTGTAAATGGTCCCACTAGTACAGACCTGAACCCGAAAGCATAAGCCCAAACCAGGGCTTAACCCAAAAAGTGATTTGAAGCCAAAAACAAGCCCGAAAGTTGTTAAGTTTCGTCTAAAACAGGACCGCTTCACGGGCCGTAGGTTTCGATATGAACTAGCAGAGAAATTTTGCTAGAAACCAAATCAAATTTCTTTTTTTTCGATTAGTCACCCCCTAAAATCTCGACAAAAATCACATCAAAATGCGGTAAAAATCTTTTTTTGTTTGGTTTTTGTGTTCATTTAAATTCCGCCAGGTTTTACATCAAATCTCAATAGAAACCATTTTCAAGTTTATGCCGGTATTGATTGTGCGGCCAGCTGAAAGTCACTGCTCCTGGTCTAAAAAATGTGTACGTGGTTGCCCCTATGCGGCTAAAACAAGTTGCTTATTGCTGATGGATCATGACGCTAGAATAATTGTGTAGTGATAATCGTAATAATGCTTAAACAAAGTTGTCATTCTGTGTTGTAAAGTGATTTTAATTACACTTCATAGCACCTAAAAGTCTAAAACACAAGGTAAGTACAAATATCAAGTCCGGTATTTAGTCACTTTTAAGCCCAAACCCTACTCAAAATGCCCGGCCCTACTTACAAATCTGTTCTAGTGTCGTAGTGTAGTTACACTTTTTTTGTGAGAACAATTTTATAGGAACACGGGGCTCATTTTGCTCTAAATTTAAGAACAATGCCTGCTTCAGCAGTAAAAAAAATAATAAGAGCAAACGAAAAAGAACAAATTTCAAATCTAAAAAGAAACTACAGTACTGTAAAATTCCGTACATGCTAATTCAAAACGATGGAATTTTAGCAATTTTTCTGTTTTTCAGCAATGCAACGATTCCGAGATTATAGAGTGCTGTGTTGCGCAATGCGCAAGCATTTGAGATAACTTTTGGATTTCGTTCAAATCACAATTTTACGATGCTGCAAAAGCAGGAAAAACGCTTTGCTTTAGCTGACAAAGCATTCGGAATTAAACAGTTTTACAAACATGTTTGCTGAAATTGACATCGATGTTCTCAAAATCCAAGAACAAATGTGGCTAAAAATTAACAAAAAAAACTTAAGAACAGCCAGCCTCAATTCAACATTTACTGGTTCTTTTAAAAAAAGTGTGCTTAAAAATAAAGTTCATTTGACGCCTTTTTATTCTCGAATAATGGCCGATGACCTCTTCGTTGAAGCCATCTATGCTTTTGATTGTTTCTTTTTTAATGGAAAGCCTTGGCAACTTTTAATGCAGCACTACAATTTGAACTGTTGCAACAACCCTTGCTGCAAACAATGCTCTGCTCGATTTCGCTCGTTGAAGAAACAAAGATAGGTTTCTGGACCAGGCGACTGTATAGCTTGTGATACAAAAAAAAAGAATGTCTCGCTTTTGTTGAAGTCGTGGAGATATGTCGATTAAGCTGTCAAGCTGGACTGCAACTTTTGCAGTATGGGTCTCTGCAACGAATGGGTCAAAAACGAATGGGTTCACTGTAACTTTTGCAGTCCCGTGTCGACAGAAATTGCTGTATTTAACACATAATACAAAAAATGTTTCTTTGGCATTACGAAAGCAAAGCGTTTAATTGGCTCATCAAATGAGGCAATCGCATAAACTTTTCAAAAAAATTGAATGTAAAATTAAATTTCTTTTTCAAAATTTTTTAGCAATGCCTATGACAGAAAACACAAGATTATTTGGGGGGACTGCAGTCACGCAGTCTCCATAGACAAGCCACCCCTGATTGCCGTGACGTTACAATGTGACCTCATCAGTTCAAAACCAATTTACTAAAAAAATTCAGTGAACACTAACCAGCAAGCCAACTTTGGTGTTCCCATGACTTTTGGTTTTGAGAGTTAGATAGGGGGGCCTTTCACCTCTCCCCCGTGTAAAATGCGTTGGTCAAATAGTCTGTGTAGAATAAGGTCAAAAGAAAAGTTAAACCAGGACTAAAGGCAAAATCAATGGGGGTATCTAAAGTTAGGCCAATTGTATTAGACTGGATTAGTGTTGACTCCATCTTTTTTGACCCATTCGTTGCAGAGATATTCTACTTCAAACGCGACGTCGGTGACTTAAATGTTATAAATTTTAATAATTTTTATTGGCAATCCTGTCATTGATAAGCATTCTTAGCGACGCCTTCCAGTTTTATCCTAAAGCAACGATTAGGCTACTGCATTGAGTCGTTTCGCTGCGGACTAATCAGTTTGATCTTGCCAGCACAACAGATCTAAGCTGGTTATAAGAGTAGACTGTTTGGTAGCCTAGTGATTTCAGTAAAAATCAAGCTGGCTGATATATTTTAGTCTAAATCCCAGCCTAGTCTAGCTATTAGGTTTTTATTACTAGGCTACACAGTACAAACATATTTCTCCAAAAAGACTACGAATACTTGGGTAGGCCTATTGTATTTGCTTGCGGTATTTTGTGACCCTAGAATAAACTTTTCCATCTAAGTTGAAAACAATGGCCTACAAGCCTACTCTAATAACTTTACCAGCTTTGCTTTCGCTTGCTCATGGACGTTTGTTACCTAGGCTATTGTACAGTCTACTCTTTTTTCGAGCTCGGGTCTATTTTACTGACAAGATCAAACTGATTAGTGCGCAGCGAAACGACCCAATGCAGTAGCCTAATAGTTGCTTTAGGATAGACCTGGGAAGGCGTCGCTAAGATGCTAATGCTTATCAACGAAAGGGTTGCCAATAAAAATTTATAACATTCGAGTCACCGACGTCGTGTTTGAAGTAGAATATCTCTAGAATGGCTGGGTCAAAAATTCATTTTATTTCAATAATTTTAAAAGAAGATAGAAAACTGATAATTCACTGATATAGGTTAATTTGCAGGGGTGCAAATTTTTGTTGAGCATTGGGGGGATAATTTGCAATTTTGCCCTATTTTCAACATTGGGAAAAATGAACCTCGACCACTATTTTTGTTCAGGTGAGCAAATTAAGTGAAGACCAAAAAAAAGGTCTTCACCAAAAATGGAACACTTTTTTTCCCCGAATTCAGGTGAAGTCCAAAAAAAAAGAAAAAAAAGGTCTTCACCAAAAATGGAACACTTTTTTTCCTCGAATTCAAGTGGAGACCTGCGTTCACATGCACACCAGAGTCAAATTATTGCAGGGGATGCAGATGAAGACCATACTCAAATTGTTGGGGGGGAGATGCAGTCAAATTAATGGGGTGATCCCCCATCCCCCCGGGTTTCGTCATCCATATTAATTTGCGTTAGTGCATACAACCCTGAGAGTTGTTTTAAACGCTATCATGTTTATTCAAATTATCATTGGTTGATTTTTAAAATTCACTAGCCTAGTTTTTACTGGTTAGATCGTGTATTATATTTAGAATGCTCGCCATTGCTTTAAAGTGTACAATGATAATTTGTGGAAGTCTTAGTCACTTAGTTTCTGCTGCGCTACGTCACTTTTAACGAGGGTAATGAATTTTTTTCTTTTTTTAATTTTTTTACGATCTGTGAATTGTTTGTTTTCTTTAATGTCGCAATCTCTGTTTTAGTCCAACTTCTCTGCAAAATTTCTTTTGTCCTTGCTGCAAAGATTTTATCTCTGTACCAAATTACTTTGCTTGTTTTTTGTTGAGCTGTGAGCCCTATAACTCTCAGTTCAAAACATATATAGCGTTTCCCCAATTAGCCTATACAACATGTTCTTGAAGTATGTATATAATACTTTAAAGGTAAGTAAAAAGGTATTCTCAATCATTGCTTTGCAGTTTTCCCAGCATTGAAAGTGTAATGTTATTTTGTAGAAACTTAAACCAAATTCACAGTAATGTCAAATTTACCGACAACTTGTGAGCAATAAACAGTTGCCCTTATTGCATGTCAATGTGGCAATTCAAAAGAAAAATTAGAGTTATCCGTTTGCAGAAAACCAACATACACGGGCTTCACAATAAGTTTGGTTGTTTAGCTCCCACAAAATACAAAATAAATCCGATTAGATCTTTAGTTAATAGAGCAATTAAAATTTGTAGTAATCGACAATTAATGCTCTTGGAGTGTGAGAAAATCATCAAAATGATGCTACAAAATAGATATCAAAATTATTCAGAATATCACTCGTAAAGCCTTATACGGAAATCGGAATCCCGATGCTAAACTATGCCCTAATCAACGACAGTCTGCAGTTTATTGATAGCATCAACATGCTAATTGAAAAAGAAATTCGTGATTTTATACGTGCGTATGATATCAAATTGATAATGTCTCATCGTAGCTTTACTATAAGCAAATTATTTTCATATATAGAGATCGTCAATCCTTATTGCATTCATCAGGTGTTGTGTTTCAGTTGCCGTGTAGTTGTGGTCAAAATTATATTGGGCAAACCAAACGTAACCTCATTACTTGCCTCAAAGAACATCGAACGTGTGAAGATTCTGAAGTTTGCAAATTTTTGCCAAATAATCCTAACCACAAAATTGCCTCAATGAACATGGAAAGTGTGAAGATTCTGAAGTTAGCAAAGATTTGCGAAGCAATCCTAACCACGAAATTAATTTTGACTCACTTAAACTACTTGGCAGAAGTAATCAAGTTACCAAATTACGCATCAAAGAAACCTTACATATTTCCAGAACTGAACCGCAACTGAATGTCTAGAATCAATCATTGCCCCGAATCTTTTCTGCGCTTAGATGTATTGAGTTGACGTCGATAATATGTTGTTTCGTCGTGTGTTTTTACTGTTTATAACGTAATTACTTATCGCTCTTTGATTCCGTCATTGTGACAAATCTTAAGCCAAGCCGTGGCCATCTGGTCTCAACGGGTGGCTATTGTATATAGATTCGTTCTGTGAACTGTGCAATTCATTTTACTGATGATGCTTTAAGTAAAAGCTAAACACTTCTAAATTGCTATGCTTAGTTCTATTCTAGGCTTTGGGCCTTTGGCAATCTTTTTCTTAGAATGGCGATTATGTTTTTTTAAACCCTAACATAGGCTTTGGGCCTTTGGCAATCTTTTTCTTAGAATGGCGATTATGTTTTTTTAAACCCTAACAAAGTTGATTGGAAGTTAAACTAAGGGTAACATTCTTTCAAGAAATAATTTTGGTAATATGAATTTGCAAAATAATGAACTAACTAGTCGAAAACTGCTAGTCCTGCGAGAATGCTAAGGCTGCTTTTGTCAATTGTTGATTTCTTGTAGTGAATCGAATTTGCAGAAAATTATCTTGACTTTGTCTCGTAATTGTATTCCTGAGGTCGTATTTTAAAGTCAACCTGTATTTGCAATTTTTCCTTTTTTTACTTCAGTCCTTTCAATAAATCGCTATGACGTCAAAACTTTTAGATGGAAAAGAGACAATGGAGATAAGATCAAGCATAGAGACAGCCAAAAACCGATATTACAGTTTGTCGCGATTCAACGAAGAGACACCAACGAATGGGCTTTGCCTGGTGTAAGTACTCTTAAACTAATTTTGATTGATATACCGTAGTTTGGTAGTCTCCATCGTAGGCAGAGCCAGTAGTTACCAGTTATCTAGTTATTCTCTATAAAACGGTGCAAAGTAATGGTGTGGAAATTTGTTTTTTTCAGTTTTTAAGCGTGGAGCAGTAGCTTGAAAGTTGTAGGTAAAGCGCATAGTTTTATGTTGTTTTCTAGGGCATGGTGGATGCGAATGAAAACGTTTCTGTTACGTTGAAGCGTGAATTCGGTGAAGAAGCGTTAAACTCTTTGGAACTACCAGATGAAAAGAAAAAAGAGCTTGAAAAACAGATTAACCAGTTGTTTGCTGGTGGCAAAACTGTAAGTAATTCTGATGATTAAGTAGTCTGTTTAAACAGTTTTGTGTGCAGAACTTTTACCTATGTACTGTAGTATAATATCAATAATTTTGAACTTCAATCTAAAGTTCACGGCTCTGTTTCAGACTTAGAGCTCATCAGCAACTCACACAGGGGCGTATTTAGGGGGGGGCATTGGGCAATGGCCCCCCCTTTGGGTCGCCAGGATCGTATAATTGCATAGAATGGTGTGCAAAATTGCGGCATGCCCCCCCCCCTTTGCAAGTTGAGCATAAGGTTTGATCACACAAAGGGCAATGTTTTGTGCGTTTCGTTTAGGCTTGCATCCACGTTTGGGCGAAAAATCGGTCTAAATTTGAGTGAAGACCTTTTTTTTTTTTGCTCTTCACCAAATTTTGGGCAAAAAATCGGACTGATTTTGGGTGGAAAAATTTCTGATTCAGATCTTTGTTCTTCTCAAATTTTCTGAAGTTTCTGGCCCCCCCCCTTTTCAAAATCCTGCGTATGCTACTGAACTCACAAGCGAGTATTTCAACCACTTGGGCTGTAAAATTCGTGATGGTCTATAATGTTCAAATGGTTGAAATATCAAATTTGATGAAAAGTTATCATCATCACACCTCGCAGAAAAACACCTCCCAAAAAATCATGTGCCAGAAAAACATTTACCTGAACATTCTTTTTCCAGAATTAGCATTTGTCAGAAATCAGACTTGCCAGAATGACACTTGCCAGAAATTGCATCTGCTAGAATGAACACTTGCCTGAATTTACATCTGCCACAATGAACACTTGTGTGAAATTACATCTGCCAGAAAGTACATTCCCTCCAAAACTTATTTTCCAGAATTTACATTTGGGCGAAATTACATTTTCCCGAAAACTTATTTTCCTGACTTTGCATTTGGCCGAAATTATATTTCCCCGAAAACTTATTTTCCAAAATTTTCATTTGCCAGAATTTACATTTGGCCGAAATTACGTTTCCCCCAAAACTTAATTTCCAGAATTTGCACTTGTCAGAAAGTAGGCCTACATTTGGCAGAAGTTTATTTTTCCAGAAACTATATTTTTTACCCGAAAATTTATTTTCTAAAATCTTTTTTTTCGTTCGAAAAATTTTGCTGTATTTTTGCTATTTATTTATAAGTAGCCTAAATTAGAACAGACTTTTCGTTGAAATTGAGTGACGTAACAGTTAGCTTACTGAATGAGAGGTATAACCTGACTTGTTCTATATGCTTATTTGATTATATAATGAAATATAGCTCCTAAAAATCGATGCAAGCACATAAATATTATCTTATCATATTCAGTTCACTAAGGCGAAGGAGGATTACTTTAACCTAGGGTTACACTTTTGTAAGAACAGGTAAACTGGCGTTGGGCCAGGCTGTTCTTAATTTTTTGCCACTTTTCAGCCTCTTATTCTCAATAAATTTTGAGAGCATCGTTATCAATTAATGCGACCAAGTTTGTGTATCTGTTTAATTATGAATGCTTTGTCAGCCTAAGCAAAGAAAGGCCTTTTTGTTCCGTTTCGCAGTGTCGTAAAATTGCAAAAGCGGGGAGCTTTTTCAACCTGAATGACAATCAAAACTTTGTGAGTTGCCTACGCGGTGCTCAATTTCATCGTTCTAGATCAGTACGGAATTTAGTTTCTTTATTGATTTAAAATTTATTCTATTTCGCTTTTTATTATTATTGTTATACTTTTTTGGGGCTGCTCCGTTGTTCTTTTATAGTATAACTAACTTGTTTTTAAACTTTGAGCAAAAATGTGCCTCGTGTTCTTGTAAAATTGTTCTTGTTTTTGCAGCAAAAACTTGAAAAAACTGTAGTTGCATAGCTACCAAAATCTACATCAAAAGCAAAGCCAACGAAACAACACTTGTTGAATTTCTTGAGAAAGATTTCGAACTAATGCATACAAAACAAAAAAGCAACATTGACGTTGATTCCTGCCTCTAACTTCATAAGGTTTTCCGCATAAATCTATTAAAAGCCACCCCTGCAGAAAGCTCCTTATGATGTCAATTTCCGCCTTATGCATTTCATACAATGTAGAACATTCCATGTGCAGGTCATGAAACGGTAGTAGGGAAGTACGCGATTCCTGCAGGTTACGTCACAATGGAAACAAACGAGCAATGCTCCCAACAAAACAGACCGCATTAGGCCTGGTCCACACTGCGCGTAAAATCTTGAGCGAACGAGCGTATCCGTAGTTTATTTTAACCAATTGGTAGCATGTACGCTGGCAAGGCGATACGCCGTTGTACCGAATTTTTGCTTAAAATAAACTAAAATTACGCTCGTACACTCACGATTTTACGCTAAGCTTCCGGCCTTGTAATGAACAGCGTATAGTATAGAGTGGTGTTGTCGAGATTGTCGATGCGGAGGTAACTGGACCATACTAGACTACGACTGCGTAGGTTGAAAATTCGAATTTCCTGCCGTTGCGAATCCTCTGCTGTGTGCTTGTGTTGACCGAAAAACTTTAAGTTGGTGTGTGTTTGCAAGCTGCAACCAGTTTGCTGCCAATCTTTCAAATGAAAAATTTCACCGATTAACACATAATTGACCAGTGTCAGTGAAACATATATATATTTTTTTTTTCTTTAAATAATTTTGCCCATAAGACGTGTCATGTCACATGTTTACCTCAGATCAAAATGACAGTTCCGTCCTTTGTTTTGAATTTTAGATACTATCGAAATACCGTAATATTATTAATAGGTGTAGTCTGAAAACAAATGAAAATATTACTAGATATTTATATTCCGAGGAAAATAACAAGAAATTTCCGCCCATGCTTTTTTACTCGCAATTTCCCATTCATCGGGGCCGCAACTAGGGGGCGGCACCCCCAAAGAAAAATTTCGTCCCCTCCCCCCCCCCCCCAAACCCCAAAGCAGCAATAGGAAAAAGTATTGTAAGGCTGTTGATTAATGATTTGAACTTATGCTAAATATTGCGTTTTGCAAAACTTTTATAATCGATACATTGATTGTGATGGTACCGGGTATGCATATCGCATAATCGCAATTCTTGCTTGATTTAGCTGACAAGCTACAAATTGTTTGGTTAGCAAAACTTGCATGGATATTGCAAAATTTTGTTGTGACGCAATAGCAACTTTTTTACAATCGAAAATTTGACGTTAGATGCGGTTGCGGTAGCATGCTGGCATTAGCAATGAGTGCACGTGGTTGCTTTCACTTTCGCTAAAAAGTGTTTAGTTACTGTTGTAGACTGCGCTTTGTTGAGCGTTAACTGGCGGTGATGGATAGGTTGTCACGAGAAGTAGTAGAGACCCTCACCCCGGTCCGAATCCTGCTTCTAAAGCTACCGATACTCTTTCCACTTTCCTTATCTGCAAATGCTACTGGTGCCCCTGGTGATCTTAACCTTCTGGCTCCTTCCCGTCCAAACTTGAATTCATTCGAAGGGCAAAAATAACCGCTGCTTTCGTCCCGGATGGTACAATCAATTTTCATGGCTAGAATATTCCACTGACAGGGATGTGGCTTTTTGTTTGTTTACCTTGTCTTCGGTTTCGAACCCATACCCGTGCCAACCAGTGAATTCAACTCAGCTTCAGAGGTTGCTAAGAGCTTTCTAATTTCCAAAACAAAACTGCTCAGTGTGCTCGTATTGTAAAAAAAGGCAGCAATTTTTGGCCCTCCTGAAAGAAATTTAGTCCCCCCTCCCCTAGAACAACGCTCTAGTTGCGGCACTGCCATTCATACTCGGAAGTTTGCGGTTATTCGTTTAAAAACTAATCGACTGGTGAGTTTTTCATAAAGTTCAAATGAACAATAAACCTAACAAAAAACAAAATTGTGTTTTGAAAGGCACGCTGATTTTTTGCTGTTGATCAAATGCGCTTGCAGAAAATGCTAAGCTCTAAACAACAAGATTCATTTTTACAATGCGACATGTCTCAAGCTAAAGAAGATGTCGCCGTCACGTTTATCACATACCTTATCAATCAATTGCTTGCAGAAAGCATGAGTTCAAATCCGCAACCGCAACAAATAAAAAAAAAAGAATTCATGTGTAAAACTCGTATTGCACAGCCTTGTTATAGGCATTGCAGAAGAAATAGAATCCTTCAAAAAAATTAACTAACGGTTTCAGCTGGAACAATTTCGATTCAAAAAAATTTACGAGTGATTAATTCAGTATTCGAACCCGTGACACAATACCCAGCACTTGGTTCAGAATGCAGTAGCTTCAAAAAGATGAGAAAAAAAATAGCCTAAATTCCGCTGTGAAGTGCGTTAAAACAGAGATACGAAATAATCGCAATCAGAGAATGAAACCCGAGACTTTCTTATTATAAGTAATGCCCAATTAAAAAAAAGAACATGATTTTGTCTAAAGAGAAAAAATTTATGTCGGTTTCAAAAGTATTTAGCACAACTAATCGCCCACTTGGGATTTGAACCCAACGCTTTCCACCTACGTACTCGCGCCTTTAAAACCACTACGCTATCTCAGAACATGCACAACATTATAGAAATTTCAGTATTAAATTCGTGTGAGAACCAGATAGTTTTGGAGCAATATCTTGTTGCACCAAAATGTTATAACCATAAAAATTTGCAAAATTCGTATTCTCATTATGCCCGAAAAATTCGGTAGGTTTTAACTGACAAGTTAAAGCCACTTAGAAGTAATAAGAACCTAAAAAAGGACAGGTTTTGGGTCCGTCCTCCCACACCGCGTGACTTACAAGAATGTCTTCCTTTGCCAATTCTATATTCTACCCGTATCTTAAGGGTTAATTAGTGAAAATAAATAAGTCAGTAAATTTTGCGTAATGTAATTTTTACCAAATGAAATTTTTGTTTTACGTAATGTAATTTTTACCAAATGAAATTTCATTCTACGAAATGAAATGGCTAGTACGAGTATATGGAAAATAAGTTTTCGGGGAAATGTAATTTCGATCAGATGTAAATTCTGGCAAGTGTAAACTCTGGAAAATAAATTTTCGGGAAAATGTAAATTCTGGAAAAAAATATTTGTAGAAATATAATTTCGGCCAAATATAAATTCTGGCAAGTGTAATATTTGCCAAATGAGCCTTCGGGCTAATCTAATTACTGGCATGTGCATGTACAGGGAAATGTATTTACTGGCAAGTGCTCATTCAGGCAAATGTACATTCGGGATAATGTGGTTTCGGCCAAGTTTTTTTCGGGGAAATGTAATTTCTTTAAAGTGTTTTTCGGGGACGTGTATAGGATCGATCCATCATCATCATCAATGCAGTTTTGATCCGGGTTTTTCCCCTTCAACGGAGTTGGCCGGAAATTGAATGGTCATTAATTTTACTATGCTTCGCCATTTTGTTCAATCGCATGTATCCTCTTTCACCAGTCCATTTATCTTCATTTTTTTATGTTTGTGCCGGTCGTCCTCATGCTCTACTACCCAGCACTTCAAGTTTGATTAAAAGTTAATCAAATTAAATAAAACTGATATGCAATCAGTTCTGTTACAAGTTATTTTTACCACTTGTGTGAATTTGATCACCTCAGCAAACAGTTCTGAAAGTTGCGGCTGGTGAGGATCGGTAGCAAATTGGCCTTCTTACTTCTAACGGCCCGAAGATGGCAGTTTCCCAACAACTCAGTCGACACGTTGAGCATTATCTTTCAATAACTTTGTTGCGCACGTGTTTTACGACTTCAGTGCTTGACCTATGGAATACTTTTTTGTCATTGCGCAGTGCTCGCATCACTGCTGATTTTTACCGCGCATTTTTCTCAGGTTTACGAAGGTTACGTCGATGATCCTCGTAACACAGACAACGCGTGGATGGAAACTATTGCAGTAAACTTTCATGATGAAAACGGTAAGCTCGGACCGTATGGGGCGCCGTTTGTCTAAAATATTTGTTTCATTTTATAAGGACAAATTTTGCTACGATGTGACATATCTACTGCAATATGACATATTGCAACAATATGTAACATATCTACTGCAATATGACATATTGCGCTGCACTATGTAACATATCTGCTGCAATATTATGACATATTGTTAGACTATGTAACATATCTACTGCAATATGACATATTGCAACAATATGTGATATATTGCAGCGCAATATGTGACATATTGTTGCAATATGTCACATATCGTTGCAATATATCACATATTGCGCTGCAATATATCACATTTTGTTGCAATATGTCATATTGCAGTAGATATGTTACGTAGTCTTACAATATGTCATGTTGCAGCAGATATGTTACATAGTGTTGCGATATGTCATATTGCAGTAGATATGTTACATTGTTGCAATATGTCATATTGCAGTAGATATGTCAAATCGTAGCAAAATTTGTCCTTATAAAATGAAAAAAATATTTTAGACAAACGGCGCCCCATAGGACAGTTTGTCGTCCCAGACTCCTTGTGATTCAGGCGGCTGAAGCCTTCTTTAGTTAGGGAGCTTTATTTGCACGACAGTTGTCGTGAAACCTAATTGAGTTCGTCGAGTTATTTCACGAAATCCGTTATAAAATGTGTGACTACACTCAGCAGCAGGGATGGTAATCACATCGCATCCTACACTTTTTTTTCCAAAAATATCGCTTCAAGTTATCGTTTCAAAACACGCAAAATTCCCACATCCATTATCGCATCACAGAATTTGAAAAAAGTCTGCGATTTTTGCGATTATTCCCATTTTTTGTCATTATTTTGTTGGTTTCTTCTGTTACGTCACAGGTTACTTATTCGGCTGAAGTTTGAGAATGTTTTGACATTTGCTGCGTCGCAATCGCAATATTTAATTAAAAAATAGTCTTGCTCAGGCTGCGCTTCAGTTTATTTTTAGGATAGGAAAAAAATTTTGTTGCTCAAAAAAATAATAAACACAAAAATGCCAATGGCCATAGGCATAGCCAGGGCGCAAGAGGCCCGCCCCTCCAATTAAAATGCCATTAATAATAAAAAAAATAATGTCAACGGAGCCTATTGTTTCTTCAGTTTTATTTAGTATTTTCATTATACCACTGTACACTAGGATGTTTCATTTTTTCATCAATTTCGAGAAAAGCTTAGTTTGGGCGATTTTATGACGGGGTTTTGGGTACAAGTAACGAATCGAGCGTTTTTTTTCGATTATGACGTCATTCACCGGTGGCACCGGCCGTTTGAAGTTTATGACGTCATATGAGGCGCCGAAATTAGCATATCTCGCGAACGGATCGGGTTAGGAACCTCATATTGGTGTCAAACGACGCAGAATAGCCGGTTTCCTATCTGCTCTTAATACATTTCATACGTCTATCTGCTACTACAAACCGATAAATCAAGAAAAACCGTGTTTTTTAGAAAAATTTGAAATTTTTAACACTACACAGCAATTGCTACAGTTTTTGGTTAGTTGTAAGGATCTAGAAGTTTTTTTTTATATGGCTCAGAATCTTAGTTTTTGAGTTATGTTTCCGATCTTGTTTTGCAGACTTCTTTACTTACACCAGATTTTATTTAGCTCAAGTATCCAGCTCTTTCATGCTTAAGATACCGGTATTTTTAACATTTTTTATTACCGAAGTTCTAATTCACCTAAGAGATGATGGCTGACTAGCGTAACTCTTCCAAATCTTATAACAAACAATTAGTAAGAGAACAATTTTTAATAGTAGATAACATTAAAACATAAAGCATAACACATCAAACAAAGACGGCAATGTGATTTTTAAAACCGCATTATTTTTGCAAATATTCCATTGCGCATAAATATGCTCTAATCTTCACATCGACTAAACCACTTGCAGCATTGTCACTAATTTTACTCTGTACAATTGATCTCAATTTACCAATTCTTCGTTCAGTGGAACGGTTGTTGTTATCAATTGTTTTCCAAAAATTGGGACTAACTGAAGTCATGGTGATGCAGGGTGCATTTTTACTTGCGGAAGTGAAAAAATGACGAAGACGGGAGGTCCGATCTTGCAAAAGAGCTCGAGTATTGACCACATCTGGAAACGAAGCAGTTTTTACAGCTTCCATGCAGTATGGTGGCACTTCAGAGAACACACTGAGGGAAACGTTTTTGGTGAAAGCCAATGAACAGCATGATCCAAAAAATACTTGAAAACAACATCAGCAATTTCTCTATCAATTTCTTGGTAGGAATTCAACAAATCTCTCTGAAAGAGAGTTAACTGTGGTCCTTCAGCAACTTGTGGTTTCAAATGCATCATTATGAAAGATGGAACATACACAGAAACAATGTAAGAAACCAATCGTTTCAGAGTCGTTTGCTGGTGGCGGTTTAGTTTATCATAGTAAAACAGCAGAAGTCGCAAATAGCCATTTGCGGTTGTTATCCACCTTGAACGACTAATAGATTCTTGCCGATAAGCAAGAAAATTGATAAGATTTTCCGGCACATCCATAATTAAATAGCTTGCCAGAGTCAGCATCACCATTTGGTCACTGCGAAACTTGTCATCTGTTTTATGATCGGATTTTAATTGGCTAAACCATTCCACTTTTGACTTTATATGAAGAGAAGCAATTTGAGTGGTTCGGATGTCAAGTCTTTGTCTTGAAAGAAGATCTTTCATGTTTGGCTTGCCAATATTATGTATCAGATTCATAAGTGCATCACCTTCTAGCGAAGATGGACCCTTTGTAATTCCCTCAAGAGATTGAATGACATGCGACAAATATATCTCGTTCACATGGAACAAACACTCGAGTGTGTGAATGCCATGTCCTAACTTTTCTTGAAAGTACTTTTCTAAACGGACATTTACCCCTGACTTCTTGCCAGTATTAACAGCTGTAGTATCTGCCATTACCGATACAATCTTGTTTATGTAACCGCCACAAATTTGATCTACAATGGTTGCAAATATAGCTTCTCCAGTAACAGACGATGTTTTTGGAAAAGATTTAACACCCATAACATGCTCCGACTTGATGGTTTGATTGGAACCTACACCTTGACCTAGAAAAACGTACCTATCAACTTTATTGACTACTCGACCATCATAGCAAAGCTGTAGAGCTTCAGCTCTGTTCAAGGCAGCTTCACACTCTTCAAGGGCAGTTAATCTGAATTTCTGGCGCTTGCGAAATACAGTAGAAGCTGAAGCAGCAACAGCATCTTTTCCTACAACAGAAAGAATAGCATCCGACTGTTGACGAACAGATAACATGCGCTTGTCTGCACGCACGCAACTCTCATCCTTTAAGTGCAACGATTTTCGTTTTATGGATTTTTTTTCACCAACCGGTATATCTACTGGCGAATACTCTTTAGCATCGCCCTTATCTTCAGTTGGATCAGCATCATCGGGATCAACTGTAATATTAAATGTTGTAGCCAAAGATGAGGAAGTACAAGGTTCATCATCCTCCGAGCTGTTCTTGGGTTTATGAGCTAACCGTTTTAAAAACTGCTTTGTGTGAGTTAAGTCTTTACTGGCAGAAATCATCATTCTACGTTCACCTCGTTGATCCTTCAAGAAAGATGCTTCCTTTTCAGGTACACGATCTTCGAATGGGCAAGGGCACAGCACTTTTGTTTGATGGATCTTTGGATGATCGCTAATTTTACATTTGCACCTGCTCAAATCAAACAACTCAAATAACCATTTTTCACCTGATAAATCCTTTTCTTTAGTCTTTCTAACTCTTTTTAGAGCAAGGGTATACTTTTTAATGAGTTCCTTTAGTTTAGTTTCAACTCTTTTTGTGGAAATAATTGGAAGACTGGCTTTCCCTCACAACCCAATCACATCACTGATCAGTTGATTCTTGACGTCAGTAAAGTTTGGTAATTGCAGCAAAAATTTTGGATTGCTTTCGGATTTAGATCTCCTCAAAAAGTTATAATAACCTAAGACTTCTGCTGCTAACGGCAAACGGTCACCTTTCAAATCCTCGTCTAATTTTTGGGTACTGGCTGCTTCGTGCCTAGTAACTGGCATTTTGGAAACTTTAGCTCATATTATATGTCACTCGAAAACTGATTTAGCAATTGATTGCGACCGAAATAATGAAATGTTCAATAATTTTATTATGTCGTAGTAACTAACATATTGTCCGCTAACAAAACTTATTGGGCAAGCTAATTGAACAAGTTTCAGCGCTGCCAATTGCGATAAAAAGACCAATATTTTGCTAAAAAAACGGTTTTTCTTGATTTATCGGTTTGTGGTAGCAGATAGACGTATGAAATGTATTAAGAGCAGATAGGAAACCGGCTATTCTGCGTCGTTTGACACCAATATGAGGTTCCTAACCCGATCCGTTCGCGAGATATGCTAATTTCGGCGCCTCATATGACGTCATAAACTTCAAACGGCCGGTGCCACCGGTGAATGACGTCATAATCGAAAAAAAACGCTCGATTCGTTACTTGTACCCAAAACCCCGTCATAAAATCGCCCAAACTAAGCTTTTCTCGAAATTGATGAAAAAATGAAACATCCTACTGTACACGCGTATTTCAGTAATTAACACTAATATTAACAATGACGACTAGATGGGCCCGGGCCCCCTCAATTCAAAATTTTCTTAACCAATATATATGTATAACCTGAAGAAGTTCAGGATTTTTGTCCTAAAAGTTGCAACTTCAAGCCTTCGCCCTTTATCTAACCTTTTTATGAACTTGATTAGTAACCATTTATTGCACCAACTTTAAATAATAATCCACTTCCCCCACGTCGGTTTTTAAGCGACAAAATACTTTGAGAAAAAACTAGTTAAGGGAAAATGCTTATTAACAAATTATTGAATTTGGATTGACGGGGCCTGGGCCCCCTGGCTGTACATGTACTCCTAAAACTGGTTATTTTCATGACAAAACAAAACCTCCAAGTCAAATCTTCAAGTGAATTATTATTTACTGCTAAAAATATTGCAGGATGCAATGTAACTTGCGTTTCCCCACCTGGGTCAAGGTACCTACAAAATTTAACCCAAAAATGCAAGATTTTAAACGTGGTTTGGAATTGGTCTTTGAGTAAAGGGAAGACTGAAAAGTGAACAATTTAATTTTTTCAATTGGTTTTCAAATCTTAAAAATTTTGTTCTTTCAAATGGCTCTAAAAACATGCGAAGTGTGATCCAAATGGCATTAAAGTTGCTATTTTTTTCTAAAAATCGACCAGCGGGTATGGGTTTCGCTACCAGACCCCGTGTGTGATACGTTTGAGTTACATTAATTTGTACACCATTTCTAATTTAGACATTTTTGAAAAACTTTTGTTTAAGTCTTCCCCTTTTAACAAAATCCTGGTTACGTGCCAAAGCAAGGCCCGGGCTACTTACTGGTCTTCCATTCTACGGTATCTTTGTCCCATGAAAAGTCCCTCTTTGAAAATTTCTGATGACGTCATTGCATGTGATTTGCGGTTTAGGCCTCCCAATCAAAAGCCTGGCTACGCCTATGACAATGGCAATATTACGATAAATGATAGTTTAGCAACGGGCAACTGCAAAGTGTTCAAGTCTAGCAGTAGACAAGTCTTTAGACCACAACTAGGAAAGCAAACTAGGAAGACAATCAAAAAACAAACTTAGACTATAACTAGGAAAACATTTAATTTCAAAATTAATCAAAACATCGATAATCGCAAAAATAATCGAAAACTAGCTGCGATTTTATCGCATCGATAAATTTTTAAATTATCGCGAAAAATTGCATCCATTGTTCTGATTTGCATTGCAGTTTTTTTGGGTAACAGATATCGCAGAAAGTCATCGTTGCGTTTTCCATCCGTGCTCAGCAGTTGAGTCATGTGGTGCTTGACACAACTTTCAAGTTAAGATTTTTTAACGGTCATTAAATGTAACAGTGTTACAATATGCCACTATCGTTTCGACTCTAAAGTGGTCTCGAATATCTTGTGAGCGAGTGGAAGCAAAGTAACATAAAAAACAAAGGAAAAAGTCGTTTATGTTGTTGCTCAAGCGATCTACTACGTAAATTTCTATATAGAGACTAACAATGTGATGTATCGTTAGATGATTATTCTATGTCTATTTTTTATTCATTAATAACAAACACCTATTTAGTTAATTCTGAGCCCATAGCTTCCGTGATTACGTCATAGCATAATATACGTGCGAGTTTTAACTTGCGAGCTCTTACAAATAGTCGACTGTGAAGCGGTTGCTTCTAGAGCTACAGTGGTTAAAATCTAGATAACATTTGTCATAATTCATGCTGACGTTTTCGTGCTGATTCGATACTAAGCTATGATGTTCAGAGTGGTTTTTCATCTATTTCAAGGACTACCACGTTTTCTCTTCCAGGTATACTTGACTGTATTTAGTTGGCCCATGCTCGTATCTCATGGAATTTTTTCCTGCACTTAAAATTACACGTTAAGAGTATTATTAATCATTATTATGAAATAAAACATCGGTCCAGGCATGTGTACAACACACACTCTTGCGTATGAACCAGGCACTTTTCGTCTGTCTAACTACACCAAAGCAGCGAACCCTTTTTTCGGTTCTATTTGCAAGTCTTTCGTTAAGCTGGCACATAACAGGTAGACTGTTTAACCATTTCACCTGTCTTTGAGGACACAGCGACGGATTGCCAGTGCGGGAATCGAACTGGGAATCAGCAATCCGTTAATCAACCCGACGCTCGACCAACTTAAGTATCGTCACCGTGCGATACACATTGGTTACACACAAGAACAAGTGAAAACTTCAAGCTAGGAAACTACATACTGTTGATAGAGTTTTTTGTCAACAGGTAACAGTGCCGGTTCTTTACCTCTTCATGCTGGCGATGACGCTGGAGCAGTGCGATGGATGGATATTGATTGCAAGCAGTCCTTATATGCTAGTCATTCCGACTTTTTAAAGAAAGTGGCAGAACTTCGTGAAGCCCATTGGTCAAGTTCATAATTACATTTTATGTCAACGTGATTACAGTAGTTTTGAAAGCGCAATCGAAATTCGTTTAGTGATTTTAGATAGAGATAGCTTGCATTTTTGGTGCAGTTTTCATGGATTCGATGATGCCAGACATAAAAAATATTCTTGTTGCCTGAAAATATTTATTTCGTGGACAAGTCATATTTGTATGATTTGCAATCTCCAGTTGTAGAACGCTGGTGCGAGTTAAATTAGCCTACCACTGTAATCGCGAGCTTGCTTCTTTATTTCAAGCATTGTGGCTACTGCAGAATTATTGCGAATTGGCAGCCGTGAAATCAGTCAGTGTAGCCAGTCCAATAAACGCTAGTGCGACCCATTTGTTCTTGAAATAAAATATTTTCATTCCCGTCTGTCAAACTTAATTGTGACAAAGATTCTTCTAAGTTGTTTTTTTGCGATTTTTTATTGGAAGTAACGTTGAAGATTGTAGTGTACACTGTAAACGTCAGTGGTTTTCAGGATCATGTTTATTCTTGTACTGCACAGTATGTATATACCGCAGTCTGTGTTTTTGAGTTATTGTGTTACATATTGATTGTAAAGTTCTTGCAACTTTCAAGGCGCGAGCGCATTAAAAACTGCAGTTTTGAAAGCGCAATCGAGATTCGTTTATTGATTTTAGGTGGAGATGCAGAACCAAGACAGTTTTAATACAGTCCCAACAAAGTTTTTATTATTTTCTGTAGAAATACTGAACCAAGACAGTTTTTAATTACATATGCGCTTGTACGTACTTGCCAGTCAAATCTTCAGAAAAAGGGTATTTCCGATTAAAGTTTTTTGTAAATCTGTAAGAAGATCGTACAGTTTTGCATAGATGAATGTAAAGAAAGTGAGCCGCATGTTATACAGATTTGTTTAATTTTTATAATTTAGTGAACTGTACTGTAATTTGAAGCTTTTTTGTTTTCCTATTTGTGTGGCGTGCTATGTCAAATAAATTTCAGGTGGTCGTTTTAAACACTTCGCTGCGCTACGAGAACGTCCTAAAGTTAAAAAAAAGTTTTAAGTTCTAAAATGTTTACTGTTTGGTGATTTTTTCAATTGTTTCAAATTCGTAGAGCAAATAAGCTGTTTCAATAAACTCCCTGGATCGTAATTGACGTCAGTGATATTTCGAAATTAGTAACGTTTGAAATAGGATCATTGTCAGAAATCAGTTCGGCTCTACTGCTAGTTAGTTTTAGCTTCTTTTTTTTTTCAAGAATGAAAAGTTTCTAGTTAATAAGACATTTTAGCTATTTTTTTTTCAAGTTGGAAAATCAAGGAGCTGTTTTCTCTTAAGAAATTTACCGGCAGCAAGATGTTATCAACAAATCGTACTTTCTCGAATATTTTCGATCGTTTTTTACATGTGTTCGCATTGCTAAAAAAGATTGCCGAAAAATTTTCATATTGCAAAAATTTTACAAAGCAACTAAGATTCAGCATGGCCTGAAAAATCAGTTTATCTCAAGAACATTTAAGTTGTAGATGACAGAATCACGAGTTAAATTCGACAGTGTTTTAAGATTTGTATAAGCTCGACATACCCTCTATAATCTTGCAAAACATGCTTGTGTATAAACTAAAAAGTATTTCAGTATTGTCAAAATTGTGAAAACGTGCAATTGTTTTGTTGCTTCATCAGCGAAATGGTGGTTATGCAAAGGCTATTAGAAACTAAGTTACCTTGTATTGTTGTGAGCCTGTTTTCTTGAAAAATAGTTCCAGTACTGACTGTTTTTTCGCTGATGAAGCAGCAGCACGTGGTGTTGTAATTGAACAAAAATGCGTAAAATTACTAATCGGCCGTTAAGTACCACTAAGAACACGTAGAACTGTTTGAAATAGAATTTTTTTTTTTTATTAAAAATAACTCATAATTTTTGTTTTATAATGTCAATAAAAGCATGGAGAGGGTTTTGGCGTTTATTGTACATCACTCTATATACACTAGCTGAGTTGGCATGTCGATTGTGTGGTGTGCGTTGAACCTAGATATTATGATCACTGATCGGAGGCGTTGTTGCGACACTGATCACAACATGTAGGTTCAACCCCACCGGACTTTGAATAAGATCGTGGTTGCGTCCTTGGATAAGACGCATTATAATGATCATCTCTGTTTGGTAGCTACGAACAAGCGGCTGATTTAAATTGGAAGTCAGCAAGCGTCAAGAAAATTTAGGAAGTGGTAAGATCATGTTTTCGTTCCTGTGCTGTAGTCGCGTGTCTCGACTTTTACTGTTTTGAGATATGGACGTTTTTATGTTTTGGCGATTTTTTTTAATTTGTCGCATGTTACATTTATTTTTATAATTTGAAATAGAGTAGTTTTTGTCAATGTGTTTGTAGCATTCTAAAGAAGGTGTGTTTTAATTGACAATTAAAAAATTTTTCGTTGAGGTACGTGACTAACTGACTATGGCAGAGGAGAAATTTTTAAAAAATGAAAAAAATATCTTCTAAATTGAGATACGCGAAAATTGCACAATGACATTTTTGTGCATTTTCTGCCGTGATCTTGCCATAATTTAGTTGTAATTAAGTGATTTACTCAATATATTTTGACAAATAGTCAGTTGGGTATATTTTCAGGGTCAAGCTGTTTTTAAATTTCGATCACCATAATGCATAAAATCAATATTTTTACAAAAACTCATGAAAACCGCTTTAAGTTTGAACGCGGAAAGTAGGAAGTGATAATAAGGGGGTAGCTAGGCTAATACCCACGGTGCATTTTCAGCCCTCATTGGCTTTTGATACCCTTACGAACACCAGGGCATGGTATGGAATGGAACGGAAATTTTGGTATGGAATATGGAAGGCATACGGTACTTCCATGCCAATTCCATACTAGATTTCGCACATTGCATTTACAGAAAAATAGTGTATATACGGTGAAAACAGATGAGTAGCACTTTTGTACTTCTGACCACCGCCTAATTTATCATAAATTAGGGTTCGGATGCACTAGTCTCACTGTCTTCGCTAAATGCTAGCATATAGTGGTTCCAAGTACAGTACCACAGAGCGGTCAACGATCTCAGTGGATTGGCTAAAGTATGCTAGTGATCCTACTGCCTTGTAGGAGTAAATGCTTTTTAGGCAAAGGCTAGGCCCACCGCTTGTAACTGGTGGTTGGTGTTAGCAAGGGCATGCGACCATAAAATTTTTCAATGCTCCACACAAAGAAAAAAAATGCAGCTGACAAAAGAAAATAAATTGTTTTTATGTTCCTCTGTGCTGGCCCCTAGAGTACAGAGGGCAAATAGAGCTACTAGGAAGAAGCTAAACATTGAGACAGATAAGGTTAAATCAGTGACAACTGTTAAAGCCCCGTGGAAATCCAGGAGGATTGAAGGAAATTTGGCCGGAAAATCTCAAGTTAAGCTTAGACTGGCAACGGTAAATGTTGGTTCAATGGTTGGAAGAAGTGTAGAAGTTACAGAAACCATCGGAAGAAGAAATGTAGATGTGGTGGCTTTACAAGAGGTGCAATATAAGAATGAGGGAGTAAGAAAATTAAGAGGAGGTGACTTTGAATACAAATTGTATTGGAAAGGAGAAGAGACCGGACGTGGTGGTGTTGGTTTGATGGTGAAACATGACCTTGTTGAATCTATGATGGAAGTGAGAAGAGTGTCCCCAAGGATCATATCTACAGATATAGTGGTGAACGAAAAAGTGGTGACTGTGATTTCAGTCAATGCACATCAGAGTGGAAGGAGTGAAGAAGACAAAAAAAGATTCTATGAAGATCTCACTGCTGAAGTACAATCTAGACACGGTATATGTTTTGTGTTAGGAGGTTTCAATGGGCATGTTGGAAGATCTTCTCTAGGCTATGATGGAATTCATGGTGGATTTGGTTGGGGTGAGCGCAACAGAGATGGTGAAAGGATCCTAGAGTTTGCAGACAGTCTTGATATGGTTGTTGGAAACACTTTTTTCAAGAAGGACGACGAAAAATTAATCACCTATAAATCTGGAAATTGTGCAACTGTCATTGACTATGCAGTGGTGCAGAAAGAAGTTATGAAGAAAGTTAAAGGCATAAAAGTAATCCCGGGAAAGGAATGTTTTTCACAGCACAGATTGCTCATCATGGACCTGATGATGGAGCATAGAGCTGTTAGAAAGTTGAAAAATCCCGGAAAAGTGAAATTGTGGAGATTAAAAGACGAAAAAATCAAAAGGATAATGAAAGATGCTAAAGAGGAACCGGAAAGTTGGGATGATTGGTGCAAGTATATCATGAATGCAGCCAAAAGAGTTTGTGGAATATCGAAAGGTGGTCACAATCAAAAAACAACATGATGGTGGAATGAAGAAGTGAAGGAGGTCAGCAAAGAGAAAAGGCGTTTGTATAAAGTATGGTAGAAGAAAAAAGACCAACGATCAAAAGAACAATACTGGGCTATGAAAAAGAAAGTTAAAAGAGTGGTAGCAGCGGCGAAGGAAAAGGAAGGCAAAAAAATAACAGAACTTCTTGAGAAGGAAAATTCGAAAGCACTGCAGTATGTCTTTAAACTGTGCAAACAGAGCAAGAAGGATAAAAAAGACATAACGGGAATGCCTTGTATCCTTGGAAAAGATGGAAAGCTAAAGGTGACACTGCAGGAGAAAATTAAAGTTTGGAAGCAATATGAAGAGAAGCTGTTGAATGAAGAAAATGATTGGAACAAAAGTATGGAAATAACAAAAGTTGAAGGTTCTTGTGAACAAGTTTCTATAGAGGACGTGATGGAAGCTCTTGTTCTAATGAATACAGGAAAGGCGGCTGGACCAAGCGGAGTAACAGTGGAGTTGTTAAATGTTTGCTAAAAAGAGTCTGTGAGAAGATTGGCCGAAGTTGCAAACATTATGTTGGAGGGAAATAAAATGCCAGAAAGTTGGAGAAAGAGTGATCTGATTCCAATTTTTAAAGAAACGGAGATGTAAGATCGTGTGGAAATTACAGAAGCATTAAACTGTTAAAACATGGTATGAAAGTGATTGAAAAAATTTTTCAAAGAAGGCTACGGAAAGTTGTGAAACTGGATGAAATGCAGATGGGTTTCATGCCAGGTAGAGGTACGACGGACGCAATCTTCATAATGAGGCAGTTGTTGGAAAAATATGAGATGGCTGGAATGGATCTTGAGAAAGCCTTTGATCGTGTTCCAAGAGAGGTGATTTGGTGGTCGCTGAGGAGAAAAGGGGTACTAGAAAGAGAAATAAAAGCGATAATGGAAATGTATACAAATATTGAAACATCCGTCAAGGTGGAATACACGAGATCGGAGTCACTTTATGTAAAAGTTGGAGTCCATCAAGGATCGATACCAAGTCCTCTTCTGTTTGCGTTGGTGATGGATGAAGTGACGAACGACATCAGAGAAGGAGTTGTAAAGGAAATGCTGTATGCAGATGATATTGTGTTAGTCGGTGATAACTGGGAAGAGGTAGAATCTCGATACACTCGGTGGAAGAAAGCATTACAAGAGAAAGGAATGAAAAAAAATGTAAACAAGACAAAGGCTTTTTATACAAGAAATTTTGTACGAATGCAAATGCGAAAGTATCCTTGCTCTGTATGTGGCAAAGGAATGGGAAGAAACTCTGTGCAATGTACAAAATATCAACACTGGGTGCACAAGAGGTGTTCTGGAGTTCATGGAAGTTTAACCCAAGAAAAGGATTTTACTTGCAAAAAATGCATCCCTGGCATAGGCGTAGCCAGGGGGGGGCCCCCCCAATCAAAATTCCACTAACGACAAAAAGTTATGACAACATAGCCTGGCGATGTTTAGTTGCAGTTTTTTTTCAGTAATTACGCACATAACAGTAATTAACAATAATATTAATGACAACAAGTGAGTTTTTTTTTTTTTTTTGGAGACCACCTGATTTTGGGCGGAAAAAACGTTCGAATTTCCGATTTCGGCCGAAAAATCACTTTCAATTTCGGTGAAGACCTTTTTTTTTTTTTTTTTTTGGAGACCACCTGATTTTGGGCGGAAAAAACGTTCGAATTACCGATTCCGGCCCAAAAATCACTCTCAATTTTGGTGAAGACATCCGAATTTTTGAGGGTTTGTGCTTCAAATCCCCCCCCACCAAAATTTTCTAGATCCGCCACTGGTATGGGCCCCCCCAATCAAAAATCCTGGCTACGCCTATGATCCCTGGTGTGTTATTTGAAGATGAAGATAAAATGATAACTTTGGATGGAGACAACATAGAAGTGGTGGACAGGTTTTCTTACCTTGGTGATGTAATCAGTACGGAAGGAGGAGCTCAGGAGGCTGTAACATCAAGAATTTGATCGGCATGGAAAAAATTTAAAGAGGTTTCTAATGTTATATGCGGAAGAAGCATATCATTGAAGGTTAGAGGCACCTTACAAAAGCTATGTGAGAAATGCTCTAACTTATGGTTCTGAATGTTGGGCATTGAAAATGGAAGATGAAAGGAGGCTGAAGACCACAGAAATGAGAATGTTGCGAATAATGTTGTGGGAAAACCTTGAAAGATAAAATGAACAATGAGAAGATTCGTAAAATGACGGGTGTAGTGAGATTGGTAGAGTTTCTGAGGGAGAAAAGGTTGCGATGGTTGGGACATGTAGAGAGAATGGATGAAGAAAGGGGTCTAGTAAAGGCACTACTCTTAGAAGTTGATGGGACAAAAAAAAGGAAAACCGAAAAAGAGGTGGAAAGAAGTACTAGAATGTGACATGACTGCCAGAGATTTGCAAAGGTTGGATGCTCAAGATCGTGAAAGATGGCGTCTAGGCTGCAAAAACCAGGAGACCCCTGCATGCGGGGAACCTCTGCTGGGCTCCAGAAATAGAAGGAAGCACATTCCTGGAGCAAAATGATGATGATACGGATAGCGACAACTGAAAATATATGAAAGCGTTTAGCAGCTAATCATCTGCAACAAATTTATAGGGTAATATGGTCATAAGCATTGTGCAAAAGTGTAGGCGTTGCATCATCAGATCGTAGAATATGTTCATTGCAATTTTCAGCTGCAGTGATGCTGACAGATTTAATCGTAAAATTTGCAACCTCAGACACCTATCTAACCGTTTTATGAACGCAAAATGCACGAACATGATTACTAACCATCAATTGCACCAACTTCAAAGAACAATATTGCCCTGCACTTCGCCAGTTTTTACGCGACGAAATATTTTTAAAAAAATCAGCTAGAGGAGATGCTTATTGAAAAAATTATTAAATTTGAATTGAGGGGGCCTGAGCTCCCTGGTCGTACATGTACTCCTAAAACTGGTTACTTTCAAGACAAAAATCTCAAAGCCATATCTTCCATTAAATTTTGTTTACTTCTAAAATTTTTGCAGGAAGCAATGTAACTTGCTTCCCTTCCACTAGGCGAAGTTCTTACAAAATTTAACCCAAAAATGCAAGAATTTAAACGTGTTTTGGGCTTGACCTGTAAGTAAAGGCAGGACTAAACAATTGGACTTTTCAATTGGCTTTCAAATCTGAAGAATGTGGTTCTTTCAAATGGCTCTAAAAATTGAATGTGATCCAAATGGCATTAATATTAAAAGAGCTATTTATGTCAAAGCATTACGTAAGATCGTCCAGCGGCTAGGGGCTTCGTCCCAGCTACCCATAGTCTCCTGCAGCTGGGGACTCTGCCCCCAAACCCCCGTTTGCGACACGTTTTAGTTACACTATAGTCAGCTCACGAGTCTCCCTAGTTTAGACATTTCGGGAAAACTTCTTCACTTTGTTTTTCGAGATCTTAGCTTTTTCTAATTGCTCTAAAAACGTGCAAAATGTTATCCCAATGGCGATTTTTTTTTCCGAAAAGCTGCAAGAAGTGCTCTGCGGCTGGGGGGAAATTTTCAATTTTTTCCCATTTAACTTTCCGCAACGCCCCGAGCTCCGGGTTTGGGTGCATTCGGTAGCCCTCGGGCCCCTCTACCGGACCCGAGTCTAAAATAGGGTACGTTCTCAACGGGGGCCCCAGCAGAATGGTTTAAAGGAGGCCATCAATTTTTGGCGAAAAACGGCGTTTTTGGGGGAAATTTTCAATTTTTTCCCAATTAACTTTCCGCAACGCCCCGAGCTCCGGGATTGGGTGCATTCGGTAGCCCTCGGGCCCCTCTACCGGACCCGAGTCTAAAATAGGGTACGTTCTCAACGGGGGCCCCAGCAGAATGGTTTAAAGGAGGCCATCAATTTTTGGCGAAAAACGGCGTTTTTGGGGGAAATTTTCAATTTTTTCCCAATTAACTTTCCGCAACGCCCCGAGCTCCGGGTTTGGGTGCATTCGGTAGCCCTCGGGCCCCTCTACCGGACCCGAGTCTAAAATAGGGTACGTTCTCAACGGGGGTCCCAGCAGAATGGTTTATACTACCGTAGTACCAGCATTGATAAATTATAAGATTTAGACTAGCCTGTATTTAAACTATCTTAGCAGCCTACTGTCATTTGCGTGACTGTCATTTACCGCTCTAGAGGCATGCGATGATGCGAGCTATACAATTAGCCATCCGAGCAGAGTAATGCATTGTTTAGATCAGTGCTCTTCAACCTTTTTTTACGTGGTATACCTTTTGCGATTTTCGAAAACTTTGTATACTCCACAAAAAATTCTAGCCCGTATAAGCGGTGTAGACTTTTTTTGTAGATCCGATTTTTCATGCTTAGATTTGGGCGAAATTGGACCGAATCTAGCCCGAATGTAAGTGGAGACCATTTTCTTTTTTTTTTTTGGAGATCGCAGTTTTGTTTCGTATACCCTCTGTATACCGAGTACCATAATTACCGTTTCGCATACCAATTGGTATATTGTATACCCGGTTGAAGATTTGTACGAATTAGATGTTACAAATCTGTGGTGACCTGCTGATTGGCTTACTTCATATTGTACATAGCAGGTTTAATCCAATAAAAGTTTAAATGGATTGTTGAACTCGACCGTTAGGTAGTGTACATTATTCCACCTCACAACGTGTACAATAAGTACGTATCGAGTTTGTTTTACTCTACAGTACTACGAAGCTTATTGAATAGTTACGACGATTCATTTACAGGTCATCTAGGGTAGTGTGTTTTTGCGTTGCATCAAATACCAGGTGTTGACTCAGTCTCACTAAAAAAAAAAACATACCGAACCCTGATTAGCATGGTACAGTAGACAAACTAGACATGCGCATTACTACTGGTTCATACGAAAATGATTAGCGGTTAACGGCGTTGCGTTTGCTGCGGCCCGTCTGGGGTTCAATTTCCTAGCCGGTTAACGAACAGTGTTGCTAACGACTCGCCATCACTGCGACATTTCTTCTCAAGCTGTGTTGTCCAGGCGCAGAGATGAGCCCAGAGTCCCTACTAAATCGTATTCGTAACACGCTTCGGTGTAATTTCAAGAGAATAATAAAACTTTGATTTTTTGATATGCTACCGTAAGCATGGCTTTGCTTGAACACTGATCGTAAGCGTCACAACAGCAAACCTTCGAAGAATAAACAAACACGTGAAATTCGAAATTACTTTCTACTTTCATTACTTAAGTAGAATTAATTTTGACTACTTTCCTACTTTTACTTAAGTGGAAATGCTTCGCCATACTTCTACTTTTACTTGAAAGGCATTTTTGAGTAAGTAACAATACTTCTACTTAAGTAGATTTTTCGACTACTTTGTCCACCTCTGATTGTACCATACTGCTTACCTTCATGAGCGACTACTTGCAGATGTATGCTCAACATTGCAAAAGTGCAATACAAATTACGCGTTGCTTCCGGTCTAAACTTACCTCGGTATGGAAGTATGGAATGGAAGATTTTTAGTATGGAATGGAAGAAAATTGCCAGTATGGAATATGGAAAAATCGTCTTTCATTCCATACCATGCCCTGACGAACACTCCTAACTGTTTGACTTGAAAGTTCAACTTAAGACATATTCATGCCAAAAATATTGGTGGAAATGTTCGTTTTTTAAGATAATTAATGAAGATTTCAATTACAGGGAATTATTCGACTTGAAACAACCTAACGACTATCTTTTAGTTCTAACGACCATTTTGTAGTTCTTGAGGTTACCCTACAAATAAACAATAAAAATGGCCGTTAGGTTGTTTAATAGAAGGCGAATAGTACACCGGTATTTTATTTCAAATCTTTATTAGTTATCTGAAACAAATACGCGTATTTTCACCAATTTTTTTGGCATAAATATATCTTCAAAATCCACCAATCTGGGGGTTCGTGAGGGTACCAAAAGCCAATGATCAGTGCATAATTAGTGCTTAGATTTTAAATTACGTTGAAATGGAAAGACTAGAATTAGGAGCGATAATACATGGAAACTGCTTAGTACCTATTTAGCTCTGTTTTTATATGTTCTACTGTTGGTTGTCCATTTGCTTTTAAGGCCACACCCACATCGAGCCTCTCAACTTTCCAGTCTTCCCTGATGATCTCTTTGAAACTTGTTAAACTTTGTGACTTAGCCAAAAGGGAATTATGCCGCGCAATTGGACTATAAATCAAGTGAAAAATAAACAATGCACCAGATTAAATATAGTGCCGTCGCTACAGGGGGGCGTGCCACCCCAACGGCTGCTTGAGCCCCCACCCCCCCCCATTTTGATATACTCAAAATCCTTTTTTTTTAACATCACGTAGCCTCAAGACAACAAAAAATAATGTAAAAAGGAATAATAACGTTCCAACATAATTTTCATCTCACGTTTTCTCGTTCTTGTGCGAAATTGTCTTCAACCAACTGCCGTAACATAATTTTGATGCAATAATCCGTATTATTTTTATGAACATGGTGCACACTAGACCTACTGCACAGGTTTTCATTTTTGCTTATTCGATATTCATTGAATGTGTCTCAAACCATTGGTCGCGACGCACAACTGGGTCGCTAAGCGTTTACGGATGTATCGCGGAATAGAGATGTAGGCCAACAGAATCTTTTCTTGGTTAGTGATCAAACCAGACCCGGCGCCACGAGGGGGCATACCGGGGCTGTGCCCCCCCAAATGACTGCTTGTGCCCCCCAAACAAAAATTGTGCCCCCCCAAGCGAGGACTGTGCCCCGAAGAAATTAACAGGCTGGGGGCTACTGGAGTGCAAATCGAGGCCCAAATTGGTGCTTTTTGTGGACTGACATCGGATTTCATGACATTTTTGGGATGAGGACCACTTTTTTTTTTTGAGATCACCTGTTTTCGGCCGGAAAAACCGCTTGAATTTCCGATTTCGGCCGGAAAATCCCTTTCAATCTTTGGTCTTCACCTTGTTCATTTGATCCAGACTGGATAAATTTCTCGTGCCCCCGTACCCCTCTCGAATTCACATAAATAAACTTCTCGTGCCTTCCCAAACTTTATTTCTGCCCCCCCCAATCACGCTATCCTGGCGCCGGGCCTGGATCAAACAGATCATGACATGAGATAAAATAAATAATACGTGAACCAAGGGGGGTGGGGGCTAATTAACTCTTAAATACTAGCGTTGAAGAATGTTTTGGACTTGATCTGTAAGCAAGGAAAATGCAGAACCGCCGAGAGGGGGTGGCAGGGGGGACAATGACCCCGGGGCCCATGAGGGTGCCCATTGGCTTCAAGAAGACCGAGTCGAGAAGGGACCCATCAAAATGACATTGAGAAGTTAGCATGTGAAGCTGTGAAGACTTTTTTTTGAGATCACCAAATTTCGACCGGAAAATACGTTAAAATTTCCGTGAAGACCTTTTTTTAGGGGGGGGGGGGGGATTCACATCATTTTTCGGACCAAACTGCAGCATTTTCTCCGTCAATTTTTGCCTTCACAAAACCGGAAATCCGTCGTATTTGAGCTGGCCCCGGGCCCACGTTTGGCTCTCGGCGCCCCTGGGAAGATGAAGAGGATGGGAAATTTAATTCTTTCGAATTTCAGCAGTTTTGTTCTTTCATAGCTCTAAAAACCTTTGAAATATGATCAAAACGGCGCTGAAAGGACTATTTCTTTCAAAAAAATTATAAAAACTGCCAAGCGGATGGGGCTACGCCCTCAGACCCCCAGCTAAGATATGACTAAGTTGCACCATTTAGCTCAGCACGCCACCTAACTGAGACATTTTCGAATAAAAATATTTCAACATTTGGTTCAAACCCTTCCCCCCTTTGGTAAAATCCAACTTTTTCTTATTAAAAGACAAGTTGTGTTTGTTTATTTAGAGCCCACTCAAGATAGTTCATGTCGCAGTCACTGTTGCGAATAGATTTTTCCAGCGAATATGGGGCGCAAACGAAAAGAGATGAGAAACGCAGCAAGCCTAAATGGTTGTTTTTTTTTGACAAGAATACAGAATTTTTAAAATTGCTCATAATTTACAACAGTACAAGATGAGTTTTAATGTGCAAAAATTCAGTCCATTTTAGTGCCCCCTCAGTTTCGGCGAGTGCCCCCCACACTTCATTTACTCTGGCGACGGCACTGATTAAATATCCGAATAAACAAAAAATGTTCCCCACTTCTAAAACTTCTAACAAATGCTTCTGCAAAAAATGAATTTTCTTTTAGACAGAAATTATGTGCAGTTATTATCGCAAATAATTCGCTAACAAATAACGATTTTTAGTTGGAATAATTTTTCAACAGCAAGTTAAAGAATTAAAAATGTTAAATCAATGGATTTGTTGACTTTTCGAATAACCAGAACTTTTTTAAATTTTGCTTCGTTGTGGCCTACTACTTTGACATGAGACCCGTAGGGTAGCCAGATGCGGCGGGCTCCAGCTCCCTCTCCTCTTATTGGTTTATCGACCAAATTAGACAATACAGAAAATAGCTTGTTTTTTAACGCCGTTGACCAAATATTTTGCAGTAATATGGTCTCCCAAGTCATTTAAAGCTATTTGTAAAAGTTTAGTTAGGGGAGGGAGATAATTTGTGCCAAATATGAAACTCAAAAATTGGTTAAGGCTTTCAAAATTGGCCAAAAATAATGGTAAAATTTGGTCGTTTGCCGAAAAATGCTTGGCGTTGATTTCATCAACAAAGTGTGGAGGAAGGCCAGATGGTGGTATTTAGGATTAGTTAATTACCATTCAATTCTGCCCAAATCTCTTTACTTTAGCCGTTTTCCCAATTATCTTTTTACTTAAAATATAGACAAATTACGATGAGTGGAGCTTGAGTTCAATCGATTCAAAAAAGTGCTCGACGACTTAGGCCAGAGCGAATATCATAACCAGGGCATGGTATGGAATGGAATGGAAGACGATTTTTCCGTATTCCATACCGGAAATTTTCGTCCATTCTATTTCCATTCCATACTAAAAATTTACCATTCCTTATTCCAATCCATACTAAAATTTTCTTCTATATTCCTTTCTATACTTCCATACCAAAGAATTTTTAGACTGGAAGCAATGCAACGTATATTTTGTTGCTTTGCACCTTTGCAATGTTGTAAGCAACCGCTCGTGAAGGTGCGCCAACAATACTAAGATGCAACGACCGCTATCTGGTATGCATATTGCACAATGCACATTGCTTAATGCATGGGCGTAGCCTGGATTTTGGATTGGGAGGAGGGCTAAACCACAAATCACATGCAATGACGTCATCAAAAGTTTTCAAAAAGAGGAACTTTTTATGGGACAAAGAATGAAAGATCAAAAGCTGGGGGTCTGATTTGGTTCGCAACCAGAATATGCTATAGAGGAAGGACTAGAACCGCAAGTTAAAAAATTGTCTATCCTATCAAAATTGGGAGACGTGGTGAGCAAATTAGTGCAACTCAAACATGTCACAGACGAGGCATGGGGACAGAGCCCCCAGCCGCCGGAGGCTGTGGAAGTCTGGGGGCGAAGTACCCTGCCGCTGGGCAATTTTTTTGAAAAATGGCTATTTTAATGCAATTTGGATCACATTTCGCACGTTTTCAGAGCCATTTGAAAGAACAAAATTTTTGAGATTTGAAAGCCAATTGAACAAATCACTCCCTTTACTTCAGGTCAAGTCCAAAACCGTTTAAAATCTTGCATTTTAGGGTTAAATTTTGTGACCTGACCCAAGTCAGGGAAACCAAGGTACATTGCTCTCTACAACATTTTTAGCATTAAACAATGCACTCGAAGATTTGCCTTTGAAGATTTTTGTTTTGTCATGAAAATAACCATTTTTAGGAATATATGTACGACCAGAGGCCCAGGCACACTCAATTCCAATTCAATAATTTGTTCAATAAGCATTTCCCTAAGCTCAGTTCTTTCAAAGGCATTTTGTGGCGTGAAAACTGACGAGATGGAGGTGAATTGTTATTCAAAGCTGGAAATTTAAAGTTGGTACATTAGATGCAATAAATGGTTACTAATCATGTTATTGCAATATAAAAGTTAGCTCTGGGCCTAAAACATATTATTGCATAAAAAAGTTAGATGAAGGCCTGAGATTGCACCTTTCAGAACAAAAACACTAAATTTTTCCCGGCTTGTACGTTTAATTTGGTTGGTAAAAATTTAAATTGAAAGAGCTTGGGCCCCCTGGTCGTCAATATTAATATTAAGTTATTGCTAATTGCCGTTGTACGCATGTACTGCTGCACTCGAAAAATGCTAAAAGACACTGAATAAATAGGCTTTGCGGCATCATTTTTATCATTGCTAGCTTTTCAATTGGGGGGGGGGGGGATAAATTTTAATAAATTTTATTGGCAATGCTGTCGTTGATACGCATAAGGGTCTTAGCGACGCCTTCCCAGGCACAGGCGTAGCCAGGATTTTTGATTGGGGTGGGCCCAAATCACAAGTCACATGCAATGACGTCATCAAAAACTTCGAAAAAGGAATTTTTTGTGGGGGCAAAGATATCGTAGAATGGAAGATTAGAAGGCGTGGCCTGGTGTTGGCTGGTAACTAGGAACTCGTTCAAGGAGAGGGCTTAAACCAATAGTTAAAATGTGAAAATGTCAAAATTGGGAGACGTGTTGAGTAAAGAAGTGTACTGTAATTCAAACGTATTATTGACGGGGGTGTGGGGCGGATCCCCCAGCTGCCGGAAGCTATGGGGGTCTGGGGGCGAAGCCCCCAGCTGCTGGGCAGTTTTTTGTAATTTTTTGAAAAAGAAGCTGTTTTAACGCCATTGGATCACATTTCGCACGTATTCAGAGCCTCATTTGAAAGTACTAAATTTTTGACATTTGAAAACCAATTGAACAAATTAAGTTGTTCAGTCCTTCTTTTGCTTGCAATTTAAGTCCTAAACACGCCAAAAATCTTGCATTTTGGGGTTAAATTTTGTAAGTGATTTGGTCCAAGTAGGGGGAAGTAAAGTACATTGCCTCCTGCAATATTTTTGCAGTGAATAACAATCCACTCGAAAATTTTCCTCAGAGATTATTGCTTTGTGATGAAAACAACCAGTTATAGAAGTACATATACGGCCAGGGGCCCCAGGCCCTCTCAATTCAAAAATTTGTTCAATGAGCATTCCCCTTACTGTAGCTAATTTTTTTCAAAAGTATTTTCTTGCATAAAAACTGGCCAGGTGGAGGTGAATTGTTATTGAAAAATCTACAATAGATGGTTAAATCTACAATAACCATGTTATTGCCCAGGCCGGATTTACATTGAATTGGACCCCTGGCACTTTGGGATTTTCGCAACATTTTCCTGCCAAATATAGGTAAAGATCAAAAAAAGTCTTATATGAGCGCGGGGTCCCTGGTACAGTGCCATCTGTTAAATCCGTCCCTGGTTATTGCATTACGTTCACAAAAAGGTTACATGAGGGCCTGAATTAGCAACTTTGAGATAAAAGCCCTTAATTTCACTCGGGTTGTGCGTTTAAATTGGTTGGCAAACATTAAATTGAGGGGTCCGGGCCCACTGGATCAATATTATTGTTGGGGGCCCATTTAAATTGGAAACCATTTAAATATTGTTATAGGGGTCCCATTTAAATTGTTTGGCAAAAATTGAATTGAGGGGCTCGGGTCCCCTGGATCAATATTATTTTAGGGGGCCCATTTTGATTATTTTAGGGGGCCCATTTTGATTATTTTAGGGGGCCCATTTTAAATTACTTGGCAAAAATTAAATTGAAGGGTCCCCGGGTTCCCTGGATCAATACTATTGTTGGGAGCTCATTTAAACTGGGGGCCATTTAAGTATTATTCTAGGAGGCCCATTTAAATTGGTTCGCAAAAATAGAGGGGGCCCAGGCCCCCTGGATCAATATTATTGTTGGAGGCCCATTATATTGGGGGCCATTGAAATGTTATAAGGGGCCCATTTGAATTGATTATCAAAAATTCAATGGAGGGGGCCCGGGCCCCCTGGATCAATATCGTTGTTAATTACTGTTGTATGCGTGTACTGTTGTACGCGAAGATGCTAAAAGAAACTAAAGCAGAAGAAACAATAGTCTTTTTTGTGACATTTTTATTATTGGTAGCATTTCAGTTGGGGGGGGCCGGGCCCCCCCTCTGGCTACGCCTATGTTCCCAGGTCTATCCTAAAGCAACGAGTAGGCTACTGCATTGGGTCGTTTTGCTGCGTACTAATCAGTTTGATCTTGTCAGCAGAACAGATCCGAGCTGGAAAAACGAGTAGACTGTACGATAGCGTTGGTAACAAACGTTTAAGAACAAACTAAAGTAACGCTGGTACAGTTACTAGAGTAAGCTAGTTGGCCATTGTTTTCAACTTGGATGGAAAAATTTATTCTAGGGTCACAAAATACCGCAAGCAAATACAATAGACCTATTCAAGTATTGGTAGTCTTATTATCAGGTATGCTTGGAATTGTGTAGCCTAGTAATAAAAACATTATGGCTAGACTAGGCTAGGATTTAGACTGAAATGTAGGCTATCTGCCACCTTGATTTTTACTGAAATCGGTAGGCCACTGAACAGTTTACGTTTTTGACCAGCTCTGATCTGCTGTGCTGATAAGATCAAACTGATTAGTACGTAGCGAAACGACTCAATGCAGTAGCCTAATCGTTGCTTTAGGATAGAACTGGGAAGGCTTCGCTAAGACCCTTATGCTTATCAACGACAACATTGCCAATCATAGGCGTAGCCAGAGGGGGGGCCAGAGGTGAGCCCAGGGGGCCCGGGCCCCCCCCAATCAAAATACCACTAACGACAAAAAATTATGACAACATAGCCTAGCGATGTTTAGTTGCAGTTTTTTTTTTCAGTAATTACGCACATAACAGCAACTAACAATAACATTAATGACAACAAGGGAGTCCCGGGGCCCCTAACTAACAACCAGGGGGCCCTTACTAACAACTAAGGGGTCCTGGGGTCCTTAACCGACTACCAGGGGGGCTCGGGACCAGGGGGATAATCCAGGGGACCATAACTGAAAATCCAGGGGACCATAACTGAAAATCCAGGGGACCAGGGGACCATAACTGAAAACCAGGGGGCCATAACTGAATCCAGGGGACCATAACTCCAGGGGACCATAACTAGGGGGACCATAACTGAAAACCAGGGGGCCATAACCAGGGGATCCAGGGCCCCTAACCAACAACCAGGGGCCCCCTAACTGACAACTAGGGGGCTCCGTGCCCCTAACCGAAAACCAGGGGGCCAGGGGCCCCTAACCAACAACCAGGGGGCCCCTAATTGACAAACAGAGGGCCTTGGGGCCATTAACTGATTACCAGGGGCTCCAGTGCCCATGACTCACAACCAGGGGGCTCTGGGGCCTCTAACCGACAACGAGGGGGCCCCTACCGACAACCAGGGGGCCCCTTAACCAACAACCAGGAGGCCCCGGGGCCCCTAACCAACAACCAGGGGGCCCCGGGGCCCCTAACCAACAACCAGGGGGCCCCGGAGTCCCTAACTGACGACCAGAGGGCTCCGTAGCCCCTAATTCACGACCAGGGAGCCCAAGGGCCCTTAACTAACAACCAGGGGGCCCAGGGTCCCCTAATCGACAACCAGGGGGCTCCGGGGCCCCGAATCGACAACCAGGGACCCCACGGCCCCCCTAACTGACGATCAGGGAGCCCTGGGCCCCTAATTAACAACCAGGGGGCCCTGGGGCCCCTAACCAACAACCAGGTGGCCCTGTAGTCCCTAACTGACGACCAGGGGGTCCCGGAGCCCCTAACTCACGACCAGAGAGCCCCAGGGCCCTTAATTCACAACCAGGGGGCCCGATAGCCACCAGCGGTTGATATGTATAATATTTTATGGCTCCGCCCCCAGACCCCAGTCTGTGATACGTTTGAGTACACTAGCTTACTCAACACGTCTCCTAAGTTAGACATTTACACTTTTTAACTATTAGTTTTCGCCCTTTTCCTTTACCAAAATCCTGGCTAAGTGCCATCAGGCTACGGCTTCAGATCTTCCATTCTACGATATCTTTTCCCCACAAAAAGTTCCTGTTTCGAAAATTTCTGATGACGTCATTGCATGTGATTTGTGGTTTGGGCCCCCCCCCAATCAAAAATCCTGGCTACGCCTATGTTGCCAATAAAATTTATTAAAATTTGTCACCGACGTCGTGTTTGAAGCAGAGCATGGTATGGAATGGAATGGAAGACGATTTTTGCAGATTCCATACTGGCAATTTTCTCCCATTCCATTTCCATTCCATGCTAAAAATCTTCCATTCCATACTTTCATACCAAGGTTAGTTTAGACCGGAAGCTACGCGTAATTTGTATTGTACTTTTGCAACCTTAAGCGTACCTTTGCAAGGAGTCGCTCGCGAACGTAAGCAGCATGGTAGCATCTTCTCCCATATTTGAAGCACTATCGCAATGAGCAGAGGTGGGCAAAGCGCAATTAGAAGCGCAAAGCGCAACTTCCGCAACCTCCGCAATTGCGGAAGTTGCGTTGCGTTTTAATGTTTTATTTTTAGGCCTTGCGGAAGTTGCGTTGCGGACTAAAGTCTTTAAAATTTGTTGCGCTTTAATTGCGCTGCGCTTTCAAAATTCTTTTCAGTTACTAGCGCAATTTTATGCATTGAGCTTAATTTTGTTCCATTTCGATCGTAATATTGATAAATGTTCGCCTTCTTTAGCAAATTATTTACTCTTTTTCTGTCTAAAATCGCAAAAAATGCGGTATTTGCATTGTATCGTGAAATCTCAATTGCGGAAGTTAAATTATGCTTCAACTTGGTACGAAAATGCCGTTCCGCAATTGCGGAATTGCGTTGCGCTTCAGCTGAATCAAAGAGTTCATTGGGGAAGTTGCGCTGCGCTTCAGGAATTCAAAACATTAAATTGCGCTTTTTGCGCTGCGCTTCTACTGGTTAAAAAGATTGTTGCACTGCGCTTTTGAAATAATGTTATTTGTGCCCACCTTTGGCAATGAGCTACCAAAAAAATTCACTCAGCATGAAAATATTTACCACTTAATCAACTGACTATAGGTTGACGGGTAGGCAACTATGCACTGGGTTTAATGATTGCAAGTTTGTAATCACATAAACTATGAAATTTGGCATAGCCAAAATGCCAAAAACATTCTACAAAAATACCGAAAAAAATTTAAACGCAAAAAAAAACAATTACAAAGAATTAAGCTCGATCTAGGATAGAAACAGAAATACAAATTTTTGTTACAGTGGAAGAAAAAGTTTTGTCTCTTGGCAAGTTTAATGCCATTCCTACCGGGAACCAGGGCAGGGGGACCTTACCCTTCATCCTGGTTTACTAAAATCCATTGTTTGAAACATCATGTAAGGTCTAGAAAACCAACCGTAACATTCAATTCTATCTACTTGACTTAATTTATCTATATTAGCAGTATACTAAAATTTTTAAATACCGGTACCGAAAGTTTAGTGGCTCAAGTTTCAAACACCAAGTTTAACATCCAAAGTTTACACCGTCTTTGAACCTAATCACTTATAGATCATCAAGTACCAATTACGCTTATCATATCAATTTCGAAACCATGAACGTTTGCATCGTATTCAATTCAAAGTATTCTAAGCCCGAATCCAGTGTTTCTCAAACTATGAATCGGGATGCACAACGGTCCGCTAAGCGTTTACGGATTTAGTGGCGGAACTACGAGGGCAAAGGAGGCTTCAGCCCCCCCCCCCCAGCCAAGTCACTCAAAAAATTTAACCCTAAAATGCACGCATTTAAACCTGTTTCTGAATTGACTTGTGGGTAAAGTAAGGGCTGAATTGGCAAAGCAATTTAAGTTTTCTACTGGCTTCTGAAAACGTGCGAAATATGATTCAAATGGTGTTGATACAGTAATTTTTTTCTCGAAAAAGCAAAAAATTGCCCCGCGATAGGAGCTTCACCCCCAGGCCTCCGTTTATAGGAGGTAATTGAGTTGCAGCACTTTGCTCAGCTTGCCACCTAATCGAGGCATTTTTCAAACAAAGAACTTTTACTTCCAAGCCTCATCCTGAAGTGAAATCTTGGTTGCACGCCTGTTTATGGGTATGTCGTAAAGTAGAAATGTAGATCAACGAAATCGTTTATTTTGTGTTTTAAAAGACCAGCTGTTTTTGTTTTTAGAGCACACTCAAGGTTGTTTGGGTTGAAGTCACACCTGCAGATAAATTTTTCAAGTGATTATATGCCGGAAACGAAAGGAACTAAGAAACGCTACCAGGGGCGACATGACAGAACGTGCTAGCGAGCTCGTAAAGGCCATTCTCGCTCGCTAAAAAGTGCTAACGAGCAAAAATCTTCGTAGACTAACTGTCATTTCTGAACCGTCTCGCCCAACACACGTTAAAACGGCTCGCTCGAATTTTTTTGCGAGATGTTCGTAACTTGTGTTAGTACGTAATAAATATCTCATTGTGACGTCAGATGCATTTCTACTTCAAAATAATGCGTTCAAGCATATTGTATGTACTGCATTGTTATGGAAAAAGATACTTTAAGCTATGCGTGATTATTCTACGCAAGCAAATTCTTCAACTGATAACAATTAGTAAATGAACGACAGAATTTAATTATATTTTTGGATCAATGTAAAACAAGAACAACTTTTTCCATACTATATTTTTTTAAATGACGTAAAGCGCCCTTGAGGTTGTTGGTGGGTAAAAACTAATATGTTAACAGTAACTTTAGGTCTTAAGGTTTCAAAATTTTTCAAAAGTGAGCAAGTCGAAGTACACTCTTCCTTTTTAGAACCGGTAAATCTAGAGTTTAGACTGGCTGTTTTTAATTTTTTGCCAATATTCAGTCTCATTTGTTCTTGATTTTGTAAAAATTTTGAGAGCATCGATGTCAATTTCATCGGGCATGTTTGAAACACTGTTTAATTCCTATAGCTCTGTCTGCTCATGGTCTGCTTAAGACTTAATTGAATGCTTTTTTCTTGCTTTTGCAGCATCGTAAAATTGCAAAAGCAAAAAAGCAAGCTTTTTTCAAGTTGAACAACTGCCAAAAAATTTTCTCAATTGCTTGCGCAGAGCAGCAAACCTTGAATAGTGGCAATTTTGCTTGCAAACACAAGAAAATCACTGAAATTTTATCGTTTTGAATCAGCACGAATTTTAGTTTCTTTGATTAGTTTGAATTTTTTTTTTTTGGTTTGTTTTGCTGCCGAGGCTGGCAGTGTTTTCAATTTGTTCCTAAATTTTGAGCAAAAATGAGCCTCGTGTTTTAGAAAATCGTTCTTATGAAAGGAGTGTGTTACTATTTTTGTCAATTTGCACTACTTAGCATATCTTTATCAATCGAAACAGCAAATGGTTCTCAATGCAATTCGCTTTTTTTTAGCAGTCTAATAGCAAACATGGCGACGATTTGAATTAATTTTCAGCAAAAATTCGCATGAGTTAGAAGTTTTCAACATTTCGCCATTGAATTTGTAAACCAAAAAGATTTCTCGCACGCTTAAAGAGTGCTTCAAGATCCTCTTTAAGTTGGCGAGGAAAATGTGACGTTTTTTACTCGAACTGCTTTCCGCAATCGCTCGAAGAAATTTAGCGAGAAACAATGACGTAACGGATATCGCAAGGCTTTACATACACGTGCAAAAATGACCTCTTACGTTTAACGAGTATTTCGTTCGTTAGCGCCTCTTAAAAAAAAACTCGTTATTAAAGCGAACGAGGAAATGTCTGTCATGTGCCCTCAGATTACATGTCTCTTTTTCGGACATGATTACCGAATTTTTAAATTGCGCATAATTTGCAGGGGTACAAGATCAGTTTTAATATGCAAAAGTTTAGTCTATTTCCGTGCTCCTCACTTCGTTTGCTCTGGCAATGGCACTAGACAAATTGTCATTCTTAAAAGAAAAATTAAGCCAGTCAGCATCAATGCAGCTGTAAATTGCGAAGAACAATTGAACACATTGTATGATCTGATGATGCAATGCCTATTTGCGATGCAATGCCAATGCCAATATAGACTATTTGCGCAATGTTCATGACCGAATTACCCTATTAATTTGTCGACAGATGATTAGCTGCTAAACGCTTCCATATATTTTTAGTTATCACGATCCTTATATATTTTTCTGTAAATGCAATGAGCGAAATCTTGTATGGAATTGGTATGGAAGTACGGAAGATTGTCTTCCATTCCATTCTCGAAATCTTCCATTCCATTCCATTCTGGCATCTTCCATATTCCGTGCCGAAATTTCCGTTCCATTCCATTTCATTTTCCGTTCCATTCCATTCTATACCATGCCCTGGATTGTAATAGAATATCTCTGGAACGACTGGGTCAAAAAGGATGGAGTCAACGCTAATCTAGTCTAATACGATTGGCCTAACTTTAGGTACCCCCGTTGATTTTGCCTTTTATTAGTCCTCGTTTAAATTGCAAGTAAAAGAAGGAATGAACAATCTAATTTTTCGATTGGCTGTCAAATGTTAAAAATCTAGTTCTTTCAAATGGCTTTGAACACGTACGAAATGTAATCCAATCGCATTAAAATAGCTTTTTATTTCAAAAAATTACAAAAAATTGCCGAGCGGCTGGGGGCTTCACCCCCAGACCCCTAAAGCCTCCGGCGGCTGCAGGCGCGTAGCCAGGATTTGAAAAAGGGGGCAGCTTTTTTGAAAGAGTGAAAAAAGTGCAAAGGACCTTGACCCGAATTTTCATTGTTCTTGAATCAGAATCACGCGGTTTGTCCGAAAATTAAGACTGATTTTTCGGCTGAAATCGGAAATTCGAACTTTTTCCAGCCCAAAACCAGGTGATCTCCAAAAAAAAAAAGGTCTTCACCGAAATTGAAACTGATTTTTCGGCCGAAGTCGGAAATTCGAACGTTTTTTTCAGCCCAAAACCAGGTGATCTTCAAAAAAAAGGTCTTCACCGAAATTGAAACTGATTTTTCGGCCGAAGTCGGGTCGGAAATTCAAACGCTTTTTCAGGCCGAATCACGACATGTACTTCACAACTTCGGAACCCAATTTCCTTTGGGGGGACTGTTTTCCATTTTTCACCAAGAATCGGCCTCAAAAGCACAAAAAACGTGCGATTTTGCATACTTCACAGGCCAATGGCTACGCCCTGGCTACGCTACTGGGCGGCTGGAGGCTCCGCACCCTGACCCACGTCTGTAATACGTTTAAGTTACATTAGCTCAGTGGTGCCGGAACGGGGGGCAGGGGGCAGCTGCCCCCCAGCCCTTTTACCAGGAGGGGCAAGTTTGGCAGTACAACTGCCCTTTGCATTTCAGTACGATAGTAACGAAGCAAACGCTAGCTAACCTCAAATCTCGCTAATTCAAAGCATGATAAATTTAATTGTTTATGAACAATAGATCTAGCAGTTAATTTAATGGTTTGTGAACTATAGACCCGACAAATGACCCAATTGTGCGCTGCAGCATTATCACAGTAAAAAGTTAGTAGCAACTTGCAGTAGGCTATACTACACTGTACGTTTTTTTGCTAGCTCGTGGAAGGTGATCAATTGGATGAAACTTAACTCATATCCTCCTAGCATCAGTTTAAACTGATGGCACGCGAAAGCGTACTGGAGTTCAGGCGCGTAGCCAGGATTTGGAAAAGGGGGGGGGGGCTATTTTGAAAGAGTGAGAAAAGTGCAAACGACCTTGACCCGAATTTTGATTGTTCTTGAATCAGTTTCACACGGTTTGTCCGAAAATTCAGACGAAATTTCTCGGAAATTCGAAGGTTTTTTCCGCCCAAAATCAGGTGGTCTCCAAAAAAAAAAAAAGGTCTTCGCCGAAATTGAGTCTGATTTTTCGGCCGAAATCCGAAATTCAAAGGTTTTTTCCGCCCAAAATCAGGTGCTCTCCAAAAAAAAAATAATAATAAGGTCTTCGCCGAAATTGAGTCTGATTTTTCGGCCAAATTCGGAAATTCAAACGTTTCAGGGGGGGCTGTTTTCCTATGGGGGGGGGCTATTTTCAATTTTTCACAAAAAATCGGCCTCAAAAGCATTAAAAACGTGCGATTTTGCATACTTCACAGGCCAATGGGGGGCCTCGAGCCCCCCCGCCCCCCCCTGGCGATGCTACTGCTGGAGTTACAAGAAATATTTGAGGAATTAAAGTTTAGTGGTTTGTCAACCAACAGAGCCCTTTCTAGCAAGAAAACGTAATAAAAATTTTTGTCGATTCAAATCACGTTGCAGTACAATTTTCATTTTCTAAAAAAAAATCTTTCATTATAAGCAAAATTATTCTTTATTGATTGACGCTAAAAAGTTGATTGAAATCAACAACAATAACAAATTGCGTGTGTTAAATGATTTCTAAATAACGTACCGATAAAATAAAAGAGCAATCTTGTGGAATGTATTTGGTTAGCCTGTGAGCTGTGACACCCGATTTAGTTCCATTAGTTTAAACTTATGCTACGAAGATATAGAGTGCTACAAAATTTCAAATTCAGAACTCAAGGATCAATGTCTGTTGGCTTCAGGCCAGTGCCGTCGCTACGGGGTAGACAGGGGGGCTGTGCGCTCTAACGGATGCTTGTGCCCCCAATTTAGGCTTACTCAAAATACTGTTTTTGGAACATTACTCAGTGACAAGGCAACACACAATGATGGAAAAAGCAATAAGTACGTTCAAAGATAATTCTCCTTTGACGTTTTCTCGATTTTTTGCGAAATTGCTGTCAACCAACTGCTGTGTCACATAAATCTGACGCGATATTCCGTCTTATTAACACGCCTTTATCGGATGTGTCGCGAAAGAGAGATGTAAGCCTGTAGAATCGTTATTGGTACGTGATACATTTTTTTTTCAAAGACCAGCTGTTTTGATTTTTAGAGCACACTCAAGATTTTGAGGTCGCAGCCAGTAGCGCAACCAAGGTGAAGGGGCTTAAGCCCCCTTAGCCAACTCACTTAGAAAATTTTACCTTAAAATACGAGCGTTTACACGTATTTTAGACTTGACCTGAAGTACGGAGGGGGTTGAAGGTGCTAAGCAATTTAATTCTTTGAAATTACTTCAAAACTTTAGCTATTGAGTTATTCATATGGCTTCAAAAAGTGTGAAATGTGATTAAAATGGGGTTAAAATTGCTACTTTTTTGCAGCAAAATCACAAAAACCGCCTAGCCCCATTCACAGTCATTGAATATTTAGTGACTATGTCTCGTCTGTGACACGCTTGAGTTGCATTTGTAAGTTCCGCACGGAGGCTAAATCAGGCAGTTTTTGTGCAAAAAAGAAATTAAATTTTGGTTCACTCCTCTTAGCAAAATTCTGGTTGCACGTCTGGAAACATTCATAGCTCTAGATAGATTTTTTAAGCGACTATGGGCCGCAGACGAAACGAGCTAAGAAGCGCTGCCGGCCTTATTTTAAATTGCGCATAGTTGCAGCCGTACGATCTGAAGATTAGTTTTTATTTGACAATTTTAGTGCCCCTCCACTTTTGGCTAGTGCCCCCTCACTTCATTTGCTCTGGCGACGGCACTGCCTCAGGCCCGGCGTCAAGGGGGTCATTCCATGGCCGTGCCTCCCCAGATAAGAACTGTGCCCCCCTAAGAGAGAATTGTGCCCCAAAGAAAGTAACAGGCTCAGTGCCACTGGAGTGCAGTTCGAGGCTTGAGACCCCCAAAATACTGATCATCACCCCAGAATTCGTGAGCAAGAACCGTTCTTTTGCAGATTCTGCGGTGAAGACCTTTTTTTTATTTTTTTGGTCTTCACTCACGAATTCGAGGGAACAAAGTTTTTGTGCCCCCCAAAAAAATTATTTATGCTTCCCCAGTCACGCTACTCTGGCGCCAGACATTCAAATTTCTAAGTTTGTTTGTAGCCCTAGTTGGAACGATTGACGCTGACGTTACCAGAGGCGAATCCAGGTGATCCGGAACCCTGCTCAAACCGGAATAATATAAGAAAAACTTGTAACACATAATATTCATTGCAATAACTGGAGCAAAATCCATTTCTTTTCCAGACCTAACAGCAAAATACTCGGTTGGGATGGAGATGTGGTGGAAATAAACATCTTCAAAATTATCTTTTTTTGTAAATGCAGACGAATTAGTTTAAAATTTGTGATTTTTTGTTTTAAGGCTTTCCAGTTTGTTATAAAAAGATAAAATTTTACCATTAGCCACCGCCCTCATAGCCAATCTGCTCATTTGCGCAGCCGGTTTAATCATATTTTAACACTGCTAATTTTTATGCCACAATTTAAAAGCATTAATTTTTGCTACAATGGGCCTCAAATTAAGTTATTTTTTGCACAAAAATTGTAAAATTTCCGAGCGCTGGGGGCTCTGCCCCCAGACCCCCTTGCCTCCGGCTGTTGGGGGCGTGCCTCCAAACCTCCGGTGGCATCCTGCGGTAGAGACTGCTCTTATTTAATTGATAATTCGTTTGCAGTTATTTTTTACTGTTTATTCGACGTACTTAGTACTTTGGCTTTGGTGAAGTGTTTATTGTTTGACAGTATTTCTGCAATGTTGGTGGTAATGATTGTGCGTACACAGTAGCGTAGCCAGGGGGGGGCGGGGGGTCTCGAGGCCCCCCATTGGCTTGTGAAGTGTGCAAAATCGCACGTTTTTAATGCTTTTGAGGCCGATTTTTTGTGAAAAATTGAAAATAGCCCCCCCATAGGAAAATAGCCCCCCCTGAAACGTTTGAATTTCGGATTTCGGCCGAAAAATCAGACTCAATTTCGGCGAAGACCTTTTTTTTTTTTTTTTTTTTTGGAGAGCACCTGATTTTGGGCGGAAAAAACCTTTGGATTTCGGCCAAAAAATCAGACTCAATTTCGGCGAAGACCTTTTTTTTTTTTTTTTTGGAGACCACCTGATTTTGGGCGGAAAAAACCTTTGAATTTCGGATTTCGGCCGAAAAATCAGACTCAATTTCGGCGAAGACCTTTTTTTTTTTTTTTTGGAGACCACCTGATTTTGGGCGGAAAAAACCTTCAAATTTCCGAGAAATTTCGTCTGAATTTTTGGACAAACCGTGTGAAACTGATTCAAGAACAATCAAAATTCGGGTCAAGGTCGTTTGCACTTTTCTCACTCTTTCAAAATAGCCCCCCCCCCCTTTTCCAAATCCTGGCTACGCGCCTGTGCGTACAGTATTGAAAGTGCGCCTTGAAAAAGTTGCCCCCCCCTTGCCCTTTTGACGTTCCGGCACCCCTGCATTAGCTTAGTCAACACATCTCCCTAGTTAGATAATTGTGCCTTTTGATTACTAGTTTACCTCTACCTTTAGCAAAATCCTAGTTAATTGCCAACAACAGGCAAGGCTTTGAATCTTCCATTCTACGATATCTTTGCGCCACAAACGTTCCTCTTTTGAAAATTTCTTATGACATCATTTCATGTAATTTGTGGTTTGGGCTACCCCCAATCGAAAATCTTGGCTACACTCATGGTTACAATGGTCAGTTACCACCGGTTAGAGTCACATCTGACGTCATAAGCTAATTCTATGTTAGGCTACTTTTGGTTTAGAGCTAGTTCGAGTTATGATTAGAGTAGGTGCTAAAAGTTTGTTTGGATTATGAATATGATAAACCCTATCTAAAACTAACTTTAATTATCCCTAACCTACTCTGATGTACAGTTTGTGACGTCAGATGTGACTGCAACTGGTAGAAAATATCGATATCGATTTGCAACCGGAGGAAAATTGATATTATTCAAACACATTTTGTTATCATCTGTCTTAGTGAATAATAGAGTAATTGTCAAAGGTGGAGTCCTAGAGGACGTTCTTGGCTTCGAGGACGTTCTCGAGGACACATTTTGAAGTTCTTGGCCTTGAAGGTCAAGTCCTTGGACCCGAAGCCTCAAGTCCTCGAAAAGTGCCCTGTCCTCAGCTCGAGGACAGCACTATTTTTTGAGTTGTTGAAAGTTTGTGGAGCGCCTGGAAAGTTTTTGGAAACCGGCTTTTTCTGGAGATTGCCTGAAAAATTTGTCTGAAGACCTTTTTTTGTTTTGGAGAGCACTTGCGCTTGTGTGCTTGGTCCTTGGCCTTGGCCTCGAGCATTCCTGTTTTTGGCCTCGAGAGGGTCTGTCCTCGATAGGGCTGTCCATGGCCTTGGCCCCGAATTTTTTTGTGTCCTTAGCCTTGGCCTCGAACCTTGTGTCCTCGACTCCACCTCTAGTAATTGTAATTGAAAAAAGGCAGAAAATTTTTCAATTACAATTACAATTATCGGCTATTGAAAATTTTCAATTACAATTACAGCAAAATCGTGTAATTAATTACAATTTTGTCAATTACAATTATAATTTTTCCAAGCCTGGTTGCATTTACGAGTGACGGAAGGCAAGACGAAAAACTGGAAAACCGAATAGGCAAGGCCAGTGCGGTAAAGCAAGCTTTGCACTATTCGGTTGTCATGAAACGAGAATTGTCAAAAACGGCAAAGCTCTCAATTTTCAAAACAGTTTTTGTCCCCATTCTTACTTATGGTCATGAATCTTGGATAATGACCAAAAGATTGCAATCACAAGTGCAAGTGTTCGAAATGAAGTTTTTACGAAGAATCGAAGGAGTTACACTGTTTAACAAGGTGCGTAGCTCTGAGATTCGAAAATCTCTTAACATCGAGCCGTTACTTCTCCGAATTGAAAGATCTCATTTGATGGTTTGGCCATGTAAGCAGAATGCCTCTGGAAAGACTCCCCAAACAAGCATTACTAGCCAAAGCAAATGGGAGAAGACCAGTTGGACGTCCTGTGACTAGATGGACCGATTACATTGAGGATCTTGGACGGAATCGCTTGGTACTTCACCAAAGCGAAAGGATGGATGTGATGGAATACCGTGAAATGTGGCGGCTTAATCTCGAGCTGCTGCCCCCGCATCCCTCACGAAAAAGCGAGCAATGAAAAAAGAAGAAGACCCCAGTCGAGTTCAGTCGACCGCATTGGGGCACGTCCTGCAAGCCCTCAATGTGGTCGACTGAGGTATGATAGCTACTATGCTACACCCCTAAGCTAGCAGTTAGAAACATTTCGCCGCTACTCAATTCTGAAGACTGCTGAGCCATAGCATTATGCAGTTCTTGTATTTTTTATATGTATTAAATTTTTTTTTTTAATTACCTAATTGTTTTGTGCCGCACCAATGCTACATTTCGGTTTTTGCCCATCTCGTGCAGAATTCTTGCGATTTTCTCACGGCCTAACTTTGTAGCAAGGAAAATCTTGGCTAAATGTTCTGCTTTTCTGGTTTTAAAAAATACAGCCCTTATAACAACTAATTTTTGTACCAGAAAATTTAGTCAGATGATTTCTTAAAATTTTGTATAGACTTGCACCAATCAAAATCTTAAGTATTAAGTGAAGTACAGTTAGATTTCAGCTTAAAGTACACTACATGTAGACTGGTAGGTCAGGTTGGAAAGTTCAGTTACATTGTGCTGGATTTTCACGCCAACCTAAAACCCACAAAAGTTTTGCGCTGCACTAAACGAAGTGCGAGAAGGGCACTGATTTAGACAGTTAAAATTTCCTTCAAGAGTTTCGGCAAACACCGAGCTCTGCGACTTGATTTTCAAAATAAAAAAAGAAGGTCTTCGCTTCTCGGGTACTTCAAATTCGAATTTCATAAGTGATTCTCTTTACTCACGCTGTTAACCTTTTTACAATGGGGTTTTGCAATGATGTTGACGAAAATTTTCAACGCCATTTCGTCATAACTATTGGTTATTGCGTTACTGAAGCTTGTATCACGAGTAGTATCACTTACCTAGTGAAAGATTTCACAACAACTGTCATACCTTTTATAACGAAATGATGTTGAATTTTTTCATGAACACCATTGCCAAGCCTTATGTAAAAAAGTTGTGCAATTACGTTTTCTGCGCCAATTTGGCGCAAGATTTCGTGATGCTGTGGGGTGCGCACTACGCAGCGGCGCATGTCAACTTTCTAATTGAAGCACGTTTTGGCAAAAGTTAACAAGTCGCATTTCGCTGTTTCGAGAAAATCACGTTTAAAGTTTTAAATTTTTACTTGAGCTTAATGTTGTTAAGTACCACACATTAAGCTATTTCTTGCCAAAAAATGATTGAAAATTAAAATAATTTTTTTCTAAGGAAAACTGTTTTTAGTAAATATCCTGAAATCTATAAAAAACTCATTTTTTAAAAAATGTCACTTGTCAACTTTTGCCACAACGTGCTTCAATTGGGCCTGTTGAGTAGGAAGAGTCTAGCTAGAACACCAAAAGAAATGCAGTCAGAATCGACATGCTCGAGTGATTTCTTGGTAATTGCTTGACTTAAATTCACAAAACTCGTTCATTGTTGCATATTGTTTCTTACAAAATGCTTTTATTTCATTTTCCGAAAACTTTCGAACAATCACACAAAATTAAAATTTGAAAATTACTCAAGCGTGTCGATTCTGGCTGTAGTTTTTTGGTGTTCTAGACTTTATCTGTTGAGAGGAGTACTGGTAATTAATGAAATTAGCCAACGCTAAATCGGACACGCCAAAGTAGCATTAACATTAACAGATTACTGGTAAGTCAGTAACAAACTAATAATTGAACTAAAGCTAACACAAAAGGATTGGTGGGCAAGTTAATGCAAAGGTACCGGTAGTGGCTATTTTGCCTCTAGAGGCTAAATAGCCTAGAGTAGTCCTAATTCTTATAGTAATCAGGTAATTGCTACGGTATTTTGCCTACAGTGGCAAACTGATCCTAGATGCTATATTTAGCCTCTAGAGGCAAGATAGTCCTAAATGCTATTTTGCCTCAAAAAATAAAATAAAAATAGTTCTAAATACTATTTTGCCTCAAGAGCAATGGTTCCCCTAAAATATTTTGATGTAGGCCTACTGGTACTAAAACACCTCTGTCCTAGAAAAAGTTCGGAAGTGTTTTTACGGTTTTTACAAGTTAAATACGGCATTTTGACGCTCTTAAAGTGACTTCTCGATAGTGTAGTGGTAGCGGCATGCCTCTCCCAGTCTCCCAATTTGCGCGTACGGGCCGATTCGCTGCGATTGCGGTGGCATGTTACTCGATTAGGTATTTTCACGGTGATCTCTATTCTTTATTTTACTTCAGAACCTTGCATTCCAGTTGGGGTTCGGGCAGTGATGCCAACCTGCGAGATAGCAAATCCAAGTGCAAATACAAAGCTTTTGATTGTCTAAAATTCAAACTTTTTTACGACGAAGGTGTTTTAGTTATTAGTATGGACTCGTACTGCGTTTATTACCACATGAATTTGCATCTAATTTTCTGTTCATAACTAGATTTTAGTTGATTTTAATTGAATTCCAATTAAATTTTTAATTAAATCAACTGAATTTAAGTTGATTTTTCATAGCGTCCTAAAAAAGTATTGGTTTGTTATGACGGGTCCTAATGCGTTTTACAGTCCTAGTGCATCCTAAAAAAAAGTATTAATTTAATAATTACGCTTGCGGCTTTTCCCTTCTATGATGCAACATGCTCTTGCACTTGCAGTCTCTTCGCTTCAATAAACATCGCAAGAGCTAAGTGGCAAAATTCACGTAAAAATATCTCACCGCTGAAATGTTACAAATTACATAATATTATCCTATGAGTGAAGCGTTACATAACGTAACAGCAGCCACTGCTTTTTTTGAAAGGATGGGATGACCTGTTTATTTTAACGAAGTGACTTGGCGCACGGAACGTGCGCGGTTAAATAAACAAAGATTCGGGTGACGTCACTCGTTTTTGGAAATTTTTACTTTGAATATTACAGTTATAGATTTGGGTTAGGGTTTAGGTTAGGCTTAGGGTTAGGGCTAGGATTAGTGTTAAGGTTAGGGTTCGGGCTTAGGGTTAGTTTTTTTGGCTTTATTACAAAATGTCTGCGCGCACGGAACGTGCGCCAAGCCTTTTCCTTATTTTAAATACTGGTACAGGGTATCAGCCCAAAGTTTTCCGATATCCTCTCTGGTAAATTAGTTTTGAAATGTGCATCTTCAGGCAGTTGAAGAAATTCTATTTTTGCTACCATATTATTGTCATAAATAGAGTTTTCTTCAACTAAAAATGGCTTGCTAATCCACAAAAAATTAGGACTATGTTGCTCAAAATTCCAGGAAAATATTGCTTAATCGCAAGATATATAACAAATGCTTTCCTCATATCTATTTCTAGCTGGATTAGACTATCAATTGTTTATGAAACAAAGGAATTTAAAGAGACCCTATAATTCTGACTAATTAGTAGGCTATAACGTCATAGAATACATGGTGATAGTGAAGCAAAATGAAATTTTTTGACTTGGTAGCCCCATGCAATCCGGTAGTTACCCACAGGTTAACAACCACTGCTCTAGAGGCAAAATAGCCCCAAATACTATTTTGCTATTTTTAGCACTGTCCTGGTCGTTGACTTAGGCTTCGCTAATGCTAAACTTAAGGCTATTTTGCCTCTATTAGGAAGATTAGGGAGGCCTAAGTCAATGACCAGGACAGTGTTTAGAATAGCAAAATAGTATTTGGGGCTATTTTGCCTCTAGAGCAGTGGTTGTTAACCTGTGGGTAATTACCGGTATCCCCAAAGGGGTAATGAAAATTTTTTGAAACTTAAAAGAAATCTTTTATGGCTGTAATGTGGGGCTACCAAGTCTAAAAATTTCATTTTGCTTCACTATCACCATGTATTCTATGATGTCATAGTGTAATACTTTGTACTAATTAGTCAGAATTATAGGGTCTATTTGAACTCTTTTGTTTCATAGCCTACACAACTGATAGTCTAGTCCAGTTAGTAATAGACTTTGTTATCTAGCGATTTGTTATCTTGCGATTAAGCAATATTTTCTTGGAATTTTGAGCGACATAGTCCTAATTTTTTTTGGATTGGTGAACCATTTTCAGTTGAAGAAAACTTTATATACAGTAGAATTTCTTCAACTGTGCGAAGATGCACATCTTATAACTGATTTCACCAGAGAGGATATAGGAAAACTTTGGGTTGATATCGGTATTTAAAGTGAATATCCCATCCTTTCAATAAAAGCTTTGAGTTTCATTCAATTTCTTTCAACTTATTGGTGTGAAGCAGTGTTCCCTATAAGTGCAAAAAACTGCGAAATTTTTTTCTGACATTTTTGCACTGAAATTTTGCAAATTCCGACGTTTTTTTCCTGCCAAAAACCGGCGTTTTTGTTTCCCTCCCAAACCGTGGACAGCTGCAGTTCATGGCGCCTTGCTCTTGTATGTCGCAGGAAGCACGTAGAAAACTTGGAGAACTCAGACAAAGAACCTTTTTTTTTGAGATCAACATAAACTCGGAGAAAAAAATGCCTTCGTTAGCGCGATAACCTTTTTTTCTTTTTTGAGATCACATGAAACCGGACAAAAAGATGAGAAAAATTTTCAGCATGGATCAAGGACGCCTCAAGAGCAGTGGCATTTTCACATAAAGTTTAGAACGTTTTCACTATTTCCGGCATTTTCGCTGGAGTTAAAAACTTAGATAGAACACTGGTGTGAAGTGTGGTTTTCTTCAAGGTAGTGGCTAGTATTACGTTATGTAACGCCCATAAAGAGAATGAGAGAGCAAAGAGTGAGTGCTCATTTACTCTTTTGTTATTTAAATTATTGTTAGGGTTTGGGTTAGGATTAACATTAGGGTTAGAGTTTGGGTTAGGTTTAGGGTTGGGGTTAGGGCTAGAATAGCGATTTTTTTATTCTTAGATAACGTAACAGCAGCCTCTGCCTTTCTTCAATGGTTCCATAAAGACAAAATATCAAAACAGGCTTGAGATTGATAATGGTATGAGATGTTTTCTTTCCTGCACTCCGCCTAGATTAGAAGTTGGAACGCTTAAATAATAACAAAAAAGCAGCATCAACCTTCCCATTAAATCAAATGCATTTGTAATAAAGAATGACCTTATTTTTCTGTGTGTTTATTTTGGATTGGAGCTATTATGGCTGCTGTTTTTCTAAAAAGGGTAGCCTAATTGATATACCTCAAAATATTTTAGGGGTAGCAACACAAGAAAGGTAAAGAACCATTGCTCTAGAGGCAAAATAGTATTTAGAACTATTTTTATTTTGTTTTTAGAGGCAAAATAGCATTTAGGACGATCTTGCCTCTAGAGGCTAAATAGCATTTAGGACTATCTTGCCTCTGGAGGCTAAATAGCATTTAGGATTATTTTGTCTCTGTAGGCAAAATAGCCACTGCCTAATGCAAAACGTTAGCTTCATTAACCACTAGTCTGTTTGCAAACTTCATATCGATACCTACGTTAGTTAGTTTAACACTTGAAGTTAATTCATTATTTTCTGCCTTAATTACCAGAAGTTAATGAAGTCCATTAATCTGTTAACATTTTAGGTTTAATTTACATTTATTTTGATTCACTCACTTCTAGAGCACTTAATGACACTGTTGAGCTGATTGTAAGGAAAAATTTATAGCTATGGTGGTGTTTTTGTGGTTTGGAAGTTACATTTTACAGTGTAATCTAATTTGAAGGTAAAAATAGGTTCATATGCACTAACTAAGTTGCGATTGGAAAAGCTGTGGAAGTTGTGAACAGTGATAATTTATAGACCTATTACGCTGCAGCTTATTATTTGCCACAAAACAGCAATAGATGTACTCGTTAATTGTTTGGCACTTTTTTCCAAAAAGGCTATAGCCAGATAGCCTATCTTGCATTACAACGTTCATTAATATTCACCACTGAAAAACTAATTGAATTTTAATCAACTCTTCTCTTATTTAAACAAATCACAACAAACTAAGCACAAATGCTAGTTGCTTTCATCTTCCAACCAATTAGGCTACGGTACACAATTCATGGGTGCATTGTGTACTTTTTTGAAGGTTAAGGTTTGGGTTAGGGTTCGTTTTAAAGTAAAAATTTTTGTAAGGGTTAGATTTGGGTTGAGGTTAAATAAGAAGAAAGTGGCTATTTTGCTTCTGCTAAAGTTAGGGTTAGATCTTAGTCAATGGCCAGGGCAGCGTTTAGAATGGCAAAATTGTGTTAACAGGTTAAGGGCTATTTTGGATAGATAATAATAAAATTTGATAATAAAATAGCATTTGGGGCTATTTTGCCTTTAGAGCCGAAATAGCATTGGACCAATAGCCACTGCCAGTGCCAAACAAAAATCATAGATAAAATTTTTTGTTGAAGTAGGCTGGTCTTGTCCATTAGCCTACAACATTACTTAAACTTTTAGTGGTGAGTATGCAATGAGTCTTGACACGTAGTTCTTTAATATCAACAAGTAGTATTTGATATACTAATAATAAAGCAGCGGTATATATAGAGTGAGTGAACAAAGAAAGGCGAGAACAAAAACAACATTAATTAAATTCCTTTTGTCTTGAAATATCCGCTCATTAAGCAATACCACCCATAGCAATGAATGATATGTGCCAATTAGGGTGTTGCAGCCACCCCATTAATTTGAAAATTTTATCATAGTAACTTCTACCTTTGCTCAAGTTGGAGGCTTTGCACAAAAACCTTTTTGGTCAAGTTTCGTAAAAATTTGTCAATGTTTAGGGGTTGCACAGTGACATCAAAATTTTGGCAATTTAAAAAAAAACCTGTTTTTTTCCATTTTGAATGTTTTTGGACTATAAGTCGAACCTATGATCCCTTTTGATCATTTCTACTATTTTTGGGAGTCGTTGTGTAGTACACAGCCTACAAGAGAACTTCTTAAATTAATGTTATCAAAAGTTGCACTATAGACCTACTGCCACAAGCATAATTGATACCAAATTATTGCATATTTTTCTAATTTAATAATTAATTTCACATCTGGCCCTGATTTTAATCTGAAAAGTGCTCATTATTGTTATCTACCCAATGTAAGTCTTGTTTTTTTATTCTAGACAGCTGTGTTAACAAAAAGCATCTTAATAATAAGCTGTTATAATTTCCGTTTCTTTTCTTTAACTGCCAAACTTTTTTCCATATTTTCGATGCTGGTTTTTTAATTAGACATCGTGCTATGCAAAAATGTTTTTTCTTCATTTTTCAGTCATGTGAGGGCGGTGGTTTGATGACCAAGATTTCATTGTTGCGTTCAGTTTTGTTTTCAATGTTTGAGAAATCCTGGAAATATGGCAAAGATCTTTTTGTATGCTTTGTCGATCTCGAAAAAGTATAATATGATTGCCTTTCTATCTCTGGAGGGTTCCAAAGAAGAATGGCGTTGATGGTCAGTTGTTACATGCCATTAATGCATTCTACAGTGCTGACTGGAGTATCGTGGTTGAGTGAATGGCAAGTAATCAAAGCTTTTCATATAGGCATGGAACTACAGCAAAAATGCGATTTGTTTCTTCTCTTCTTTATTGTTTAAATGAATTGGATCAACAAATGCAACCAAGCTGATGAGTTTGCCACCACAGGAAATTGAAAAATCAGTTGCCTGCTACCTGTTGATGATTTGATTCTGCTTCTACAGAATCTGGCTTTCAGTCCACATGACATAGGGTTGCAGCTGCTTATGACATTGCAGGAATAAAAATAAGCACAGTCAAAACTGATATGCTTCATGTTTCAAGAAACACTAAACAGCACTTGTTGCAACTGAATGGAGTGACACAGAAACAAGTATCGGTTGGGGTTGCATTCACAAGTGACAGAAGGCAAAACAAAAACTTGGGTATCCCAATTGGCAAGGCAACTGCAATAATGAAAGCTTTACATTATTCAGTACTTATGAGACGATTCAGTAGTTGTGAGACAAAAATTGTCAAAAATGAAGCAAAGCTCTCAATTTTTGAAACAGTCTTTGTCTCGTCTTACCTAGTCTATCTCTGTATGGTCATGAAAATTTGGTAATGATTGAAAGGGTGTGTGATTGCGAGTGCAAGCGTCTAAAATAAGGTTTCTCCAAAAAATCAAAGGAGTTACATCATTTACTAGGTGCACATCTCTTAAGAATCAAAAATCTCTTGAGCCGCTACTTCTTCAAATTAAAAGATCTCAGCTTAGATGGTTTGACCAAGTCAGCAGAATGCACCAGGAAAAACCCAAACAAGCTTTACTTGCCAAAGCAAATGGGGAAAAAACAGTTGAACGACCCAGAACTACTGTAGATGAATCAATATTACATTGAGGATCTTGGGTAGAATTTCTCGGGACTTCACCCAAGGGAAATGATGGGGGTGATGAAAAACCGTGAAGTGTGGTAGCTTAATCTCGAGCTGTTGCCCCTGTAATCCTCACAGGAAATAGGGCAATTAGGAGAGAGAGATTTTTCCTTGAAGTTTTCAATGGTTTTGTTTGCTTTTCTACTGTTTGTTCTGTCAAAGTTGCATTTGTACAAATTATTTCATTTCATGTACCAGCTTCTTTACTTCCTCAATTATTTTTAATTGACTAATTGTAGGAATTCCAGCTTAGTGGTGGCTTTCAATAGTATTGTCATGAGGTCTAGAAATAGTTTCCGGAAGCCAACTGCGAGAATTTACAGATCTAGTAATATTATATTGCTAGTACATTTACTAATGTCTATGTTTTATAGAGCTTTACCAAGTAGATTGCACTAAACTCCGTATCTTATTCAGCAAAACATAACAAATACGGTTTTAGTAAGCTGCTGCTGTAACCATATCTAAGTTAGACCAGCAGTTTAGTAGATTTCCAATGACTAGACTTAAAGCATAGTCTGCACCGTCATTCTTTAAGAAAGTAACATTGTAGGCTATGTTTCACTCGGTTTTATTCAGCCAGCCAAAATAGATACTGTAGCTCTGTAGGTCTAACTCAAATAGAGTTTTTCTTGTAGTTTTCCCGCACATAAATGTGATCAATTTTGACCACTATTAATTCAAAAAAAAACAACATAAATGTAAACAGTTTTAGGAGTTGTACTGAAGTTTTTTTGAATGTTTAAGACTAAAAGTAAATGTTCAATTTTGCTATGACTCATTAGTAACAAAGATTTCACATAGCACCATCTAGCGGCACAAAATAAAACAAATACCAAATCTTGGGTAAAAGAGGTCTAAGTTGTGCTACCCCTAAACCTCAATTTTTTTCCTCAAACTTTGTATTCTTGATTTTTTTTGGCAACCTCCTATTTTGAAGAAGGTAGAAAAAATTGGAAGAGGTCGGGGCAACTGCAACACCCTAGTGCCAATAACCGGATACTGCAGACATTTATACAAGAACAAATATATTAAATTAAATTCACTCAGTCACCATAGACCTTCCCCTCAGAATGATGTACGACTAAGCCCCCAAAGGCTGTCCAGCATACACATCAGTCGACAAAAAGAAATGTGGATTCGAGTGACAAAAAAAGACATGTAACAGTACAAAAAAAGACACATAACTCTTCAAAAACTGCGACAAAGAAAACCTATAAGGGTTTAAAAAAGTAGTCAGCAGAAACACCAAAACTGAGGATAAAATGTTTAACGCGTTAAAATCTGAAATACGACAGCAGAAATGCTGTTTTCTACGTCCATGTGAACAGAAATAAGTGACTTGGTCATTCCTCTCTGGATGACATAGCACATTTTAGCGCGGAAAATGTAAACAACACAATATAGATGGCTTTTCTCTTGCCCTTTAGCATAATGTATTATCATCGAGTCTTTGCTCGAAGTCAATTAATATCAAAAATGCAAAAACAACAACATGAAATGAACATTTAGTAACTCTGCTGGTCGCATGAGATATATTTCGTTGAGTCATGGCTATTATTATTCATCCTTCAAACTTCTTGGGCACAAACAGAATTAGAGTAGCTGTAACATTGATAATAACGCGAAAAAATTCAGCTAAAACAAAGGTAAGTGGAAAATGCGCAAGTGCAATTCATACGTTGGAAAGGCAATTATCGGACACCCATTATCAGTACAACTACGTTTACATTTCTTGCACAGCTTAAGTGTGGCAGATAAGGAGTCAGGAATGATTACGATAAAATTGACTTGCTACATATTCAAAAATTCGCATTATACAGAGAAATGCTTCAGCCTTAGTACAAATATACAGCGCTTTAATCAATAACGTTTTCTCAAATTGTAAGATTCTGAAAAAAAATTTATATGTAAATAGGCAAAAAATTACAGGTAAATATGCAAATAATATTTTACATGTAAATATGCAACAAAATGATATGCAAAGAAAATTAAAAGTCTGTACCGTCTTTTACGAAGTTCTGCGGGTTTTCGGATGCTTTCGAACAACACTTCCGGGCACTTTTGAACAATGCTTTTAGACACTTTCGAACGACATTCATATAGTTTTGAACAAAAAAATGCTTTTCGTCCTGTTTTGGAAAGTTCTCTGGACTCTTCTAGAATTCTTTTCTGACTCTAGCAATTAGGCGATTCTTCAGCTAAATTGCTTCACTTGGAATTTTTTTTATATTCTAAAAAACTTCTTGGAGAAGCTTTGGTTCTACGTACACTCACATGGGGTACCAATTTAGTGAGTCCGCATGCAATGGGGCACCAATTTAGTGGGTCCGCATGCAATGAGTCTTGACACATAGTTCTTTAATATCAACAAGTAGTATTTAATATACTAATACTGATAACAATGATAATAATGACATAAAGCAAAGCAGTGGTATATATGGAGTGAGTGAACAAAGAAAAGCGAGAGCAAAAACAACTTTAATTAGATTCCTTTTGTCTTGAAATATCCGCTCATTTAGCAATACCACCGATAGCAATGAACGATATGTGCCAATAACTGGATATCGCAGACATTTATACAAGAACAAATATATTAAGTTATGTTCACTCGGTCACCACAAACTACTGGTAATTAGTATTAGTAGCCTACTGGTAACCACATTCAGCATTACCGGCAGACCCGTGTTTCAACTCAGTGTGCCAGTATTATGCATCTACAGTAACTTTAAAATCACATACATATTCTGTATTTCTCATGCCAGATACCATTGCCTTTAAATGAATTTGTCAAGTTTTTGTACCGGTATGTGATTAAACAGATTATGCATTTATCCAAAATTGGTAGAAACAAAGAAAGTGTTAGCTTTTCACTATTTAAAATTCTGTAGTTCAGTGCTGCAGTGTTTCCTAAAAACTTTGTTTGGCCAAAGTAAAGTTGTTCAGTTACAGATTAAAAGCCTAAATATTTATCTTATCAGAGTCATGTGATTACATACCGCAATTTATGTGCTTTCAAGAGTTGTGTGGGTGTAGTTGCAAGGCGTTTCACTGTTCGATCATCAGCTATGTTTTGTTTAGTTTGTTAGTCTGTTTGAAAGTTTGTGGGGTTTTAACTCATAACTGGTTTGAGTACAGTTAGAACATGTTCTTAATTAATGGAGGCTAATTGTAGGTGCAGTTTTTCGGGAATCTGGTAAAGCAAATAAATGGCTTTTTATTCTACGTAATTTACCAGATTATGCAATAAATCCATATAATGATATGTGACAAACCAAATTCATATTTTTTTGGAAAATGGTAGGCTGTGTTTCATGGTTTGGGATTTACATTTCTTCTGTGATAGATCAAATTATGCAATTATCTAATATGCTTTGAACTGGATTGATCTGTATTAATAAATGTTGAAAAGACGTTTGATTTAAGGCAGAGTTGTTGTTACGTGATGTAAGAATAAGAAAATCACTATCCTAAGTCTAACCCCAACCCTAAACCTAACCTAAACTCTAACCCTAGCTCTAACTCTAAGGTTAATCCTAACCCAAACTGTAAATCAAACCCTAACGTTAATTTAAAACATATAAATGAGTGAATTAGTAAATGAGTGCTCACTCTTTGCTCTCTTTTTCTCTTTATGGGTGTTACGTAGTGTAACACCAGCCACTTCCTAGATTTAAACTGGTTTGTGGTGGTGACATAAACATGAATAGATCAAGTATGAACAACTTAGTAAAACATTACCTTTAACTTATGAATCAATAAAACAGGGATATTTTTTTAGAACTGAGCATTGTAAGTGCATTTTGGTACTGTATCTAGTGCTTGTTTTATTGTGTTTGTGTAAAAAATTTACTTTTGATCAGGAGTACTTTCTCTTGAGTAAAGTTTTATTCAGCATGGAACGAGTGCAATCTATGTTTGGAAGCAATGTTTTTAGTACTCCAGCTGGTGAGCTAGTTGACAAAGCCACTAGTTTATCATTGACAACAGAAGATTGGGGATTAAATATTCAAGTATGTGATGCGATTAATAGCTATGGTGATGGTGCCAAAGATGCTGTAAAAGCTATTAAAAAAAGACTGTCTGGAAACAAAAACTTCATGCAAATCAGCTTGACATTATCTCTTCTTGAAACTTGTGTAAAAAACTGTGGCTCTCGGTTTCATGTTCTGGTTACAACCAAAGATTTTTGTTGTGATATCTTGCTTAAACTTATTCATGCTAAATACAATCCTCCAGTAGTGCTGCAGCAGAGAGTTTTAGGCATGATAAAGCAATGGGCTGAAGCATTTGGTTCAAATCCTGTTAATGGTGCAAGACAAGTTTACGATGAATTGAAGGAAAAAGGTTATGATTTTCCTGAAACTGAGCCTTTGGAAGCTATTCTCAAAAGTGCAGATAAGCCAGCAAAAAAACGTACTGGCCATCACTCATCTCAATCAAGACCCAGACATCACAATCAATCCCCTGCTCATGCTTCAGCATCAAGACCATCTCAAATTGTTAATCCAAGTCCACAGCAACTTGATAAAATTCGTACAGATCTTGCAGTGGTGAATGGCAATGCTAAAGTATTTTCAGAAATGCTCACAGAGCTTAATCCAAGCCACTGCGACTCAAGTGATTATGAGCTTCTTACAGAATTAAATAGAACATGTCATGCCATGCAACAAAGAATCATGGAGCTTATTGAGCAAATTGGCAGTGAAGAGATGACAATTGAGCTCTTGAAAGTGAATGATGATTTGAATAACATTTTCTTACGGCATGAAAGGTTTGAAAAGTTCCGTGCTAACAAAGATGCAGTTACATCTAAACCTGAAATCCCTCCAATGAGCATGCATCCAGAAGGTGTCCACTCTTCTTCAATGGGTATGGTTGAGCCACCACCAAGTTATTCTGACACTATCCAACCAACTCCAGAAGTCAATGATCTTATTGATTTATCTGCTGCTGAGGATATTCCAATATCTAAACCATCCCCAAGAGGAGAGGCTTCCGATTTACAGTCTCTATCAAAGGGTCTTGGAGATATAAATTTAGACAGTAGAAGTGCTTCTTCTGCTACCCCAGCTTCATACCCTATGCTGAGTGAACACCTAACCATGTTTGACCAACCACCTGCAGAAGTTGAGCAGTTGGGTGCATCGGAACATGAAATTGAGCAGTGGTTAGCCTCTGATGGCGATGCCATCGGCTTTAAACCACCAGCAGAGCCTGCTCCTAGTCAAGATACCAGCGTTACTGATGAGTTCAGTGCATTTTTAAGTGAACGAGCCACTGCAGCAAACAAACTACCCAACGTAAACTCCTCTACAAGTTCTTAAAATATTTTACGTCGTTATTGTTGAACCTTTACTAGCAGCTACTTTGAACTAAACTGTCAGATTTCAGCAGTCATAAACTACTTATTTCTGCCTCTAAATGTTTGTAATTAGTATTGTTACAGTGAAAGTTAAAAATTGTTTTAATACTGTATTGATATCCTGTTAATTGTGTTTTATAGTTTGTTGCTATTTTCACAGACAGAGTTTTGTTATTTGTAGTCCTTGACCTCCACAAAAATTAATGCCAAAATAGCTAGAGATGTATTGAAAGCCGAGTTGTACTGTTAGACTGTGTGAGATTTATGTTGCTCAAATGGTTTCAAGAAAGAAGATGCTATGTTATTGAGTAATATTATATTTCAGAATTTGAAGTTCAAATTTTGCATGCTAAAGATGCATTGATGTTGCTCAAATTGTTTACCTGCAATTTGGTGTCTTTAAAAATTGCTATAAAACAAATTTGCTATCTGTTACAGTTTCAGTCCATAATGCTATTAAATTCTATATTCTATTATCTAAAAATTCTTTTAAAATGCATACATATCCAGTCCACTGAAAAGTTTGTCAGGAAATGTATGATAATGGTCAGTTTTTCTACAGTACTGACTGGTTTATTTAACTGATAATGACAGCTTGCTTAACTGGTAAGTGGGAGGCTGCGGTTGCTGTGCAAGTTCTTAAAATAATTTATTTAAGCAATGTGGAACACATGAACAGTTATAATTTTGTAGTATCTCTTTAAATAAGATGAAGCATCCATCTAAAATTATAATTGCGCTGAAGACAAAGAAACATCTCAAAACACATTTGCACCAAAGTTTGGCTTTCTATAACCTTTTGTTATCTAGATAATTCATTTTATAGTCAAACATACCTTCCCACAATGCTGCTATTAAAAATTGAATTTTTCTAAAGTTGTCTTGCAAGATAACTTTTAAATATAATTTAATAGCAGTCAAATGGTTGCAAGGTGTCAGTAATCGGTCAGTGTCACAAAAAGTTAAGTGAAAAAAATGTTATAGAAGTTAAGTGAAAGCCTAATTTAGGTAAAACGGGATTGAAAGAGGCAACACTACAAAAAAAGATTTTTTAACTTTAAAATGAAATATTTTGACATGTAGTGTACAGAAGTAGGAATTCGGTGAAGTTATGTTTTAGATGTTTGTTATCTTTTGGTCTTAATTTTAGATGTATTGTTTACCTCCAACTATTCAGAAACTTATGTATCTTTACTGGCAGAGATTTAATTTTTTTGTCTTGAAAGTATGCATTTTTATTTCTCATGGCTTTTACACACTTTACTGTTGTAAAAGTGTTAAATCAAATTGTAGTTTGAAAAAATTGCTAAGGAGTTTCATAAAATAATGTGTGAGGTAAGGAATTGGATTTTTGTTTATGATTAAAAAAACTGTTTTCATGGTAAGAAACAAAAAAGTCTGGAGTGACAAGCTATGTTTAAGATTTTGACTAATTACCTAGATTTGCTTTACAAAAAGCACATTGTATTTCACTATTCCACTTTTTTTTCTACTCTGTGGAAGTGTACCGGAAGTTGAACTTTTCAAAATGTATTAAATTCCACCCGTAAGAAATATTTTTTTAGGCAGCTTATGTTGTAGATCCGGGTCCACGACAACTGACTGTCGCAAACCAGCTGACCGCCTACTAACCCTAACCTTAATGTTGGCAATCAGTTTGTTCACGGTCAGTTTGTGGCGGTCAGTTGACTTGGTTCGGTAGATCCTGAGTTACAATTCTAATCCAATGAATCCCTTCCTAAGTAATTTTTTGTGACAGCTGCGCATTCCCATTATGAAATGCAATTGCATCCTGTCAAATTTTTTTTGTTAAGAATTCTTCATTGCGTGCTTGTAGACTTATTTTCAATTTAACCTAACCATCTGGAGTTGATCAATTTAAAACAACCTGTGATAACTTGATGATATCAATTAACTTGAATTGATTGCATGTACTAGGAGTAATTTGGTTGCATTGGCATAATAACACAATGCATTAACTTATGCAATATCATAGCAGAGTTAAAATGTTTGTACATCGCAACTTGTTTTAAAAGTTCAACTGTTTAATTTTTACTGTTGTGTTTTAATTACGCAGTTATTTTTGAGTTTTCTTTGGTATACTTTGGCTTTGATATTTTTTATTTAAAAGTTAATGATTAGCATCTGTTAGTGGTTTGGGTCTTTTCTTGAAAACGTTGATGTCTTGAGGATGTAACGCGTTTTGTCAACCGAACTGTAGCCGCTAAATTTTGTAAATGGAGATTATAAAGTGTTTGTAAGTGTAGTTGTGTGATGATTTGATGTAAAATTTTATCATTATGTCGTTTGTAACATATTTTGTGTGCATTTCTCCTCTGGAATATTTAATTTGAACGTAACTTTTCGAAAACCCATCGAGTAATAATGTAAGTCAACAAGGTCACGTGCTAGTCACTCGCATAGAGATTTGAAACCGGTATATTCTCAGCGCAACCAGTCAGCCAAACAGCAGTATTTTTTTTCTCACGTCTGAAAATTGATCTAGCGTGTGAGTTTTATGTCTTCTATGTATTTAAAACTTTTCAAAAAGCAATGTTGTTGCGATTGTACGTATAACTAAGATATAACTTGAATTTCAATTCTCAAGTGGTTAGCACTAATTTTCTCTTTTTCTATGTATTTACAATACATATTTTGACGACAGTGTGTTTGGTAGAAAAAAATTTTAAGTGCTGAAGGCATATATCTATTTGCTTTAGTGATGGCAATCGCATCGACGACTTTCTGCGATATCTGCTCCGCAAGAAAACTGCGATGCAGTGTGAAATAATCGGATGCGATTTTTTTGCGATAAAATCGCAGCTAGTTAGCGATTATCGATTTTTTTGATTAATTTTGAAAGTAAAGTTTGTAACCTAAAATAATGTAAACTGAAGTTCAGCCAGCGCAAGACTTAAATTTAATTACAAATTGTAATTGTGACGCAATAACTGCCAAAACATTTTTAAAGTTTTCCCAAAATGTAACTTATGACGAAACAGAAGAAACCAACGGAAATAATGACAAAAAATCGGAATAATCGCAAAAATCGCAGAATTTTTAGTCAAATTTTGTAATGCGATAATAGATGTGGATTTTTTTGCGCGTTTCGACGTGATAATTTGATGCGATATTTTTGGAAAAATTTGTGCGATGTGGTTGCCTTCCATGATTTGCTTGTAGTTTTTTTCGAATGTTTTTAAAATTGCGAACCTAGGGTGACTAACAGTGTTTTGTTTTTTAAATATGATTTTGCATTTGTATTCTTATTCTATGCTTCCTGATTTTAATTAACAAATATGGCATTGGAAACCACAGTTCAAGTGAGAATTGATCAGATGGTGATACTGTTTTACAGTTACCCGTTAATATTTTGGCAGTTTTGCCAATGTTTCGTTTTCAATTCACGAGTACGTCATAAAGGGTGCTCGTTATCGATTGATCATCACTTTCCTTTGGGATGCACATGATGTCCAAATGGTTAATATTTAACGACGCTCTGCTGCGAGGAATTATTACTTGTGTGAGTTGGTGTCGACGGTTTAGATCTAGGTAATTCATACATTTTTGATGTCGTTATTTGACGTTTTAGCCGTACGTAAGCAGTCATGTGAAACAAGAATGCCACGCTTTTTGCATTTTACAAGTAGGGTGACCTCACCTTATTAATTTCAGTGAATTGGTTTGACCATAGAATTATTTGAACTACTTACATTTGAACCAGTGGCGCCGGAACAGGGGGGGCAGCTACCCCTCCTGCCCTTTTACCAAGGGGGACAGTGCTGCCCGACTAAACTGACCACACGCAAAAGAGTACTGGAGCTACAAGAAACATTCTAGTGATTGAAGTTTAGTGTTTTGTGAACCAAAAAAGCCCTTTCTAGAAATAAACCTTAAAAAATTTTTTGGCTATCCAAAAATACATTACAATTTTCAATTAATGAAAAAATATCTTTTTTTATTATAAACAAATACTCTCCACCAAGTGGCGCTAAAAAGTTCATTAAATCAATTATAACAACCTGGAAGAGATTATTTTATCGGAAATTTTTGTTTACGGTAGTTTTTTTATTAATTCTAACTCAACTCATGTTCTTACTCTAAAACCAACCCCTAAGCTAACCCAAACTCTTCCTCAAACCTTAATCTTAACCCTTAAAACAAACAAATAAAAAAAGCGCGGATGAATATATGTCTCATTTTCGTGATATTTTCTTTAGCTGGAAAATTTTCGGTGAAATAGTCACTACCTTCCTAAAAAATTGTGTATGTTAAATGATTTCTAAATTACGTAAAATAAATGAACAATCTTGTGGAATGCATTTGGTTTGCCTGTGACATCCGATTTAGTTCCGTCAGTTAAAACTGACGTTAAGAAAGATACGGTGCTACAAATTTCAAATTTAGAACTCAAGGATCCTATGTCTGTTAGCCTAAGCATTACTTTCAAGACATTCAAGTTTCTAACTTTGTTTGTAGCCCTAGTTGGAACGATCGACGCTGGTGATACCGGCGGCGGATTCAAGGGGTCCGGACCCCCCCCCCCCCCTGCTCAAACCGAAGAAATATAAGAAAAAACTTCTAACACATAAAATTCGTTGCAATAACCAGAGTAAAATCCCTTTCTTGTCTAAACTTAACAGTAAAATACTCGGTGTGGGTGGGGATAAACATTTCCAAAATCATCTTTTTTTGTAAATGCACACGAATTAGGTTAAAACTTGTGATTTTTTTATTTTATGATTTACCAGCTTGTAATAAAAAGGCTGATATTTTATCATTAACCACCGCCCTCATAGCCCATTTGCGCAGCCAGTTTAATCTTGTTTTTGCAGTGCTAATTCTTTAAAAGCATTGATTTTTGCTAAAATAGGCCTAAAATTAAGTTATTTTTGCAAAAAAAAATTACAAAATCTCCAAGCGCTGATTGCTCTGCCCCCAGACCTCCTTGCTTCGGATGGTTGGGGGGCGTTGCCCCCAACCCCCAATGGCCTCCGGCGTCTGAACCTACCCTTACTTAATTGATAATTCGTTTGTTGTTATTTTTAAATGTTTATGCGACGTACTCGGTACTCAGGCTTTGTTGAAGTGTTTGATTGTTTGACAGCATTAGAGAGCAATGTTGGTGGCAATGACTGTACGCACAGTTTTGAAAATGCCCTTTGAAAAAGCTGCTCCCCTTGCCCTTCCGACGTTCCGGCACCCCTGATTTGAACCTGTTATTTTGTCGGGACTATTGATAAAAATTAAGCTATACGCTGAAATTTTTGACGCTTATCTTTAAGCCTTGTTTGAGTCTGAAATGGCGCCGGAATCTTAGTTCTGTTGCACGAGTGCGAATTTGAGACCACCTTTGAGAAAATTATGTACAGATTGCATTCAAATTTAAATTTTCAACTTGAGTTTTAACCAAATTTTTTTCAGTTGAGCTAAGTTTATTTTTTAATACGGGCTGTAGTAACACTCCATTGCTGTAGTTTTCAAGATTGTTACTTTATTGGAAGTTATAGTATTAGAAATACATCTTCGGAGCAAGGCTCACGTGGGAAATATTTGACATTCTCTGACTTACACATAACTTACTAACATTATCTCAATTTTTTTCTGGTTTGATGTCTTCCTCGATTAGATCTCGTAGACCTAAGCCGCTACGCGTATCTGTTAGTGTAATTTTTGTGTTTTTTTTTGCTGCAATTTTTTTTTTTTTTGAAACTGTATTGATTTTTTTGGTTGTATATGCTTTCTTCTCGTTAATATATTGTTTTGTTGATACGTTCAAAGCAAGTTGTAGCGTATTGCGTTCAGTATTTTGAATTTGACAAACAGTAAAAAAAAATACAATATTCCCTATCTTGAAAATGATTATGAAAATAACTTGCCTTCTCTTTCTCAGATCATGGATTAAAATGATTGAGGTCTAGGTCAATAATGAGCAAATGAAGTCCAGCTGCTTCCAAAAGTTTTTTGAATATGCGTAACGGTGCGTTTTATGTGCGTAAAATGTAAACCAGCATGGTTCTAATGCTACCCTAATTCCTGCACGCCACTCCAGCAGCAACCAATCAAACGATACATTTGTCAATTTGCTAATTCTTTTTTGGATGATTACTAGTTTGGAAATTCAGCTTTGCTTACTTCAAGGAGATTACTCTGGTCAGAATTTCAAAAAGTGCGGTTTCTGATTATTATTGAAATGTTCTTAAACTGTTAGATAATCGGTCGACTGGAAGTTCAACTCGTTTGGCTCATCAGATATGCAAATTCGACCATGGGCTATCTTTTTCAAGGAGCTGAGTTGAATATACCCTTGTAGTGTTTGCCTTTTTTTTTCAGTCTATCTCAAATAAGCTTATTTGGAATGGTAGTCTTTTGTTGGAAGTTACCTCTATTGGCGTTTTATTTCGAGAGCACATCAGCACAATGACTGGTGTTGCACCACCGTTCAGTCAGTACAAGCCTATTCTATTCTACCTAATGTTTTGGTTTTCATAGTTTTCGTGTTAGCCCCTACCGAATAGACTAAAGCTTATTGTAAGATCAAGTCGAAAAGCGGCGCTAGCCGAGTGGTTTAGTCGTTGGAGCGACATGTTGATAGGTTTAATTTTCGGGACGGTCAAATAAATGCTCGCTAAATCACGGCTTGCAGTGTTGCGACATTTTCTCGTTAGAAACTGGGCTGTTGTACAGCTGGTGTGGAATGCAGGGACGTGCGGTCTGGAGAGGCAGGTGAGGCCGTGCCTCACATGTAGAATTACACAAAGGAAAACAAAAATAAAGGATGTAATTGAAATAAAATGTTTTCAAACAAATCAAAACGTATTTATCAAAAACTTTATTGATTTTGTCATATTTACTTTTTTTAGTGTATTCACTGCATGTTATGTTTTTTGCATTAAAACGCCCAAAACTTTTCGGTGTAATTGCTCTCTCTACGCGTGCCAATTGAGCATCGCTTCAAATATGCGAAATGAGGCACAGTGGATAGCGCCTTACTTCAGCCAATGACATAAAACTAGCTTCAGCCAAGTAAACTTTGATATACGAACCTTAAGTATGCCTTTTTTTATCAGAGAAATCGCGGACAGTGCATAATATTTTTAAATCAGATTTTGCGGTGTGCCTCAAATATGACGTCAAAGAATGAGAAAAAGTCAAAGTTTTTTTTCGTAGTCTTTAGTTCATAGCGAAATTGAACAAGTTAGTTGTCTATTGAAATAAAAACAATTTAATACCAAGAAATGAACTAAAATGGAAGAAAATTTAGTCTCAAAGCTTAGAGACTTTCTAAACTAAGGGTCGTATTCAACAAGATACTCCGCTGAACCGCAGCTGTCGCTGAAACTCTTTTCAGGCACGCATTTTGTACTCACCACGCGAAAACTTTTAAATGGTCGCTGAAACGGCGCTCAAATATCTGGTTTTGAGCATCAAGTTGAGCAGCCAATTTTGGCGGTTTAACCAGCGATAACATTGGAAAAAAAATTTTAGATCGCTTTTTCAGGAATTATTTAGGTGTGAAATAGCCTTGTCAGGAGTATTGTAACGATACAGAAATGGTTGTTGTTTATTAAAGTTGGTTATTTAAGGGATAATTAACTGAAATAAATTAATTACGTTTATGCAGTACCGCTATATACTTTTTTTTGCGAACAATTTTACAAAAACAAGAGGCTCATTTTTTTCAAAATTTTCAAGAACAATGCCAGGGTCACAGGGCTGTAGGTCTCGAGACCAATTTTTTGTGGTCTCGATCTTGGTTTCGGCTTTTTCGCAGCGGTCTCTGTCTTGGCCTCGAACCGTCGTGGTCTCGTAGCTTAAAATTGGTCTCGAAACCGGGTAATTTTTGTAAGTAAAAAGTTTCGTAAGAGGCTAACGCCGCGTTTACATTGTAGGTTTGACAGCTATATTTCGCACCTGGAGATTAAACCTGTCGCGTTTACACGTAGCGGTCTTGATGACGAGGAAGGAAATCTTACTCATGTGTGAACGGTCAAAACTCAAAAGTAGCAAAAACTAGTTTTGAAACCTGCAATTTTTGGGGTTTTCAAACCTGAAATGCATTGATGAATGAAAGCTAAAGATTTCTTGCCCAATCGAGCGTTGCTGCTGTTTTCGCGACTTACCATTAATCCCTCTCAATACACATCGTCGCTATTTTGACGAACTGTCGTAAGTGCAAAAAGCTACTTTCTCAGAAAATCAAAAAATAAGTTTTTTAGTTTACGTTTTTGTCTACCGCTCATCTTACCATTATTATTTTGGAAAAAACCTGATATTGTTAGTACTACAAAGTAATCACCCCTTGAACTTGCTCATCCCTGGTTCGACTCTCGAACTGGCAATGCGTCGTTGTGTCCTTGGGAAAGACATATTACGCTTATTTCCCATTGAGGTCCAGCAGTCTACCCATTGTGGTGGCAGCCTGACGAAAGACTTGCAGTAAGAACCCAAAAAAAGGGTGATCTGCGTTGGTGGGGTTAGACAGATGCTGCTGAGTGCCTGGTTCATACGAACAAATCAAAAAACTCTTTGAACATTTAAAATCATTTTTGTAGTTTTAGTTTTTAAACAATGTGTTTAATTTCTAAAACTTGATTGGTCCACTTTGAATAATACTAGACCCTCGCTTCTAATAACCTGTCTCGTCGCGCGCCTTATCCTTCATATCTCAGCAATCATACTGCACTTTGGAAATAACTATAACAAAATTATTTCTCATTGAACACACCAAAATTTAATTCACCCAAAAGAGCACGGCAAAACAAGAAAATTATCAGCTAGCGCTAGCCAAATCAATACCAATCAACTAAAATTTACTATACCAAAATTACGCTATTGACTATACTAATATTATACTAGACTATACTATTAAAAAACTGCTTGAAGGTCGTACTTTAGAATAAAAACATCAGCACGTTGACATGTTACATAACCAACTTATTGCACAGCTAACTTGATATATTAAACAACCAAAATTCGAAACACAATATCATACGTGCTATCGAAGACTATCTTATTTGAGCAGTAGTTGCATTCTTAAAGATTAAAGGTCTAAACACCAGGGCTGTAGTCGAGACCGACTCGTCCGAGACCGAGACCACGAAATTTTTCCGAGACCAAGACCGGTCTCAATCTCAATTTTGGCTTCGAGACCGAGACCGGCAAAGTTCGAGACCGAGACCGAGACCAAAAAAAATGACGTCATCAATAGCTTTTTCGATTTTTTGAAAAAAAGTTTTTGGAGCTCATATTTGCTCATAAGTTGGTTTTATGATTTTATAAATTGATTCAGATGACAAAGTGCTTTAGTCAAAGTGACGATTACTTCATCAAAACAGCTAAACAGATCATTTTATGTGGATTTTCACCAAAAAAAGAGATCCTTAAACTAAACTTATAATGCCTCTTATTCAAAGCTCGAAGCCTTGTCACTTTTGTTTTTGTCAGAAATTACGGGTCAATAAAACTGAATGCAAACTTAATGAAATAAAATTACAAAAAAATTGTAAAAAGCTAGTTGTATATTTGAAGTACCGTATTAAAGGTATAGCTGCAAAAACGCAGCCAGGAGTTTCAATTAGGAGGTGGGGGGGATTTCTAAGCGTGTAACTACGATTATGCGAAGAGAAGGCTTAAACAAAACAATACAATTTTTACCCGAAAAATATTTTGTTGCAGGGTTGCAAACTCGATCGATGTTTATTTGAGTTCAAGTTTAAGTTCGGTCTACTTTGAAATTTAAATTTTTTCGAGTTTAAGTTCGATAAAAATATCAATGGCTCTATGCTATGAATATTTACCACTACAAAATTAATGAAACAATAAATGATAATTCAAGGACTATCATATGTTGTTAAATATTCTGTTAAAAGTAAAATATAGATTTTTGAATTCATCAAATACGATAAACAACGTACTTTTCTGTCACGAATAGACCGCACACTTTTGCGTTGTGCTAGCCTATTTAATATAAAATTTTGTATGAAGCTTTCAATTTGAAAATTGTGTAACCAAAATTAATTTTATTGCAATAATTAACCGCCGCGACTTATTTAATATATTGTGAATCTTTTCAATCTCAAACTCATTTCTTATAATTGCTCATTTTTTGTCAAAAATTAAACTCGCAGATTTATTCCACTGAGCTGCAAATACTATCCAAGTTTCGTACTTTTTTTACAAACTGTAGAGTAGACCATTGGTTCTCAACCTTTTTTCAAAGCGACTTAAGTTTATTGAAAAAATCAGTGGTGAAAAATTTTGTGGCCCATGTATATTCTGATACATAGTTTAAATTAAAAGCTATGTAGAAAAAAAAACTTTTCATGATGACAGAACTGTGTTAAAAATCGTACAAAGAAGTTTTCACTGAAATGTTTATAAATATTTGCTATTTAGCTTTCAATATCCTTACCAATAACGTCCTTACGTAGTCTGACATACATGACCTTTGATTTCTAGTCTCCCCGAGCTCAAAGCTTTTTCACTGCGTGAATGCTATGCTAGTTGGTCGAGCGGTAACGCGTTCGTCTCTGGAGCGGGAGGTCTGAGATTCAAATCTCGGGCCGGTCAAATCGGACACAGTGTTGCCAACGGCTCGCCACCGCTGCGATATTTCTCCGAAAAGAGCTGTGTTGCCAGGGCGCAATGACGCGGAGATAGGCCCAGTAAACTTGTAACACGCTTCAGCGTATTACAGCGAGGATAATGAAAGATTTAATTTGAAAATATATCGTTTACCACTTCTAAGCGTTTTACACATTTGCGATCTTGAGAAACTCAAAATTTCACTGCTGGAGTTTTTTGTTACAAAAATGCAACTAGGGTTGACTACTATATGCGTTTATTTTATTACTGTATTGCTTTCTGCAAGTTTCACTCTTTGAAGATGTTTACAAAAAAAAATACCCTAAAAAATTTTTAGGCGACCCATAGGTTGAGAATCATGGGAGTAGATAACTGTTAACGCAATGATAGTAAAGGTTTCGCTATATAAGAGACAAATTTCTTATCACTTAATTTACTCAAGATAAAACGTTGCGTCGCTTTTCCACCTTAATCGTTTCTTTTTTTATACTCCTAGCTGTTTTTCTAGGTCGCCTAAGCATAAAAAGTGAAAAACATGCACTGTTGGGAAAATCACAATCTCAATTTTCAAAGCTTGATCAACAAAAAGATTTCAAAGGATTTTTTAATCTTTAAATTTCGTTCTACGACCTCGGCCAGTTTTATTCGAGTTCAAGTTTGAGGTCAGCAAAATTATTCTTTTTTCGAGAGCGAGTTCGGCAAAAATACCAAGTTTTTTCGAGTTCAAGTTCGAGTCCGCAGCACTGCCTTGTCGTCGCGCTGAGCAAACTTTTGTTACTTAATCGTATCTCATCCAGAGGTTTGCCCCTGTCGCTAGACAATTTTTGTCATTTTTCGCAAAAAATAACCATTTGAATCATATTTCGCACGTTTTTAGAACTACTTAATTGCTAAAATCGCTAAGAATTTAATTGTTAAGATTCGGAAGTCGTTTGAAAGAATTAAATTGCTCAACCACTTTAGCCCCTCTTCTTTACCTGTACAGGTCAAATCCATGACACGTTTAAATGCTTGCATTCATGAATCAAATTTTGTAAGTGATATGACTGAAAAGAGGAGAGCTGCAGCCCACTTTGCCCTCCTGTTTGCGTCATTTGTCATTTTACATTTAGCTTTGGCCTATACATCATGAACAAACAAAATTTGCCAATTTTAAAGTAGTGGGTTTGTTCGCTGTTGACAAAGAGACAAAATATATACTGTAGGTTAGTATATCACTGTTGTCGACAATCGACCAGTAGCGTAGCCAGCGGGGGGGTGGGGGGAGCTCGAACTTCCCCATTGGCCTGAAAAATATGCAAAATAGCACGTTTTTAGTGCTTTTGAGGCCGATTTTTGCTCCAAAAATGAAAACAGCCCCCCCAAAGGGATTTGGGAGCCGAAGTTGTGAAGAACTTGCCGTTGTTTGGACCAGAATAATGGATTTTTTTGGTTCTGGAGCTCACTCAAAGTCGGTGAAGACCTTTTTTTTTTTTTGAGATCACCTAATTTCGGCCAGAAAAACCCTTTGAATTTCTAATTGCGGCCGGAAAAACCCTTTAAATTTCGGTGAAGACCTTTTTTTTATTGGAGATCACCTGCATTCGGCCGAAAAAAACCCTTGAGTTTCTGATTTCGGCCGGAAAAACCCTTTGAATTTCGGTAAAGACCTTTTTGTTTTGGAAATCATCTATATTTGGCCGGGAAAAAACCTTGAATTTCTTATTTCGGCCGGAAAAATCTTTTGAATTTCGGTAAAGACCTTTTTTTTCTTTTTTTTTGGAGATCACCTAATTTTGACAGAAAAACCACCTCAATCTAATTTAAGACTAATAAAAATTTGGGTCAAGTTCCCTTTCGGTTGTACCAAACTTCCAAAAAAGCCCCTCCTCCCCCCTTGCGAAATCCTGGCTACGCGACTGCAATCAACAATAAAGTAATATGTACACAATGTATTCACTCTTTTTTGATAAGAATCAGTAAATTTTGAATTTTGACTGGCTGTTTCTAATTTTTTGCCGATTTTCAGCCTCATTTGTTTTTTGATTTGTTCTTAAATTTTGAGAGCATCGACGTCAATTTTAGCGACTATGCTTGTAAAACAGTTTAATTCCTATAGCTTTGTCTACTTCGAGTTGAGGTTTTTGCTTCTTTAGCAGCGTCGTAAAATTGCAAAAGCGAAAAGGCGAACTTTTTTCAACAACTGCTTAAACGACTGCCAAAAAATTTCTCAGTTATTTGTGCAGCACTCTATAATCTCAAAAGTAGCATTGTGTACATCCTTTGACACAAAAACTTCTATTACATGGGGATAAAAAAGGCGCAAAAACATCTGCAGGGCTCGAATTGGGCAAGAACTCTGTAGTTTTGCTTGGACTCTAGTTTCGTTCCTCGTCATCAAAACTGCTATGTGTGAATGACGTGTTTTCTCATGTAAAAACGCGACAATCTTAATCTCCAAGTGCAAAATCTCTTTGTCCAACCGATAATGTAACCGCTTCGTTAGCTTCTTACAAAACTACATTTTACTTACAAAATTTACACAATCTCGCTATTTTATTTTTTCTACCAAAATTACAAAATTAGCTATTTTTTTTTTACTTACAAAGATTACCCGGTCTCGAGACCAATTTTTGAGCTACGAGACCAAGACCACAACGGTTCGAGACCAAGACCAAGACCGGTACAAAACAGCCGAGACCAAGACCGAGACCACAAAAAATTGGTCTCGAGACCGGTCTCAAGACCGAGACCAGTCTCGAGACCTACAGCCCTGCTAAACACAATACAGTTAAAATCAAGACAAAGACAGTTCTAGAAGATTGTTAAACAAGCACAAAAGAGGGCTCTAAGGTGTTATAAAGAATTAACCTTTTTTTTTGCACAAAAGATGAGGACGTGGCATGTATTCGTTTCTCATGTTACCAGAAACTTTTCGTCTGACACTTGTCAAGAAAGATCGTCGGAATGGAGAGCGCAGGAAAAGGAGCGGCGATTTATAGGAAAAAAATGAGTCATGATTGGCTGAAAAAGAACCAATGAGAGAGCGTCATTTGCACACGAATTCTTTTTGTCGGCAGAGGGCGGGGTTAGAAGTTTTGATAAAAATATGTTTTCCTTTTTCCTATGAATAGCCGCTCCTTTTCCTTTGCTCTCCTTTCTGACGATTCTTCTTGGCAAGTGTCAGATGAAAAGCTTAGAAGATATGAACATTTTAATCAAAGCAATGTCTAATTTCTGGTTTAATTTTTTTTTTTTTTACATTTGCGAGTTGTGACAGTTTGCCAAAAAGGAAAAATCACAGATACAACATACGTTATGAATAGAGTATGTGCATTGCACTATTTTAGCAATGTTTCATTAAATTATGAACATTTTCAAAGCAGATAAAAGACGATAAATACTACGTGTGCACCAAATAAAATTTAAGTGTAGCTCAAATTGATGTGGAATTGACAAATCTTTAAGATGGCATATGCGCTAACAAATTTCAATATTTTTTTGTTAATTTATGAATACAGTGCAGAGTCTGTATTGAATTTGGTTTGTTCTTTTGCATAAACCTTATAAATCAATATCGCTCCCTCCTCCAAAGTATAATTTTATAAAACATACAGCAACTACATTAGTTTCAAACAAGCAAAATCAAGGTGGAAACTGGAAAGTTAAAAGATATAGTACTATACTCGACAAGCGGGTGCGGAGTGTTGGGATGACTTTTGTCTTTATTTAAATTTGTTAGCGTTGGGATACGCGCTAATTTCAACTTAACTGATTAATGAAACGAAGAGTTTTGATGCTCAAACCAGGACCATGATAACTATTCAGCATATTAATAACGTGAATTACCGGTAGTGGATAACAGAGTTGCAAACGGGCCGACTAATTCATACCAAACCCAAAAGTATAAGCCCCAGTCTGGCCCCGAAATACTGTCTAAAGCCCAAACCAGCCCCCAAAAGCAAGAAAGTTAAATCAGGTCTAAAAACGTATACGGCTAATTGCTCCTTTTCATTAAAATAATTTTAGCTTGCTGTGACTAAATAAAATTACTTATTGATATATTGTGATGCAATAATGAAAACGAAGTAACTTGGTGCCCGGAACGTGCGCGGTTAAATGAACAAAGATTCCGGTGACGTCACTCGTTTTCGCAATTTTTTATTTTGTAATTACAGTTATGGGTTAGGGCAAGGATTAGGGTTAAGTTTTTTGGGTTTTACTACAAAATGTCTGCTCGCGCTGAACGTGCGCATAGCCTTTTCCTAGTAAAAGTTGTGTTATAATAATCGCAAATTTAAAAACTCTCAAAATTTAAGAACAAATTAAAAACAAATGAGCCTGAAAATCCCCAAAAATTAAGAATAGCCAGTCACAACTCAAAATTTATTAGTTCTTATAAAAAAGAGAGTGAATATATGCATATTATTTTATTGTCAATAACAGTGATAATAACCTGCATATTTTGTCTCTTTATCGACAGCGAACAAACCAACTACTTTGAAATTGGTAAATTTTGTTCGTTCATGACGTATAAACTAAATGTAAAAGGGCAAGTGACTCAAACAGAAGGACAAAGAGAGCTTCAGCTTTCCTCCTTTTAGCCCCATCACTTAGAAAATTTAATTCATGAAAACAGACGTTTACACGTGTTTTGGACTTGACCTGGATAGGCAAAGAAGAGGAGCTAAATGGGCAGAGCAATTTAATTGTTTCAAACGGCTTCCGAATCTTCGACATTAAGTTTTTTCAAGTAGCTCTAAAAACGTGCGAAATATGATTCAAATCGCGTAAAAATGACTGGTTTTTACGAAAAATCACAAAATTCGCGTAGCGACTGGAGACGAACCTCCGCTTTGATACGATTAATGCACACCAGTTTGCTCAGCACAACGACAAGATAAGATATTTTTCGAGTAAAAAATTTTATTGTTTGGTTCAGTATTTACATTAAAAGTGGCTGATAATTCCAATCAATCCCAAATTCCGGCCGAAAATATTACCCAATTGCGGTAAAGACTTTTTTTTTTTGGTTTTAAGTTGAATTTAGGGATAAAATTTTTACCAAACTGCTACCGCATTCCGAATGCGTCTGGTCAGGTCTGCAGAAGCGTCCCTCATGCAATATGTTACAGTTTAAATGCCAGTTTGGTTAAAAGCCTTCTCTTATAGCACAATCGCAGTTGCGCGCTGAAAATTCTCCTCCACCCCAATTGAAAATCCTGGCAGCGTTTTTGTTGCTACGAATATACGGTACTTCAAATATACAATGAGCTTTTTATGACTTTCTTTTTTTAAATAATTTTATTTAATTAGGTTCTAGTCAGTTTATTGACACGTAATTCCTAAAGAAAATCAGCTTACTCCGATCTTCAAGTAAGTGGCATTAAGTTTAGTTGAAGGCACTCTTCAAAAATGCAGTAGAATTCGTCATCGTTTGATTCGTCACATTTTCGTCAGTCCTGCCAAAATTCTTAATCTTTTACATGCATTCAAGTTCGTATAATTTGCCATCGTCAAGTTCGTATAATTCGCCATCGTCTAATTCGTCACAACCGGCCAGTTGGTGGAGCGTAACGTGTTCGTCTCTGCAGAGCGGGAGGTCTAAGGTCAAATTTCGGGCCGGTCAAATCGGACACAGTGATGTCAAAGGCTCGTCACCGCTGCGACATTTCTTCGAAAGGAGCTGTGTTGCCCTGACGCAATGATGCAAAGATGGGCCCCGCAAACTCGTTACACGCTTCGGCGTAATACAGCGAGTATAATGAAAGATTTGATTTGATTCTAATTCGTTGCCTCTTTACATCCCCGAGAAACTTTTTATTCGGTTTATTTGTCATTTGCAGATTCGATTCAATTCAAACCATATTTACAGCTTTGTATGTAACTGTAGGATGGAGAGATTCACGCAGTCTCATGCAATGATTAGTTCAACTCACGTGAGATTTCAAACAAAGAGTCCTTATCCAATTTATAGTCCACGAAGAAATCTCGCTGCAGCAACACAAATGGATGAGGTGCGAGGAGCGTTTAACAGCAGAACATTAACTACCAACTGAGAGTATAGAAGAATTTAAACGGAGTACAGTAATTATAGAGATTAAGTGTAAAAAAAGCAACTACAGTTTGAACAGTCTAGAGTTGACTGTATGACTGCGATTTCTACGTTTTATTTCAGGGTTATTGTCAGAGCAAAGTTTACTGAAAATCAATGTCAAATAAAAGCTCTGAGTACGTAAACTTTCGTCGCTTTATATTCGGCAATAAACGACAAACGCGCATTTTATTCAACAATATACGTAACTAACTGCTTTAACAGCAAAATAAGAGCCAAGTAAAGAAGCCGCTATGAAGTTTTTACCTGTTTGCAAAATTTGTCAGTTGGCCTAATTTTTCACTTTTTTCTAATCCCCTTGAAGTGGCGAACTAGGTAAATTCTAAGGTAATTTTATTAAAAATTTACATAAAATAACGTCGTCTAGATATTTTGATGACGTAATCACTTCGACTAATGCAATTTGTCATCTGACTGAATTTATATACATAAAACAAACTTATAAGCAAATTTGAGCACCAAAATTTTTTCCTTTCCTGTCTCGGTCTTGATCTCGGAAACAGTGGTGGGCAAGTTACTTTGTACAAGTAACTGTGTTACAGTTACATGGCTAAAAAAGTAACTAAGTTACAGTTACAGTTACCATTTTGAAAAAGTAACTAGTTAGAGTTACAGTTACAGTGACTTTGAATAGACCGAATTACCGGTATAAATTAAGTAACGAAAATGTTGATTTTGTACTTTGGCACCGGTATTAACTGATTTCTTTCTCTATTCATTTTCTAATTTTCATATGGTGCCTCTGCACCAGCTGCTTATGGCTATTGCTGCTGTTGTTATAACAAAAATACACAGCGTAACACATTGATGCACTTTATTTAATTGCCTTTCCAGAAAGCAAGCATCTCAAACTGTTTATCGCTGAGACCAGAACGTTTGGGTCTCAAAATGTCTTCGCCCATGCTGAAAAGCCTTTCAACTGCAGCGCTTGAGGCATAAGCGTAGCCAGGATTTTTGATTGGGGAGGGCCCAAATCAAAAATTGCATGCAAAGAAATGTTTGAAAGAGGAACTTTTTGTGGGACAAAGATATTGTAGAATGGAAGACCAGAAGCCGTGGTGTGGTTTACCAAAGTTAAAAAGTGAAAATTTCCAAATTGGGAGATGTGTGCGAGTAAACTGGGGTAACTCAAACGTGGCCCGTGCTCCTTTGGAAATTTTTGCAAAATCTTTTTGCCACAGATAGGTGAAGACCAAAAAAAGTCTTAATCTCTAAGAGCGGGGCTTTTGGCACTGTGACATATGGTAAATCCGGCCCTGGTTATTGCATTACATTTATAACAAGATTAGATGAGGGCCTGAGATAGCAACTTCTAAGACAAAAACCCTTAATTTCACTCAGGCTACACATATAAATTGGTAGGTAAAAATTGAATTCTGGGGTGCCCGGGTCCCCTGGTTGTCAATATTATTGTTTATTACTGTTGTACCCGTGTATGTTATACGCGAAAACTACTAAAAGAAACTGAAACTGAAGAAAGAAAAGGTTTTTTTGCCACATTTTTATCATTGGTAGCATTAAGCTTGTTAGCCCCGGTAGTGCATAATAGAACTTGTTAGCACCAGTGCCGTCGCCAGTGTAAATGAAGTGAGGGGGCACTAGCCAAAAGCAGGGAGGGGGCACTAAAATTTGCAAATAAAGACTAATCTTTAGATCCTACGGCCACAACTATGCGCAATTTTAAAATAAGGCCAGCTGCGTTTCTTAGCTCGTTTCGTCTGCGGCCCATAGTCGCTTGAAAGATTTATCTACAGCAGAGAATGCTACCAGACGTGCAACCAGAATTTTGCTAAGAGGGGTTAACCAAAAATCTTTTTCTTGCCCAAAAACTGTTTGGTTTAGCCCCCGTGCTGAACAATCTAATGCAACTCAAGCAAGTCACAGGCGGGAGATAGTCACTAAATATTTAGTGACTGTGAACGGGGCCTGGGGCGGAGCCCCAGCAGCTGGACAATTTTTGCAATTTTGCAGCAAAAAAATAGCGATTTCAACTCCACTTTAATCACATTTCGCATTTTTTGAAGCCATATAACTAATTCAGTTGTTAAAATTCTGAAGTAATTTCCAAGAATTAAATTGCTTAGCATCTTCAAAACCCCTCCTTACTTCAGGTCAAGTCTAGAATACGTTTAAACGCTCTATTTTAAGATAAAATTTTTCTAAGTGAGTTGGTTAATGGGGCTGAAGCCCCTTTACCTTGGTTGCGCCCCTGACTGCGACCTCAAAATCTTGAGTGTGCTCCAAAAATCAAAACAACTGGTCTTTAAAAAAATATATCACGTACCAGTAATGATTCTGCTGGCTTACATCTCTCTTTCGCGACTCATCCTCAAAGGCGTGTTTATAAGACGGAATATCGCGTCAGATTTGACACAGCATTTGGTTGCAAGCAATTTCGCAACGAATCGAGAAAACGTCAAAGGAGAATTATGTTTGAAAGTAATTATTCCTTTTTCCATCATTGTGTGTTGCCTTGTCATTGAGTGATGTAGCAAGAACAGTATTTTGAGTAAACCTAAATAGGGGGCAAAATCATCCGTTAGGGGGGGCACGGCCCCCTGCCCCCCCCGTAGCGACGGCACTGGTTAGCATGTTCCTCCTACAATAGCTTCTGTTAGCACGTTAGTGCACAATAAAAAATCTGTAATCCGTAGCGCCAACAAGGATTAAAATGGAGTGTTTCATTCTTAAATTAGAAATATTAAAATTTATGTTTAAATATAAAAATAAAACTCTCCCAAACTGTTTCAAAAACTACTTTATAACTCCATCAGAAACCCATAACTATCCCACCAAGTTTGCTTGTGAGGACAACTGGGCTGCTGCATTCCAACATAAAAAGTCAACTTCAAACGTTCGATTCAATATTATGGTTACAAAATATGGAATGAATTACCATTAGAAATTAAAGGGTTGCATAGAAAAACCTATTTTATCTTCTTAAAAAGGGTAAAAAAATTTATATTAGAAAAAGAGTAGCAATAGTTTTCTCTTACTAAAGATAGCACTTTAGCACCCTGACTTACCTTGATTAGATGGTTTTCGTGGCTGATGTTGGTTTTACACAGACTCAGTTGTCCTCGGCCAACTCTTGCTGTCCTCGGATATATTATTGTCATAGCTGTGTGATTGTATTTTTGTCCATGTGTGTGTTGAATGGCGTGTATTGTTATACTAGTTTATTTATTGGCATTTCTTCTAAATTTGCTGCGCTATTTTTCATTGGTACTAAGTGGCAGAGGTGGAGTCCTCGAGGACTTCCTTGGCCTCGAGGACACATTTTGAAGTCCTTGGCCTTGGCCTCGAGGCCTCAAGTCCTCGAAAATTGGCCTGTCCTCGGCTCGAGGACAGCACTATTTTTTGAATTGTTAAAATTTTGCGGAGCGCTTGAAAAATTTTTTGGAAAACGTATTTTTGTGGAGATCGCCTGAAAAATTTTTGTGAAGACCTTTTTTTTTGTTTTTTTTTTTGGAGAGCGCTTGTGCTTGGGTCCTTGGTCCTTGGCCTTGGCCTCGAGCATTCCTGTCCTTGGCCTCGAGAGGGTCTGTCCTCGAAAGGCTGTCCTTGGCCTTGGCCTCGGATTTTTTTTGTGTCCTTGGCCTTGGCCTCGAGCCTTGTGTCCTCGACTCCACCTCTGCTAAGTGGATCAGGTTTGTGTGCTATCAAGATTTTATACTGAAGATGAGATGTTGCAGACTCGACGACCTCACCTTAATTACTGGAAAGAGCCCCGAGCTATTCCTAAGAAATGGCCTATGGTCTTTTTGCAACCTCTCATCAGAAATGATTATTCTGTAAATTTTTTTGCTTCATTTTGCTGCTTGACTTTGTAAGCTTATTTACTTGGCAAATTATCGTTCTGAACAAAAATAAATGCCAATTGAATTGAATTGAATAACCAAGATCTAACGATTAAAGAATCTTTTTTAACAGGACCAAAACTAAAAGTAACTGTAGCTAATAACTTTTTAATGTCTCCAAATAGTAACTAGCTCTTACTTTCGTTACTTTTTTGGAAAAGTAACTAAGTTACAATAACTAAGTAACTAAGTTACAAGTTATTGTAACAAGTTACTGCCCACCTCTGCTCGGAAAAGATTTGTGGTCTCGGTCTTGGTCTTGGTTTCGCACGAGTCAATCTCGACTACATCCCTGCAGGTTCAGCATGAAAAAAATAGTTAAACTCGGGATAGAACAGGAGAGTCTAAACTTTTTGAAGAACGGGCCGCATTGGCTTAATTTTATAAAGGAACGGGCCTCAACAAACGTTTCTTAATCGGGGTTTTAGGTGAAGAATGAAAACAAAAAAAATTTATGCATAAAAGATCTTCGCCGCGATTTATTGTGATTTTTGCCGGAATTTTAGGTAAGACCAAAACTAAAAAAAGGTGTTCGCAGCATTCATAGGCGTAGCCAGGATTTTTAATTGGGGGGGCCCAAACCACAAATCACATGCAATGACGTCATCAGAAATTTTCAAAAAAGGAACTTTTTGTAGGGCAAAGATATCGTAGAATGGAAGATCTGAAGTCGTGGTTTATTGTCACTTAAACAGGATTTTGGTAAAGGGAGAGGGCGAAAACTAACAGTTAAAAAGCGAAAATGTCTAACTTAGGAGACGTGTTAAGAAAGCTACAGTACTCAAACGTTTCACAGACGGGGGTCTGGGGGCGGAGCCCCCAGCCGCCGGTGGCTATGGGGGTTAGGGGGCAAAGCCTCCAGCCGCTAGGCGATTTTTGTAAGTTTTTTGAAAAAAAAAGCTATTTTAATCCCATTGGATTACATTTCATACGTGTTCACAGCCATTTCAAAGAACTAGATTTTTAACATTGAAAGCCAATCGAAAAATTTTGATTGTTCAATCCTCCTTTTGCTTGCAATTAAATTTCAAAACACGTTTAAAATCTTGCATTATGATGTAAAATTTTAATTGTAAGTGATTTGGTCCATATAGGGGGAAGTAAGGCACATTGCCTTCTGCAATATTTTAGCGGTAAATAATAATCCACTCAAAAAATTTCCTTTCATGAAGTTAACCAGTTATAGGAGTACATGTACGGCCAGGGGACCAAGGACCCCTCTATTCAAATTCAATGATTTGTTCAATGAGCATTTTCCTAGCTATTTTTTTAAAAGTATTTTGTGCGTAAAAACTGGCGAGGTGGAGGTGAATCGTTATTGAAAAATGGTCCAGTAGATGGTTACGCTTACTAAACATGTTATTCCAGAGCCGGATTTACATTGCACGGTGTCTCTGGCACTAAGGGGATTTTTGCAACATCTTCCTGCCAAATATAAGTGAAGACCAAAAAAGTCCTACTATCTGAGGGCGAGCCCCTGGCACTGTGCAATATGGCAAATGCGCCCTAGTTATTTCATTACATCCATAACGTCCTTAAAAAGTTTAGATGAGGGCCTGAGGTAGCAACTATTAGGACAAAAAATTTGACTTCACCCTGGTTATACGTTTAAATTAGTTGGAAAAACTTGAAATAAGGAGGTGCGCCGGGCCCCCTAGTCGTCAATATTATTTGTTGTTAATTACTGTTGTGCGCATGTAATGTTGTACGCAAAGATGCTAAAAGAAACCGAGAATAAAGAAACAAGACTTTTTTTGTCAAATTTGTGTCATTGGTGGCATTTCGATTGAGGGGGCCCGGGCCCCCTGGTCCACCCTTCTGGCTTCGCCTATGATTTTGAGATAAGATCACGTCCTTAAGTTCTTTCATAAAAAAAAACATTTAAAGCAAAATTAAAATAACTTTTTTTCCAAAACGTGGAGGACTCGAGTCAAGTCACTTGACAGTTTTTTGAAACGTACAAGAATTGCATGACATTATTATGACGTGGACACGTGGTCGTCATTATTATTACTTACCTTTGTACGCGTAAATCCTAAATTAAAGAAACTGCAATTCCGGACAAGGACAACGTAATGGCCATGCTCTCTTTATATTTATCATTGGTAGTATTTCAATTGGGGGGTTTGCATTACCGCCCGTGTTATAGCATTAAGTTCATAATAACGTTAAACGAAGGCCTGGGGTTGCAACTTTTAGGAAAAAACTCTTAAATTTCTTACAGGTTTTGCATATAAATTATTAAAAATTTGAATTAAGGGGCTCCTGGCCCTGGACCCTTAGTCGTCAGTCAGGGGTTCTGGGGCTCCCTGATTGTCAGTTATGGACCCCGGGGCCCCCTGGTTGTCAGTCAGGTCCCCCCTGGTTGTCAGTTAGGGGCTCCGGGGCCCCCTGGTTGTCAGTTAGGGGGCCCCTTGTTGTCGGTTAGGGTCTCTGGGGCCTCTACTGCTCATTTAGGGGCCCCAGGGCCCCTTGGTTGTTAGTTAGGGGCCCTAGGGCTCCCTGGTTGTCAGTTAGGGGCCTCGGGGTCCCCTGGTTATCAGTTAGGAGCCTCGGGGCCCCCTAGTTGTTGGTTTGGGCCCCATAGTCGTTAGTTTGGGGCCCCCTGATTGTTAGTTAGGGGCCCCGGGCTCCCTCATCGTCATTAATGTTATTGTTAATTACTGTTATGTGCGTAATTGCTGAAAAAAAGCTGCAACTAAACAGCGCTAGCCTATATGTTGTCGTAATTTTTATCATTGGTGGTATTTTAATTGGGGGGGCCCGGGCCCCCTTGGCCCCCCCCTGGCTACGCCTATGGCAGCATTTCCATGTGATTTTTGCCGTAATATGCAATTTAGGCTTATAGACAGGGTGTCGAACCATTTCAAATAACGGTTCGGGTTCAGGTTTAACTCCTGCTCAAAATATTTTAGCGGTTCAGGTTTGGTTCGGGTTCACTTGAGCACCATTTTTGAGGTTCAGGTTTGGTTCAGGTTCACTTTAGTAAAATATTTCTGGTTCAGGTTGTGTTCGGGTTCATTGACTTAAAATTTGACTGTCGTTACTCGTTTCGTTCAGAAAAAAAAAAGGAGAAATTGCTGATCCTGTTGATGATCACCACTGCTCTTATTGTGCGTGTACCAGCGCCAGCGGCAACCGGATATGGAAAAATACATTCTTACTTTTGTTAGGGGTTCAGGTTCGGTTTGGGTTCACTTGAGCACAATTTTGAGGGTTCAGGTTTGGTTCAGGTTCACTGAAGTAAAATCTTGCTGGTTCAGGTTTGGTTCGGGTTCACCAAAATGAAACGGTTCATTCGGGTTTACGGTTCGGGTTCAGGTTCGGTTCGACACCCTGCTTATAGAGTCTATAGACCAAAAAAAACATCTTCACCGGATTTTATACGCTGGCCAAACGCACAAATTTTAAATCTTTTGATGGTTTGGTTTCTTGCAAAATTTCCCTTAAATTATCCCGAATCCTCCTTGTTTTAATTCAACTTAACTTTCAAAGACAACTCGCGGGCCGCATAAAATCGTTGTGCGGTGCGGGCCGCATTCAGGCACCTTGGGCGATAACAACACATTTGTTTGTAATCAGCGTGGTTTTCTTTAATCTATCTATCGATACTACCGTGTTGCTTTTCTAACAGTAATCATGGTCTATAACAAATGACAACTTTTAACCAAGCAAAAATTACATCAAATGAAATCTTTCCCTTTTCTCGCTGTATTACGCCAAAGCGTGTAACGAGTTGGCAGGGCCCCATCTCCACTTCATTGCGCCTATGGGCTACACCGCTCCTTTCGAAGAATTGCTGAAACGATGGCGAGTCATTGGTAACACTGTGTCCAATTTAACCAGTCAGAGATTTGAAGCTCAGACCTACCTCTCCAAGGACGAAAACGTTACCGCTCGAGCAACTGGCCGGTTGTATTTGTGTCACTTTATTCTCGAATTAAGTTAAACACGAATTAAGAACAAAATATGAGCTGCAAATTTGTGAAATTTAAAAACAACCAGCCTTTACCCAAAATTTAATGTTTCTTATACAGAAAGTGCATTCTCAGATTTTAATTTTTCGCGCTAATATTAATAATTTTGTTCTAAGTTTCGAGAACCGCTTGTTAAAAAATCTTTAACCCAAAATACAAAGGTTTAAACATGTATTGTACTTGACTTGTAAGTCAGAGGTGGCTGTAGGGGCTGGGAAGTTTAATTATTTCAAATGACTTTCAAATTTTAGCAATTTATTTTTTTCAAATGACTGCGAAAACGTGCGAATTGTGATCCAATTAGCGTTAGAACGGATAATGTTTTCAAAAAAAACACAAAAATCGCCAGCGGCTGGGGGCTTCGCATTGATAACGTCTATGATACACTTGAGTAGCATAAGTTTGCAAAGCATTGCCGTCTGAATGCGACAGTTTCCGAAAAAACTAATTGACTTTTCATTCAAACCCCCCTTCTTCCCCTTCAGCGAAATCCTAGTTGCGCTTCCGTACACACCAGGAAGATATTATGAATATCGAAAGTTTAAAACTTTACCTCTTGAGGAGTTATAAGTGCGTTTAGAGAAATAACCAAACTGTTTTCAAACAAAGTCTAACGTCTATTCTACAAATAGGTGGCGATTTGCTTTTTAAAAAAAATATTTTCTTTTTGAATATTTTTTGGTTGAATTGATTTCCTTTTTAACTTGAAAAAAAACGAATTTGTTACACTTGAGTGAAGTTTGTGATTCGCGCATAAAAGTTTGTAAAAAGGACGAAGGTGCATGGTGACAAAACACGGATAATTTTTTTTTACCTACTGCATTAAATTTCTAAGGTTTAGCTGTTTTTATATTAGAAGTTATTTTCCTACTAAACTGCCGAACAAATATTGTTTTTGTGTACAGATTTGCTGATAATGAGCATCGGGCATTGTTACTCTCTCACTATCGTTCGAGATCAGTTTTGAGGTGAATCGTGTCAGGTGTGCCCATGATATTGAAACCGGTATCCATTTTGTCTGCCCTGAATCTGAAATAAAAATTAGAAATAGGCCTATTGCACTGTAACAAGCGTTTGGATTGTAGATATTTATCTACTAATTGGTAGACACCTGACACTGGACATGGTGTAACGCCGGCAGAGACTGGACTAGTGGACAGTGGTAGGCACTAGACTAGACAGTAACCACACACAGGCTAGCACTGATACAGTCTAACGGTTTAGTAGCCTACGAGCTACAAAGTATGGTTTCTGTAGTATTGGCTAGGTTAGTGTGAGCTCTTCACTTCACTCTGCAGTCCAATTCTTAAGCTGTTACTGGTACCGGTACCTTGTTAATGAGTCTACAACCAAACCAGAATCGAGAACAGAAATTCAGAATACCGGTATGTAATAAATAAGGAAGTGGCTATTTTGCCTCTAGAGGCAAAATATGTTTTTCTTCTGTTTGGGTTAGGGTTAGGGCTAGGGTTGGGATTAGGGTTAGGATTAGGGTTTGAGTGTGGGTTAAGGTTTGGGTTAACATTAGGCTTAGGGCTATTTTGGCACTTGCGGCAAAATAGCCGTTTGGACTATTTTGCCTCCAAATGGCAAAATAACATGGGGCTATTTTGCCTCTAGAGGCAAAATAGCCACTGCCAATAAATAAAGGAATAGGCCTACCGGTACATAATGGGAAATTTGTTGACTGTTGACTTAATGACTCTGGACTAGTTGAGTGGTTGACATACCGGTACTCTGTACTGTGTACCAGTACTTTCAGCTTTATAGTCCTGAGTCAACTGATCAAGTAGCCTAATGGTTCTACATCACTTACCAGATTCAAAGAAATTATTGGTTGTAACACTAACAGACTAACAACCAGACAATACTCAATAGAGCAGTGAGTTACCGGTACACTGTAACTCAATGAGTCACTGTTCAGTGTTCTGGTTGCAATGTCACTGCAGAGTGGTATGGTATTAGGTATATACATTATTTCAATAGGTTTGGACTGCAAACTTTGCAAAGTGACATGGTTGCTATTTTTTTCAGGTTTAATTTTAGTTGTAAACTGTTGTCTAAATGTAAGAGAGTTGCAAAGCGATTTTTATCCATTTTGATCAATGTGGTAAAGAGTTACAGTAAATATGAGCTAGGCATGCTGCCACCTGCCAGGATGCAAAATTCCTAAACAAAGTTCTACAAGGTACTGGTATGCCATATAATTAAACTGCTGTATGAAAACAAGTTGAAAAGCAGTGATCTATACCACTATGTACCGGTATTCAGTAGGCTATTATACATGTTTGTGCAGTGTGGGCTTGTGCAAAAAGCATCCCTTCAACAGGACGTGGTATGGAATGAAATGGAAGATGATTTTTCCATATTCAATATCAGCAATTTTCTTCTATTTCGTTTCCATTCCATACTAAAAGTCTTCCATTCAATACCAAAATGTTCTTCCATATTCCATTCCATGCTAAAAATCTTCCATTCCATAGCCTATTCTATTCAATAGGCCTACCAAAATTTTCTTCCATATTCCATTTCATACTACCATTCCAAAGAAATTTTAGACCGCAAGCAATGCAATTCTAAATTATGGCATAATTTGCATCTTCTCAATGTTAAGCGTACAATTGTGAATGGTTACTCGTGAAGGTAAGTAACTGTTCACAAAGGTGTGCGTAACATTGCAAAGGTAGGTGTAAATGATGTACGGTACGTTGCTATTCCAGCAGATTTTGCTTTTCAGTTATTGCATGAGAAGCTCTTTAAGGATTTAATGAGGCAGTAAAATTTACTAAGTAACATTGGTTCTATGTGTAATGCAAGGCTAAAGAAAAACTTATGTGAAGTTAAAATTGAAATTTTGGTTCTTGCTATATGTCGGCTTTCTAAACCACTGTTCTAAACAGTAAACATGCACTACTGGATAAACCATCACAGAATCCAATTTTGGTACCGTAAATCGGGGTTACTTTACCCACGGGGGTGAACTTTGCCCACATTTTATAGTTGCTGTATTCCGTTTCGTAAAAATTTTTGTAAGGAAGTTTTCATGTTTTTTTTTATTTGAATCTAAGGAACAACTATATTAGGTCTAATTTAAAACTCAAAAACATGATGCGCAACAATGTTTCCAATATAAAATTTAAAAAAAAAATTAATGTGTAAAAAAAATGTAAAAACATGCCCCTAAAATTTGTCCTGGGGGTCAAAGGTCAGCTATGGCAGAAAAATTTTGTACCTCTGAAAAATATCACTATGTGGTTGTTAACTTGCAAAAATGCAAGTTTAAGCAATAACAAATCCCAAAAAGCAACAACGTGAATTTAAAGATTTTTTTTTCAAAATTATTTATTTCGTTTAACTTTGCCCACATGTTCATGCGGGCAGAGTTAAATGCAATCGTAATTCTTTCAAAAACTTGTCCTCTACATACATTGTGTTTATGTAATCGATGAAAATATTGATTTGATTTCAGTGTTTAATAATTAGATATTTTGCATGTACAGATATCAGTATGAATATTAAGAGTGCTCAAACTTATGTCCAGTTTTCCATGCAATACATCTGCTACCTGTAGTCTGAGACAATTAGCTGTGGTATAGAATCAAACTAATAAGTTGCTAAATTAGCAGTCTGCTGAGTGTCACATTATCATCTTGAAATTGAGAACACCAACAGTCGTTTAGCACACGTTTTGAAATGATGAATTTTAACCACTTGCTGGCTTCGCTATTACTATGCAAGTAGCTAATATTGTCATGTACAGTTTTTGGCGCATTTAGATAGCCATTTACAAAGACATCTGACATGTAAGGCGGACACTGCATTATTCTGGTACCAGTGTAATGCATTAATGTGCTAAGGAGGTTTCTGTACAGTGTGCCTCTACCATGAAATAAGTTAATGATGCCTTTGGATTTTGAAATAGTAGCATACTGGGTTCTGATATTAGCTAGTACTGGTATATCAGCTGTTAAGAGTACCAGTACTGGAACTGGTATTTCAATTACTATGTTTACTTACAATCGATTCAAAAGTTAAATTGATTTATCTTTTTGTTTCTTTATCTTACGATTCTTTTTCTCACTGTTTTTGTATATGATAAAGAAACAAAGGATAAATACATTGGTTTAACTTTTGAATCGATTGCATGCAACAGCACCAATTAATATATAAGAGCTCTCATAATCAGAAAAAATGATCATGTTGATTTTGACTATATGATTATGTTCACAGTGACAGTTACATTTTTACTACACAATTATGTTCTGTTTGTGATGCATGATTAAAATTATGTTACTTGGTGAAGTGCTAAATAGGATTAAATTGACGCATCAAATTTAGCATACTTGAAATAGTGTTTGTGAAATTTTCCTGCTTATAATGCATTTCATCCTACCTTATGGAATGAATGCTAGCAGTTTCTTTTTTTAAAAACACTTAAAGAGGGCAAAGATGTCATACAAAGTGCTAATATTAGCCATTTGATAACATTTTATAGGAAAAAAGCCTGAAACAGTCATAGTGGGTAAAGTTGCATTAAAGCAGGACAACTTTGCCCACTCAAAGCAAATAAAAAAAAAATAATGAAAATTTACAACTACACACATTTGGTTGAAAGACATAATATATAAGAGCATTAAGGTTGTGCATACAAATTATGAACAAAAACAATTCAATATAACAGGAGTTATTAAAAAAAATCCAAAAAAATATCACTTTTTTGGGCAAAGTAACCCCGTTTTACGGTAACTATATCATTGATTCAATTTTTTGATTTGGCTAATAATTAATCAGTCTTGAAAATAAAAACAAAGGTCAAAGCTGTCAGCTACAGCGTCATTCCTACTTACTAGGCTATGATGCAATGCATTGTGCAATGCACAAAACCCAAGCACCGCTATTTGTCAACAAATAATAGAATTGATGTTAAATGAGGACTAAAGGCAAAATCAATGGGGGTATCTAAAGTTAGGCCAATCGTATTACTGTAGACTAGAATGGCATTGACTCGATTCTTTTTGACCCATCCGTTGCAGAGATATTCTACTTCAAACATGACGTCAATGGCTCTAACGTTATAAATTTTTATGTTTTATTGGCAACCCTATTGTTGATAAGCATTTGGGTCTTAGTGACACCTTTCTTGTTCTAACCTAAAGCAACCATTAGGCTGCTGCAATGAATTGTTTCACTACACACTAATCAGTTTGATTTTGCCAGCACAACAGATCTGAGCTGGTAAAAAAAGTAGACTTCTTGGTAGCCTAGCGATTTCAGTAAAAATCAAGCTAGCTGATACATTTCAGTTTAATTCCTAGCCTAGTCTAGCAATAAGGTTTTAATTACTAGGCTACACAGCAGTGATCCCTCTAATTTTGGATCAACTGCGTAAATGCCGGAAAAGACGCGAAAATGCCTGAAGTCGGTGCGAAAATGCCGTCGCAAATCACAAACTACAATGCCGTTTACTCAAAGTTTTGTGTGATCTCAAACAAAAAAAAAGAAAGGTCATCGCACACGGAGACTGCTAAGAGTTTTCTTTTCTTTATTGGTGTAGCCTACTTTAAAGCAAATGAAACAAAAAAGGTCTTTAGGTAACGTAGTGCATCTTTTTCTGTGACTTTTGGTACTTCTGCATCAAGTTTCGAAGAAACAGCCCAGGATGCTGCGCCGGATGAAAAAAATGGTGTTGCGCCGAACGCTCAGCCAAACAAAAACGCCGTAATTTTGAAAATCAAAAAACGCCGTTCGCGGTGGCCAAAAAGTGGTGAGAAAATGCCGTAAAAAATTTTGCGCTATTCGCACTATTTTGCGCCTACAGGGAACACTGCTGCACAGTACAAACTCATTCCTGACAAAAAGACTACCAATACTTGAGTAGGCTTATTGTATTTGATTACGGTATTTTATGACCCTAGAATAAACTTTTCCATCTAAGTTGAAAACAATGGCCTATTACCCTCCTCTAATAACTTTATTAGCCTTACTTTTGGTTTTTCTCTGGACGTTTGTTACCTAGACCATGGTACAGTTTACTCTTTTTTCCAGCTCAGATCTATTCTGCTAACAAGATCAAATGGATTAGTGCGCAGTGAAATGACCCAATGCAGTAACGTAATTGTTGCTTAAGGATAAAACTGAGAATGCATTGCTAAGATGCTAATCCTTATCAACGACAGGATTGCCAAAAAACATTATTAAAATTTATAACATTAGAATCACCGACGTCTAGTTTGAAGTAGAATGTTTCTGGAATGGCTAGGTCAACAAAGACGGAGTCGATGCTAATCTATTCTTATGCGATTAACCTAACTTTAGATACCCCCATTGATTTTGCCTGTAGTCCTCGTTTAAGCATTTCTGAACAATAGTATTTATTACTATCGGTATATATTTTTCTGTAAATACCATGCATGCAATCTAGTAGGGTCCACGACAACTAACCGCAACAAACTGACCGCGGACAACGCCGATTGGCTGAAAAGGGCGATCCTAAATATATTTTTACTATCCCCAGAGCCATTTTGCCCAAACCCTCACTTTGTTACGAAATCACTATAACGAAATCGTCGCTTCGCGGTCAGTTTGTTGTGGTCAGTTGACTTGGCTCGATCTAGTAGGCCTATGGAAGATTGTCTTCCATTCCATTCTTGAAATCTTCCATTCCATTCTGGCATCGGGTCAAACCAAAGACTATAAAAATTGGTATTCACAGCTGCCCTGCTTGACGTTCAGCAATTAAAGGAACAGTGTTGCCTCCATCGTGTGTGGTAAACAGATGGGCAGGTGGCAGCTTGACTCGAAGACCAAAAGGTAATTTCGCTGTCTCCTGGCCATGGCAACTTGGTAAATAAAATGTAATTACAATTACAATTGCATCTTCCATATTTCATACCAATATTTTGATTTCATTCCATACTATGCCCTGCCCTTCAATGTTTTACCAAGTGCCAGTAAGACTGCTGTAAGTTGCAAACCTTTTTTGACCCACTGGCCATCTGGTATACCAGTGCTAAATATTTTCAGTCTGTAGTTCCAAACTCAATCTCAAATAATGAAATATTCTCAGTATTTACCGCAACAATAAATAACTAATAATAGGGCCTAGCTTTCTGGTAACTGATGAAATAAAAATAAGCTTACTGAATTTATATTTAGTATTCTCTTCTATGTTTCCAAATAATTGGGTAATCAGTAATCTATATCCAAAAAGAATTGCCTGCTTTAATATCTGATATTGTTATTTCTGATTTAGGTAGTGTTACATTTTTTTTAATTGCTTAGCTTCATTTGATCTACTGCTGACCTTGCTGCAAACAGACAAATACTAGTGAATATACTTGTTTACCATAATTGGTTATTAAGCAGAAAGAATTTTTCAAATTTTGAATTTTCATTATCTAAACATGCCTCCTTCTAAAGTGCTAGTTCTTGTTGACATGGATGGCGTATTAGCTGACTTCAATGCTGGGTTTTTAGAAAAATTTAAAGAATCTCATCCAGCAAAACCTTTTATTCCACTGAATAGATTAAATACATTTTATGTTGAAGACCAATATAAAGCTGAATTTGGAATTGAAGTTGAAGTCAGAAGCATTATTGAATCAAAAGGATTTTTCCTTGATCTACCTCCCATTGAAGGTGCTATTGAAGCTATGAAGTTTCTGGCAAATCAAAAGAATATTGAACTGTTTATTTGCACAAGTCCCCTTAGGAAATTTCAGCACTGTGTTTTAGAAAAATACCAATGGGTGGTCAAACATCTTGGAGAGGAGTTTACTGAAAGGATTATATTAACTCGAGATAAAACTCTAATTAAAGCTCATTTTTTGATCGATGACAAACCAGAAATTACTGGCGTGTTACAACCGTCTTGGATGCACATTTTGTTTGAAACACATCATAATCGCCATGTTTTCCCTAGCAATCATCAAGTTAAGGTTCATGGTTGGAAAGATAGCAATATTTTGCAATTGATAATGGAAAAATTTGATGAACTCAACCATTGACTTGTAATTGTTATTAATTACTTTATCAGACTGGAAATTTTTGATCAGTTTAATCAACAGTTTATAGTACAAAGACAAGTTGACTATAGTGCTGATACATTTGCATTTTCTTTGTTGAATTGAATATTTCTTAAAACTTGAAATAGACTAATGAGCAAAAAGTCTTTTTTAAATAGATTAGACCAGTGGTTCTCATCCTTTTTAGTTTCAGAGCCAAATTTCAAACCTCAAGGTTTTAGGAACCACATGCAAATATTGCAAGTTAACTTACATAGCTGTAAAACAAAACTCACATAGCACCAAAACAAAACTCAAGCATGTATTGTAATCATAAAATACCAATAAAAGCAAAACTAAGAAAAAGTATGTAAACCATTTTAATGCGAGGCCTGTAATTGTTTTTTTTTAACAAGTTTGCAAAATGGAGTGCAATCGTAGAGGATGCAGAGTGCAAATTCTGCTGGGGATGGTTATTGGTCAATTGGTTTTTGATTTTGATCATTTTGCTGAAAAGTGCTTCACATACATAAGGTGATCCAAATACAGAGGTATTTTCAGACCATTGGCTAACAGGTTGGGGTATTTTTCCTCCGGAACTCAACTCCAAAAGGCAAGAAGACCTTCACTTTGAAATGCTTGTCTGGGGATTGGCTTGACATCCAACTGCATATCTAGCAGCTCCAATTGAAAATTTTCTGGAGCGGTTTTTGCTTCATCACTTGCAAACTGCATTTTTGAAAGACAAAGTTTTTATACAAAGGCAGTTGCTGTGCTATACAAATCATTGCAAAGCTTATTGTTTTCTTGTAATCAGGCTGTCAAGTGTGTCATTATTCATTTTTTTCATTATTTTTTTCAATTTCATTGTTTTTCATTATTTTGGAACCGTTGTCATTATTTCATTATTTTCTAAATAATCTGCTGACATTTTTTGAGATCACTTGATAAATTGCAATAAATCGTGATTCATTGAAATGAAGACCTTTTTTTTTTTTTTGGAGATCACCTAAAAAATCTCGCAAAAACTACACGAAGACCTTTTTTGACTGGTCTTCAGTTCAGTCAGTTCAGTTTTTTGGATCTCTTCAACTGCCCTGGTTTTCTGTCCAAAAATATGGTGACTCTAATTATAATATACTTGAAAATTGTCGTTATTTGTCATCATTTATACCTGAAAATTGTCATTATTTTATGTTCAGCAGTCATTTTTTTTTAATTCAATGACTTGACAGCCTGTGTAATGCACAACTTAAGGTCAAAGGATGTGTGGTCATATCAACCATGAACACTAAATCGGCAACCCGTTTTTGTTGCTAAGCTGAGAGATATCCTTCTTTCCTTTGACAAAGATATTTATCTCTGGAATAAGGTCATAAAATTTTTTGAGACAGGCAGCTTGGCTTAACCATCATTCTGCAGCAAACATGATCAGGTCACCATAGTCAGCATCAACATCAGTGAGAAATTTATGATAAGTGAGAAAATTTTGAATTTACGATGATTTAGGGCATTTGTTCTAATCCAATTCACTGTTGCAACTTAAGACTTTCATCACATTATAAATGTCCAAAAACTTAGCAGCAAGACTTTCTTGGTGCAAAATGCTGTGATGCCAAGTCACAGCATTTTGCACCTTTTCACACCTTTCACGAGCAAGATCCTTTTTTCGCGCCACTTGTTAATAGTGCTTTGTTTTCCCCAAGCATGGTAGAACACCTATTTGTAGCCACTGCAATCAATTTTGATGGGTCCAATTGTGGTGCCAATAGAGTAGCCTGAAATTTACAAAATAGATCTGTTCCTCATGTTGACCCATTAATGGATCACAAAGTGAGATATTCCTTGTAAATCCTAAAGTCTGGCATGACTCCTCGCATAAATATAGCCAACTGCTTTGTATCGGTTAAATCTTTTGAGGTATCGAGTGCTTGTGTACAACTGAGTAGTAAACCAATGTTTTTAAATGTGAAGAAGCTGGTAAGGTTGGTTGTTGGATATGCATTGAATCTACTGAGTTACTGCGTCATTACTAAGCTGTAATTTTTTAGCTTTAGGTTGAATGCTTGCAGAACAAGTCATAGTTATTTCTTTAGATTCATTACATATAAACATATTTGTTTGCTGCTGGCATTCTGACTTAGCGACTTCCAACTTTCTGTTTCGTGCTTCTCTTAAATAGCAATCATACTTTGCTGCATGAGTTTTGTAGTGTCTCTCTAAATTAAATGATTTAACACTACGTATTATCACAGAGCACAAAAGGTAATGTGCTTTGTTATCAAAGTTCTTCCATTGGAAAATATTTTTCTTTCCCATCACTTTGAAATGCCCCATTTTCTTGCAAAAGAGTACAAGCTTTTTTGAAGATTGCATTGACATTTTTCTTTCAAACTAAATCAGCTAATTTTTTCAATGAAACTACCTCAGCTGCATGCAGTGTATGAGCTAGCTGGCATGTGATCACTCAAAAAAGAATAAAGTCAGTATACCAATGTAACACTTGTCTAAAAACAATGGAAAGAGCAGTGCACGTCGATAAAATAGCTGAAAAGGCTACGTGCAAATGGACCAAGCTCTAGCCTAACCCACTACCAGGAAATCGGTTATTTAACTTATATAAAATATTATTAACATCATGTTATTTAACTATCATACTTATTTTGCATTACTTCAGCCTTTTCAAGTCATTGGTTAATTTTTAACAAAAATTATTAATCAAAAATAGCACAAAATTTCAACAATATTAGCTGTTCGTATGAAGCTAAACTTGTCATAAAATGTAACCTATCGAAAGACTGACTAGGATCCCTTCCACTCCTATCTGGATAGCACCGAATATAACCGTATAGCCCTAACTAAGAAAGCAAGTGTGAACACAGTCATCTAATGCTAAACTGTGAAGCTAGCTCACGACTCCCAAGTAACACTGTGCAATACTCTCCTTAGGTGTTGGGTGTGGTTGGACTAGCTAGGGCTAGCTAGGAGGATACTCATTACTGATCATAAGTCATAAACCGAATTCTAAATCAATTTCAAGATAAATATGATATCATAAAAATAGCAGATAATAAATTTGTTGTAATATTCGTATTTTCACTCAAAGCTAACCACATTAAATTAGCCTTTAAATCAACTATAAAACAACGCTGAAACTAAACAGAGATGATAATTAATAATAACAATACTGAAACTAGACATAATTAATAGCATTGCTTAAATTCGATTTCAAAGTCTATAGCATTGCAATACAGTTCTGTACTGATCTACAGAACTGCACAAAGAAAAATGCAAAATAACTGAACAAGAGCACAAACTTAGCAGCTGCGAGAAAATGCAAAACACTTTTGAGTTAAAGCAGTTGTATAGAAGTGCAAACTAAAAATCAACAAAGCATTTCTTATCACATTCACCCCAACTTAAAAAGTTACTGGATTTCCATATCGGATAGGTGGAACCCCTTTGTTGACCCGCGATGAACTTCGAACTGGAACCGCCCCATGGGGACTATCACTACATTGATCATTGTCAGTTTCATTGCTTTCAATGGTTATAGTGCCATCAGGAACAGGACCCTCATCCTGGAGTAGACCTCTGCTCGAATTCACAATTCATGGTTAATTTGTTTCTTCCGGGGGAGGTGATGGAGGTATGGCGGGTCCTAAATCCTGTAAGGACACACTGGACTCTTGACGGTCAGAAAACATACGTTGGATTAGCATTCGTCAGTTCAACTAATCGAACAAAATCATCATTTTTCTCTGAACGCACAAAATTTCTGAGCACAACAGGCCCGGGCTTTGTCATCCACACTGGCAAAGTATCACTGTAATGTGATTTTCGATGAAATGAAAACAACAGCTCATGTGGTGTTGCTTTGGTAGAAGTAGGTACATAAAAGTGATGTCATTGAGTGCAACACATAAGGCAAAACATGTTCCCACTGGTTAACTGGCCACTCACTCAACTTCAGCACAAGCCTAATCGCTCTCCAGATTACCCCATTATACCTTTCCACCTGAGAGTTCGCTGTGGGGTGATACACAGTACTGTGGTTAGAGGCTGTCAACCTTTCAAGCATATACATTTTAAATTCACTCGAAGTAAACGTTCTGGCATTCTCTGAAAGCAAACAGCTAGGTACACCACACAATGTAAACAGCTGTTCTAAACACTTAATAACGGTGCTGGTATACATATTAGATCAAGAAAAACAGAATGGAAAACGAGAATACTCATCAATCACAACCAGCCAATAATAATTACCAGTGCATGATGGCAGGGGTCCTTTAAAATCTATTGCTAATCGCTCAAAAGGGCGAGAGGACTTGATGAGAGTGTTTGCAGGTGGTTTAAAAAAACGAGGTTTGAGTTCGCTACTTATCTTACTATCCAAACACACTCTTTCAACATCCTCCATAGAGAATGGTAAGTTTTTAGAATGAACAAAATGCAATAATGTGCTTACTCGTGCGTGACATAAATTATCGTGGAGTTGCTTCAAATCATTAGAAACAAATGCAGCATGAAAAGCTTGTGTCAATGTGTCGTGCCCCTCATTTTCATTACCAAGGTGATACTGATTGGTGTATGATAAAGATGCAAACTCAAGCCTCCAGCACTGGATTTTATTGTTTTTAACTTTAGTACGCTTGCGGTTATCTAGCATGAAGGCAATGGATTTTTGATCTGTAACTAAGACAAAGTGCCGTCAAGCGAGAAAGTGTCTCCACTTTCTGACATCTTCAATTATTGCTACTGCCTCCTTTTCTACCACAGGATAATGCCGTTCACCCGCTTGTGAAGTTCAGGACATAAAGGCTGCTGGTTTATGACTTTGATTGAGAGTGGCTTAAATAGCAATATCAGATGCATCGCATTCAACTACAAATGGTTGCTCCTCGTCAATAGGGGACAGTGAGGCATTTGCAATGTTTTGTTTCAAGCTCGCAAAATGTCGGAATTACTTCTGGTTGCAGTGGAAATGATGTAGCATTCTCATGACGTTCAATTTTATCATAAAATCCCTTAACCCCCTTCGCATAGTAGGCAAATAGTCCGAGTGTCCATTTTAGTGACTTAGCATTGTGCGGCACTGGAAGCTCTCTTAAGGGTCGTAGTCTTTCCGAGTCGGGTTTTACCACTCCATTTCCTACACAGTAACCTTAAATGTTAATATCAGAAATCGAAGCAATAGTCTTTTTGGTTTAAGACTAGCTAACGTTTGCTGATGGATTGGAGAAAACGTTTGATGTTATCATTGTGTTCTTGTTGATTTCTGCCTCCTACTGTGACGTTATGAAGATATGGATACATGTCCTTTTTATCTTCTTCCATGGTTTGGTCAATTTTTCTATGAAATTGTGGGGCGCCATTCGTAATGCCAAAAGGGATGCAGTTGAATTCCAACAACTTGCCAGCTGGCTCGAAAGCAGTATATGGCTTATCAGCTTCTTGTATTGCAATTAGATGGTACGCACTATTTAGATCAAAGATCGAAAATACCCTTGTACGCTGCCAGATTATTGACAAGGTCCTCGATGCGGGGTAGAGGATAGGCATCATATTGAGTAAACAAGTTTATTGTCTGCGAGTAGTCAATGTAAAGTCGCTTTTTGCCAGTTTCTTTGTTGTTAACTACAAGCACTTGTGTGCACCATGGAGACAAACTAGGTGGGATGATGCCCTCCGAAGACGATCGAAGTATTTCTTCATTGATAAAGGCTCCATTGGAAGTGTTATATCGTCCTAATTTTACAGCAATGGGTTGACAATCCGGTAGCATATTGGAAAACAACTTTGATCCCAGGGTAAGTATCTCCATTGATCCCAGGGTAAGTACATTGATAGTAAGATCAAGTAAGCATTCCTTTAGTACTTCATCTTTTATTGACGACATAGCCATGGAAACATCGGTCTTAGTTGGAATGATTTTTAAGCCCAGACTGCTTGCTGTTCTGTCATCAATAAAGCTGAGTGAGCTTCCAGAATCGATGAATTGTCGACAATTCTTGTCCAGCTACAGAAAATGTCAAGTAGCATGCGACAGACTAGAAGGCGCCAGACGAATTGTTTTAATTTGCTGAGAATCGTCGGTTGATGACGCGACGTGTTTATTTCGGGTCTGACAAACTTTAGAGAAATGTCCCTTCCTATTGCGTAAATAACAAATTGTTTTCTGTGCTGGACAGTTCTTTCGTTTGTGAAGGGTGCTGCTTCCTCAAAAGAAACAGAATTTTAAGGGAGGATCTTTACAGGCAGATGTGGGAAAAAGCCTGATCTGCTGGTAGTGGGGTTACTGTTTGATTGTGCTACAAAGCATTGTGCGCTTCTGCAAGTACAGTAGATTCTTTTGGCTGATCATAAACTTGAGCATTTCATTGGGCCAAGTCTAAAGCATTGGTTTTTGCAATTGCATCATCCAGAGATAATTCTCAATTTTCCAGTAGACACTGTTGGATAATGCTCGATGATATGTCATTAATGAAAGCGTCGCGTATCATCTCTTGGTGATATTGATCAGCTGAGACTTGCCGAAAGTTGCAGTCTGTGCTAAGAGAGCGTAGGACTTGCATAAATTCATCTAGTGACTGACCGCTTTGCTGTTTAGCAGTTGCCCACAAATGCCGAGCGAATATAGCTTTTGTGGAGTTTTAACTTAGAGATTATCCAAAATCTCAATAGCACTGGCATTCGTCATACATTCATCAATTACAGCATAAGCTTTGAAGTCTATGCAGTTAGTGAAAACTTGCAACTTGTTAACCGCTTCATCGCCTTCTCCTGGCCATGGAAAAGATTCAAAGTAATTTTCAAATGTCTTAATTTCCAATGTCGCCACTCTTTTGGTGCACTTGAGCTGTTCGGGTGTAGGCTGAGACGTTCAGGTTTCATAAGCTTGCTCATAATTATGGTTGATGAAATTGTTGTAATATTTGTATCATCACTCAAAGCTAACCACATTAAATTAGCCTTTAATCAACTATAAAACAACGCTGAAACTAAACTGAGGTGATGATTAATAATAACAATACTGAAACTAGACATAATTAATAGCAATGCTTAAATTAGATTTCAAAGTCTATAACATTCGAATATGGTACTGCACTGATCTAGAGAACTGCACAAAGAAAAATTGCAAAATAACCGAACATAAGCACAAATTTGTCAGCTGCGAGAAAATGCAAAACACTTTTAAGTTAAAGCAGCTGTATAGAATTGCAAGCTAAAAATCAACAAAGTATTTCATATTATATTAATAGATTTCTCAATACACAGTAACCGTTTTAACCTCTTTTTCGAAAAAAAATTGTAGGTAATTGAACTAAGTTAATTTTATTGTTGGTATTAGTTTCACTGTTGTGCAAAACTACTTGAAATTTATTGAAAATGATTTATTTTCAAAGAGTTAGTGAGAGTCGCAGGAACGATGATTAAGAGCTGTGGTTGAGAATCTGTGGGTTGGATACATTTAAGAAAATCTTGAATAAGAAGGAATAATCAATATTTTAGGACTGACTTTCTTAGAATTTTTTCTCTGTCCTTGGTGTTTTCTTGCTTCAAAATCATATTTGAAATAGTTTATTTTTTGTTGTCGTATAATATTTTGCCCATCCAGTGTATTGTAATATTTTTTTCTTTATCAAGTTAACATTATTAGGTGTTTTTGGATGAAATAGTATGGCTGTTACTAGCAAAGACCAGATCACCATGTACTTTGCTGTTTGCTTTTCAATTGTTGTGTTTCAACTTTTTTATGTATGCATATAACCTGCTCTGGAAATTAAGTTAGTTTAGCTTGAGTGATAAAACAAATTCATTTTAGGTTAAAACAAGTTAAAGTTTTGCTTGCTGGATTTGCTGTTTCATGTTATATCAGTTGTTGATGCCCATTTTAAACAGTTCTGGAGAAATATTCTCATGCCTTAATCAGATACTGAGACAGACATTGCCCTTTGTTGTTAAGGGTATTATTGTTTTTGATTAGTCTATGCAGTGTATTAGCCAAATTATTCGTGAACTACAGGTGTTTGTTGTATTACATCTACTGTACCATTTGTACCTATTAGTGGTGTTAGTTATGCGAAATATGCTTGTCTATCATTATTTATTAGTTTGATGTATTCCAGGAATGGGATAACACCTGCACCTGAGAATCATTTCTTAATCTAGCTCAAAATGGTGCAAAATATTTTTTGGTGATTTAATGGTTTCTAATGTAATGTAGTTTCAGTGCACAACAGTTATCTTTATAGAGCATAAAAATTGGTCTTGAGAAACAGTTTCACTAAGAATAAAAGAGCCAAAGCTGTCGTAAACGTTTTCTTTAAAAAGAGACGTTTCGACTAATTACTTAAGTCATTGTCAATCTGTAAATAATGCACAAGAGAAATTAGAGCAATAGGTAACCTGCAAAGTTAAAATGAACAAAACTGGCAAAAAAAAATACCGAAATTAACGCAATGTAGTTCTACAGTGTGAAGACATCATTGCTTTCAAGAATGTGCCCAAACCAAGGTAGTAAGTATTCAAATTTATAAGGGCAATATTTATTGCCCTTATAAAATTATAAGTTTATTGCCCTTATAAATTTGAAATGTAGTAAGGTAGTAAGTATTCAAATTTATAAGGGCAATATTTATTGCCCTTATAAATTTATTGCCCTTATAAGTTTATTGCCCTTATAAATTTGAATACTTACTACCTTGGTTTGGGCACATTCTTGAAAGCAATGATGTCTTCACACTGTAGAACTACATTGCGTTAATTTCGGTATTTTTTTTGCCAGTTTTGTTCATTTTAACTTTGCAGGTTACCTATTGCTCTAATTTTTCTTGTGCATTATTTACAGATTGACAATGACTTAAGTAATTAGCCGAAACGTCTCTTTTAAAATAAAATGTTTACAACAGCTTTGGCTCTTTTATTCTTAGTGAAGTTATCTTTATATTTTTGCAATTATTGCACTGGCATTTAAATCTTGTATAATATGGTAGGCTAATATTTTGTTTTTTCATTTTTGCCTAGATACTTTTTTTAATTTAGTTTACAATTAACTATAAGTCTTCATTATTACACTACACAAATAAAGCACAGTCTATACCGATATTAATAATTATTTTATAACAGTGTTCCCACTTAGGTTTTGGTGAGTTGGTGTGCCCCCCCAAAAGCAGCGATTTTCCTACAACAAACAATATAAAAATCCAAAAAATGAGTTGGCTCGCACCCAATGAAAATACTGAGTCGCTCATAGAAATCGGCTTAATGGTTACTTAGTTCTACAATTTTGTTTTGTTTTGCAGTTGTATTTTTGCACTGTGGTATTTATCATCTTATATTGTTATGCTAATTTATTGTTTGAGATGCTGTATAGCAATGGCTAAGTATTATATTGCTGTATTGGCCAGTTCAATATTTTTGTAACAATTTTATTTTGCCAACTGTTTCTGTAAATTGTGTTTGTAAAGGTTGTGACTTTTTGTTTGTGTAACTTTCATCTTCCATATCTTTTCGTGGTGGTTGGAAATGGTGCAATTACAAAAAATATGTTTTGACAATTATAATACCAGTAGCTTAGAAAGTTTTCAATTAATTCCGTAATTAGAATATTGACTTTTGAAATAGTATCAAATTTTATAACACTCTGCCCACTCATAGCTTGAAATTGCGTTCATTAGCTTACTCCTCTTCATGATGCAAATTTCATACCAGGTGTAGAAATGCATTGATGTTGTTTTGCCAAATGTTTTTGCCAATGTGTTAAGATATGCTCTGTATGCTGTATATTACTTAGTTACTGAACTATTGTTTTATATGCTGTTATTACTTTGTCATGAAACTGTATAGCTTTGTACCAGTGCTGTAATATCTTTGCTGTGTTTAGGTGGTCAACTAGTAGGCTTCTGAGTAGAGTTGAGATTGTTGGCTAATAATTTTTGTTAACAGCAGTGCACAACAATGTCGGATGCTGCTGCCGATAGTCCAATGAACTCCAATCACTCAGGGAGTGAGGTAGGCAGACAAGGTTGCAAGTTTTTTGCTTTCTTTACAAGGGCTGTTATTGACTTCTTCCAAGCTAGATAAAGAAGTTTTGGATGAAGATTTTGTTGTGGCAGTCTAAGTTTATGTGTTTGGTTTATTTAGCATTCTTAGCATCAATTTTAGGGGATGACCAAAAAAGTTTTTCAATTTTGGTCAAAGTGACTGAAAAGTTGGTGTCCTTGGCCATTTTATTTAATTAATTTTTCATCCCTGTCTATTAGCCCACTTGGTCCCCTGTCCAAAGTTAATTTTTTTTCTGGGTTACTATGGTCACAATTGCGATTATGTTTCACAATCATATTTTGATTTTAACTTTATGGGCTAGTTTACTCAGATTTTGAATTTCGGTTTGCAGGCCAGCTTAGTTTAGCTTTTGAATTTTGGTTTGAACGTCAGCTCTACCGATTAGCGTTGGTATTACGCAAAACTCGAGTCCAGAGCAGTTCGTGGGGAGAAAAAAAATTAGGTTGCCTTTTTTGCAGCTGAAGTTACGAGATGAAGACGATAACCTATACTGATAGCTTGGTTATTCAAATTTACTGGTTGAGTTTGCCTAATTCAGGGATCAAAATTCCTTGCATTGTGTCGGCTCCTTTTCACACTGATGATGAAGTCAGTTGACTTCGAAACACGGAAATGCTCCCGCGATAGCGGGCTCCGCCTCACCTGCATCACTAGGGGTTGAAATGATTACCCAATTCGACGCGAAGACAGCATTAAGGTGTTGTCAAATGAAGTAGGATTGTAAGACGTGATGTCTCAGTGAACTATTAAATTAGTTCTGCCTGTTTCACTTCAGGAATAATTTGACTAAAAAGTGTTACATTTTGCACATATGTTCTTTAACAGCACTTGTTATTGAAAACATTCATAAATAACTGAAAAATTATTTTTCAAATCTGGAAAATAAATCAAAAAGTTCTTGACAAAAATTCAAACCCAGGCGGCGGTTCAGTCCTGAGCAGCTGTTTCTGCAGCAAGCAACCAATGGTTGTGAAATTAGCAAAAGAAAGCTTAAACACTTGATAGTTTTTTTTAAGGTGAAAAGTATTTTGATGTTTTTTCTCATTAATATAAAATTTTAGGATGAAGCTGTTGATGTTCAAGCAAAAGAATCTCCTGGCTATGCAGAAAAAATGGTAGGTTATGTAATATATTTATTGTTTCAGCTGCAGCAAAGCCAATTTACAGCATAGTACAATAAAAAGCTAGATTGCAGTACCGGTACAAGATAAATCGAGTATGTTGCATTTATTGAAAGCTTTCACCAGTAGAAACAAAACTTAATTGGAAATCAAGTGAATAACTTAAAAATAGAAACTAATGTGTTTATTTTATATTTTGCGTAATGGTTTTACTTGGTAACAAATTGGTGGAAGTTGCTCTAGTAGCAACAAATGTAAAAGCCAAAAAATGATAACTTAGTTTTAAATTGTTTAACAGGATAATAATTAATGACCCTTTCAGGAACAAGACCATGGAAAAAGATTTGAGTTTTTACTTAAACAAACCGAGATCTTTGCTCATTTTATGAATCCCACGGTAAAAGGAAAATCTCCATCTAGTCCACTCAAGATGAAAGGAAGACCTCGATTATTGTCCAAAGAAGACCCAAATGCACCTGAGTAAGCATTATTTTTGTTATTTGTTAACCAGTTTAAGTTGAATTGCCACATTTACCAAGCAACTTGGTCTTTGTAACCAACCAATAAACTGTATTTTATCCGCAAATTAGTAGTTTATTGATTGCAAATCGAGCGATTTTTGATTTCACCATTGTTTACAATAGGAAAAACACCGATTTTTTGGTCGCAAGCAAACTCACCTAAACAAGAGGGAACAGTGATGTGGCCACTGGTTAGCAAAAAAAGTTTTACGGCTTTGAGATTTTCACTTCCTTTAGTTAATGAAACGATTCAAAGTGCTTTGCTGTACCATTCTTACGAGAATAAAGTGTTGGAAGTGCAACCAGTTTGTCATCATATTCAACTAAAGAAGTTCAGATTTTTTTACATTGAAAAAATGCTTTTTCAAAACCTAGCTGGTATTACTCTAGTATGCCACTGGCCACATAATATCAATACCAGTGTTTTATTTCAGTTTATTTATCAGACATTTTTTTGTAGCCACCGACACAGACGAACAGAGCAAGATGAAGATGAAGAATTGCTATCGGATGCTAGAAAAAGTCAAGGAGTTATTACTCGATTTGAAAAGACACCCTTCTACGTAAAAAACGGAGAAATGAGAGATTATCAGGTTAGTAGGCATGAATGGAGTAAGCAGTTAATTTGGATTGATGAGTTGTTTTTGGTTTGCAGATAAGAGGCTTGAACTGGATGATTTCCTTGTATGAAAATGGAATAAGTGGAATTTTAGCTGATGAGATGGTAAGTTTTTGCGAGTATTAAAATTATGGAAAATGCTCGAAGATGGAGAGTTAACCTCTCTGTGTGTAAATCCGCTCTGGAACTGATCCCAGTTTACCATGTCTCATAACTGGCCTTTTTTTACTCAGAGTTTTCGGTCAAGTATCCAAATTTGTAAATACTTGGTGGATAATTTCAAAAAAACTAAGGTTATTTTTGCAATTGCAAGCACGATTTTAATGCTTGTGTACAAAAATAACCAGAACTTTTGATTTTTTTTTTCCGTCAAATAGCTAAATTCTTTCGGTCATTCACTTAAAGTTTAGATCAATGACTGTCAAATGACCGACATAAAAACTAGTCTTATGTGACTCTGTCATTTTCTGTGGCGAAGTTTGTATTTCTTTTGATAAAATAGTGTTGATGTATCTAGAACAGGGGTCGGCGACCTTTTCAACTAGTGGGCCACATTCAGTCCTAACAAGGTTCCAGCGGGCCAAAAGAGAAAGGTCTTCGCCAGAAATTCAGGCCTTTTTTCGGCCGAATCGATGGCGAAGACCAAAAATGAAAATAAAGATGAATCGGTGGCGAAGACCACAAAAAAAAGGTTTTCACCAGGAGATGAGAATCATTTCGGCGGGTTATTGCTGCATATCTATCATTATAAAAGGTCGCTGGCCGGGTTAAATGCCTTGGCGGGCCCGCATCCGATCCAGGCCGTAGGTTGCCGACCCCTGATGTAGAAGAATAGTCTTGATTTCAATTTAGGTTGAAGATTTCTCCATATCTGAAAATTGTTTTTGTTTGGCAGGGTCTTGGAAAAACATTGCAGACTATATCTTTGCTTGGTTATTTAAAACATTTCCGCAGCATTCCCGGGCCGCATTTAGTAATTGTGCCAAAATCGACGATATGCAATTGGAATAACGAATTCGAAAAATGGTGCCCTTCCATTCGAAGTGTCACTCTAATTGGAAATAAAGATCAAAGGGTAATCGGAAATTTGTAATAGTAGGGGTAGCAATTGTCAAAAGTACTATTCATATTTTGTTTAAATATAGAGTAAGCAAGACATTTTCTATGTTTTACGTGAATTTCTCCACTAGCTAATTATTATTTTTTGTAGCGGAAAAGGTTGAAAAAATTTGCAACTATTACCCAAGGTCGTAGAAGTTTCAGACATACATCAGCATGAGAGACTGAATTTTTTTGTTTGGTAGGGTCTTGGAAAAAGAGAAAACGAACATTTAACGAACATAGATATCGAACATATTGATAATATTGTCTCGAAATTAATTTTAATTCGACAGTATTTCACTGTTTTACATACTTTTTTTGTTTTTAGTTGGCCTACAATGAATTTTTTTAGTTATGAATATTTTTGAGCTATACACGATTATAGACATAATACACCACATACTGTATGGTACAAGATTACAATTTTACGTTCAGTTGCTAGTTATGCTTTGAATTTATTGCAAATATTGTCTAACTGCATAATTGCTGTAGAGTTCTGTAATTCACGACACCATGATGCCTGGCGAATGGGATGTGTGTGTAACTTCATACGAAGTTGTAATCATCGAAAAAGCGTGCTTTAAAAAGTTCAATTGGAGATATGTTGTTATTGATGAGGCTCATCGTATCAAAAATGAAAAGTCGAAGGTATGTAGCAGTAAATTTTCGTACCGCATTAAAACAAGGCGACGACTAATACCAGTCTGCTGTGCTTTGTTCTTGTTTATGTGCGTTTATTTATTTGTCGTGCTTCAAATTGGTTTGTAAAAAGTTCTTGTTGCAAAGATTTGTTTTAGATTTTCTATTTTTAAGTTGAGTCTCTATCGAGTTATATGTTTTTTTTTAGCTGTCGGTCATTCCTAACATTGAATCTTGGGCCAAGCTGCTGATTCTCCAAACAGGCCTATAAATTTTTTTAGCACGTTTTTGAATTGTAGTTTCGTTCTTTGCTCGAAAATAAATTTGGAAAAGCTTTTTTTGTTAATGTACCGTTACTTTGTGTTATTGTAATGGAAAATTTTCAGTTAGATTTATCACTGATTGGGGAGTTTTGATAAAAAATATATACCATTAGTTATTAAGTGTAGTTTTAAAATATGATACCCTATTGAAGTTTTGGTATAAATAAAAAGTAACTTTTGGCCCGGAAATGATTTGAAAACTTCAGTGACGTCACTGCAACTATGTGCTGATTAAGAAAAATTGTCCTTCCGTATTCTAAATTTATTCGTTCATGTAAGGTCTTAAGGTCTAATTTCTATGTGCGTTTTATTCTACAACGTGTAATATTGTAGACTTCACGTTTCTTTTACTACTTTGCATTTTTTGAAATTTTTCAGCTTTCCTCGATTGTCCGGCAATTTCGAAGTACTAACAGACTGTTGCTCACTGGCACACCTCTTCAGAACAACCTCCATGAGTTATGGGCGCTCCTCAACTTTTTACTTCCAGACGTCTTTAATTCCTCAGACGTAAGTTTAAATAATTGTGATCAATCACGTTCACATAAGGTTTCAAGCCAAGTTTTTCGGTTTTTACTGCTTTTATTCCGAATTATTTTCAATTATATGCACTGTAGCTTCCTCTCAAACTATTCCACTTACTTCGTGAATAGGATTGTCTTGACCACACGTAAATGAAGAGGGATGATCTTACATCGACCTGGAAAGCACTTATGTCGTCTTTACAGAAGAAAAAAAGCCGAAGAGAACCACTACACCCAACGAAAGTGAATACGTAGCATGTACCTAAATTATTATTGAATTTTTTTTACAGGATTTCGATTCTTGGTTCAATGCAAATAATCTCGACGATCAGAAACTTGTTAGCAGGTTGCATTCGGTAAGAACTATGCTTTTTCGGAGTTTCACTTTAATTTTGCCATTCTAAATATTTTTTTATAGCCTTCCTTCGCAAGTGGTTATGAAAAGAATAGGTGAGATATTTGCAGAATTTACATTGAAGTTTTTTTGGACTGTATTTAGCAAGAAAACCTGGTTTGAGCTCTTGACTATTAACAAGGTTTAGAATTCGATATCTTCTAGCTTATTATGCTAGACCCATCGTTTATGTTCCTAAAATATCGTTGTGCAAATGTTAATTTTGTTTCTGTGTCAAGGACAGGTTCTACGTAATCTCTTTATTCAGGTGTTGCGACCTTTCCTTCTTCGTCGTTTGAAGAGTGATGTTGAACGCTCGTTGCTGCCCAAGAAAGAAACGACCGTTTATACTGGTCTGAGCAAAATGCAGCGTGAATGGTAGGTCTTTAAATTTCGATTTTGTAATAATAATAGGTACTGCATGGGAACAAACCGCTCTTCAAAACACTTAGTTACTCTACGTAGGTATTATCCTGATGTAAAATTGATTGATTCAGATAATCAGATATATATCAAAGAGTTTTTGCGACCAGAAGCCTGAAAGTACTTATCATCATCGAGACAGCAAACTCTTTGCATGCACAATTAATTTTAATGTCTTGGTCTGATTATTCTCGTAGATACTAGAGACAAAGCTTAGATTTTGTAAATGTATTACGCAAAAATATGATTATGTGGGGTTGTCTATATACATCGAAACTTTCAATTTTGTGGTAGCCGCATTTGTTCGAGTTTAAAATTGGCATTGCACCAGTAGTTCGTCTTTTTAGACTAACTCCAAATTTCTTGCAAGGTACACCAAAATCTTGGTCAAGGACATTGATATCATCAACGCGGCTGGGAAGACTGACCGAATGCGTCTACTCAACATTCTGATGCAGCTTCGGAAATGCTGCAACCATCCGTATCTGTTTGACGGGGCAGAACCAGGACCGCCATACACCACCAGTGAACATCTGGTAGTTAACAGTGGTAAATTGGCTTTACTGGATAAACTACTTCCCAAACTACAAACGCAAGGTAAACTATTGACCTATCGATTGCACAAAACAAAATCGTCAATCCAGTTTTGGAGTCGACTTGTAATGCTTTGTCTCAAACTGTGGTTTTAAAGCCTGGTCTACGTTAGGCGTAAAATCGTGGCGTACGATCATATTTCAAACAAATTTGGTACGCCTAGCGTACTGCCTTACCAGCGTATAAGCTATAAGCTGTCAGTTGGTTAAAATAAACTAAGGAAACGCTCGTACGCTCACGATTTTACGTCCAGTGTAAACCCGGCCGAAAATTCAAATGCACCAAGTGAATTGACTTTAATCCGCGGATTATGAAAAATTTGGGAAAATACAGTAATGAGGTACATTTGGGAAAAAACATTGCCATAATTATGAGGTAACAGAAAAAATACCTCCCTGACGTTACGAATTCAAATTGTTTTACACCATTAAGATCAGCGATCAACGGTGTCAAGATAGCAAAACTAATAATTCGTAGATTTTTTAATTTTTGTTGATGCATTTCACCTGAAGTAGTTCAAATTTTTGAATTTTTCTTCGCGCTATGCCCCAAAGGTCGGTAATGCTGTTTTAAAATTGTTGGCTAGTAGTGATGTAGAACTGATTTTTCGAATTGGGTATGTTTGTAGCTGGCATTTTGTGTACTTATTTTTAAACGTGATATTTTAACAGGGGATCGAGTATTGATCTTCAGCCAGATGACTCGCTTATTGGACATATTGGAAGATTATTGCATGTGGAGAGGTTATCATTATTGCCGACTGGATGGCCAGACTGCGCACGAAGACAGACAAAGACAAATCAACGAATATAATGCTCCAGGTATCCAAAAAAGACAAATGTTTACACACTTCGATTTGCTTGAACCGCAAAATAAATGTGACATTAAATATTCAAAAAAAGATTTCTTCATTCCGTTTGATCGCAATGATGGTTTTCATTTTGAGTTTCGAATTAAGTTTGGATATTTCAAGTATTAGCCTTTACAAAAGTTTGCTTAATTTCGAATATCTTTTCTGGCGAAAACCATTGTACTTCTAGAATAGAATAAAACTATGAGAATTTTGTGCATCCAGGCAGCCAAAAGTTCATCTTCATGCTTTCCACTCGAGCTGGCGGTCTTGGTATCAATTTGATGACGGCCAACGTTGTGATCCTCTACGACAGCGACTGGAATCCTCAAGTCGACATGCAAGCTATGGTGCGTTTCTTTAGAAAAAGTCGAACTTCTTACTAACGTTTATCAACTTTGCTTCTGATTTGTAAAAAATTGTTTTCCAATGAGTAATTTTGTTTTTAACAGCTTTAAAAGGTTGCGATCCTTTGCATTTGCATTATCGGCGTATTCAAGACGCAAGCTCCAACCCTCGTTTTGATAGTTGCGGTTATTTTTTCCACAGTTTATTCCACTGCTTAGCGCCATCATACAATATAGTTACAATTTGAAATTTTTTCAGGATCGTGCCCATCGTATTGGTCAGAAGAAACAGGTGATGGTTTTCCGGTTGATCACTGAGAATACCGTTGAAGAACGGATTATTGAACGAGCGCAGATGAAACTGCATCTCGACAACATTGTCATTCAACAAGGTAATGAGCTCTAGCCCACAAACCCAAACCTCTAAAATCTGTTCATTGCTTTGCAGGAAGTAGAAGCCAAACAATTATTGCGCGTTCTTGGAGTTACTAAATTAGCCAATGTCTCTTAACGTCTCTAAGGTGCTCTACTCAATTTCTTGTGGAATTGTCTAAAAGTGACTCGACAATAAAATGAGTTACTTAAGAATCGCACCAGGAACTTTATCGTATCGAACCTCCGAAAAATTTCTTCCGCTATTTCAATTCTAATCATCTCCAGTAGTCTACCGCTGAGTCTTTTGCAATAGTTATTTTTGACTCTTCCTTCTCAATCGTTGACCTTGGTCCAGACTTTTACGCGGTTGTTGGGTCTCCGGCCGCAATCCCTCGGAAGGGATCTGGTAGGACCACCACTTACTGGGAACTAGCAACCTTTGATTACAAACTCGATCCAATTTCGACTATGCTCAGCTGTTATGAATCATTATTTATGTTCTAAAATATCACTTTATTGCATCGATTTTAATTAGGAAGGTGACTGCTTGACTCGAAGACTAATTTGGTCTCATCGCAGTCTTCCCTTGCGAAGAAGTACAGAAAAATCCTAAACCAGCATTCAGTTGGACGATATTTGAACTCGTTTCATAGTTGTTTTTTTTTTTCATAAGCGCAAAATAAATAATGTCAATTGGGCTGTGTCGCAATCAATGCATTGTGGCAAGAAGGTTGAAGTCCTACCAAGCACAAATGGAAATATTCAATTATTCGTTGTGTTGCTAATTTACCCATTTGCCTAATTTAGGTCGTTTGGTGGACCAGGGCCAGAAGCTAGGCAAGGATGAGATGTTGAATATGATCCGTCACGGTGCAAACCATGTGTTCGCTTCGAAGGAAAGTGAAATCACAGATGAAGACATCGATGCTATTATTGCGCAGGGCGAAGCAAGGGTAAGTTGAAATATGTTTTATGTACGTTATTTGGCGTATTATCGTGCCATTAATGAATGGTATTGGATAACCTTGTTTGAAATAATAAAAAGCTTTTTGGTATGTTTGAAATGCGTTGTACCGGCCAGTTGATCGAGCGGTAACGCGTTCGTCTCTGGAACCGGAGGTCCGAAGTTCAAATCTCGGGTCGGTCAAATCGAACAGTGTTACCAACGACTCGCTACCGCTGCGATATTTCGTCGAAAGAAGCTGTGTAATCCGTACGCAATGTGGTGGAGATGGGCCCCGCCAACTCGTTACACGCTTTGGCGTAATGCAGTGAGTATAATGAAATGTTTGATTTAAAATCCATTGTATTTCTGGCTTTGTTTTCTGCACGCTCAATTCACTTTTTAAATGCAATTCTATTTGAGATTCAAAACTTGCGGTCACGATTCTTAGTCTGTACACAACTAGTACATTTGCCGCCGTTCTGATGTCTTTTTCCTGGGCTTCCTCGTTGTTAACCCATAGACCAGAAAGCACGCAAGCATTTCATGTAAAAACGAGGACACTATTTCCTAACAATATCGTTGTTTTATCTTTCTTTAAATATTAAGTTCATTATGATAATGTTCTTTCAGACCAAAGAAATGAAGACTCGACTGAGCAAGCTCGGAGAAGGGGCGTTGAGAAAGTTTGCTCTTGATGAAGGGGAAGGTCCTTACTCTGTCTATAACTTTGAAGGTCAAGATTGGAAAGGAAAACAATCCGAGGTAACCATGTTGGAATGTCGTAGTTACTTTGCAGAATAGTTGAACTAGAATTATGACGTATGCTGGATATCTTACATTGGAAATTAGAAGAGATAGCATTGCACTAATCCAACAGCTGCTGTGGAGTATACAACAAGTTGACATTACATTTATACTTAACTTATCGTTACTTTTTCAGGGTGGTTTATTGCCTTGGATTGAGCCACCGAAGCGAGAACGCAAAGCCAACTACGCTGTGGACCAGTACTTCAGAGAAGCACTACGAGTCAACGAACCCAAAGCCCCCAAGGTACTTCCTTTTGTACAGTGTTAAAACATTTCCAATTACATATGTAGATGTCGGAAACAGCAAGTCTGCATTAAACTTTAACTTGGAAGTTTCTACCGTCTAAAAGTGTTAAATAAAAGGGTGTTGTTGAATGCAGATGAGTGTGAAGTAATTGAAGTATGTTATCTCTTGGGCAGAGCAACTTGGCAAATAAAATGCAATATTGCTAATTGTGTAAGACAAATGCTTAACGCTATTTTAAGCGATTTTTTTAGGCTCCAAGACCACCCAAGCAGCCTAGCGTACAAGACTTCCAATTTTTTCCTCCAAGACTTTTCGAATTATTGGAAAAGGAGATACTTTTCTTCCGAAAGTCTATTGGATATAAGGTAAAACAGCAAGAAAAACTTTGCTGTAATCTCTAACGTAAGCGTCAAAACCATGTTAAATTTTTAGTAATCTGAATATTGTAGTTTTCAAAAAAATGCTTTAGTGCTTTGTATGTCTTGAAGGCTTTTTTGATTACACTAAAGGCGGTACCAACTGTTCGGGTTTTTTACACTGGTCAGATTTTTGAAAGAACATTTTGTTGTTTGTCAGTTGTCATAAATTTTTAGCAGGTGGTAACCACCATTTGAGAAATTTTCGTGCATCACATCTAACTTCAACCAAACGTTGCAAAATATTCAAATAACTTTTCTCAGGTACCCCGAGACGCTGATGTTGAAGCCCAACAGGCCCAACAAAAACTTATCGATGAAGCAGAGGCACTAAGCGAGGAAGAAATGAGCGAAAAGGAACAGCTTCTTACACAGGGATTCACTATTTGGAACAAGCGCGACTTCAACCAGTTCATCAAAGCAAACGAGAAATTTGGCCGCGACGATATTGAAAGCATTTCAAAAGAAGTACGTTTGTTTTAAGTGGAAGTTGAATAATTTTAAGTGTTTCATAGAGTATTAATTTAATTACAATTAGGGATGGCGATCTATTTTTGCTACTTCCTTTTCCAACTACAGAATTAATTTAAAAATGATTCAGAGTCCCCTTTTACGATTTTTTATTGCTGAGGTTTTTTGACTAAAGGCTGTTTGATTTTTTTCACATTTTTGAGAAGAATGGTATTTTATTGAGATAAAGTCAAATGCTTCTCTCTAAGTTCATTTGTCGGAGATACTTTTATTTTATGCATTTTCTGAAATAAGAATAAATGGTTCCTCAATTAGCATTATAGTAGGGTGGTCATATGATTTGAATTTTTTCAGGTTGAAGGCAAGACACCGGCACAGGTCATTGAATATTCAGCTGTGTTCTGGGAGCGCTGTAACGAACTGCAAGACATCGAGAGAATAATGGGGCAAATTGAACGTGGAGAAGCTAGGATACAGCGCAAAATTAGCATCAAGAAAGCACTAGATGCCAAGGTTAGTTTTAAGCAGTAATTTGACTTGTTATTGTCTGAAGTGTTGTTACTCATGCAGTTTTAGGAACGTCAAATTATCAATGCCACGAAAAGGCTGTAGGGGTAGACCAATACGGCTCCAGAGTTATTACACGGGAGGACACCGGAGAGGGTTATGAAAAATGCTCCAGAATGAGAGACTTTAAGAACATCAATATTTGATTGTTTTTCACCATTGTGGACAAGAGCGAACGAGCAAACGCCATTGCAAGAAGAGAGTTAGCTGAAAATTGAGAAATACAATGCGAAACGAGGGAAGAGACATGCATAGAACGCTTTTATGAGTAATAAAATTCGACTGTATTAGACGCCGAATCAAAAGCCGTATTTTGATCCATTCCATTTTCAGATTGCCCGCTATAGAGCTCCATTCCATCAACTCCGTATTCAATACGGAACAAATAAAGGAAAAAATTACACGGAAGAAGAGGACCGATTCCTGATTTGTATGCTCCACAAGCTGGGATTAGAACGGGAGACAGCATACGACGAACTCCGAGCTGCTGTCAGACAAGCCCCTCAATTCAGATTCGACTGGTTTATTAAGTCAAGAACATCAATGGTAAAAGCATAGATAGTGCGACTCTTGCAAGGCTGATACACTAAATTTTGTGGATCCGGGTATGGTATCTGTTATTTTCGCTTGACAAGATGCGAAAGCTGAAGTGCCAAATAATTTTCGAACGCAGTGTGGCAAAAAGCGACAGTTAACCATTTAGAAGAAACGCTGTATTTTGCATCTCAAGAACACGAGAACTAAAACGCTAATTTATTCTGCAACAGTACCGGGAATAAGCAACCTTTGGAAAACTGTCTACGAACTACAGTAAATCTTGCTTAACCAACTGAGTTATGTCCTCTGTTTTAAATCGAAGTTTCTTTTTGGTCGTATTCGGGTAAGGTTTCATATTAGACTGTGGGGTAGAAATTGCACTTTTTACATTTTAGGAACTCCAGAGACGTTGCAATACTCTCATCACTCTGATCGAAAGAGAAAATCAAGAGTTGGAGGAGCGTGAGAAACATGTACCAGGGAGCAAGAAAAGAGGAGGCAAAAGTTCAGGGGCCGCAGCGACACCCCCGCCAGGATCACAAGGAAGTCAAAAGCGAAAATTAGATGAAGTTGCTGTCAACGGAAAGAAGAAAAAAGATTGACGATAGTATGGTTGTATGTTAATTTTATCCTTGCACTGCCGAAAGACCACCTCAAATGGACAGTCTATTGCTGCTTTGGAAGACTTTGCTACTGTAAAGAACTCTGTGTCGTCAATTTCCTCTTTTAAGCAGGTTTACAGCTTTTCTCGTTCTGAACATATGATTTTTACAAAAGTTTTTATGTCGAAATTAAAAACCTCATTTGATTCAGCTCCCTTTAAAAATAATGTGAAAAAATTGAAAATTTTGCCAAAACGAAAGCTGTAAACCCGCGTTATCTTGTCGACAATGTTGAATGTCAATAAAACTAGATTTTCTACAACCTGAACTATAATGACGATGACAAAACTACTAACATCATATTGTATTGACAAACACTTCCACAAAACTCTCATTAATCATAGATCAGAAACAAAGCCCACGAGCATCGAACATCAAGTCACCACAAGGTAATTTAATAACCTGCGCTCAGTTCGCGCATCCACGTTCAACAAACAATCCCTTTTCCGCTTCACAAAAGTGATAATGTTAGGAAGAAAATGGTCATTTTTTAGATGAAAATGAATTCAAACGTAACGTCACATTAAAATTACTCATTTTTGGTCCCATAACATCCAAATTCTTCATGTTGAACGTTATGCGTTTAGTGGATCCCGGATTTTAAACATACTACAATGAACAGAAGTCCAATTTGTGATTACATGCTAGCAAGGGTATTGCACAGTATAACGCCTCTTACCAAAGTGCAAAATATAAACAACTAGCAGTTGGCACCCGTTGAATATGGCACCACACACAAAACTCATTAAAAAAATACACAACAGAAATTACTGTACAAATGTACGGTACAGACAACATATTGTGTAATTATAACGAAACAACAATCTTTGGAATATCGTAGTTCGTATTTTGACAAAAAGATTTGAACAAAAATAAATATAGCGCACAAATAAATCAGATGTTAGCACCCGGTTCTATAATCCACAGGTTTTAAGTCTGGAGATACAGTAGTTCTGAAGGCTTACAAAGATACAGTTGTTACAGAAAACATTAAAAAGTGAAATGTTGCGCCAGCGCGTGACAAAAATAAAAACAAAACAGTCAAGTTTTCGAACGAAATATAAATTGCAGCATTACAATATAGAGTAAAGCTTGCCTTAAAGTGGTATGGAGCTCGACAAACATATTGAATCGGTTCTCTCAAATTCGCAAGCAAACTCAGAAAATAGGTAGTCACAATTTGCGATGGTCCTTTTAAAAATTACCGTGGATATTTGTCTCTCATTTCCCTTTATAACTTTTTCTCGCGGAAATTTCTATTTTACTCTGCTACATGCAACAATAGTAGCGAATTCAGTACATCGCACAATGCGGATCGACAAAGTTGCTATATCAACGACATCTCGCGTATCATTTTTAGCAAAAACTCGTAAAATGCAAACAATCGTGGGTAGACTAGAAAAAGTTGCAAATTGGAGAAAAGAAGGTACAGGAAATCATCAGTGGACACTTCCAGGCCACGACATAATACTGACAACCACAGAGCCGGAAGAATTCTTCAGTGCCTGCACTACCTCCGAGTGGGTCATCCGCAATGCGACTGAGCCATTGACAGCGACGATTTCATCACCACACCTTATTCGGCCTTGCAAAGCGGCTGGACTGTTGGGGACGACATATCTAAGAACAGAAAGATGGCTTTATTTCACTTTTCTGCCTCAGAGAAACACGAGGAGGTGGAAAGTTTCGTTTTTAATTCTGGTTTGGAAGTGCCATTGGTTAGTGTTACACACTGTTACAACCATTACCCACAACATTTATACAAATGAAAAGCTCTCAACATAGGCAGGACGGCCGCTCAAAAAACACCCATATTACTATAATGAGTTTTTATGAAAATACATGCTTTTTTTATGAAATTTTATGACAGTTTTAATGAAATTTTACGAAATTTTATGACACTTATTGTCAGTCAAAAGCAAAATACAGAGACGTGCAAAATTGACGATTATATAACTACAAAACAATAAATCAACGTTTGTTGTTTATTATTTCATTGGATATTAGACTTACGATATTGAGATTATAGTGATTGCTACAGACACGACCTACACACAGACAGAAAGGCCGCAGCGGAGGACTACCTCTCTGATCTACCCCTCCGATCTGTGTGCTGGCTGATGGTTACGTCCCGACGAATTTTGGACCCGGTGGCGCAGGAGTCTTATTCTATGCGACATCTGCAAGGACTCAACATCACTTTCCTTCCCCGACAGTCAAGTTTCATCCAGCTTCACCGCAGAGATCCCAGCCCTCCGTCATGCCCTTGGATGGTGTCTCCAACATCACTCCACTTGCCCATTCATCTCCCTGGCTGTCTTTACAAACAACCAGTCCTCCCTCTCCTTCCTGAACTCTGCCTATAACCTTCTTGTCCCGAATGCTGTGTGGGCAATCTGGTCCTCTATCGATGCCTAAATGATTTGGCCCAACTGTCCTTCCATTGGATCCCTGGCCACTGCGATATGTCCCAATGAGATCGCTGAACTTGCTAGCCAAGACCGGCGACAGCACCCCCTTATCCTCCCAGCGCCTAAGTTCACTTGTCAGCGCATACCCGTTACTCTCCCTACTCCTCATAAGAGCGCTCGGTCAAGCTAGACAAAGACCTTCTCTTTCAAGTTCCTGATGTCTCTGCTGAGGAACTGGTACTCCATCGTAACGTACGTTGTGCCCTCTCACCTTCACTGCAATGGGCATAGCCTCTAATTCATTATCGTCTTGCAATCAACTAAACGAATACAACAAACTAAACGAAAAGTGCTCTAAAAGATCTGAAACAAATAACCAAAGTTTACTGTATTTATGTTGGGCTGATTAGTGCATGCATAAACAAATTTTTCTTACGGTACTGTAAAACTGAACCAAATTCAACTTGATTTTATACAAAGAATGCTATTGAGCAAGGTAGGAATCAGTAGCGTAGCCAGGGGGGGGGCTGTAGCCCCCCCATTGTCCTGAAAAGTATGCAAAATAGCACGTTTTTAGTGCTTTTGAGGGCCATTTTTGCTCCAAAAATGAAAACAGTCCCTCCAACGGGATTGGGGAGCAAAAGTTGTGAAGGACTTGCCATTATTTGGACCAGAACAGTGGAGTTTTTTTGTTCTGGAGCTCGTCCAAAGCTGGTGCAGACCTTTCTTTTTTTTGAGATCACCTAATTTCGGCCAGGAAAACTGTTTGAATTTCGGTGAAAAGCTTTTTTTGGAGATCACCTGATTTTGACAGAAAAACCGCCTCAATGTAATTTAAGACTGATGAAAATTTGGGTCAAGTTCGTTTACTGTTGTTTCAAGCTTCCAAAAAAGCCCCCCCTGCTTGCGAAATCCTGGCTACGCGCCTGGTAGGAATTAACAAATAAAACCCCCGAACTTGGTTTCCACAACAGCAAAGCTTGCAGGAGCTTTTTCAATAAAACTGGACATTTGGACAGCCAACAACCTAGTTGGTATAATTTGGTGCTGAAGTAAGAAAACAAAGCATGCAGTCAAGCAGTCTAGAATCACATGTGTCTGTAGGCTACTGCTGGGTAAGTCCAAAAAAGGTGAAGAGCAACAGGGTTTTTTCCTGCTCTTCCTACGTTACAACTCTTTACTACAAATGCGTTCATATAAAACTCTTTACTACATAGTACGCTCTCCTTACTACAAATGCGTTCATATTGGTAATGAATTTGTCAACGATACATCAGCGTTCTCTCTTTTCATGCCGTATATTAAACTTTGGCTCCTTCACTAGCACACTTACTTAGGCCATATAGCAACAAATCAACGACGACGACTAGGACATATAAAAGGCATAGCATTAAGTTCCTTACACTGGCATCATTGTTTTAAAAAATACTGTAGCTATTGTAGAAACAGTTGACATATCCCTACTTTTTATTTTTCTACTGGTAAATTTTATGCGTTTTTTTCTGCTAGGGAAGCAAGACGTAAGCTAATAGGCCTACTGATACTGCAGCAAATTTCATATGGTACTTCATTTACATAATATACAGTAAAATTGATCTGTAAAAGAATCAAGAAACGTACAAAGTCAGTGAATTCTTAAATTTGCCCACATTCGATAACAGCTACAATGCTACATTTTCCGTAGGCTAACCTAAGGTAGGCGTATATTGCAGAGGTATTCAGTATTAGTTAATTACCAATCATTTCCCTCAAACTTCCTTCCATTAGCCCCCCTAATTATATCTTTCTCTATAAAATATAGACGAAATAGATTACTCCTTGAGAGTTTTATTAAACTACCGGTATCGGATTTTATGACTTACCAGCTTGTAAATAAGAGAACTGAAATTCTAGCATTAGCTACCTCCCACATCGCCCATTTATGCAACCAGTATAATCATGTTTTTGCACAGCAAATTTTTATGCCACGTTTTAATAACATTAATTTTTATTAAAATAGGCCTAAAATTAAGTTATTTTAAAAAACAAGATTTTCGAGTGTTGGGGGCTCCGCCCCCAGGCCCCGTGCCTACGGCGGCTAAGGGCTCTGCCCCCAGACTCCCGATACAGCCCCACACTGAAGATTTCTGGCTACGCGCCTGATGGGCCACAAACGGGAGTTCAATTATAACGCGTTTTCACTCAAACCTCACGCAATACAGTAGTGGGTTATTGTTCCACTCCTCCGTTTTTTATAAAGTTACACCATGTAAATCATTTCTTAGGCGACACATTAGGCTTATAAAAAGTGAGCATTAAGGAAGGTCAAGAACATCAATCATAAACATACGAAATTTTGAGATTATACACACTTGTGCTCACAAATTTTATCATCCCTCCCATCAAAATATTCTGGATCCGCCCCTGCTTCCAAGTCAGAGATTTTCCAACTCGATTTTCTCCCATAAACATTAGCAAGATATTACGACTATTTTCACCAAATTCGAGTTTTCTAAAACCTTCTGCTTGTAAGATACGACAGTATCTTTATTCTTTAAACTTTCCTCATGAAAAGGCTTTTTCTGCTCAAGACATTTTGCAAATGCTGCCAATCAAAAACAAAATTTCGAAAAATATATTTCTAAATGAGTGCTTGTAGCAGCGCTGTTGTGAAAGCAAAGTGGAAAGGGTTAGAATAATGTAAATTAACAGCTTTTTAAGTACTGCTAAGTCCAAATTTTAATCTTTTGTCACAAACTTCGAACAGCAATTTCCTAAAAAACGGAAGACGGAGAAAGTTCAAATTTGGTGAAAATGCGTTATAGGTTTTTGCCACATTTTATTGAAAAACTCAACTAAAATGACCTTTGTTGAGTAACGCATCTTACTTCACAAAAACGGCTTTATTAGGTGATGCTTTTTCGTTGAACCCTCCTACGATGCTGAAACCTAATTCGCCTCTGTTTCCTTTCTTTATCACAACATCTCTCGGGATACGCCATCGTGGTGGGACAGCAAGCCACATTTTCCAAGATGGCGTCCATGATGACCAATTGTTTTCTTTGAACGAATTTTTCCGGCTTCTCTGATGATGTACTCCACTCAGCTCTTCCCACAAAGCAAAGTCTTCCTCTTTTCCAGCATAACTCAATTCAACAGCTGAAACATCACAATAGATGGTAATTGACCTATAGTAGAAAAATAGCTATTTTTGTGGGTAGGCGATCATGATAGACAAGTGAAATTGTGGACGACTCCATTTGCTTTTCGAATTTATTCCTGTTTATTTAATTGGCAGAGTTGAAAGCCTGTAGTTACAAAGAAAAATAAAGGTTTGCAGATGTAAACTTTGTTCGCTAATACAAGATACAATCTTTGTAGCTGCCGCTGTCACAGCAAGAGTTTTAATCCAAACTAAACGCAACAACAAGGGCAATTACTGCCTAACTTTAAAAAAAATTGAGATTCTACAAATAACATTGAATGACAGCGACTTACCGGTTAGAGACACAGCTTTGCAATGTTGAGCTGTATCTTTGAGTACCGCAATAGCCTGGCTGTGACTAAGTCCTGTTAATTCCACGCCATTGACTTGGATCAGCAGATCTCCGCGCTGCAGTCGTTTGTCCTTGCCCAGTACGCCCATGGGTTGAATGTCCTGGACAAAAACGGGTAGATCGCCTCTAACTCCGGTCATTCCACCGGCAACAACTATTCCAAGGCTCTCGTTCGGCGCCTTTTTGAGCGATATCACCTAAACACCAATATCATCAGATCTGTTGGCGTGAAAAGGGCATAAATTATTAATACCTTCTCTTGATAAGACGAATTCATAGGCAGGCTTTCAGGTATTGGAATCGTTAATGAGCCGTTGTTATGAGCCGTCTTTGGCGTCGTCTAAAGAAAAACTATTTTAATATTCTTGTATATTAGTTTTCCGTGCTTAATGTTGTGTAAGGTTACAAGATATTGCATGTTTTAAAGATAGTTTTTAATCAATAAATGTCAACAAGGCAGCCGTACATTGAAATGAGCATTAGAGTACTTTACTTTGGCAAAGATATTCATCTACTGCCATGTATCATAATGTCTTTGTTGCTACAATAGAAAAATGTTGGAAAACAAAGCAATATCCTGCTTTAAGCAAACGGAGGTTAAAACGTGATTATTATTTCAACACATTAAAAGCAATTTAAAGTATGCTTGTAGTAAAACTTTGACACAATTATAATTACATATTTATTCACAAAGTTGCTTTGGCCAAAAGAAAGCAAAAGGACCTTTTGGTCTTGAAGTCAAGCTGTCACCTGTCTACCACACACGGTGGAGGCTTAACACTGTCGCTTTTTATATTGAACGTCAAGTAGAGAAGCTGTGAATACCAATTTCTATAGTGTTTGATTTGACCCGACCAGGAATTTTCCGTAAAAGCTCTATCCACTAGACACTGATCAGCAAAGCATTTGTAATTCCAAATTACAAAAAAGTGTTTCAAAAAAATTAACGGCAAAAACATACAGTTTGTGGCCATCCTGAAGGAGAGCTGTTTCCTGCATTTCGAGGTAGAGTTTTATCCGTAGCCCATGGGTTTGCGATCGTGGAATAAGTGTCAGAAACATGTCTGTTCACTACGATATCAACTCTCTCGCCAGCTCCCTGAGAAGATAATAGAACGATTAGGGATCAGTAATATCGAAAAATCCTATCCTGGATAACAATAAAACGTTTTGAAAACCAAATGGTCTTTCATTTGTGTTTGAATTTGAGACCAAGTTTGCTCATTCTAGCTAAACGTACTTTTGGCGTTTATTAGAAAGGGTATCCACAATTTCAAGTACTGCAAAACTTCAAAAAGAAGTCTACTGAGGATGTGCGGTTGAATGGTTAAAAATACTGTGCATTAGGGCACACCAAAATTCCACTTTTTTTCCAAACATGGACATCAGTATTGCAATCCGTGAGGATGTCCGAAAAAACGCTTCTGTGAAAAAATCAGGGAGTTTCGTCAAGTATTCGCGCTGCAACAGCACTTTTAAGTTGTAGGGGGGTATTTTCTTGAAATTTGGGGGTGCCAATATCTAAAAAGCGCTATATTTTTATTTTTACGTAAAAAAATCGTTTTTACTCGTAATTATATTCACGCGCCAAGGTTGACTTATCGATCTAAGCATAATTTGCCGATACTGCTGCTTAACAAGGACTTTTGAGGTAATTTTTCTCATTTTAGAGCAATTTTTGAACAATATTTCAGGTATTTTTCTAAGTTTCAGCCATTTTTTGAGCATGAATGTACTGCACATGTTAATGCTACACTTTGTGAGAAAGGTGTTTTTGGGTAAATTTTGTTTTAAAGCCTGAACACCACGTCAAGGTGTTGCCCGTCGTTCAGGTTCCTCTGTTTTTTATCCCGGAGAGGGCCCTTTTCCTGCATGTCATAAAGGGAACGATCACGGTTGGGAATGATAAGTTCAGTGTGTTTTGGCCAAAGTGGATTTACGAAAATCTGGGTAGAGCTTTCGTGTGTCTTCTACACAGCGTAGTAGCATCCTCCTTTGTTCCTCATCATCCGTCAAAACGTCCTTGAACTTCTCCATCCGTCTCACTCCTCTTTCCGCCACATCATTCACAACTTTGAGGTGAATCATCAGAATTAGTAATGATGTTCAGTTAATAGTTGGGACTAAATGTGAATAGATTTAACCTCAATGTGTTGACAGTGAGACCAGATATCTAGCTGTGTGACGAAAAAATAATTCTACACTTCCTTTATCTTAATTAATCTAAAAAACAATTAAGGTTATTGGATCGCAATATTGAATTATGACGTTGCCACATACCACGTCTAGTGTTGCAAAGCATTTTCATTAAAGCATCAGTGCAGTTGCAAAGCATTAGTATCAAGTTTGTTTAAGCTGGGGAACAAAAAGATGATCTCAACAAGATCTGCAGATGTAGTATTTCCTCTTATTGGCAAGCCAATAGATAGGCTCTCCTCTTTGCGACGAAGTTGTTCTCTTGTGGCAAAAAGTTGCAGAGGGTTCTACTCCTGGATACACTTGCTACCTAAGTGTAAATTCTATCAAGACCAGAATCAATACGTTTTGGGAAGAATACAGGACAACGCAAGCTTGGGGAAAAAGGAGTTCTGAAGAACAATCTAAGGCTTCCAAAAATTTCAAGGAAAAGTTAGAATCTCTTTTTGATATTGCTAAGCCGGATATTGAGTTTAGACTGTGTGAAGACGATTGGAAATTTGCGCAGGATCAAAGAATGGAACGAAAGTCGACGTTTGGTAACAGGGACACCAAATTATTGGCTCATTTGGAGCGAAAGAAGATACGCGAAGAAAATCACAAGAGACGGCAGGACCAGGCAAAAGAGGAGAAAGAGATGCTCACAATGGTTTTGGGGGGTAAAGAAAGCAATGGGTCAGTTGAGGAACAAGCGGGTGAAGATTTCTGTGAGCCTTCTTCTAAGCAACGGAAGAATCCGGACCGGATTCTGCTACACGTGCCACGGAATTGCATCAACGCCGCAGGTGGTGATGACTGCAGACCGACATAACATTTCGAGTAATGCTCTGAATGACATCATCGCATCAATCATCTGAGAGAGTCAAGGATACGTAGAAGATTTTGAGCTTAGCCAAATGAGTACTTTAAGAGGAAGTAAGAAGCTCCGTTCCTTGAAGTTCGAGTCAGTAAAGGAAAGTTTTTTGGCCGGGTTGGATGATCATTACTTCACAATTCACTGGAACGAAAAGTTATTGAAATGCGGAAAAGCCTATACTCACAAGGAGCATCTAGCTGTTTTGGCCAGTTCTACAAACGGGAAACTGGTGAAGTTATTGGGCATTACAGATCTTGATAGCGGAACTGGTTTAAATCAAGCGAAGGCAGTCAAAAATATGCTGGAAGAATGGAGCATTGAGCAGCGATGTGTTGCAATGTGTTTCGACACAAGTGCATTCAACACCGGAAATTTGCTGGAGCATGTACTCTATTGGAAGCTCTTATAAACCACCCATTACTGTGGACATCATGCCGTCACCATATGCTGGAAGTCATTGTGGGAGATGTCTTCAAAGTAATATTCGGTCCTTCCAGTTGCCCAAAGTAGAATTTTTTGACATTCTGAAATCAAAATGGCCAACACTAAATTTATCTTCAATTAACCAGTCTGACCTTACCAATTTAGGACCACTGGACAGTTTCAAACTCAAGGCACAAGAGAGTCTTCAACATCTGTGCTTTGACGAAAGCACCTACTTACCCAGAGATGACTTTGATGAATTACTGAAGCTGAATTTATTTTACCTCGAACAGCAAAGTGTTAGTAACTTTGCGTTTCGGCGCCCAGGAACACAACATCGTGCGCGGTGGATGTCGACACCAATTTTGGAATTAAGATGTATCTTCTCCGCAGTCAACTGGATTGTAGATGCTACTTTTGTCAATGGATTGAGGCGGTTCTGTAACTTTGTGTCCATCTTCTATGCTCCATATTGGTTGCAGTGCCCTTTAGCTTCGGAAGCAGCTGTTAACGACTTGGAGTTCCATCGAGCCATGATGAACTACTCTAGCGTTGATGAAGAAGTTGCTGAAGCTGCCAGACATGCCTTTTTGAAACATAGGTGGTATTTAACAGCTGAGTTCCTGGCATTGTGCTCTCAGCAACTGCCCGACATCGAACATGAAAAGTTAGCTTTCAGCATTTATAAAAGCTATCAAAAACATGTATCTTGTATCCAAAATCCAACTGCCCATCTAATCTCGGAGAAGCCTCAATTTCCAAACTTATCCTTAGACACTTGTGTCTCTGACATTGTGGGCGAGCGATCGGTGATCATTTTCCAGCGACGGAACCTCTCCTTGCAAGACATTCGCTTTCTAACGTATTCACGGGATAAATGGTGCGATTTCGATGAGTATAAGAAATTTAAAAGTCTGATTAATGACCTCAAAGTTGTGAATGATGTGGCGGAAAGAGGAGTGAGACTGATGGAGGAGTTCAAGGACGTTTTGACGGATGATGAGGAACAAAGGAGGATGCTACTACGCTGTGTAGAAGACACACGAAAGCTCTACCCAGATTTTCGTAAATCCACTTTGGCCAAAACACACTGAACTTATCATTCCCAACCGTGATCGTTCCCTTTATGACATGCAGGAAAAGGGCCCTCTCCGGGATAAAAAACAGAGGAACCTGAACGACGGGCAACACCTTGACGTGGTGTTCAGGCTTTAAAACAAAATTTACCCAAAAACACCTTTCTCACAAAGTGTAGCATTAACATGTGCAGTACATTCATGCTCAAAAAATGGCTGAAACTTAGAAAAATACCTGAAATATTGTTCAAAAATTGCTCTAAAATGAGAAAAATTACCCCAAAAAAGTCCTTGTTAAGCAGCAGTATCGGCAAATTATGCTTATATCGATAAGTCCACCTTGGCACGTGAATATAATTACGAGTAAAAACGATTTTTTTACGTAAAAATAAAAATATAGCGCTTTTTAGATATTGGCACCCCCAAATTTCAAGAAAATACCCCCCTACAACTTAAAAGTGCTGTTGCAGCGCGAATACTTGACGAAACTCCCTGATTTTTTCACAGAAGCGTTTTTTCGGACATCCTCACGGATTGCAATACTGATGTCCATGTTTGGAAAAAAAAAGTGGAATTTTGGTGTGCCTTACTGTGCATTTAGCAATTCATGATTCAATCTTTGTTTGAAATTCAGCTAGATAAGAAATTGTTCCATCACAGATCAAAAACAAAAGAAAATCTCGATTGCTGTGACCATGAATATAAATTAGCCAAGTTCAATAGCTCAGTCGGTGGGACAGAAAACTTTTTACCAACAATTAGACGGCTATGCTCAGGGCATGTACTACCAATCTTGGTTACTACAAAAAAAAATGTTATCGGATTATGAGATAACTTTGTAGCTCTAATACAGTCTTACCTGTATAATACGAGCCGCAAGATCAGGACTTCCATCCCATAGATCAACATGTGCTATTTCAAGAATTCTATCCCCAACTTGTAACTGTCCGTTGCTGTGAGCAACTTTGCCAGGTACCAACTCTAATATGTAAATGCCAGGTAACCCACTTTCACTTGTTGTTATCTAAAATAGAAATGCAATAGTTTTTTTTTTTAATTTTGAAACGAAATGCACTTTCTTTTATAATAACAATTTTATAAGAACACGAGGCTCATTTTCTCTCAAAATTTTGAACCAAATTAAGAACAATGCCAGCCTAGGCATGAAAAAACTAATTAAGAACAACTGCTGGTACAACGTATTCGTACATCATCAGCAGAGTTTTCTCAACCTTTTCCATATCCATTGTTGATTTGCATGACAGTAATCATGATATATAGCAAAAGCAATTTTCATCTACGCAAGAATCAATTAGTGTTGCGACTTTTTTCTCCAATGAAGTTAAGAACAAATGAGCCTGAAACTTCTTGACAATTTAAGAACAGTCAGCATCAGCCCAAACTCTACTAGTTCTTAGAAAAAAAAAAGTATTTCAAATTTTTATAATAATCCAATAATATTTTTAACGCCTGTTTTTTTCTAAATTTTTGCGCTAGTAGCCAAAAGGCGAGAAAGCACGCGAACGATTAAGCATAAAAAATACCGATAGCCTACCTTGATTCCCAGTTGTTCGGAAGGAGGTTTTAGAAGAGAAACAGCAATTTTTTTAGTTGAGCCCAACTCTTGAAGAGGACTTTCCAAAGAATCAGCCGCTTTCTCACGAAGCAGAGTGAATCTCATAAGTCGAGAAGATCGACTGAGCACAGTCCTGGCTTCAACGTGGCTCACGTTGTGTAAATCTTCTCCGTTAACCTGAACAAGCAATATTTTTAAAAGTTTGCTCTAATTTAATCAAGTGGTCATTCTTGAAACAGAAAAGCTTGCTCCAGAACTCTTGAAAGTAGAAGTATGCAAATTACAACCGGAAAGTATTAATACTAGTCAATTAAAAAGTATTTTAGCGGGTGTTCTATTCACCAAAATGGCATTTTTTACCATATGAAGAGCGCTTGATTGAGATTTTTGGCAGTAATTCGAAAGAACAAAACTATCGCTTTAATTTGAGCTGAAATTCCCGACTACTTTATGTTCAAAATAAAAAAATGTGGTATTTTCGAAGTTCCACGTGCCATAATTAATACTGAACAAATAATTCTGGAGTATTACCGCCCAATCCAAATTTAATGTTGGCAAAACTAAAAATTCAAACATTCAACGTTACTATATTCATACATCTATGATAATATCTCCAGGGTGAATCCGTCCGTCCTCCGCCACCAGACTGCCAGGCACAATTCCTTGGATGATTATGTTTCTGATTGGAGTGTCGCTGCCTCCGACTATGGCTATGCCAAGCTCAGCTGTGCCCTCAGGGCGGAACATTTCGACCACGTGTTTGGCACAATCTGGATAGATGCTGTCTACTGGATCACCTGTTAAAATTTGATGTTACAGAAAAATGAAACGTAATATTGCTAGCAAACGTTAGCAATAAAATCCTGAATAAAACTATTTCAATCAAGTCAGCGAATCTGTTAGAGCAACAGTTGCAGATTATCGGTAATATTTATTGGTAATTTGGTTTATGTACAATTGTACATCAAAAGAAAAGAGTATCAATAATCAATATGCATCATTTGAACATAGAAAATTGTTAAACTAGCTGCAACAGTTTTAAAATTACTTTTAGCAATACCGGAATGCATTTTTGCTTTTATGTAATGCAAAATTTCTCAATAACTTGTAAATACAGTAATAACAACGGAATTAAAAATAGCAAGATCATAATATTATGTTCTTACAGTGCAGTATATTTAAAATGATTTCTTCCAATGGCTTCTAATTTGCTAAAAAAAGCGAAAATCTGTTAAATTAAGAAGCAATACTCAGTACATGAGCAATAATAACGAGAATAAGAAAGCCTTTTATTACCTTTTAAATGCTGAAATTTACACTTTTTCTCGTGTTCCTTTTCTTCTTCTCGTGGGCCTTTAAAACTACAACCAAACATCGCAAATGGACAGCGAAGAATAGACCCAGGACATCTGAAACGTGTCAATACAAAATTTAAAAAAATACCACGTAACACGATCCAAAACCAAAATATAAATAAAACGAGACACTACCGTACTTTTGACAGCTTTGACACATTCAAACATTTGAGCCAACTTTCTCGATGCCGAAACATAAGTAGAATTTTGGAAACCTTATCAAGATAAAATTGCAAGCTGTCCAAAACAGCAATTAATATGTATCAAATAAAAGCAAACAAAACGCTGTATTGGTCGCAGAAATAGGCAAGCATACTCATAGCCAAGGTCATTTCACAAAACTTAATCCATTTTCGACTAAATACATGTAATAAAAGCATAAAGGCAGAACGTTGAAACGTAACATCGAAATAAGAGCCCTCGTGTAGAGCTCAAGAGGCTCTTGCATTGGTTGAAAATCGTCGAATTTTTGTTCGAATTTTCGTCACCAAAGCCAAATCAAGGGTTTGAATGTCGCAGGAATCAATACAAATCATCAGCAAATACACCTACGCTGAAGGATTACCTTTCCTTTAAATGTGCGGATAATTCCGATCTAGGTAGTGTCAGCTTACACAGCTCTGTGTTGGGACAATGTACAACAAGCTTGTCAACCAGTTTTCGCATTACCAAACTCGACTGCCAGCAATCATTAGCACTGAAAAACAAGTTGCAAATTTACTATTAACGTAAATAAATACAATTGGAAGACAATGTCTTGCAAGCAACAAGATATGTAATGTGCATGGCAATGTTAGCACTAGTAAACGTCATATATTTTTGTCAAATTTTTGTATATGACATATAGGACTCTACTGAGAAATGATGACATCTTTATAGATCATCAATTATTTACAAGCAAATTTGTAGCAGCTGAAAAAGTGAGAAAAGAGCAAAATAAACCATCAACATTCAACAGACATCGTTAATTTGTTTATAATGGCGTAGAACGCCGAAAGTGGGCGGAGTTATTTCGAGACACAGGAGCCGAAAAAATTTCTAACTTTCTTAATGATGGTTTTCCGAAAAAAATGTCTGTGTACATCGTGGATTTTGTCAGGTGATCTGGAAAAACAATTTATATGCAGCTTACCGGTACTAATAATTACGGTCTTATGTGAAAAATTCGGTTACGGTTGCAGCACTACCGGGTTGTTCCATCCATTACTAATGAGGTTGGGAACTTGAAGGTTGCGAATTCAATTCAAAAATTGTGTTCGGTGGTCTAGAGCCACTACTTTGAAAAGTAACACCTTACCTAAAATTTAATTCTTTCCGGTCAATCGGGCACATTTTTTTAATACGAACGTAATTTTTTAAGCAGATCGAACAGTAAGTGTGGCCACATTTGGTATCAAACGGATCGACAAATGGTTGGAGACAAATATCGCATTGAAGATCGTCATCTACTTCCTATAAAAATAGTAATAAATTGAAAGCAAGCGGCGGCATAGCTTTATTGGTAGGGCGTAGAGTTTGTTACCGAGAGGTTTCCAGCTAATGGTTCAATTCCCGAACTGATCATTATTGTGAACTAAAAACGTCGGGTGAAGCTCAAGAAAAAGTGGTAATTGCGACGTTCAACTCAAAACTAAATGTACAGAAATCTAAGGTCTACTAACCCAAAGCAGAGCTGTATGATCGACGTAGCACACCCTACTCCTTAGACAAACGAAACCATGCGTAGAATGATCCGGGAAATAACTCGGAAAAATAAGAACGGCTAGCCACTACTTTTAACCAATTGTAAAATTAAATTTGAAAACTTAGCAGGGCAATTTAACAAAACACAACACTAAATTCTCTACATTACCTCCACATAATCGTATTCATGATTTTCACTTATTCTGTGGTGTTGGCCACATAATTTGCACAGCGGATACGCATTCGCAAACGACTGGGCTCGAGCGATTGCAGCCTTTGTTGAAGCTTCTCGATTTTCTTCCCCAACCCTATCCCTTGTTGATGGTGGAGTTGAAGGGCTAGGAGTTTCTGCAGACGTTTCGGCGGGGATATGGCGGGTCGATTCTGAAAGTAATCGAAACACGTTTTAAAGCAGCTCTATTAAGGTTTGGTTACGCTTCTAATGGCAAAAAAATCTAGTTTTTATGCAACTAGTTAGCAATCTAAATTAGACCACTATCTAGTTCTTAATCGAGCGCTAGCTCATTCGCCTCTAAAATGGAAAGTCGAGATTCGTATGTTGTGCTGGTTAAATTGGACACAGTGCTGCCAACGGCTCGCCATCGCTGCAACATTTCTTGAAAACTGTGTCACCGCAGGCGGAATCCCAGAGAACTCATTACACGCATTCGGTCTAATACAGCAAAACAAAGATATGATTTTACCAGGTTCTTTTCTTTCACTTTCAGATTGAGAACAGGATTTTGAATGGCGATTTCTTTTCGATTTTTTCACTCGACGATTCGTAGGCTCAGAAGCCACAGTGGTAATGCTGGCATTTCTCGATGTTGGAGTCTCATAAATTTCATCTCTTGAATTTAATCGGTTTGGGGTCGACCTATTGAATGGAATATTGTCTCTGTCTTCAATCAGCGTTGGTTCAGAGTGATGCCTGGAGTGCATTGGTGAATGGTAATAATCTGCATAATGGTCAGCGTGGATAGGTCGTTGATGGTTTCGAGAGACTTGACCTTCATAATTAGTATCAGCATGCCTATTATGTTGGTCCGCTGAGCGCGGCAGATTTGGGGCAGTGTGGTAATGAGGGCTTGGGTTCGGGCCTTGGTAGTTTCTCACCCTTCCAACAGCGACAAAACCGACAGCGCCCTTATTGTTTGTAACTTCGAGTATGTCGCTACTTATGCGCGGGGCAGTGTTCTTTTCGTAACTGGGCGGGGGTGGCCTAGGTGTGATGTCTACATCGGTATAATAGAACACCGTATCTTCATGCTTAGAATTGCGATGTCTTGCTGAATGAGAATGATCCATTTGCATGCAAAGTTGATCGCAGCTTTCACAGAGTTCAAGTATATCAATCCATACCACAGATAAACTACGGTACAATATTCTGTTGAATAAAACGAGTAAAAACACTGTAAAAAATGACAGAGCTTCTCGATCATAAATCTCTCAAAATCAGATGTTCATATTCTAGTAAATGCACACAGACAAAGAACCAATATACTTATTAGCCTGACAAACTAAATTATAATCATCCAAAAATTGTTACTATAGTATGGTTTTGAAACTTGATAACAATCTTGACATCGTGTATCTGAAAACAATTTCTTAATCGTTCGTCCGCATGAACCAGGCACTCCGCGCGTTCCTAGCCACACCAATGCAGAGCACCCTTTTTGGGGTACTGTGCGCTAAGTTTTTCGTCAGGCTAGGCCACCATACCGGGTAGACTGTTTGCCCCAATGAGAAATAAGCGTGTCTTTCCCACGAACACAACGCGTTGCCAGTTGTTTGCCAAAATTTCAGGGAATTTCTAAACGATGTTTGCCAAAAACCCCTTCAATTACAAAACAGAAATCTATTACACCGATTAGTAATTGTTTTAACAGCAGAAAGCATGAAGTAAAAAGTAAACAATAAAATTAAGACGAACAAGAACAAAAATAGTACATGATTGTATGTAATAAAAACCACACCATTTATTTATAAATTCGATATTTTCTTGGATTTTTAGATCTTGTCTGAGCAAATCTCAATCGGTGATACAGTTGCTTGCATTGCAATAAAACCAAAAAACAACAATTCATTCTTGATCGATAAAACTTGTTCATACTCAAATTTCATCATTTTGTGGCGTTCCCTCGTGAATTCAAAATACAAAGCGTTTTCAAGACATCAATCTACTAGTCACAACGCAATTCTAATTAGCCATTAACATAAAAAAATCTCAGTTTAAGTCCTTCCCGATAAAACCACTTCGTTCTATTGTTCTTTAATCTTCCGTAACAAACCAATCTTCAACGATCAATAGAATGTTAAAGTAGTCAACCGTGATCGTTGTTCCTTTTTTAGATTCCTCTTTCTCATGCACTACATATGTTGCTAAACATTGGAAATACACAACGATGCGTTTGTGCCTCCGAATCCAAACGAATTAGTCAGAGCAACACGCCTAAAAATAATAACTGGGTTTCAAACAAAATTCTACTGAAGGACTTATAGCAACATATTTTTATTGCAGAAAGCCGATAAAAGTTGTTAGCATTTTCCAACCAAATCCGAAAAACTTGTTTCTAGTTCCAAAATGTTACAAAAATACCGATAATATTCAACTAATACAGCAAACTCTAAAATAGCTTAATCTTTTGAGATTGTAAACGACGGACCTTTTACATCGTAAGAGATAAGGCAGCAAGAACGCCAAATGCAAAGAATACCATATAAGCGACTTTATATACGTATCATTGTGTGCAAGCACAAATGAAAATGAGCCACTTGCTTCTCTGAAGTCCAATTTTGTTTCACAATCGGTACATAATTCAAATCCATATCTGGCTCTGTACGGTCCAAATTCAACGTTGGCGGTAAGATACCATGGTAACATGCAAGCACAGTAAATGCTGCTTCAATGGCTCCAGCAGCACCTGGAAAAGTAACCAAAGTTTAGGTTGCATCACATTCCTCCGATTAAGGTGGTCCAAGCTACGTAAACAAAAGTACTGTCATTGCCTTAAAAGAAGTAAAATTAGGAAAAATTCTGTTTCGAGATAGGCCTAGTAGGATTCTCTATGCAAACGCGAAGTTTATAGGCGTTTTTATTATTGTTAGCAGGCTCTGACCTAGCGTCATCAAGCTTTTTGTTTGGTTCGCAACACAAACACAAAAGCGAAGATCTATGGGATGAAGACTCTCTTTGCCTTCGCCTGTTATGCTCTAGAACAATCTCAGCCAATGGTTTTAAGTCATCATTACTCTCAAGAGCATTTCTACGGTCAAACAGTTGATGTATAACACTACTAAAAAATAGTGTAGTACGAGATCTCGTATGCTGTGTAATGGTAGAGCGATACAAGAAGCTACATTAAAATTAAACTAAATTAAAATAGCAATATTAGACCTTAAGTACTGTAGAAAAATTAAGAGCAAATAGGTTTTTAGATATCAATATTGAGGTAAATTTAACAAATACAAACTACAGAAACTTTAAAACATGTTTGGTTATTTAACAGGCAAACTCGCAAATAATCTAAAAACCTAAATATAGTGGGAAAAAAGACTACATACCAACCCATTTGGAACAAAACATAAGAAAACAATAGTTTATTGTTTGAACTTTTTACAAAGCAACACACACCTAATAGGTGACCAATTGCTCCCTTTGTCGATGATACAGCTAAGCTGTACGCATGATCGCCGAATAACTTTTTAATTGCGTTGCTTTCAATTGCATCGCCAAGAGGCGTTGAAGTGGCATGGGCATTTATGTAACCAATTTCATTCATATCAACTCCAGCATGTCTCAAAGCGGATTTCATGCTCAAGATAGCACCTCTTCCTGAAACGAAATTGCAGAAGTACCACAAAATGGATATCTAAACAACATATCCCTAAACTATGCTCTGCGCATCTGTGTTTATTAAGAATTCGTTTGTTAAGCGGCGCGTAGATAAGGTAGTAGATAGTGATTTGGTGGCTGAAAAGTTGCTGGATTGTGTTTCAGTTTCGAACAGTCATTCATTGCATAATTAGGTCCTTGAAAAAACACTCCATACGTATATTTCATTATAGGGCCCAAGCAGTCTACCCGTAGTAGTGAACAACTTTTAAAAAATATTTTCGAACAGAACCACCAACCCCCCCCCCCCCCAAAAAAAAAGGAGAAGAACCGTACCAAGACCAAAAGATTGTACTGAAGACCAAAATTTCTCTTCTAAAGTAAAATAGCAAAGATTGGCTACGGCTTAAAAATACTAAACAAAATTCGCTACCATCTTCAGCAGGAGCTGTAAAATGAAACGCATCAGCAGACAAGCCATAACCAAGAATCCGACCATATATTTTTGCGCCTCTCTGCAAAGCATGATTCTCTTCTTCCAAAACTAAAACCGCAGCGCCTTCGCCCATCACGAACCCATCTCTACGAATATAAAAAGAATCTACGCATTGGTCAAAATTTCTCCGCTGCAAAGAGTATCAGGAGATCGAGCCAGTTCAACTGACCGCGACAAACTGACCGCAAACAAACTGACCGCGACCCAACGGTTTCGTCACAGTGATTTCGTCACAAAGTGAGGGATTGGGCAAGATGGCTCTGGGGATAGTAAAATATGCTTATGATCGCTCTTCTCAGCTAATCGGCGTCATTTGTTCGCGGTCAGTTGTCGTGAACCCTCAGGAGATTATCATGATATTGTGGAGCAGGGTATGAGCCTATAATTTCGATTTGCAATACCAATTAAGCGTCCGTCAAGTGTTGATATGAATGTGTTTCTTTGTTTCTCCATAACTATTCAAATCAAACTAAAAATTGTGCCTTACAATACAGTTCAAACGTGTTTAAAAAAGGTACACAGATAAGCATTAAGCAATTGGGCCAAACAGAAGTTACAGAGGGTACATTTCTTCATCTATCTTTTAGACAGAAAGATAAAAAAATAGCTAGCGTACAAACCTGTCAGGATGAAATGGCCTTGATGCTTGTTTTGGGTTGTCGTTATACTTTGTACTCAAAGCTCTAGCTCGAGCAAATCCAGCAAAACCCAGTGGCGTAAGGCCAGCCTCAGCTCCACCAGCTACCATTACATCACAATCGCCATGCAGTATCAATCGAGTAGCATCGCCGATAGAATGTGCTCCTATACAAAAAAACTTCAATAACAGAATGTAATGATGAAATTTTTCAAGGCTACAGGCTGAATAATCATTGTCACTATTAAAGCGATTAACTTGGCAGCATTGGTACAAAAATCGCTTTTGAGATATAGCAAGTAATTACTAGAATAGATATTAATTACCAGTATATAGTGTAACCGTATAGTGTATATTGTATAATGAAAGAAAATGGTTTGAAATCCAATCAAAACGACAATAATTTTTTGACCACTTGCAATGCCATATAAAGCTGATGCAAACTCAGGTACATAGCTAATCAAAACCATTGTACTCAAAGCAGTAAAATATATGGTAATGGCGATCTACGACTTATGCGCAAGACAAAAGTTCCAAAGACATAAGGGCGCAGACAAGACATAAATTGCAACAAGTAAAAATTGAAAAAAAAAAGATTTCTCTTAACTCTGGGTAATGACTGCTACTAGTACACGTGCATTTGCTTCGCAGCAGGACAACAGACTAATTACTATTGTTTGCTTAACAGATTAAGTGCAACCGTAAAATGATTGAGTTTGAAAACAAACGCTGATCTGATCCGCGTTTTTTATTTTTTTGAAACAAAAAATTTTGAAACCCAACTTACGTTTTAACAAAACTCGAACTCAAAACTTGACTTTCAAAAATTTAATAAAATACTCACTAAAAAATTATCAAGTTCGTTTCTTCGATTATATAATTATTTTCCGAAGCACGAAAATGTTAGCGCATAATGCCGATTAATGTCCCTGCGCCCTTATGTCGGGTTTCGTGGTAATGGGGCTAAACCTAGTACCAATCCAATATTAAACTAAAAGTCATTTACCGTATTTTTCGGCCCTTAAGGTGCACTTGAAATTTCTAATCAATTTAAGGTGCACTTTATGTATGGATCAGGTTATACTCTCTTTCTCTTCATGATTTAATTTAATGTGCCTTCTATAAGGAAATAAGCAATGAAGGCCGTCTATTGATACTGCGCTTCATACTCCAGAGCACCTTATAGTCTAAAAATATGGTAAGTTTTTTGACTTTTTTAAAGCTATATTGATAATACTGTCGAAAAGTATTTGCCGCAATCTAAACAGTTGACTCGCTAACAAAAATCAGCTTAATGGTAACACGTCTGTATATTATGCAACTCAAAAACTAAAATAGCAAACTGTATAAGCTAATCAATAGGGCAAGTTTCTGCAACTTTTTTTTACAGCTTCCAACTGCTTCCTAAACACTAAGAATGTATATATTGCAGCGTTTTAGGCTGTTTTTAGAAATTTTATTTTGCAACTTTTTTCGTTTCTACATGCAACTTTTTACTGCAATTTTTACTAAGTATGGCGCAAATTGTTAGTGCAATTTAAGTAGCATGCTATAAAACTAGATCAGCACAGTTCTATTGTTTTTGATTTGCATTTCAAAGAGCTATGTGACGAATTACCTGCGTCTCAATGTTATCTAGGACGCAACAGTTGGTTTACAACTTTGTGCATTCTGGAGCGAAGTTTTAGCATGCTGGGCAAACTGTTGGCAAAAGATCGCCATTTCTCCCCAAATAATGTTTGCTAGTATTTGGGGTTATAAGTAAATAAATCGCTTGAGTAAATCACGGTCGTTTAAAATGATTGTGCGTAAATGCAACTTTTCGCAACTTTTGTTAGAAATAAATGCAATTTTTTAGTGCAACAAAAACGTGTCCTACCAATCAATAATAGCAAAATCACATTTTTGAAAATTTGCATTACAAGGGTACAAATGAAATGTCTGAAAATAAACATGATGTAATAGGCCTACTGTTGCAACTGACAATTGCAGCTGTAATTTCACAAACATTTTATCTACTGTATTTCCATCATACCTGTAGTGCAAGCAGTAGATGTGCAATGATTTGGACCATATAAGCTGTGTTTGATACTGATGAGCCCTGCAGCCATATTGACCAATATGCGAGGAATGAAAAACGGACTGACAGCTCGATAGCCTTTGTTGTGAACTTTCAGGGTTGTTTCAGCAACATGATCCAAATCGAACAATCCTACTCCTAAACAAACCCCTGTAAATACAAACGAGTGACAGCTTTTGCAAGGAAGGATAACAAATACATGAACAAACATGACACATTGCGATGAAAGCATTTGATTGTACTTGGTAGAAGTAAATTCAAACACTTAGATCTTGGCCGACTGTTTGGCAAAACTATAAATGCGACAATGAAGCCATCATTATTACGTATAAAACCACATTATGCTTAACTAATCAAAAAATCAAAACTTAGAATATTGTGTCACAAAATTAAAAAATGGCTTTAATTTAAATAAACGATAAAATCAGATACGTGCAGTTACAAAAAGTAAGCTCATATATTAAAGATTGTTAAAAACTGCAGAAATACAGCTTTAACCTGTAACTATCAACTTGCAACCATTCTTCAAAATATAATCACTGACAGCCCAGGGTACTGAAATTTCAAAGCAAAACTTAATTTTTTATGAGATTTTAACAACCTGTTCTTTGTTTTTGAATATCAGTTTTAGGGCTCCACTTCGCATCAGCTATAGCTTCATTTGCAGCAGCACAAGCAAAAGCAGTGGCCAATGAAACTTCTCTTTTGGCAACTCCATTAAACTCATTGACATTTGAACCTATAAAAAACAAATAAAGCCTGTTCTAATACAAATGATAATGTATTAACATAAACATTGTTCAAATGTCAATAAATTGTACATACATAAATCTTTGTTTGTCTAGGCCAGCAGACAAAAAAATAATCTTGTGGTCTTTGTTGAAGTCAAGCTCCCAAATGCCCATCTGTATACCACATGCATTGGAGGCTTCGTAGCAGTGTTTCCTATAAGGCGTTAGTGGCTCTGCTTGCACCCAAAATATCAGTCATTCTACTATTGCTAACAATGAAGAAATTTAAAATGTGTTGGCCCACACCCATTAAAAATCAGCCAACAACTTTTAGGAGTGGGAAGATTAGGTACTTCCGATTATGTGCAGGGACCATTAGGCACAGAGACTATTATGTGCCATGACTTTTATGCCCAAGAGCAAAAAAAATTTTTTTTAAAACAAAATTTACAAATTGTTTTCAAAAAAAATTTTTTTTACTGCATGTTTGCAAAGTTTTTTTTTTGGAAAAGGCTTGGCGCACGTTCCGTGCGCGCAGACATTTTGTAATAAAGACTAAAAAAACTAACCCTAAGCCCTAACTCTAACCCAAACCCTAATCCTAGCCCTAACCCAAACCCTAACCTAAACTCTAACCCAAACCTATAACTGTAATAATCAAAATAAAAATCTCTGAAAACGAGTGACGTCACTGGAATCTCTGTTTATTTAACCGCGCACGTTCCGTGCGCCAAGTCACTTCGTTTTTTTTTATCTAAGCCACACATATGCAATCTTCAGCCAACGGTCTGAAATTCTACAGCACATGGGTACAAGTTGTTTGTGTAATCTTGACACACACAGCAAGCCACATGACGTTCCATGGTTATTTTAAGTCCACCCGTACCAAACAATACAGTACAAAGTTTTTCAGGAGCTAAGGATTCGTCTCCCAGCAGATTCCTATTTATGATCATTACACTTTGCAGCAAGTATAGTAAAAGCAATGTTTAAATGGATGTTTTCAAGTTTAATCATTACAATTTTGAAGTTTATAATTCAACTCACACTACTAAAATAAAACCATAATTTGAAGCAGTAAACAATCCTGTACAACTTCAAAAGTTCTTTATGCAATTCTGCAGAAGTTAACTGCAAGAATTTAAAATCGTTTTTACACTTAGTTATTTACAACAAGGGATAATGATTAAACTTACAAATATCAATTTATTTAAACATTGTTTTTACTAAATTTTTAACCAGCTCTAACGATCATAAATAGGAATCTGATGGGAGATGAATCCTCAGCTACTGAAAAACTTTGTACTGTATTGTTTGGTACAAGTAGACTAAAAATAACCACGAAATGTCACACGACTTGCTTCGTGTGCCAATACTACACATGCAACTCGTGTCCATGCGCCGCAAATTGCATATGTCTGGCTTGAAAAATAAAACTTTGTGAACATACAGTGAAAAAAAATTTTTTTTTTTTAAATAAAATAAAATAAAGGAAAACAAATTTTTTTGAAAAAAAATTTTTTTGAGCAAGTTTTTTTTGCTTTGGCGCATAATCGGCAGTGCTTAATCGTCGTGCACCTAAACATCTATACCTAATGGTCACAGTCCATTAAAAATGTTGATTTATTGATTAAAATCAACCTTCAAAAATCTATTATGGTTCCATACCTTTGCACTGTCTTTTTTTTTCTGAATGCAAAGTAGAGAAGCTGTGAATGCCAACTCAAATCCAAATCTATTATTTCAGTAGTAATGTTTCTACCTACTGGATGATCAATAAGTAAACGCAAACATTAGTATTATCAGATAGCTATCAATATCAAATCAGAATCAATCAAATCTTTCATTATATTTACAGTATTATGGCAAAGTGTGTAATGACTAATGAGTTTGCAGGGCCATCTTCTCACCATTGCATCCAAGCAACACAGTCCCTTTTAAAGAACTGCTGCATTGGTGGCAAGCCATTGTCAACACTGTGTTCGATTTGACTGGCCTGAGGTTAGAACCTCAGATCTCCCGCTCTAGAGAAAAACGAATTACTGTTTGACCAACCTATAGTCTTGAATTTATATGTGAAGTAACATACCCAAACTAAGACTTAACAATAATGTTATATACCAGAAGGCTGCTTTCTATGTAATAACAACATCATACCTCGAGGAACTGAGGCAGCAACTTGACAAGGAATGTTGTCTACCGTGTCAATAACATGTTTAGAAACCCCACATTTTCCTTCAATCAGTTGATGCCAAGCATAGTCAGTTGTGCAACCAAGTGGTGATACAATTCCAATGCCTTTAAAAACATGTCCAATTGACCAAGTGCAAGAATTATAAGTTATAAACATACAATATAAACCACTTCTTAAATTATTCCTATAACTGATAGTTATACATTACAATTACTTCCAGCTTAAATCATACACCAAAAAATTTACCAATAGCGGTAGAACTTTTGTATCTAAATTCATAATTTTTTATTTAGAATCAATAACGCTACATCTAGGCAGTGCAAAACTAGTCACTAATACAGAGCAGCGCAGTGTTGCACTGAGTCATAAAATGTCATTTGGAGGCTTTTACTCAGTGCAAACCTATTAGCGTTAGGCTATACTGGTTGATACCAGTGTTTCCACTAGGCCGATTTTTTTCAGCAAATCAGTGATTTGTTGGAGCAAGGGAAAATGATTTTTTGTAATATAGTAAACATAGCTTTAGAAAATTCGACAAATTTGTGGAAATATGACATTTGGTATACTTTAAAACTGGATTAGTTCGAAATTTAGGGCACATAAACGTTTTTTTAGAGCTTTGGGCACAATTGTTTCAAGAAAATTTGGGCACTCACCGATTAGGCATAAAGCTAGAGGGAACACAGGCTGATACTACATCATAGCAGATTGAACACTGAAATTAGCAAAAGCACTACGACAAAAATACCAGAAAATCTGGCTATTGTAAATACTCAGTACCAGTACTGACCTGTTACAACCACACAACGATTTAAGCTTGAATATGAAGAATAACAACAGCTCAAATGTGCAGTCTTGACTTGAAAGCGCACATCATGTTGTATTGTTCTTAATAGACCTACTGCATTGCGTAAATACAAAGCAATAATTGCAACCATCTGATTGTAAGCCCCTCAGTACTGCTTCCTAACAGTAACATCTTGGCAGCCTACTCGCCTAAGTCACTAAACCTGTGTCTTAGCCCTGAACCTGCTAATCTATAATGGTCTGCTGGTTGAGCTTTTAACTGTTTAGCTTATGCTATTCAATAATACTCTAAGACTTACTATTGCATACACTGGCAAAATTTGAACTTTAAGTTTGTTAAATAAAAATGTTATAAACCACCTCATATCAGATATTATCAAGCAGATATTATTGATCTACTCTAACTCATTCTCATCTTCAACAGCTTGCATTTTCATCAGATTATCTCAGAAAGAGTCAAATCTGTTACACTTACCATTTGATGAAGTTTTACAATCCAAGTTAATCTCTCTCTGTAGAATGCTGAACCAATTGGAACAACTAGATGTCAATGAAGCCCTTTTTTTTCTAAGGAACTGCTTTGTAATTCCAAAGCTTACTTATGTGCTGAAAGCATTTGCTTTGTTTGGATCTGCTATTTTAGAGCAGCATAACTCAGAGATTCAAAATGCAGAGAAGACTTTAAATCACCAGCTGACCACTCGCTTATGGGAACGAAGTTCTCTTCCAGTTAAGTAAGAAGGGCTTGGTATACAATCTGCGAAGGATGTGGCTTTGCCTGCTTTTCTTCCTTCAATGTTTTCCTGCTACACAAACTTGCCCAACTGCTTTCATTTGGTTTCAGATAACCAGGATTTTAGTTTGCTTTGAGGCCTTTCTTTGCGAACATAAAAATCTGGTACAACCTTGTCTCCACCCCATCCACAGAGGCAAAAATTATGGGATCTTCCATTGTGTAACATCAGATTGACTCGTTTGATAGAAACCTCTAGCTTATCTTTGGAAAAGTCACGTTTCTTGGCTTTATCTGCACCGCATGCATCTCATTGGCTAAACGTACCACCAATCCCTCACTTGGTTGAAAAATGGATAACTCTTCTTTTAAAACTGCAAGTGCTCTCCGTTTGGGTTCACCCTTGTACCATCCTCATCATTACATCTGTTGCACTAAGGTGGATTCCAGCGGAGTGCATGATCTCAGCTGTAAGAAGAGTCCTGGAAGATTCTCCACACACTCACACGTGAACAACTTGATTAAGAGAGCATTGGAGTCAACCCAAGTTCCTACGATTTTGGAACGGCAAGGTGTATCTTGCTCAGATGGGAAAAGGCCAGATGGAAGAGAATTTTTTCTTAGAGAATGGGAAAGTGTATGGTGTGGGACTTTACATGCAGCAACACGTTTTCCCCTAGCTACTTTGATGCCTCATCCAATCTTTCTAGAAAAGTGGCAGAACGAGCAGAGCTGGCAAAACTGATAAAGTATGCACAGCTAGAACGTGACTTTTGAGAGTGTTCCCAAATGCATAAAAACAATGGGCCCATGGGGAACAAAATGGTACGAAATTTGTTCAAGAGGTTGGCAGGAGAATTTCAGTGGAGTCTAGCGAACCCAGGTCGACTGTTTTCCTAATGCAAGCTATTGGAAAGGCAGCCAAAAGAGGAAATACTACTAGTGTTTTGGAAACTGTTTGTAAGGGTCAACATTTGGAAGAGATATACTATTTGTCAGCTATAGTCTTCTCCCTATATTTGTTTGTTTTAAATAGTGATGTGCAGTAGTAGTAGTTTGTTGGAACACAGATAATTATCGTTAGTCATGTTTCGGGCAGTACTTGATTAGTTATGGAGTTTGGTTGGCCAGTATGAATATGTATGTATTTTGCAATTGCTTTTAATAGTTCAGTTTGCATGCTGTTTGCTGGGTCTTGTTTTAATTCATAATAGGTGAGATGCATGCCAGTAGGTGAAGTTTAAAGTTTTTATGTAGCTATGTCTTAGACTAACAATATATTTTGTTTTTCATATTTTTACATGACATAAGGGCGCAGAGACATAAATCTACAATCTGCACAAACATTTTTGTGCTTACAATAGAGCAAGAAAATAAAAGATTTGATTTTGCTTCGCAGCGAAACAAAAGACAAATTATAATTGTTTGCTTAACAGATTAAGTACAACCGTTACATGACTGCGTTTGAAAACAGTGAAATGATTGTGTTTGAAAACATGTTACGTAAAGCAAATAAACTCACTAAAGTTAACAGTTTAAGGGTAGTGCTTTGTGCAATAATTGAGAACTGAAGGCAGGATGTGAATTTAAAAAATTTCTTTCGAAACTTAACTTTCAAAAATTAAACAAAATACTCATGAATCAAGTTCGTTTCTTTGATTACATAATTACTTCCGAAACACAAAAATATTGGCGCTCATTGCAGATTTACGTCTCTGCGCCCATAGGTTGTAGATTGTTTTTAGACCAATCTCCAAACTTAAGCTGTTTTTCACGACTTACGCAATTTACTGCATCAAAATTTAAACAGCGTAAATTGTGGAAAACCACCAACGATCGTTAAAACAGCGTCAACTGTTGAAACAACTTTATTTTTGTGGCAATTTAAAAAAGTTGTTAAATTAATTTTCCATTAACTATGATTTTCACAATTTTTTTTCGACAATTCTCGTCCGCAGCGCAATAAAACAGCATTATTCATGAAACAAAAACAATTAGTTTGTTTATTTTTTGTATCATATTTTCCAATCAAATTATTATACTTACTGTATCATGCCGAAGTGTGTAACGAGTTTGCAGGTCCCATTTCTGCAGCATTGCGCCTGCGGGCAAAACAGCTCTTTTTGAAAAAATGCAGCAGCAGTGACGAGCCATTGGCAACACTGCGTCCCATTCGACTGATCCGAGATTTGAACTGCAGACCTCCAGCTGTAGAGATGAATATGCTACCGCTCGACCAACTGGTATAGTTGTCGATAATTTTCTATTAACTATAATTTTCACATTTTCAATTAATTAATATTTGACACTTGTCGTACTCAGCACAAAAAAAATTAAACAGCCTGCATTGTTGATACAAACAATTAGTTTATTTTTTGTTGCATATTTTGGAGTTGTAATTTTAATTTTCTACTAACTTTGACATTCACATTTTTTTATTTTTCCGCACTTCTCGTATGAAAAAACAAACAGTGTTAATCGTAAAAACAAACAATTTGTTTTTTGAAGCGAATTTTATTAACTCAAATCTTTAATTACGGTATAGTCTCTGTATAATGCCAAAGCATGTAACGAGTTTGCATGACCCATCTCCGGGTCATTGCGCCCAGCCAACACAGCTTCTTTTTAAGAAATGTCACAGCAGTGGTGAAGCATTAGCAACACTATGTCCAATTTCAACCACGGACCTCCCGCTCCAGAGATGAACGCATTACCGCTCGATCAACTTAGTAGTTAATTTTATTTTCTATTAAGTAGGACTTTCCGATTATCTATTTTTTGATACTTCTTGCACGCAGTGCAATAAGAAAAAACAGCGTGAATCATAAATACAAACAATTAGTTTGCTTTTGTGGTGGTGTGCGTATTGTTTTTTTAGAGCTTGATAGATTTGTTCTAAACGATCTTGTGTTAACAGTGTCATTAGCCCTAATGACTTCTCAGTGTGAAAAAATGAAAAATACATGAAGGTAAAATTATGATTGTTTACTGATGATTGAAATTTATCACATACTGGTAATCAAAAAATTACAAAAAGACCTAGTTTGATTGCATGATCCTTTAAAGTATTAAGACCTAAAATCCCACACGTGATGAAAAAATTGTAAAAAATGTTACATGTGATGAAAAAATTGTAAAAAATTGCTTCTTTTCAAATGATGATATCTTAAAAAGTTCAAGGTAAAATTTCACAGTTTTGGTATTGATCGAAGCAGAATTGTCTGCAGAATCATAAAATCAAAAATTATAATCAAATCATGCCCCATTGCCTAGTTTAATTATGTAATTCACTGGAATACGAAAATCTTAAGGCCCACAATGTTTTGTGTGTGAAAAAGAACAAGTCATAAAAAATGGACAATTTTCAAACAACGATATCTCAAAATTTTGTGGGTAAATTTTTACAGTTTTGGTGTTGATGAAAGCAGAGTTTAATGCAGAATTGGAAAATTATATCAAAACGGTTTCTTGTATGAACTTTGTTTGCTGAATTGATTGGAAGGAGAATACCCAAAATCCCCCCAAAATGAAAAAAATTGTCAATTTTCAAACAAAAAAATCTTGAAAAGTCCAAGGTAAAGATTTTTTTTGATCGAAGCCGAGTTTACCACCCAAGCGGAACATAATAGTCAGAACATGCCAAAATGTCTAGTATTTTTGCAACACGTAAAACAGCAAGATAGGCTAAACTCCCATTCATTTTTCCCACCACTTGATTTTATTGATTCATAAACAAACGATTACGTATTCGTAAAACAGTCGATTCTGAATTTGTAACCAGTGTTGAATTCGGAATCTTCCCAAAGTGAATTAGCTTTGCTGTGGCAAACCCATTGTTGCTTTTCATTGCTTTTTGTAATTTAGAAGTTGGGACAGTCAAATTTTGAATCCTATTTTTAACACTGATTGACATGCAGTCAATAGACTTCAAACTCATGAGTAGTTGAGTGTTCACAGGTTTTTAGTGTGGGTAAGAGCTCTCAGCTCTGGTAGCAAGACAAAATCATTGACTGGTTGATTCTGCAGTAGCCTGAGCAGTGAGTTAAGAATTTCAGATTCATAATTTGAAAATCTCTCTTATGGGATTGTAGTTATTATCACCCTACACCACACCCCAACCTATTCCTGTAAAGTACTGCTAGTTGTACTGTTTTAAGAGGAGCCATAATTTGACGTCAGTTTGTCAGTATACCAGTATCTTTTTCTCTTTATTCAGTTGGTTCTAGGTTATCTGCGCCCACATGACAGAACATACTAGTGAGGTCGTAAAGGCCATTCTCGTTCGCTAAAAGGTGCTAATGAACAAAAAAAACTTCCTAGACAAACTGCCATTACCGAACCGTATCGCCCAACACACGTTAAAACTACTCGCTCGAATTTCATTGCGAGATGTTCATAACCTGTGTTAGTACGTAACAAATATCGCATTGTGACATCAGATGCCTTTCTACTTCAAAATAATGCGTTCAAGCGTCTGGTATAAACCGCACTGCTATGGAAAAAGATACTATGAGCCATGCGTTTTTATTCTAAGCTTGCAAATTCCTTGACTGATAATAATTAGTTAATGAACAACAGAATTTAATTATATTTTTGGATCAATGTCAATAAAGAACAACTTTTTCCATACTACAACTTCTAAAATAACGTTAAGCGCCCATGAGGTTGTTGGTGGGCAAACTTATATGTAAACAGTAACTTTAGGTAATATTTTGCCGATTTTTAGTCTCAATTGTTCTTGATTTTTTAAAAATTTTGAGAGCATCAATGTCAATTTCAACGGCCATGTTTGTAACACTGTTTAAATTCTATTGCTCTGTCTGCTAAACTGAAGGTTTTCCCCTCCTTTTGCAGCATCGTAAAATTGCAAAAGAGAAAAAGCAAGCTTTTTTCAAGTTGAACAACTGCCAAAAAAATTTTTTTCAGTTGCTTGTGCAGAGCAGCAGCGCTCTAAAATCTAAGAATAATTGTAGTTGTGCTTGCAAACACAAGAACATCACCAAAGTTTTATCATTTTGAATCAGCACAAAACTTAGTTTCTTTCATTGATTTGAATTTTTTTCGTTTGTTTTTGATTTATTTTGCTGCCGAGCATTGCTTTTAATTTGTTCTTACATTTTGAGCAAAAATGAGCCTGGTGCTTTTAGAAAATTGTTCTTGTAAAAAGAGTGTATTTTTGTCAACTAGCGCAACTCAATATTTCTTTATCAGTTGAAACAGCAAAAGGTTTTTCATGCCAATTCGCTTTCTTCTTAGCAAGGTAATAGCACACATTGCAACGATTTTCATTCATTTTCAGCCAAAATTTGCTTTATTTATAAGTTTTCAACATTTCACCATTAAATTTCTGAACCAAAAAAGATTTCTCGCACGCTTAAAGAGTGCTTCAAAATCTTCGTTAAGTTGGCATGAAAATCGTGATGTTTTTTAACTCAAGTTATATCTCGCAATTGATCCAAGCAACTCAGCAAGCGAAAATGACATTACCCAAGCTATCAGAGCTTCAGATGCACGTGCAAAAATAACCTCTTTCTTTCAGTAAGTATTTCGTTTGGTAGCATCTCTTAAAAAATTCTTGTTATTAATGCGAACAAGAAAATTTCTGTCATGTGGGCCCTGGTTACAATAACAATAATAAATGAAAAAGGTGGTTTAAGGACGTAGTGCTTTTGCACCATCTGTCAATGAACTGTGAGCATTGACAACTTTTAACTTTAAGCAATGCTGGAAGCAATCATTACTGACTAAGGTATCTATACTGAATGGAAAAAGATACACTGACATCAAATTGTGGCTCTTCTTAAAAAAGTGGAACTACTTTACACTATTACAGGAATAGGTTGGCGTGAAACAGTGAGAGGTTAGGTGATAAAAACTACAATCACGTTAAAGAGATTTTCAAATTAAGAATCTGAAATTATTACCTCACTGCTCAGACAACAGTAGACTCAACCAGTCAATTAAATTTGTCATGCTCCCAGAGCTGAGAGCTACCGCCCACACTAAAAACCTATGGAGACTCATATGCCTAATTGACAGCAGGTTGATTAGTGTTCAGAATAGGAATCAAAATTTGAATATCCAAATAGTAAAAACACTTAAAACAACAAACAGTTCATCACAGCAAAGCAAATTAAGCAATATTAGTTACATAGGTTTTGCAATACTAATCTAGTAATATACTCCTTGAAGAACATTAGTACGCTCATTAATAACACTACTGTAGCACTACACTGAGATTTTATTTTACTTGTTTAGCTACTCTACACAATACTAGTCTACTCTTTTGCATCAATTCAAATACATGAATTTTAACTGCTAATGACTAAAGTTGCACATCAGGGTCATGTTTTACAGACTGACAGAGGTAGTCCAAAGCATTCCGAAAAGCATTTAGTGAGGTTGAGCAAACAACACGTTTACGTAATGCATTCCATTTGTTTATGACCCTAACTATGAAGAAGTTTTCCCTCAATTTAGTGTTTAGTGCACGCTCATGTAGTTTCAATTTGTGCCTCTGGCAGAGCAATGAGGTTTAGTGATGATGTACCGGGCGGTAGAAGAGGTTATCTGGCTATTTGACAAGTCAACATCATACTGTAGTAATATTTTACTTGGATTACGATAAGTCACTATGCAACCGGCAATATGATATTGCGGGTAAATCTAAAGCTTTCAGACAGTCATAAATAGGCCTACCATAGTTGGTAAAGATTGCTTCTAGCATTTTAACTTGTCAATGCTTAAATTTTAACTTGTCAATGCCCATTGACTCATGACTGATCGTGCAAAAGCACTAAGTGCTTAAACCACCTTTTTCACTTCTGATTTAGGTTTATTATTATTAGGAAGGCTTTATTTCACTGGAAAGTTTTATCTACTTCATTATTTATTCAGACTTAAATATAACACAAACTCAAATGCTTTCTCTAAACCTTTTCCCAAATCGAACCCTAACCCAAACCCTAACTTTAACCCCTAAAAAAGCAAATGAAAAAAAGCGCGGATTAATCTTTCTCATTTTCGTTTTATTCTCTTTAACTTGATAATTTTCGGTGAAATAGTCGCTACCAAATTACTATTCTGTATTAGTACTGGTAGTGTAGAGGCTAGTGTTCTCTACATATTTTCTCTTTTGGTTGGCCAATGACGAAGTACGAAAAAGATTAGCCAAAAGTAAAAGAGTCAGAAGTTTGATCACAGCGATCACAGTAACTTGCATTGAGTAGCCTAGGCTACAGTAAACAGTTTTGTGCCTGCTTCCATATATGTGTAGCTTAGGCTACCAACGCAAAACTTTCAGCCCACCGTGACCTACCGCGCTACCAGTACCCTGTTCTCAAGGTTATATTTGGATAGCTTACTCTGCAAGTCTACCTGTCTTCTCTAGGCCTACAAACACTAGTTTACCTCGCCTACCGACTACCGTACCACAGACCGCACCATAAATCTATGACTCGATAATCAATATCACTCAAGACACTCAAGATAATGATTTGGGGTAAGTGCTAAAACGCCAGTACATTTTGTTACGTCATGTTGGCCACTCATTCCATTGTAAAATTGTGTTTTCAGCTCCTTTTGATAGTTGATTGATTGATGTATCTTTATCTTCTTATCTCGAGAAAGCGACTATAATTGTTTGGGTGAATCAGCATTCTGCACCCGCTGGGGAGTTGACCATTTTCCGAGTTTTTCAGTTGACTTATCCTGTAAATTTGTTCTTTTTCGAAGTAGTAGTAGTAATAGCATTTATTCCTCAATCAAACATACACGCAAAAGTATAATAGTACTGCTCATGACGCAAAATAAAGGAATTAGTGTTGTGTTGATTGAGCAGGAAGCACCGAATAACCTTGCAGTTTTTAGAGCCAAGGTGCTTCCTGTCGCAGATACGGGTTTTGTTGTAAAAATCAAACTACAGTTAACGTTTTAGTTAATTTCAAAACAAAATACAAGCACACACACAAAAACAGCAAAACTTTCTGAACCAATTACTAGTAGTACAGTAATAGCGCCGGTAATTTGCAAAAAAAATAATAGCCAAATAACCGCATTAATAAAAATATTATAATGGTATAAACGTAACCTTGACAGCAAATGAATTGGCCTAAGTTACACAGTGCAAGTAATTGCGAAATTAAAACCAGAGGTAATCATCGTAAAACGTCTTATCCAAGGATGCAACAACGTGACCAAGATGCGTGTTAACCAGAGATCATGCGATCAGAGTTGCAAACGATCTTGTTGCTTTCTGTTTGACTGGAAAGACAAGTAGCCTAGGCTACAAAGAAAAAGGCTGTCTACGACTAGACGAGCATCTTGGCTCTTTTGTGGTCATCCTATACCATATTCCCATGTGCAATAAGTTTTATCTTTTACTTCTGGCTGTTATATTTGGATATGAAATAAACAAGAGTAGTTGTCTCGACCATGCTGACTACTGTAGAGGCCCGGTGCCACGGGGGGCATTCCGGGGCTGTGCCCCCCCAAATGACTGCTTGTGCCCGCCCAAACAAGAGTTGTGCCCCCCAAGGGAGGCTTGTGCCCTAAAGAAATTAACACGCTTGGTGCTATTGGAGTGCAAGTGCAATTAGGCCAAAATACTGGTTATCACGCTGGAATTCGTGAGCAAGAACTGTTTTATCGTAGATTTTGCAATAAACACCGTTTGTCTTTGTGGCCTCACCCCAAGATTCATAAAAATTCGCGCATATTTTGGGAGGTGTTACAAACGATAAAGTCTTTCTAACCCGGTCTTGTGATATGTGTCAGTTTGCCAAATCGTTTCTCGTTAAAGCTTAATTCTTAAATTTGAATATCTGCCAAGACTTGCCAATCCGAACCGTTTTGTGTTTTCTGCAGGGCGACGATGCGGAGTATTATAGCCAACTTCAATAACGTGTAGAAGAGCTATGCCAACTCTCCCAATCCCCGTTTCTTCTCACAACTAAGCACTTGATTTTCTTGATTTTTAATCGAATTTATTATTATATTGAATTAAAGAAAAATACAGAAAAAAAAAACAAAGTAGTCTCAAAATATGATGTAAGGGCCAGTTCAGGGCCTTTCTTCCAATCTACAAGACTGTCCCCTCACAGTCAATAGTCAAATCCATAAAACAAGAACGAAGAAGAAGGGATCGAAGGCATCGCAAAACGCAATTTACCCAAGTTAAGCAGCATTTAACACAAATCACCAAAAACTGACACTGTTCACTTCACTCATTTTTGTAACTACTCAGTTCTCAGGCTCCAAGCAGGTTTAAATAGTTCCAAGTAGTAAAAAACACGTGGCATCGCCTATATTGTCTAGCATCAAAGGCCACAAATTAAAAACAAAGGCTTTCAGCTGCCAGTCTTCACAATAATGCACAAAAAGAACATTCTAAACACAACGATTCTAAATACGGTCTAATTAGCCTTTGAAGGTCTTTGAAGATGCGCCTTTGAAGATGTGCTAATTAGCAGCTTATTTCTAACAAAGGATAATAATTACTCATTAATTTAACTTAAACACCGATTAGACAATAACAAATAATCTTTTCGATTTAAGTCACAAGATTGCGAAATCCAATAATTAATCAGACACAAATGCACAAACAAAGATTTAAAATTGGGTCTTCAGTCATTAGTTGAAAGCAGGGCAGATTATTTTTAATGATTTTAACAAAAGGAAGACCTTTTTTTTTTGGTCTTCACCTCAGAAGTCGTGAAAATTTGCACGATTTTTGGGATGAAGATCAGAATTTGTGGAAATTCGCGTATTGTTTGGAACGAAGACCTTTTTTTGTTGGTCTTCACCTCAGAATTCGTGGAAATTCGCGTTGAACACTTTCTTCGGTTGGTCCACACTCTTAAACACAAAAAAAATAAAAGTTTTCGTGCCCCCCAGTCACGCTGTTTTGGCGTTGGGCCTGCGACTATATCGTAGAAGCACATTTTTTGGTTATTAGAACAAGTTTGCCCAATATTATTGTCAATCCATAGACTCGATTAGTAAACTGGAAACTTACAGTTTTGTCTTTTTTTTTCTTTACGGTTCATTCGCGCTGCGAATATGTCCAATTGGTGCAATCAAATCAGTCGAATACGCGTGACCCCAAAAAACTTTGCAAAAAGAGCAAACTTTTTTTCAACACTCTTCTCTTTTTCTCTGCCCGCCTGGTTTCTGGTCTACTAATAAAGATTCTATGATCAATCAAACAAACTTGAAAATAACTGTTTATTTTTTATAAAACCGTCGTTTTGTTGTTGGGGACAAATAAAAACTCTCACTGGTACTTTACATTTGGTCGCAGCAGTCTTTAAAGTCATATTTCCAGAGGTGGAGTCGAGGACACAAGGCTCGAGGCCAAGGACACAAAAAAAATCCGAGGCCAAGGACAGCCTTTCCGAGGACAGACACTCTCGAGGCCAAGGACAGGAATGCTCGAGGCCAGGGCCAAGGACCAAGGACACAAGCGCAAGTGCTCTCCAAAAAAAAAAAAAAGTCTTCACAAAAATTTTTCAAGCGATCTCCACAAAAAAACGTTTTCTAAAAAATTTTTCAAGCGCTCCGCAAAATTTTAACAATTCAAAAAATAGTGCTGTCCTCGAGCCGAGGACAGGCCAATTTTCGAGGACTTGAGGCCTCGAGGCCAAGGCCAAGGACTTGACCTTCGAGGCCAAGGACTTCAAAATGTGTCCTCGAGGCCAAGGACGTCCTCGAGGACTCCACCTCTGCATATTTCTTTTGATGATAGGTAGGCCTGCAGCAATAGCAATAAGTTAAAAACGTGCCTTTTTTGTTGTTTAAGGCATCAAAAATAAATTAAAAATGCGGAAAGCTTTAAATCCATTCCAAAGATTCCACGCGACAATTTCTTGATCATTTAAAATTTTAAACGATTTTGAATTTCAAGCTCTGTGTTACTTTTGGTGGACACTGTTGATGACTCCGATTACGGGTGAAACAGACTGTATGGTTTAAAATTTTAATTTATGACGTGTACTGAGTTGTTATTCGCTCAGGCCTACGCCGTCGAGAACTTTTTTTGAATCGGTTGCATTCAAACTCCACCAATCTAGATATTTTAGATTACACCCTCCTATATTTCGTGCGATTGATCATTAAACAGTGGAAATAGCTACAATATTGCAACATGCAAACCAAAACCATTAACTACTTAACATGCCACCATTCAATGGGAAAATTTATCTATTTTTCACATGCGACAATGTCAAAAATCCGTAATAAAAATGAACGCAATTTTGAGCCGAGTAAAATACTTCCTCAATTCAACCCTGCCCCATTTAAGCTTACTTGAAAAAAGAAATTGCTGCTCGATCCCGTCTAATGAAACCAACCAACGTCTTTGTACATCTTTTATTCATGATGTGCAAGTATATTTCACAGATTTATTATTCTTCAAAATATTAAAACACTAGGTTCTTATCGTACTAAATACGCAAATTAACCTCTATGTACAAAAATTGGTTATTGCAAAAGTAATGAGCAAATAAATATCGCTCCAATCCAAAATACAGTATGGTACTACACATTTCGATAGCAAGCGTACTAGTCGCAACATAAAACAGAACGGAGGTGATTCAAATAAAATATAATCGCCAAAAACAGTTTTAATAATTTTTAGTGTTTCTGACTTAGAAATGGCTGTAGGGCTACCCAGTAATAGGCCAAAACGGGCTGAAAAACATGGGGTGCAAATTGGGATAGATGGGCCACTGTTGGTACGGGGGGGGGGGGGGGACAATCGAAATGAATTTCTTGACTGGCTTTTTTGGGGGAGTGGAATTCTGTCTATTGCATCATCATACCCATAAAGTCACAACTAATAACGAGAACAAAAGTTTATCTTGCATTGCACTAGAAATTAATTTTTAGCATTTCAAAGTTTGCTCCATTTGTGAAAACAACCAACGCAACATCAAAACACCTTTGCAAAAGCAACAACTACTGCAAAACAAAAAACACACTCATTTTGCAACCAACGAAACAATTCAAAGAACAGTAACTGCAAAAACGAAATCTCCTTCGACTTTCCTAATCAATTAAGCTACTAAACACTACAATTTTAATTCATGATAATTCAATGATTGATTGCATAACATAACACAATACAGCAACAAATTAAAAAAGTTCATGGTACTGGACTACTGCTTTTTATACTGCACAAAACACAAGAATCATTGTTACGGAAAAAAAAAAAAAATTCATAGTAGACTTAAAACACAGCGATTTTAGTTCAAAACTAAACAGCTCCGTAAAGAATTCGGACTTAGAAATAAAGTTGATTTTATTACGCAGTAGGTCGAAAAAAATATAGGTTTTTATCTCATTCAGCAAATTTTACTTTGGTCTAAAAAACACAACCACCGGGTAGCACAAGAAAATACCACTTCAATTAGAGCTAAAGAATTTCAAAATTAAGCAAAACCTCTTTGCAGTCTTGATTGCAGCTATCTCTGGTTTAATGAGCGAATGAACATCAAAATTTTAAGACAAGCACTAAGTACTGATAATTCTCCTTTATTTATTATTAATTTCTCGTGAACAATATCGTAAAAGAGGTTAAAGAACAAAAAGTAGAACTTGGTACGATAAACGTTGTTTATAAAGGCTATACGATCAACATTAAATTGAATTTCCACACTGTTGTATTAGACCAATCCTGAACACAAGCGTCGATTTTTCATCGCTTAGATTTTCGGTAAAAAAACAAAACTAGCGAACACACAAACACAGCTAGGTCAATATCGCTCGCCGGATACTGCAAATTATCTCACTAAATTCAGCGTAAAACATCAATTACCACTTTTCCGTAACGTATTCTTTGCAAAGGTTTCTAAAACAGAACGATCATACCATCATAACCGATGAGCTCTTAGAACTTGTAAGGGTGTTTTACGAACACTGCAAAGCAATTACATATACAAAATTAACAAGAAAAATATAAAAAAATTGATGAGTAAATTATAAGCGCAAATTAACAATTACTGACAATTCTCATTCACAATAAAAACAATAGGCAAAATAATATCGTGAAAGGATAAGAATGAATTTTAAGGAAGCTATTTCATTTTGAAACGCTCATCGTTAATACGAACATGGTTTCATATATATAAGCAATAAAGCATGCAGAACAATAAACATTTATCAGCTTTCTGGAGTAATTTCTATTTTCGCGTTGCAACTGCAATTTCACACCATAGGTTTTAAATAAAAACTGGAAAACACTGATTTTTGATATTCGCTTTTCAAAATTTTATATGGCACTTTAAAACTCTTCGCAAAATAAAAAGTTGACACTTTAAAACAGTTCGCAGGGACTAGCGAAAAACTTCATTCGATATAGTTCGGAACAGATAAACGCTTTCATCAAACCATCAATAATAAATACCATCAATCGACTGATATATTTCTCTACTTTTCAATATTTTTGCGGCGGTGATCCAACATCTAAAACAGAAAACTTTTTAAAAACCAGGCATGGAAAAATAGTCGAAAAACAACTCTTAATTTTTCGGCAGGCTACGATTAGATCTTTCAATAAAAGTTTTCAAATTATTGTCATAACATTTTTATTCACAAAGTCACGTAGGCCAGGAGACAGCGAAGGGATCTTGCAATTTTCCGGGAGCTGTCACCTATCCGCCGTCTCCAGTATCCACACTGTGGCTTTTAATGTTGAACACTAAGCTAAGAAGCTGTGAATATCTATTTTCATAGACATTGGTTTGACACGACCGGGAATGGACTGCGAGTCTACCTTTTCAGTAGTAGATGCTCTATCCATTCAACCAATAATCGGTTAAAAATAGCAGTAATGCACTATTTTTAAAACTTTGAGTACTATGCGGCGAAATCTAAGTAGAAAAATCTTCGAATAATTTCACAAAACCAAATTTCGAAATCCGATAGCATCTCTTCTAGTAACATACCGGTAGACGTGGGCGAAAACGGGCTGTTTACCGGTGAAATCGGGTACCGCGGCATCGACGATGGTGTAGCAGGAGATGGACTTGATACTGAATCGAATCGGTCCTTAAAATCGTCGTCATTGATCGTTACCGTTTCGAGACTCTTTTTCCAATACGCTCCCGGGTCCATTGCTGTCGCAGGATCTAAAAAAATATTTCAATCTATGCATGTCATCACAATATTAACTAGCTCCTGTTATCACAGTTTTTAGAAAAAAATTGATTAAAGTCCAAAAACCTAAATTTTTACAAAAATAAACATAGATTGCGTACAAATCAAGTATACGGAAAGACAATTTAACTTCTCGTTCCCTACTAATACGGTTTGACCTTTTTTGCAGGGTGATGTGACACTTGACTTTTCGAAAAAAGCTCCTCCTACTCTTCCTTTTGAAAGTATTTAATTAAAAAGTAGCTTGAAAAGTTTTAGGAAAGAATTTGAATAAAACAAACAAAATATCAAAGAGCCTGTTGTATTCTGTATTTTGTAAGTTATATGTCTGTATTTCTATTTCCCAAATCATTAAACATACTTTAGTTTGAAAAAAAAAGCTGCTTAAAAAATTGTGGTTAGATTGTTTTTGCGATAAATTCTTAATTCAGAAATTTTTTTACCTGGAGAGTAATATTCTCCAAACACGTCATCTTTGCGCAGATTGGGATAAAGATAATGGAGGTATTTGATGTCCTTCACCATGTCAGGCAAACTGCGAGCCTTTAGCTTCTGAATTGTGTCGGGTTCAAGATGACCAACCTCATTATGACCTAAATATAAAAAAGTGGCTGTTATTCTGACAAAAATTTAGTTCTTTCTGTATAAAAGTGCTACTAAGGTTATAAGCGGACCAAAAATTACGTTTTTAAACAGCCCCTAGTGCCTACGGCGTCATATGACACTACCAAGGCTGAAACTAAAAGAAAATTTAGCTTTATTGTAGTCGAAATCTTTTTACCAGTGAATTTGCTTCTTGTATAGCACGAGATTGACACTGCTCCTAATGTAGAATCACTGAAGCGGAACAGAAACATCCCGAGCTCTCGATTGAGAAGAAGTCGTTGGCATTCGCCCTTGCTGATGAAGCCTTTGATGAGTCTGAAACAGTCGTGCTTTCAAATACAAACACTGACTTCAACTTTTGAATCAAAAAACAAAAAAATGCGCGTGAAATCTTCTACCTAGGCTCGCTAGTGACAATGACTATTTTTGCCACAAACATAGCAAGGAAAAATTAAAACAAGTGTGAAAAGGAGATTGCAAAGCGTACGTCTTTCAGTTAAACAAGCAAAGCAATAAAAAAACTATCACTGAACAGAGGACCGGAAATTAAGACCCCGTACGCAGGCAGTTTTAAGTCGCTCATAGAAGATCCAACTGCATTTGACTTTTTACTTTTGCAGAAGTTCCCACGTGCAATCAAACTCACTTTTATTTTTCGTAACACTTGAAATTCAAGAGCAACGTCCTATTACAAAATGATTACACCACTAATTCAACGAAAATAAAGTGATGTTCAAAGATCCAGAGCATTTTTTGCAAAAACTTACAAATTTAGTCCATGCTATTGTTATGCCAGCCTTACTAGAAGCGGTAACTGCTTTACTAATTAGAAAAATTATTTACCCAGCATTCCAGTACTTCTTAACGTAGGGGCTTGAAACCAGTTCAATAATTTTGAACAACCATGTCCAAAAAGTAAAGTTCTGTCCTTGCAGATTGTCACGATTAAACTGTCGCCATTGGACAGTGACATTTCGTTCATCTTTGCCTACGAAAATTGTAAATCAACTTAACAAAATTAAGTAGGAGTGCCATAAAACTTCGGTTAAAAAGTTACAATTCAATGATTTTTACAGCATCAAAATGGCTTCAATACATTCTCCATCAATTTAGGTTGCTCGACGTAATCGAAAAGGGAGAGACCATGCTGTCCTTTTTCACGACACAGCAAACGAAAGAGTGATCGTGAAACCTACTGCATTTTTAGGGCCAAAAAGCGAATGAAAAATTCGATTTTACCTAGCAGTTTGACGGTTAAATAACGCCTAGCGTCTTCGTCTAAACCTCGCGGTTCTTTCTGTGCGCTCCCACTATCCCTGCAGTTTTTAATCCAGAACCAATGGAGTTCGTCCAGCAAAACATCCCAGCGCACTGTGTCGGGTACGTCGAACGCTCGTCGTGGAAACTGAAAAAAAAAAAAAAAAATTCGGAAAAACATGGAAAATCTGAAGGTTTTTCGCTCGCTTGCAGTTGAGTATAACGGAAGTCTTAGGCTTTATCGTTCTGCAAAAAAAACTTGAGTTCAAATTTTCTTATTTGAAGAAAAAAATGGCCGAAATGTCCCGGCAGATCCAACTAGCTTGGCAAATCCGGGCTTTTCATCACTTTGTTTGATAGTTTCACAAAACATTTAGTCAAAGCTGATTTAATTATCAGTTAATCTTTGAATTGTAGCAGTTGAAACTGTAAAGAAACTTACTGTTGAGAATGCGTTGTCCCAGAAAATAGTCGCTTGAGCATCTGCTTCTTGTTTTCCATGAGATATGACAACAATGGGAAGAGACATGGTCTAAAATAAATTTACTAACATTAGACTGCCGTAAAAAATGAACAGATTTCTATTTCTTTTTACTAATACCAACTTCATCGTGGCTATGTTTCGCTATGTTGCTATCAGCATGGCACGTATTTTGTTTATTTCCCAACCAAACATAATGACTAAAGCCTTTTTGCACAAACCGCATTATTTTAACGGTCGTGTGCATCACCGGGGATCAAATTTGATCTGCGGATCATCGATTTTATATCTCCTACACCAATGAACTATTTAGATAAAAAATAAACTGACTTTGCAAGTTCAGAGAAGCTATTATTGAAATTTTTTTTTCAGAAATTTGCCCGCAATTTGTTCCGATTTTCCCCGAAAAATTTTTTGTTAATTCTCGGATCAAAGTTTTAACCTTAGTTAGTACAATGGTGCATGCGACCCTAACAACAATGATGAAAAAAAAAAAAATAAATAAACAAACAAGTCGCGATCACATATTTGCTGTCTTGTAAATTTACCTGGGCAGTAACTGTGCATTCGGTGTTGGTTGGAAAGTGTAGCGTGATATCGGAGCGAAATATCATGCAGAATTTTTCCTCAGCAACACAATCAGCTCGACCTCTGTCACCACGCTGTCGCATACGGAGGCTCTACAATCGTAGGATGATTAATTTTACGAAGTGATTATTTCACCAGAAAATTTTAATTTAGACTTGGGCATGAAAATATTTCTTTGCACATTTTTGGATTTGGCTTGGATTAGAATCAATAAAAAACTAGGTAAAACTTTGCGGAAACAGCTATTTGAAAAATTAGGCAATAATTAGAACTCAAAAATTAAAATTGACTGAAATTTTGCAGTTTACTGCGAAATTTATAGTACAAAGAAGGTGGATCAAAAAAATAACATTACCTAATCGTTTTTCGACCGCCAAAATAAAGTAAAAAATAAGCATATATAATGCTATTTTGATTAAAAAGATAAGCTTAATCCAGCTTTACGCAGGTCACTTAATGGGCAATTTAAAAGCAATGTGCACTTCAAAATACATAGCCGAAATATAAGCCGCTTAATACAAAATCGACACGAAAAACTTGAAGACTCACCATATTTCTCATATGAACGTAGAGTTGACGAGTTTGTTCAATGTAATCAGCTTTGGCAACGTTGTTGACTATAGTGCCGGCTGGATGGCTGCGTAGAAATAGTCATTATGGTAAATAATAAAAATTGCAATCGCGCATGTAAACTTGTCAAAACCAGTAAAATGCATCTGCTTGTGAATGAAATCCAAAGCTGCATTCACACGGGCGACTTTTAGCTGCGAGAATCGGCAATTTGCTTTTTTTCTTTCTCAATTGTTCTCGTTTCTTTCTTTCTCGGTTTAAGAAAAAAGGCAAAATGCCGATTCTCGCAGCAAAAAGTCGTCCGCGTGAATGAAGCTTAACACTAACAAATATGTATATTAGTATAACTCTGCAAGACTAATGCGATTAAAAAAAATATTACAAAAAAGATCATGACTAAATTCATATTCGCAAACTTCGTTAAGTGGATCAAAAACGCTTCACAAAATCCTTAAAATTATTGTAAAAATAAAAAAAGCATCTCACTGATCAAGACAAGTAACTACATAATCTTTATCAAGAAGTAGTAGATCTTTATCAACTTTATATGTTTATCAACTGCATAATATTACGCCTATTCAAAATCACTTGGCACCGAGATCGCAAAGAATGATAGAAACAAATGGATTAAAACAGGAAGTGCCAGCGTAAATAAATGATACAATTTCTAAAAATTCTACGCGATTATTGATCGTTTAATTTAAAAACTTTGACAAATGTTTACCGCAAGAACCTGAAATCACAGATGAAAATAATTTTTTGCAGCACCTTAAATCAAAAATTAACATGTTACATTGTACAAAAACTTCGGCGGTTTTTTAATACATACTTGCTCTTTCAGTTTTGAATTAAGAAACAAAACAAAAAGATTGAAAAATATACCCCAGCTAGCACAAAGACGTAAAAAAATCAGGTTTGATGTACTAAGAAAAAAAAACAGCAATTCCAGCTTATATTCAACACAACGATTATTGAAAAATATCACGTTACTATGCAACGTTTATATGCAAAACAAATATATGCTCAAAACAGAAAATTTTCGACGAATTTTTTCACTTACATGTCTCCTTTTTTCGTTCCATCCAAAATGGAGCACGCTTCTTCTGCGTTTATCAGCCAAACTTTTGTATCAAAACGAAACTGAAAGAATTGAGTCACTGGTAAAAATAGTCAAAACCAACCTCGCTTTTACTACAAAACGAACTTTCGATTTCAGGTTGACATTTCATGACAAAGTTGCAACAGCTGTGCGGGTTGAAATGTTTTTGGCTGACGTTTTCCCTAATTACTAAGCAAATTTTTTTACATGGGGTAGACAAAACAAAAGAGTTATGTATTCTAGAATCTAGAATAATCGCTTCATTTTTAATTCCGGATTTTCAGAAGTGATACGAAATTAGTTTATGCTTTTTCTGTGAAATAACAACCTATTTTGTTTACATGCAAATAATTGTGTAGAAAAATGTCTCGTGTTTTTTCAGAATTTACGCTTATCTGTTAAAGAAAAACGAAACCCGATTTTTGATTAAAATTTCACCAGAATTTGATTCCAAAAATTATCCTAGTGCCCATTTCTACTTGCAGCCAAGCAAACACTTACTTGTTGACCCATCAAATGGCGTAGTTGACAGACGAATTTCTTGTCCTTCATTAAAACCTGCGGCGGTTGCTTTTCCACCAGAAGTGTACTGTAACGTAAGATTTTTGATCAAAGCTACAACAATAAGGTAAGATCCTTCTGGATGAAATTGTTGAGAAATTAATACAGAAATTATTAAATATAAGCTGCAGGAAGCAAAGTGTAGAGCAAAAATATTGCAATACGTCCAGTACCTTCAACAAATTCAGTAATTACTTAACGATAAAAGTTGTGAGTTTGATTTGTTTTAATTTTTATTCTTTCACTATATAGTTTAACTTAATAGTACAGTGCGTTCAGAAAGTCACTGTGCACCTTTCATTGTCTGCTTTATTTTTAGATAATCAGCGTTTTTCGTTTCTCGTATTTCGTCTTTGATGTTTTTTAAATGCACTTTTCGAGCGAGCAAACTTCAAACGTACACAATTTGACCTTGAAACCGAGCGTTTTAAATTTTTAAAAAAATTGTTTTAAAATTGCTTTAAAATTGCAGGTGCACAGTGACTTTCTGAACGCACTGTAATTGCTATCTATTTACATTATTCCAAATCTAAAAGTCTTAGGTTATTCTAAGTCAGTATGGCATTACACTATTTATTTTCCATCTTCTTGCAAAAAGAGAGCACAAGAAACTCAACGAAAGTCCAACTCTAAACCAATTTCCGCTTTCTCAGATTTTTGACTACAAGATGTAAAAACGTACGAAAAGTGAAGACTAAAAAAAGAAGGCCTCATTTTCGAGTCACAATAATCAAGCAAATTATTTTCAGCTGGTTCAAATCTAAGATAGTACAGTATTCAATTTAATTAATTTTCTGGTCGTAATTACTTTTTGACTAATTCTTGAATATTTCGTTCGTAAACTTGCTGCAAAGCCATCAGCTGCTGATGCTCTTGATTGGGGTCATTCGGGGTCAATTCCAGAAATCGCAACTTCATAATATGCTCCAGACACGTATTCAAAAACTGAGTGATAGGTTTACAGCTGCATAAACAATGTCAAGTTTAACAAAAGGCTAGGAAAAATAATTGATCAACAAAAAACGGCTGCAAGCCTTGAAGTTGTGTTTTTATGCTGATTAATATGCTTGAAAAGCTACTTTTGATAATACATAATTGTTACTTTTTTATTCTGAGTATAAGTTACATCATGTTTATGAATGATTATTGTACTTAGAAGCATTTTTTCATTTATTCCTGCCCTTAACATGGTTTGGGTAAAAGTTGTTAAATGATTACAAGGTCGAGTTGATTTGTGAATGGCTATTCGCGTTAAATACCAATTTCAAGGTCATTGCGTTTGCTAATTAAAATTCTATAGTGAGGTACTTTATGATTCACTATCAACAAGCGATGTTTTTAATTTTATATAATAATGTTTGTCACAAGTCAATAAAAATGCTTTAAAGTACCAAATTTGCGATTATAATGTGTGGTCCACTGGTCCCCATCTTTTCAGAATGATTTCGGAATTATTACATCATTTGCCAGTAAAACTACTTCTACGCAAATTCAAAGAAAAGGTTTATTGGCAAAATCAACTTGTTGACTTCGGCTTCAACTTGTCTGCGCCGCGATTTTAGTTTCCAGTCCAGATGCTATAATTAAAAAGTCTGTGGACCAACCTTGCAAACTAGGACAGCCATTTCAAAGCATCTAACGGGAAGTTATTCTACAGCATCACCAGTTAAATCCATTTAAATGATATTAACAGAAATAAAATCAGTATCAAATACGAGTTTAATGTGTGGTTTTCCAGCATTTGATGAAAAATAATCAAGAAAAGTTATCGCAACTATATCTTGATCTAAAACTGTATAAAGAAAAACAAAATGGCTTAAGAAGGTACTTTCAGTTGAAAGTGAAAATGGAGTAAGATCCGTTTGTAGTCCCTCCTAAGCATCATCAGCATTCAAAAACCAGAAAACAATTTAAAAAACACATGACCATCGAAAATTTGTTTACAGAAATGAAAATCAGTCCACTAGAAACGAAAAACTTTATACGATTGTACAAAGCAATTTAATTGGTAGACTGAATTCATGCTGAGGATGTTTTCGGAGGTTGAAAACGTGGAGCACCAGAATATCATACCACGAATCCTAACGATGAACGTGAACATTTCCACAACACTCAAAATCACCACACGGGCGAACACAGTTACATCCCGGTACGCACTTGTCATAAAATCGAATGCGTACAAGTTTATCTTTTGCACATTTTAGGTAGAAAATCATTTGCATATTTTTCGTTTTTTGTATATTCAAGCAGACAACTTGTTGACTTCGAGTGTTTAAATTTGTTAAAGTAACTAAAGAATACGCTCGTACGCTAGAGGTTGTACGCCAAGCGTGAACCGGGCTCAACTGGCATTCATAGGCCGCTTCCTACGCCCAACCATGCAGGTTGTCTCCACTATTCTTTCTCGGCAAACTGCGAGAAATATCATCAATTTCGGCTGCTAAACCAACTTCATTGATTAAAGTTTAATAAGGATAAGACTATTAATGCATTAGCATGAACAGACAAAAAAGAAAAATACGGTAAAACAGCGTACCAGTCTTCTAACTGATCGATATCAGCAGCATGTGGTATTCGTCGACCGTTTGATGCTTGCGCTTCCGTACGTTTCCACCATGCAATTAAGCCCTCTAGTTTTGTAACTAGCTTCGACAGCTGCCTTGAAAAGTTGTCGCGGTGACAAATGAAGATAATATGCTGCAAGAAAATAAAGTTTAAATTCTGTCTCGTGATAATTAAGGGGGGTTGAGGGATTGCGTGCCCAACGGAAGATTGAGATTAGAATCTGTTAATGATTATATACAGCAAGTGCCTAAAATGTAACCAACTTTTCAAACGAAACTGGTGTTTTTTCCAAGGTGACAAAAATTTGTGTATTACATCCTCATTAATACACACAACCAGTAGTACATTGCAGCTCATATTGTACAAGTTCACTATATGACTATTTATAACACCGTTTAAGGAAAATAAACCAATGTATAAAATCTGTGCTAATAATTAACTTGAAATAAGGAAATGGAAATCCAATACTTTAAAAAAATTGAAAACCTCTTGGCGCATTGTTGTAGTTTACCAAAGTTCAAATTTTATTCCATTGAAGTGCACAAGAGCAAGCAAAAAATTCGTTAACCAGATGTAGAAAAAATATTCTCACCTTTTTTTCTTGAACGAGAGCGTTGTACCTCTTGACAAGCGATTCCACTGTTGATCTGTTCGCGTTGTTCTGCAATGCTTGTGGATTGGCGAGGATCACCACTTAAAATATATACGTGAAAAATTTTAACTTTGCCATTTCTAGTCAATAGAACTTTTCAAAATCTAAGAGAATTGCTAAATATTTATCAATCAGGCTAGAAAACAACTTTATAACTGGCGTTCATGTGAGTATCTCGTATTTGAGCTCAAATCCAAAACCAAATGCGCCTGTTTCCACAACAAACCAAAGCATTTTTAATGATCTGATCATTCACTGTGCTGCTATTTAACAAAGGAATATCGATGCAAAACAAATGTTTTAAAGTGCAGTGCATGACAGACATGTGGTGTAACTCATGGGTATTGGATGGTTTATTTATTTTTTGACTTTATTATAAAGTGGAAAGCTGTACAAGTGATTCTAATATCGAGGTGGTCATATTGATAAAAGTTTCGATACTCGCGTAGCAAAAAAAACAAAAAAAAACGATAACTTTCGTTCTCATTGATTATAAGCAGCGTTTTTCAATTTATTTCGTTGTTTCTAACAAACTGACAGGTTAGAATTAGTTCGCATATATTCAAAAATTTACCTCTACATTTTGCAATCGTTACTGATAAACGCTAAATGAAATAAATTAATTATAACCTTTAACAACATATCTTTAATAGGTCAAACATTGACAAATCCTCAGTAAATCAATAAGACTAGAATTTAAGCCGACTGTACCACAAGCATTTTGACCGCAATACCATCAAGGGAGGAGTCGCGGCGCATTGAAGTTTTTGCTTTTATTTTTTTATCGCAGCATTACGCGTTAGGCTTTTCTGTCTCAAAACCAGCTTGCTACTTACCGTTGCCTGAAGTACAAAACTGCAGGTCCTGATAGTCTGCTGTCATTCGGTCAAGTCGAATCGTAACCTGGCGAATCTGCTGCTCCAATTCACTTATATCCTGCAGTTTAGAACAACTTTTTTTTTATTGAACAAAACTTGATTATATTGGTACTTTTTAGGCCCTGTTTACACTGCGCGTGAAATCATGAGTGCTCGAGCGTATCCTTTATTTTAAACTGCAGTTTGTGCGCTGGCAAGTCGACACTCAGGGCAAACCGAATTTCTCTTCCAAGATTTTAGTCAATGACGTACTTAAACATAACCGACAAAACCAAGGAAAGCAAAACATTTTGGTAATTACGCTAGACTTATTTCCATCTAAACAGACATCAAAAAATGGTGCCTGCAGTTTCACATCCAATTTGGATCCAAAACTCTTCAATACTGACGGCTAAATTCAAATCGCATAGTAACGAAACTAGGAGCAAATACAGTTTTTCAGTGTTACCACCCAAAGTCAAGCAAAGCACGAATAAACCTTTTTAGTAACGAAACTTACAGTCATCAGGCTCTGAATTAGCTCTCTCTGGGACGGTTCAGATCCGGTCCGGGCACCAGTGTTACTGGGAGCAGAGGCTGTTGTGCTTGCTCCTTGTTTAACTCCGGTGTTAGGTTGTGCAAGACCGCTATTACCAGCAGATGGAACAGGTTGCTGTAAAAAAGGTCGCAATGCAACAATGTAATTTGATTCTGGCAGTTTCTTTAAATTATAGCATGCTAAACTACTGCCAGTTTCTTCGTCGGCAAGATCAATTTGACCACTCTATTATTGCGCGCATGGAGCAAGCATTGTACGCCTGCATACCCACACTACAGTTGAACACCTTTTTTGGGGGGTTCTGTTTGCAGGTCTTTCGTGAGGCTGGGCCACCAAAACGGGTAGACTGTTTGGCCTCCATAGGAAATAAAGTGTAAAGTGTCTTTCCCAGGACACTACGCATTGGCAGTTCGGGGGTTGAAACGGACCATTTGGTTTCATTTCCATTAATTCATTTTCAAACAAAATTAAGAAAAAACAATGCCTGAATGTTAACATTAAAACATATCTCATCAAGCAATCATTACATTATAGTGAAAATGATTTTAAAACATTGACGCACTTTAAATTCTGAAAACCCTTTTGATGAATAGACATAATTTTATCAGCTAAATTTGAATCCGTTCATACAATTACCGTATTTTAATAAACAATTCAGCTACAATTTTAAGTATGTATATTAACTTGAATGCTCACTGGACACCAATTTGAAGACGAAAACGTTCATATAAAAAAATAAAAACCTCCCTTGAATAGAAGCCGCTCTCGAATAAAAACTGCACAAAATGTTCAAAAATAAAAAATAGTAGCTGCAGCGTTTACTTTAAAAGCTTTTAAAGTAAACGTTTACGTTAAAATAAAAAGCTTACTACCTTATTTAGTAAGCTTCCAAATTAAGTCACTGAGCTCTGCTCATCCAGGGGCGTATTCAGGGGGGGGGCATTGGGCCAAGGCCCCCCTCCCCTTTGGGTCGCCAGGATAGTATAATTAGCATAGAATGGTATGCAAAATTGCGGCATGGCCCCCCCTTTTGTAACTTGGGCAGAGGGTTTAAGCACAGAAACGGGGGGCGAAGATCTTTTTTTCGGTCTTCACCTAATTTTGGGCCCAAAACCAGACTAAATTTGAGTGAAGACCTTTTTTTTTTTTTTGTCTTCACCTAATTTTGGGCAGGAAAACGGACTTGGTTTTGGGCTGGAAAATTTTCATTCCGGTTTTCATTATTATCAAATTTTCTGCATTTCCTGCCCCCCCCCCCCCATTTCGAAAATCCTGCGTACGCTACTGTTCTCATCATACGATTTTGTAGTAGAATATGTCAAAAAAACTGATTTTCGTCAGTTTCTTCAACGATTTATCACGCAGCGAGCATAAGTTATGACGATTTTCAGTGAAGCTGCGTACAACCCAACTTACATGGCTTGCAAACTCCATGATCGTGCGTTCCCGTCTGAACATTCGTAAAATGAGCTGCACCAAATCCATAGGCTGGTGGGAATAGCGATCCTAAGCATAAAAAACTGTTAGATTAATCGAACCAAGGCAATTGACCGCCACCGTTAATCAGACACACAAACATGGCATCCAAAAACACAGTAAATTTATCTTTGCAGCGTCACTTTGACGAGCTAAAAATGCTGTACTAGACCTAGCCTCAAAGTCACGAGTTGAGATGTCAAGGGTTAAGGAGGTCGAACCTATTAGTCTACTTCGCAACCGAGGAAACAAGCGCAACAAATTGCAACAATGCTGTCGTAAAAACTGCTCTGAGATGCGGTTTTATTCACTAAACTCTGTGGACGGTTTAGTAATGCAATATACTGCACTTAAGGTGGTGTCAACTGTCAATTAAGGAATAAAGAAAAAGTCACCTCTTATAAAAAGCCGAAAAAATTAGCTATACGAAGGTCATAGAAGCGGATACAATGGTGAAATTTAAAGTAGTACCGGTATGATAACACGTCATTTTCGAAAAGATTCACTTTGTAATGCATTAGCCTGGCTGAGCTACAAAATACTTCCTGTCCAGTATTGACAATTTCTATTAAACAAATTACAGTGCACAATACAGCAAAGATGACTCAAATGAATCATCACGAAGTAGTATTGATGCTGGTATGAATGGCGTTGTCCAGTAATTTCCTGAAGAAATTTTCGCAAGAATGAAACTTTGTAAAATGGTACGTAACCACATTGCGCAGACAGTTAGCCGTCGAACTGTTCTGCGCAGTTGGTTAGACGCAGGGTATGTTCCTTAAAGTCTTTAGTGAAAATAAATCTCCGAACTAAACTCCATCTCCATTTTTTCGTTCTGATCGTCAAATGCCTAACTTGCAACCTTGCTCGAACGTCCTTGCCTAAACGTCCTTAACCTTGCAGCCAGTGCGTAAACGTCCACGCTTAACTGACGGCGCCAAATTGTCCTGTAGTTGATTTTGATAAACACCTTGCAAAGACTACTGAAATGCCGGCACGAAATCGTTAGCTTCAAAGAGCATTTCGACAAAAACTCTTCTTAATTGTTTTGAGTTTACACAAAATTTTGCAGCTATTCACTATTTTATTTTCGTAAGTTTGAGGAGGCCCTAATTTTTGTTTTGGTAACGAATGGCATACTTAAGTATAATTAGAGTCGCATTGCCAGAGCGCACTTAAACATTTACAAAAATTAGTTAAACTGAAAACACCGTCAATTCGCACATTTAGCGTTAAAATGTCCATGAAGTCAAAACAAGCCAGCACAAAAACGTCGGTTTAATTAACGCGTCACAATGTCGCGTGTCGAACCGATACCGCCCAAACCTTCTGCTCGCGTACTTAATCCATAGACCGTAACCGGGTGCACGACAGCTGACCAGTGCCTACCGCAAACTGACCGCCAACGGTCATAAAATTGGTGGTCAGTTGACTTAGTTCGACCGTCAACTTCCTTCGATGCCTTCTGCCCCGGCAACATTAAATAAAAACTAACGTGCAAACATTAATCATTAATTAAAATTCCAACAAAGTTACTATCTCCTCAATTAAACTACTCTTTACAGAAAGAAATCGAACACCTTGTTGATATGAAACGTACATGTTTTCGTTGCTCGAGGGGAATTTCGGTGCGTACGAAAATGCATCGAATGAAAATTACTACAGCCTGAGGAGTACGAACTGTTTGAGCACAAACGTAAGTTGAAAAGTTTCGTCAATATTACGTCATCGCAGCGTCGTCACCGATTTGATTGATTGTGGTCCCAGCACGCGGTCACCAAATATATCAAGGGTTAAAGGGGTTTAACCGATCGAAGTTTTTTATTCGCGCGCTTTTTTTGCAATGTCAATGAATGCGCTTAAGAATAAAAAAAAGAAAAAAAAATTAAAAAATCGCCGATCAATAAATGTGGCCTAGATTGAGTTCATATTTGAAAACTATCATAATATTTTTGAATTATTCTCGATTAGAATTGTTCAAGTTACACATTATTCAATAAACTAAGCAAACAATAGATCTGACACGATTGCAGTGAAAAAAACTTGACAAAATGCATAAACAAATTTAATAACTGACGTTTCGCTAAACACAAAGTATCTTCAAAGTTTTATAGATGAGTTTCGTAACATATTAAACAGACGGTCTAGGGAGTTGAGAAAAAACAAATGGCGACCAAGCGGATGTATTAAGTAAACAGGATACATTTCGAACAAAAGACATTCATGACTTTCGCTTGCACAAGAGTTGGAATTCCTTGAAGAGTAAAGGATGAGAAACTGGAAAATTTTGAATCACATGTTTATTTAGATAAAAAATCCGGAAACTTTAAACTGACTTTCGGACATGGATGAAACTAAATCAAGGTTGTAATCGCGGAAGTTAAGGTTTCGAAACACCATCGAAACCCTTAAGCTCTATAGGCAATTAGCGCATTTCTTTTCATTTGAAAAAAGACCGCTCTGCAAACAAGCCCAACATTTTTCAATTAATTGCTTACAAAAAAATTAACCCAAACTATTCGTACATGGAATCCGATTGCTGAAGTGAATCGGTTTCCCTCTAGTAAATAAGTATGCTTCCTACATTGCGTGAGAAATTTTGAGATTAGCGTAACTAGTGTTACTAACTGTCAATCCGAAAAATATTACGCCAATTTTTAAAAGCTTTTGATTTTCATTTTTCAATACCTTGGTTTGCTGCGCTTTCTTTTACTTCGTCACAAAAAAAACTGACCAAAATGAAAAAAAAAAAAAGAAAAGAAACTGAGAACAAGACACGAAAAGCGTAGCAACAAAAGTGTACTTGCATGAAACATAATCAGCAGCCAGTTTTTTCCGCTCAATTGTGCGAATTTAGACATATTCTTTTGGACATTTCAAAAATTTTGCCGTCAGTTTTCACTATCACAAGCATGATTTTAAGCCATGTACAAACACGCAAATCTTGTTATTTATTATTTTTCGGCCATATTGATGAAATAGATTTAGACAGTTTTGGTTATTCAAAACAACAAAAAAAATCGGTCAATGACCGTTAAATGCCTGGAAACGTGCATCTTGCCAAGAGCTTACGAAGGGATACTACGGCACAGTAGAACTTAACTTTAAATAGGCAATTTTGTTCAAAGGTTTGCACAAAATATTGGGAAAAATTGCAATGAACGTCCGAGCAAACAACGCGACTATTACTTAAATATTTCTAAAATTAGCGCCGACATTAACAATAAACATTACATAAAATAATTTGCTTCGTCAAGCATCTGTTAATTAAAAAACGCTTCAGTACAAGTTACATATTAATCATGTGCTTCGTGCTTGTACACAATAGTCAATTAATGGGGTACCAGACGATGTCATATTCGAATCTCGCATCTCTATGCTATTTACTGCAAACGGCAGTTAAGAAACGAATGCTAACGGAGGCTAAGAGTGATTGAATGCACCCACTCCCAGTGGTATTTTGGAAACGCAACAATTTATCTAAAAAAGCAACAACATAAAAACCTAGCGTTTTTTCTAAAAATTGTCCATTGCACAAACCTGTTTTAAACTAGGAATAGACTATTCCACCGGAAATTTTTATCCAGTTTTTTATAAATTCCGACCCAAATCCAACCTAAACTCAGATTCCTACTCTAAAACTTAACCCCAACCTAACCCTAGCTCAAACCATAATCTCAACCCTTAAAAAAAGTATATAAAAATGTGCTGTTGAATATTCCTCTTTTTAGTTTTATTCTGTTTAACCCAAAAATTTTCGGAAAAATAGTCACTCCCTTTAAAATATTGGATTACCATCCGAGAAATATACGGCTTAACAAGCTAAGAAATTTTTTGATGGGACTTCTTTGAAACTATGATTCAAAATGCAGTAACAGGTATAAGACATGTGCATAAAGTTGCAACAGTTGAATACGCCAGTTAATGACTAAATGCGTATTCAAGCATGAAAAATTAAAAAATATCCTACAAAGTAATCAATTACAAATCGCACGATATTAAACTGCAGTACAGCACCTGTTACTTTGATAAAAAAAAACATGTAAATAGATGATGTTTCAACTGGGAACTATCCCCAATACCGGTACGTTCTAAAAAAAACGCTTCAAAGTTAGCAAGTAGCATTTTGCATTGCTTAATTTTCATCACTTCCGCATTGTCGGTCCGGTAAGCCTTTCAGTTCCAGCAATACAGTACCAATCAAAAGTTGCAAGTACTTAAACGATTTTTAATGCAAAACTGAAACATCAGTAAGTGGCATAGCAATATCAAGCAATCGAATGCAGCGTCGATAGTGAGGGAAGCAGTACTGTCACGCTGACTAGACACATTCCGAGCGAGTGCAGAGCATGCCCTGTGCTTTACGCAAACAAAAACCGCATGACGTCATCAATTTCTACCGCCTGGTTGTTCAGTTTACTTTGTTTTTTAACAAGCCCCAATAGATGAGAAAAGAAGTTTTTAGGAAGTTCTTGCTCCGGCAGAAATAGAAACTTCGGAGTGACGTCATTTGAAGTAAATTGACCATTTTTATTGACATTAGTTCTACGTTTTCGCTTTAAATCATAATTTCAATGATTTTTTTGATTTTTTAAAACATTGAAATCATAATTAAATCATTCACTGATCAGTCGTTTTGCCTTTTAACCCTTTTATCTGACTGATAAGACATTTAAAAGCAAATAGCTACACATAATTTTTGCTATTATATTCACCAAAAAAACTCAAAAAATAGAAATTCCCGCAACTTTAATCGGGTAAAATTCCCGCAGTAATGATAAAATGATCCACTAAATTCACAATTTATCATTTCATTAGCATATTTGTACATACTTGTACATCATTGCAAATCAAACAAATAGAAGCAGATTTGCGTACTTTAAACAATTTTTTCTTGACCCCTATTTTTATGATTGTGATACTTTTAATGGACTCGAGGCCATGAAATAAACCAACTGAACAGAAATTATCGCAGCTGTGTTGGTACAACCGAAAGCGCTAAGCCAAAGCTTGACAAAAGTATATAAATTTTATTCCAAACTACATTCACCAAATAAGATTGTTTCATGGAGAACGATTTAGATGGAGTCATCGAGTGGCAATAAAGTTGGTTGTATTATGTATCTCTGCGTTTTTCGTAACTCGTTCACTGAGTATTGAAATTGTGGTCAATCGTTCCTGATTTTGAGAGGCAAAATGAGAGAATGAAAGGACGTTTTGATAGAATTAAATTCCTACTCATGGCGCATTTTCAAATTTTTCAGCAGCTTAGTTTCTACCAGAATAAGATGACGAAAAAGTCGAAAAGCCAAATAGGCTGTGACTGTGAGGATTATTAACATTTTATGAATCCGATTTTTTCTAAGGCTTATGCTTTCGTTCTTTTTTTACGAGCACTTTCTAAAAGTTCAAGATTGAAAATACTAACATACCGAAAATACTATAGTGGTAACTAGTAAGTTTAGATTTATCTAAAGTCCGGCTCCGGTCCACAATCGGCGTAAAATCGCGGGCGTACAGGCATATTTTACGTCTATTTCAACTTAACAAAAAATCAGTATGTGCCAACTTGCTAGTTGCCAGTGAAAAATTCAAGCGCTTGCAATTGTACGCCAAGTGTACATCGGCTCTGCAATTCGACAACAAACCTGCAGTTCTCTCTCCCACTGCTGCAATCGCGATGCCAGCTCGAAACTCATGTTGTTTGACGCATTCAACCTTCTTTGGACTTCCGCTTGCAGATTGAGGACAATCGATCTGGCACGATGCATGTTCTCGCTGGTAGGGTGTAGATTTGCAGTATCGATGAAATCCCTATATGATTTTGTTCAATTACAAGTAACCTTCAGACTTGGCAGCAGTGCTCCCCAACTCTTAGCTTAAAGAAACTCCGAGAGATACAACAGTCTCAGGGCCAATTTCTAAGGTCTGGACCAGGGGTCAATCATATGGTTCGCTTGAACAAGAGTTGGAAGGAACAAGACCGGACGGTCCAGTTGTGACCTTTAACCGGACGGCGAAGAGAAAAAATTATCTTGAAAGCTTGGGGGTACTTTTCTTGTCGGAGTCCTCAGGAAGTTTACCCCGTTATTTCGACCTGCCTCACACTCGGGAAAGTGACTGCGGTGAGGTGGTTGGATGTTGGTGCAGAACTTCACTGTTTGTTCGAGACCCACTACATTCTATGGGGCAATGTTTTAAAGTGTAGCGAAAGTTTTGATTGGAAGCAAGCAATTCCCAGAGCTAAAACCTACCAGCATTTTCGTTCAATAGCGTCGGCAAACTGAGATCGAAACTCGAGAATCGTAGTGAATTCGCGACCGTATCGCTCCAGTTGGCTCCTCACCGCATCATTCGGTGGATTAGATGCAAGAGCGCAAAACCGAATCCACTGACCAATCCACTGGCTGTCATCTGTTCAAACCAAAAAAGTATCTCATTTTCTGTTATTTAGTAAAGATTTAAGCAACAGACTTTGTAGTAGAAATAGGATATTTCAACGAAAGCCAAAAACTACGAAAAAACGAAACTTAAGCCTTCAAGGTTATGTTTTCAGAGCAATATTTAAAAAAAAAAAAATGCTTAGTCCCAGTCAAATGAATTAAGCCTCTGACCCTTCGAACAAAAAAAACGTCCATTTATTACAAAGTAAAGTGGGGTAGGTATTTTGTAGTAACTACAAGGTTAGCTATCACGTTTATAGGTGCAACGTGAACGCTTTATATACAATGAAAAAGGATCGCAAACAAATGAGAAATCAGATGTTTCTCGGAAAACCGCTCATTAAAAAATCGACCTCCAGGAAACATATTTACTCAGATTTAAATGCTAAAAAACAGTACTCACTCAAATCCACGCTAAGTAATTGGGTGTCTACCCCATTATTTGGAAACATCTGTTCCATTGCATTTTCTGGTATGTTTCCAAGTTCGTTCAGCAATTCGTCTATTACATTTTCGTTCAGAACTTCTTCAAAGGTCGCCTGTAAATCCTGAAGATTCAACAAAACTGGTATAGAACTAAGCCAAAAACTTTAAGAATTTTATCCATCTGCAAATCATTTGCGTGTGCTATGTAGTATTTACGCGTATCTAATCTTTTTATAAAAATTTACTCGACTCAAATCATTTTTTCGTTTCTACTTATATAAGATACATACGCAAAAAATCCGCAGTTAGATCAAATTCACTTTACTACTAAAACAAAAACTGTTTACGATCTGTTCATCAGGTTAGAGCAAATCACGAGCATTATTTGCATACGATATTAACACATAATTTCGTGATATTTTGGCCTTACTAGTTTGGTTGCAATTATATACTGGAAATGTAAAGGGTATGCCCATAACTATTTTTGGGGGCAATCAAAAAAGAAGGCAACTGCAAGACTCATATATCTATCAACGCCTAGGTGTAGCGCAAACCCAGTGCGCATCCAAACAATATGACTTCATTAAAAGCCCCAAACTCAAGGCGATTAACACAAAAAAATAAAGGTTCAATTTCTCCGAACATCTATTCTAATCAAAATGAAATGTAATATATATGATGCATTTTTACTAATCATAAATTTTGAAAAGCAAAAATCGCAAATTGACATAATTAAAACTTCGTATAAGTTAAGACGTCTCCGTTTCATAATAATAGACCATTTCTACAAAATCGAAAAGAACTTCAGAACTCATTTTCTATCTCATATAATTTTCTCAACAATTTTAACCTATCTTGTAATAGGCTAGTAACGTTTCATCAAGCACTGCTTGTCACGGTCTTATATATATGAACTGATGAGTAGGCTGCTTACTATATCTTTAACTAATTACATAAACATTTCGACAAACGACCAAGACGAAGAATTCTTCCATAAGTTTATAATTAACTACCGGTAGTGGGATGTGCGATGTACGCAATACGCATTCATGACATAATTGCTGGTTATTTGCAAAACAACTCCCTCTACGTATTCATATGCTGATCATGTGTTTATTATGCAAATTTTGTGTTGATTACGTCATTGGTATTTGAAAGACAATCGCGATTAAATACATACCCATAAGTAATCTTTGATTGAAAACGTACGGGGATAACTTGGGTCGAAACAACAAAAAATTAAGTTTAACCAGCACAAACAATTTCATTTTGCTATTTTTCATACCATGAATAAATTAGCATAAATCAAGAGAATTCGTCAATATGAAAAGATAATACTTTTTCCTAAGAAAAAAAAGGGGGGCAATATATAATAGAATTAACTCACAGACAGTTTAGGAATGTAGTTGAAAAGTATGCAGACGGTCTTGCAAAACCAGGGGAAAAAAGGAATCAAATCTTTTACATTAGAGTCAAGAGTCTTGACTCCGCACCACCTGCATAGTCAAAAGATAACCTAACAATAATAAACTCTAGTAGTTGACGTAACTAATTTGATCATTTGACAATATTCTGACTTCAAAGTATTGTAAATCCGTGGGAAAACTAGACGCTGAACAAATGCTAGTGAATATATTGAGAAAGAAGGACATATGACAATGTTAATACATTAAGGTTGCAAAAGGGTGTACATGCTGTCGTTAAGCTTTAGACAATTATTAGCATAAATACAGAGTTTAGTTAACAACTTCGTTTTGCTGCAATGCCAAACCTTATTTGAAGAACTATGCTGTTTAGGCACTGTACCATGAATTTGAATACAGGATTTTTACTTATCAAGAACTGAAGTTTTTTTGTCAACTTCAAAAGCAAAAAAAACTTCCAATTTATATGAACGGTAGAAATTCACACAATTTAGTCTTTGAAGAAACTGAATCGCAGAGCTTAAAACTTCCACATTTAAAAGCTCTTCGTTAAATGGTTTTCTCACAGTTTTCGTGAAAAATTATCTACTGCTATCAGAAGATAAATCTTATATCAACTACATAAAAGCTTAAATTGGAAACCCTACTTTATTACTCACAAAATTCGATACTGCTTGGAGTTATTGGTGAAAAGATCAAAAGGCTTTTTCACGATAAATTTCATAATGCTTAAACAAAAAATTATGCAATCGATAAAAATAATGACAGCAGTTATGTGCTTAGAAGTCTAGATTCGTCATAAATACACTACGGCAACACAACTGTATCAGGTGCGCTGTGTATTCAATTAAACCCTTCTTTCACTCTGTCTTAAGATGAATCAATTAATAAAGTTAGTGATAACAATAACAGTTAAACAAAAGCGTAACTCTGAATGCGATAGCAGATCAATGTAATCACCTTGACCTTTTTAAGATTACCTTCCTCATATATAGTTTTCTATGGAAAGTCTAATGAAGTGAAATTAACATGAGTCACCAACTCGAAATAAAAGAATTGATTTAGAGCCTATGATCAAATATGTAGTACGTATACTTTGCTCCTATTTTCACATATTCCAAGTAATTTAAAAACCCCAAGTTTTAGTATCTATAAACTCAATTTCCAGTGATTTGCTGACGAGAATTGGCTTGGTGGTAACACCTGGTCATCAATATAACATAAAAGAGGACTCTTCATAAACATCAGCAAAGTATACAATATACAGTATATCAAGAATTTAATTTTGCCAAAAAAACCTTGAAAAATTTAACATCCATGCAAATGAAAAAAATTGGTCAATTAAGTTGTAAAGGAAACCAGAAGAGCTTGCTACGAACTGTGTAAGCATTGCAAGTATGGCAAATGGGCTATGGGTAAACAAATATCAAGAGAAACCAAATGAGATGCTGGTACCTCTCGACAAAGCAGATTAGTCATGGCACTAAAAACTTGAAGACATTTTTTCATTAGTAGTATTGTTCTAATAAAGCTCCCTATCAAAACCACTCTAGTTTGTTATGTTGTCCAACACTAACAACACAGCTACCAGTTACTACAAAATCATTTCAAAAGCAGAACTATTAAGAAAATGTGGGCAAACCGATACTATACAAAAAACTGCATCATCAAATACCATTAGGTAAATATTCAGTGAGGAAGTTGTGCAACTGCAAAATATTAATTTTCGCATAATTCCAATCTCTTAAGTAGTAGAGAACTAAAAACAGTTGTGCAGGAGTGTACTCCTTTTCTACGAGCGATAGCACCAGTCCTATTAGAAAAAAGTAATGTCAACTCACTTTGTTTTAAGCAATATTTTTGAATAATTATTTAAAGTTTCGAATAAGTTACAAAAATTTGCAACGGATTAATTTGCAATTGTTTTGAAATAATGGTGATTATTTTCAAATAATAGCAAAATAATGGGAAATGATTTGACAGTTCAGTCAGTAATTGCTACACTAAACATTGATAATGTAATTGTATATAGATTAAAAAGGTATGAAAAGGAGTGGGAGCATGCATAGGCATCGATTTTTTGTTGATTAAGCAAATTCTGAGGGGGCGAAATGTTTTTGCAAAGTTTGGTTAAACTTAATAATTCTATTTCAGTCCGGAATTTTGCCCCAAATTCAGATGAAGACCAAAAAAAAAAAATCTTCACCTCATTCTGGTTCTCTCTCAGTCTGGAATTTCAGATTTCTTGTTGCCAAGGGGTATTGCTTGCCAGAAAACCAAGGGGGCCACACACGTTTCGCCCCCTTTAGTGTTAGACCCGAAAGGGTGCTGCCCCCCCGCCCCACCAAAATCGACGCCTATGGGAGCATGCTCCTTTTTACTATGATAAGCTGTGCTCCTGGTTTTGTTACAGAGTCACTGCCCAATACCCACCTATAGAACTATACACAAACGAGGCAGTACCAAACCATCTGCAACCTTATCCTAAAACCGACGAGTACAGTGAAAGATGACACAAGTGTACAGTATCAGTTTAAATACCTTGCATTTGATAAAACTTGCTTAGTCACTGGTCACTGAGAGGTCAATGAAGCCAGGTAGTGACTGGAGCTCTGGCAAGCACCAACACAACACTGAGAGAATCAACTGCAGAAGTGTACTTACATTAGAAGGGACTTGATCCATATTATGTAAGGTAGGAGTGTTGTTTAAAGGATTCTCTTCATTGCTGATGGAGAAATTGTCATCATTCAGGAAATCCGTCATAGGAGTATCACTTTCCATGTTTGAATGCAAAAATACACAACAAAGAAAACAAAATAAAGCTAAAACAACAAGACTACAAACAACAACAATAGTAATTTAAGTAATAAAGGTATCGATAATCAATGTTTTTATGCCAAACAACATAGTATAAACTCTTTATGATCAAGGTAATTTACATAAAAACATAGAATATGTCACTACTGCATCTATGAGCATCAACAAAACTCAAACATTGAATCTTGTTTCTCAACTCTACAGCAACAACTGTAGCCGCAACTTTTATTTGCCAAGTTGAGTTGGTCAGAAGACAACAAAGCTGATATCAACCATACAATTTTCAAGCAGGAACCATCTGCCTAAATGTCTACCGCACACAGTGAAGGTTTCACACCATACAGTACTATAAAGCAGAAAGGTTACCATGGTTGAAAACAACGTTATACCTTTACTGCACAGATTAAACAACAAGTACAAAAGTTTTACATAAAGGGGGGGGGCAAGGGTGTATGCAGGGGGGGGTTGGGGGTTCAAACCCCCCATTGGTCTGTCAACTAAAATGCACAATAAAGAAAATATCATGTTTTTAGCACTTCTGAGTCTGATTTTTTTGCAATGACATGGACCCCAACATGATTAAAAGCCACTTTTGCAACATTTAAAGTTTCTTGGGGGAGGGGGGGGGGTTAATTTGTCGAAGATAGAGCCTACAAAACAGTAACAACTTCAAAAAATTGCCAAAATTACCAAATTTAACCGCTAAAAATGCTTAGCATTGGCTTCACCAAAAATATGGAGATGGGGTTTCAGTATTTGTTAATTAATCAGTGTTAATTAATTATTAATCCACTCAAATCTAGCTCCATTATCCCCCCCCCATCTGCAGCTGTCTCACTGTATAAACTACAGAACATAAATGCTTGTGAGTTTTTTCAACTTATGATTTTGTGATTTACTGGCTTGTAAATTAGAGGACAGAAAAGTTACCATTAGCCACTGCCCACATAGCCTATTTAAGCAAATAGTTTGATCAGGTTTGCACTACCGATTTCTATGCCACATTTTAATAGCATTAAGTTTTATCAAAATAGCCCTAAAATTAAGTTATTTTTGAAAAAAAATGCAAAATTTTCAAACGCTGGGGGCTTTGCCCTCAAATCCCCGTGCCTACGATGGCTTTGCCCCCAGACCCCCAAACACAGCCCCCCATTGCAAATTTCTGGCTACGCACCTGGCAACTTTGTACTGTTTTTAATTATATGCATTTTTGTAGCTTTTGTTTTGAGCAATTTTTTCTCGATCGTTCAGTTGCAAACCTTATGATGTTGATTATAGATGTATGCCTAATACTTCATTGTTTTGTGTTTAAAAACTTTTATTTGCATTTAGCACTGTGTGACTTTGATTCCATTTTGTGGCATTGCACTAAGTTATTTATTTGCCAAAGTACAGATCGTGAACAAATAGTTGATGTCACTTTTGAAACAACCCCCATTGAAAAATCCTGCAAACGCCACTGGGGGGGCACTAATTTTATCTAAAAGAAAAAGGAGTGTCTGCTTCTACTCTTGAGCAACAAGCCTCAATTTTTTGGAATGCTTTACAGCATTCTGACCTAAAGCTAACTAAAACTCAAATCCTTACTCTAAAGCTGACCCTAACCTCAACCCTGAGTGATCCTGACCAGGGCATGGTATGGAAGATAATTTTTCCATATTCCATATTGGCAATTTTCTTCTATTCCATGTCAATTCCATAGTAAAAACCTTCCATTCCATACTCAAAACTTTCTTCCATTCTAAGATAAGTTTAGATCTGGAGCAACGCATAATTGGTGTTGTACTTTTGCAATGTGAAGTGTACCTTTGCAAGTAGTAGCTCTTGAAGGTAAGCAGAATGGTATGATGCATTTCAACCCATATTTGAAACACTATCGCAATGAGCTACCATAAATATTCACTCAGCCAGTGTTCCCTCTAAGTTTTCACCTTCAGCGAAAATGCCGGAAATAGTGCGAACATTCTAAACTCAATGTGAAAATGCCGAAAATTTTCTCATCATTTTTGTCCGGTTTAAATGTGATCTCCTAAAAAAAAAAAAAAAAAGGTCATCACGCCGATGGAGGCATTTTTTTCTCCGATTTTACGTTGTTCTCCAAAAAAAAAGGTTTTTTGTCTAAGTTCTGCAACTTTTCTCCACAATTTCTGCGACATACCAGAGCAAGGCGCCGTGAACCGCGGCTGTCTAAGGTTTTTGGCGGGAGAAAAAACACCATAATTCACAAAATTTCAGTGCGAAAATGCCGGAAAAAATTTCGCACTTTTTTGCGCTTATAGGGAACACTGCACTCAGCATGAAAATACCAACCACTTAATCAACATACAATAGGTTTACCAGTATGCATTTAAGCACAGAGTTGAATGATTGCAAGTTTGCAATTACACCAACTACTGGTATGAAATTTGGCATAGCCAAACTGCCAAAAACATTTTTTTAAATAACAAAAAAAGCTTTAACGCAAAAAAACAATAACAAATAATTAAGCTCAATCCAGAATAGAAAAGCAAATACAATTCTTTGTCATGATGGAAGAAAAAGTTTTGTCACTTGGCTAATTGTCATTCTCAGAATAAAAATTAAGCCAGTCTGCCAGTGCCAGTCAGCATCAATGCAGCCACAAATTGCAACAAACATATTCTATGATCAGATGATGCAATGCCTACACTGTTGGTGTAATGCTCATGACCAAACTAGGCCTACCCTATTAAGTTGTTGACAGATGATTAGCTGCTAAATGCTTCATATATTTTCAGTTATCACAATTTATATTATATTTTTGTGTAAATGACAGGTGCAAAATTTAGTATGGAAATATGGAAGACTGTCGTCCATTCCATTCCATTCCGTTCTTGTTGAAGTTTTTCTCGTGTTTGATATTCCGTTTTTTTATTTTTTATTTTATTTTGTATTAACAATTTTATTCAAATCTGGCTTACTTAAACTGTAAATAATGTTTTCTGGTGTTTGTTTTGTTTGTGCGCTTCAGGTATGTGAAACACTCTCTGGGTGGCAGCAGACTCGAAGATCCAAGTACTGGTATCACTTTGTTGCCTCCCAGCTACCAATTTGTCGTTGGACATCTTTTAAAGATTACACTTACAGTGTGCTGTGAGTGTTGATACATGTTTTATTATTTTTCGGTATAATTGATGGCAAATAAACATATAAATAATAATAATAAATTCTGGCATCTTCCATTCCATAACATGCCCTAATCCTGACTCTTAAAAAGCGAACAAAAAATGAAGTGACTATAGGCACACAGAACGTGTGCAAGTAAATAAAAGATTCCGGTGATATCACTTTTAGAAATTATTATTTTGGTTATTATAGTTGAAAGTTTGGGTAAAGATTACCGGTATGGCTTAGGGTTTGGTTTTATTACAAAATATTAATGTGCAAGGAACATACACCAAGACTTTTACAATAAAAAATGCATGACTAAATAATCCTTAGGATTTTTTACTCTCTTCAATTAAAAATTTTCTGGTGATATGGTACCGGTAGCCTATACAATACAGTAGTCACTCCCTTTATTTTATTAATTTTACTGTTTAGTGCAGCTGCTGAAGTGCTGATGTTGTAACGCTGTAAAGTGCTAATAATACACATAGCATAGACCTACCTGATTGATGCTATCAGACTAGGCTATGTTGTGTGCAACTCAAATTTTTTTTCTGAGACTAACCTAGTTTTAATACTAATACCGAATTTAATAGTACGGAACTACTACTAAGCCTATACTGGTACTACTGGTCGAATGCACCAACGTCAATTAGCTTTGATCAATCGATTAGCCTACTCCTAGTTTTCGGTACAGTATCAATTTCCAAGGCTATTTCTACACCGATAAACTTAAAGTATATACTGGTATTCTATTAATTAAACTGATTTTGCAAGTCAGCATCTCTAAGACTAAGATAGGCTTACCTGCTTACTCTGCACTTCAGACTTGATGCTCGATAATCAAAAATTAAATCCTGAATTGCTTATTCTTTATCCAGAGTTTCCTCTAAGTGCAAAAAAATACGAAACAAGAGAAATATTTTCCTACATTTTTGCGCATACCGGTATCTTTCACAAGTGTCAATAGGGTTTTTTTGATTTATGAATTTTTGGCGTTTCGATTTTTGGCGAAAAGGATTTCCAGCGTTTTTTTTTTGGAAATAACGGATGCGTTGCGTTTATCGGGATAGTTGTTCATAACCACATTAGTACTACCATTGTCTTTATTTATTGATTTGACGTTTAGCCTCCTTTTTTGAGATTTTTTGAGATCGTTTTGTTTTTTTGGAGGTCACTTCATTACCCAGAAAGAATCAAGTTTCTGGCGGATAAATTTTTTTCAATTTTTTTCTTGAGATTGCTGGTTGTTTCATTTCTTCTGCATCAACATATTTCAATTTACGTGCTGTTAGTATGCTTATGCTGTAACCTTTGTATAGCTTGGAAAAATAAAAGCATTCTTCTCATTTGTATTTGCTTTGGATCTTGGAAAAATAAATTAAAAAAAAAATATTGATAAATCGCGCACTTACCAGGTAGGAAAATGGAACGTTGGATTGCATTGGGCAAACGTACTTCCTAAAATCGAATAAATTTTGAGCTGCACCAATGAAAATCCGATTAGCGAGCGGATTTAGACAGATAGAATTTGCCTCAAGAAATCCCACGTTCTCCCTGCCAGTGGCGCTGCTAGGGGGGGGGCGGCCCGCCCCAGGTGTCACCATTTTGGAGTGACACCATTTCATAACGTGTTTGTGATGAAGACTTTTTGTTTCAATTTATTGGGTCTCAATCAGTAGCGTAGCTAGGGGGGGGGGCGGGGGGGGGGGGGGGGGCTATAGCCCCCCCGTTGGCATGTCGACCAAAATGCAGAATGGTAAAAAACACCACGTTTTTAGCACTTTTGAGACTGTTTTATGCTCTGGAGTGGACTAAATAGTGATTTAAAACATCTTTTGAAACATATGCTCAGGGGGTGGCTAATTTGTCAAAAATAAAACTAACAAATAAATGAAAACTTCGAAAAATGGTAAGAAATAAGCAATCAAATTTGATCACAAGTGTAAAAATGCTAAACATAGGTGTTATCAACAAACATACAATAAACTGAGGAATAGGGGGGGAGCTATTCAGTATTAGTTAATTTCCGATCATTTCTCTTAAATCTCTTTTCATTAGCCCCCTCCCCCCAATTATTTTTCTCTATAAACTGTATACGAAATAGATTACTCCGTGTGAGTTTTATTGAACTATTCGATTTTATAATTTACCAGCATCGAAACAAGAGGACTAACATTTTACCATTAGCCACCTCCCAAATAGCCCATTTATGCCACCACTTTAATCATGTTTGCACAGCCAATTTCTAAGCCACGTTTTTAAAAGCATTATTTTTTTATGAAAATAGCCCTAAAATGAAGTTATTTTGCAAAAAAACGCAAAATTTTCAAGCGCTGGGGGCTCAGCCCCCAGACCCCCGTGCCTCCGGCGGCTGGGGGCTTCGCCCCCAGACCCCCAAAACAGCCCCCCCCATTGCGAATTTCTGGCTACGTGCCTGGTCTCAATCCACATATGCAGCGAAAACTCACAGAGTCTTCGGCGAAGACCTTTTTTTTGGTCTTCACTTACTTTTGAACCAAAAACCCACTGATTTTTGGCGGTGTGACCTTTTTTTTGGTCTTCACTAACAGAGGGGTGACATCATGAAGGGTGCATCGTACATACAGGGTGACACCAAGCACCATCCTTAGCTACGCCTCTGCTCCCTGCTGCGCATCTTTTTTTCTAAAGCAAAAAAAAAAGTTCTTCATTTCTCGGATGCCGCAAATTTTGGAGGTAATGTCACCGTCCATGCTATAATTTCCGAATTTAGGAGCTTTTGCGCCGCACCAAAGCCATTCAGCATTTTCTGCGTCAATTGCAAATTTATTAAACAACTGGAGAGTGGTATAGGAAAAACAATGGAAATTTTGTGATGCTGTGCACTGGAGACGCATCGTGCAAACTGTTCGATGTGGCACACTCGTAATGAGTAAATTTACCATAACTTGGGTAAGTGCAGACAAAAATTCTGCGGCTATGGTGCAGCACAAAATCGAACCATAATTTAAACGAAGTTCTCATATGCTATTATAACGCAAACTTTGAATTTGACAAAAAATAGCTACCGATTTTTGCAGTGAAGAAATTGAATCACTGTAAAAGAGTTTTTTTTGAATAGATTAGTTTTTCAAAATTTTATCCATTGACAGATCGGCCAATCTCGGGGTTATTTTGGTGATGTAGCATTCTAGATCGGCGTGGCTCAAAGTATTGGCGAATGGCGACGACGTGGTGTTGAAAATTGAGATTGAGTACGTGGTACGGTATTTGGTTCAGTTTTCAGTAGGTTGGCGCAAATATACGGCGCAGGATAACAGGATATAAGAAGTTCATAAGAGAACGTTTCACCCAGTGTACGAATCTGGAATAAGCAACCGAAGTCTTTTGCGTCTCTATATCTGGCTTAGGCTTATTGTACAGTGTACGAGTATTGACAGTATTCATTCGGCAATTTTGATTCATGGAAAGCAACAAAGAAGAGTCAGAAAAATGTGTCTTGATTGCGCAAAAGGCTATTGCTGTTGGCAATAAAGAAAAAGCTATCAAGTTTTTGAAAAAATCTTTGAACTTATATCCATCCACTAAAGCTAAAGGTACTGATTAAGTTATGTTTATTACCGGCACTGTTTGTAAAACAGTAAAAGTTGTGCTTACCATATGTGGGTTGCTTTATCAGGAATGAAAGAAAACTGAAAAGTATCGCATAATGTAGGTACTTTTTCAGTTTAGCCCCTCAGCTCTGGCCTGTCTGATGTGAACAAAATAAAATGAAAGATTCCTTCAAATCTTTCTAATATTTTCCTGCGCCACTGTCCAGTGTATAGGTTGTTTGAATATTTGCAAACAGCAAATTGCCATTTCTGATTTGTGTTAATTTTTTTGTTGCATTTGATTCCATGTATGAATTGCTTTGTATTTCTGCTTTGCCTCTCTTTTTTACCTTTTATGCAGATGCTGTTGTTACATTACATAAGAATAAGAAAATCGCAATCCTAGTCGGTAGTCCTATCCCAATCTTGAACCTAACCCAAACTCTATATCTGATGTTAATCCAAACTCAAAATCTAACTGTCTAACCCAAACCCTAATGATAATAAAAAAATCAAAAAAGTGTAAATGAGCAAATGAGCGCTCACTCTTTGCTCTGTTATTCTCTTAATTGGTGTAATGTTATGCAACACCAACCACTTCCTAACTTTTAACCTTAAATTTATAATTGTTAGTATTAAAAGCAATTTTTCAACTCTTTAAGATGAGACAGCAAAATGGTAACATCTGACTAAGGGGCACTTGATACAAAAGCAGGTCAAAAAGCAAAAAATCAACAGATACGAAATGCAAAATAGGACTTGCTCAATGTAAAAAGATCATAAAGACATTATAGCTGTGATATATCTGATATTGTGTGGTTATTCAATCAATCAATCACTGATTTATATACCGCTTTAGCACGGGCGGCTTCAAAAAAAGTTACCGTACCACACATGCTGCCTAAGCGGTTCAGCAGATAAAAAGGAAAGTATCGAAACATATTGCAATATAAACTTGCAAAGGCAATATGTGAAAGTGTGTAACATGCAAAAAAGAAATATAATAACACTGTACAGCTTTAATTACCAAAAAGTATGTTGCAAATACAATATTTCAAACTGTGTGATATGCAATTCTAAAGTAATGTGCCTTAAGAGAAGATTTGAAGCTGACCAGAGTTAAATAGATGTAATTGAAGATGGCAGGTCATTCCACACAGTGGGAGCACAGTATTTAAAAGCATTGGTCATTTTGTTGTATTTTGGAGGAGATGGGGGTTCAAGACGATTGATGCGATTAGTAGAGCGCAAGCCACAATAAGGCTGAGAAACCACAATTAAGTCCTTCAAATAACTTGGTGCATTACCATGCAAACATTTAAATACTGTAAGCGAGATTTTGTACAATATACGATAGCGAACAGGCAAAACATGAATTCTTTTGCAAGATTAGTGATTGAAACACCATCTTTCCAGGAAGATCTGCGAACATTGCACACAAAACAAATGCAGTCATTTAGAACAACTTGAAGTCTTGACAACAACTTGGCAGATATACCATAATATAAAATATTACAGTTATTCAGACAGGAAAAGACATATTATTTTAACTTGTTGATATAGCATCTTTTCATTGTTTATTTTAATAGTATAAATGTTCAATATTCATAATACCTCAGACCCGACAGAGATCCGGAGATTAGTATTATCTGTTATAGAGTAGACCAGTGTTCCCACTAAGCCGATTTTTTCAGTGAATCGGCGATTTGTTGGAGCAAGGGCAAATAATTTTTGGCAATATAGTAAATATAGCTTTAGAAAATTCAACAAATTTGTGGAAATATGACATTTAGTATACTTAAATACTGGATTGGCGTGAAATTTAGGGCACATAACCGTCTTTTTAGAGCTTTGGGCACAATTGTTTCAAGAAAATTTGGGCACTCGCCAATCAGCCATAAAGTTAGAGGGAACACAGGAGTAGACTACAGAATAGGCCTAGTGTATTTTTTTAGGCATGATACAAATTTGCTAATTGTGGATCAGCTTCAGGTTTTGTGATGCTTACTCAGATAGCCTTCTGGTAGTAGTGCAAAAACAATATTGTTGTTCATGTGTCTATTGTTTAGTGTTGTTCGTCTGCTACTAAAGGTGTAAGATTGTATATGTACCCAATGTGGTACTGGTAAAAGTTAAAAACCAAAAACAATCTGCATTAGGCCTATTTACAGTTCATATCTATTTGAGTTGACATATTGTTAAGTTTCTACTGTTTGTTGCCATTGCTACTTCAGACTTGGTTTGATAATTACAATGTACCAGTAATTGCTACAGTATAAAAATAGTTTGGTGTAAGATTCGTTGTTTGTCTAGTGACAGTAGGAAGTGATAAATTTGTGATAAGTTTAACTAAAGGGCTACCATATGATTGTTTTACTTTTTCAGATCTTCTTGCAAAGGTTAAGAAGGATGAATTTCCCTCACAGAATACAAAAAGAGAATCTAACAATGGGTTCACATCCATGCCTGATTTATCGGAGCTGCATGGAAGTGCACAAACCGAAACTCCCAATTACACTCCACAACAACGAGAATTAGCTCAAAAGTATGTTAGTTTTGCCTCAGAAATATTAAATAAGAATCATGTTGTATAAGCTTAGCTAATATATGTACATTGTGCATATATGTATTGAGAATATAGCACTTGTATTAATTTGCAAAAGATGGTACTGGTATCTTGTGATAAGATATCAAGATAAAAAAGTGTGATTCATGAGTATTATATATAGTAGCCTTTACCTATTTCTCAATGCAGCGGAAGGCTATTCTTATAACAAATTGTTCTGATGTCATATTTCTTTTATTTTCTTATGATTTGTAGTTATTCTAACTTGTTTTTCTTTTAGTGGAAATCAGAAATCAATCACAGTTTTTATCATTCCAGCAAACAGCAGACTAATGGTTTAAAAATTTGTTGTTTTAGAATTAACAGGTGTAAAGATTATTATGAAATACTTGGAGTTGAACGATCTGCCAGTGAGATTGAGATCAAAAAGGCCTACCGAAAAATGGCTTTGCAATTACATCCTGATAAGAATTTAGCTCCTGGGTCAACAGAAGCTTTTAAAGGTGATTTTCGGGAGAAAATTTGTATACCAATATTTTTGCAGTTTCCGTGATCTGTGCTAAGAGCTCTTTTTGGATTTTTTATGATGAACTTTTGGAAAATCAACATACTAATGCTAATGTTGATTAATAAATGAAAATTAACTTGGTTGGGTTCAAACCAAGTTTGTATAAAAAATTGTTGTTTAAAGTACTGTATTTTTTTAATGTCTAAATCATGCTTTAATGCAATGTGATGTTACTATACTATTGTTATATTTTCCCTAAATGTAGAAATGGTTTGTACAAGCAATTAAACATTGTTTCACACCATGATTTAGATAAGATTGGTCTATTTTTTAGCTAACTTAATTAAGGACTGATGGCAAAATCAATTGTGGTATCTTAAGTTAGGGCAATCGAATTTGATTATAAATTGGTATGGACTCCATTGTTTATGACTCAGCCATTTCAGAGATATTCTACTTCAAACATGATGTAGGGGCGTCTCTAATCATAATTTTATTGGCAATCTTGACAGTGATAACATCGACGATTTCATTGTAGTTCTATCCATTACCATTTACCAGTGATCTTATCACAAAATGATTTGGTCACTGTGATTTTGCCACAAAGTGAGGGTTGGGGCAAGACAGCTCTGCGGATAGCAGAATAGTTCAATGAGTGCTGTTTTCTGTCAATACTTTAATTGTAATAATGTTATAGTTTAATGTAATGATTTAGAAACCCCATTGATTTTGCCTTCACTGAGCCTTCAAGCTTGTTTAATTCCTGGTTAAGTGCCATAAAATAGATATTCATTGCATTTTATTTGCTCTACATATTCAATGGCACCGATCTGTCTCAGTATGATATTGGTGGAGCAGGGGTTCTCAACCGGGGATCATGGGACATTAACCAGGGGGCCATGAGCGCAAGATTTACTAACAGCATTTAACCACTTGCAGCTTGCGTACGGCTGACGCTTTTAAACATTTTTAGACTCCATCAGAAAAACTAGCTGCCAATTTCAAGCATTTGCAGCAACATTGTCTTTTTTTGTAAGTGACGTCACAAAGCGAAGTGAAGACTTGCTGCGTACCTGTAGCCACTACGAATGAAATTCAGACAGAAAATTTTATTGCTGATCAGGGGGCCACTGGGTTGAGAGTCTCTAGAAGTGGGCCACAAACCATAAAAACTTGAGAACCAGTGGGTTGGAGTATTTATGATTTTAATTTTGATAAACTGAATTTCATTTTCATTTCACTTTGATTAGAATACTCATATTTATGATTTTATTTGAATAGTATCTACTCCCTGATAATCGTGGTAATACTTAAAGCATGCCTGTAGAAAAAGAAGTGGATTAATTGTCTGCCATAAGCCTGTTTAGTGAACTACTCTGGACCTCATAGAAACATTGAATGCTCTTCATGCTATGCCAACAACATAATTTTCTTATAAAATTTCTCAATAGCCGTTGGAAAAGCTTTTGCTGTGCTAAGTGATCCTGAGAAGCGACAGCGTTATGACACGTATGGTCCTGAAGGTGTGGATAATGGAGTTCGGCGGCGCCGCCGCCACAGTAGCACTGGTAGCGAATATGAGGATGAAGCTTACGATGCCCAAGAAATTTTCAACATGTTCTTCGGTGGAGGTTTCCCTGGAGGTGAGTGGTTGCTTTGTCGAAACTTAGTGCCATGGTAAATTTTTGGGTGAAATAAACCAGTATAATTGCAGCTTCAAACTTTGCTGTTTTCTACAATCTTCATCATTAACGGGATTGGTATGAAACCTTGCGTGAAATAAATCAAATTTATCTGTTCGGAGAGGTACACCCTAAATCTATTACAGCAATGAACCTGATCATTTGCCCAATACTGTATTTTGCGTTAGGGTTTAGTTAATCTACAATTCAAGTTTATCCATGAGGTGCATGCGACCAATGTGCTGTTCAGTTAAAAGTTGGTTTTATCTAAGGGTGTTTTTTGTTATTTTTTAACATGATGATAGATATGGAGATGGAATAAATCGTTATCATGTTTTAGCTGCTCAGCGATTTTAAATTAAGCTAGTTTTTTACATGTACAAAAGTACATGTAAAACTCTCTACATACCGATAGATAAATGTGTCGTATGTTTGTCTAATGCTCAGTTTTTTGGACAGTGCAGTATAAGATTTTGCTACTAAAAGTAATGTTGGAATAGAAATGTTTTAAATTTGAGGTTTATTTGAGCAGAACTGTATGAATAACTGTGCAGTAAAAAAACTACGCTTTTTAAATTTTACTTTGGATTTGTTACAGAACACGTTCGTGTGTTTCGCCGTGGAAACACGTATTACTACGATCGTCGTTCAAATCGTAGACCTGGTGCTCATCAACAACAGGTAAGGTGTCAAATGCGTTTGACTTGTCTAACGTCAAAAAAATATTGTTTTTTGTTATGAGGCCCGCAAAAGTTTTCAATATAGAAGTAACTTGTGTTGTTTAATGTTATTCAAGTCATTTGATGCATCAGTAAAGGTATAATTTTGCGAAGTGTATTTTTGTAGTTTTGTGCTGAGCCGCTCTTTTTTTTTTGTCATTTCAGGAAAATAATTTTGGAGCCATCTTACAAATGCTTCCATTTCTACTTGTTTTTCTCTTGACAGTCTTTAGTCGCTTAGTTGTACCCACTCCCGATTACAGTTTATCGTACAAAGGGTAAGTAACTGTATACTTTAATTTCTATTGGGCTTTCGCTGTACCATTTTGATCTCAGCCAGCATATTTCCTGTCTACTGACACACGTAGAACAGCGATTTGGTGTACAACGAACCTTTATGCCTCATGCTATAATTGTAAGATAAGCTTGGTCTATACTGAGCGTAAAATTGTGAACGAGCGTATTTTTGGTTTATCTCAAACAGAAATTTGGAACGCTCAGTTTACCAGCTACGAGCTACCAATTGGTTAAAATAAATTAAGAATACGCTCGTACGCTCACGATTTTACGCTCAGTATAGACGTAGTTTAAATCGTGTAACGGTCGAAAAAGATGTACCTTTTTAGGCAAGCGGTAGACTAAATTTATATTTTCAGTTAAAAATCTTCGTATTTTTTGCCCACTTGTTGTCTGATAAGAAAGTTAATCTTTTTCATATTGGCATTTTATGAGTGCTCAATGACTTTGTCAATACTGCTACAGCAAGTCCGTTGCGAAGGTTATCTTTAACGAGCTGCTGAATTCATGAAGCATATTAAAAATCAGTAACGATTGTAGGCGATTAGTGTTCACTAGCCGCTTCTTCGAACAAAATGACAGCTAAAAATTGAATATTTAATTTTTCCTCGGAGTGATCTACGCAGAATGGTTATACAAACACCATCAAGGTTGACATCATTTCACACTAATCCTCTCAGTAAATATCTCTCTTAATTGTTAAGTGTTGGTACAGTTTGCTATTCTATTTAATGCACTACTTGACTTTTAGGTAAAATCGAAGTAAAACCTGAGCAAAGTGCATTTCGAACTTAAAAATTACTAATCGGTTATACACATCTGTATATCGTCAGTATCTATCACCACCGGATAAACGTTTCATTTGGTCTACGATTTAAATGTCCATTGCTAAAGCAATAAACCAGATTGGTTTGATTCCCTACTGGGCCAACCAAAAGTTTTTCATTTAAGCTTTCATGTTGGGCTTTTTTTGCTGGGACATTAGATGAATAAGAAGAGGCAGTTTGATATAAAGCAACTGTTCTGAATAGGTACGAAGACAGGGGTAGCTTGACTCCGTGATTGCATGATTTTATTCGTGATTGCATGATTGCGTGATTGCATAATTTTATTCGATATTCCTTGTCCAGTTAAACTTGGTCAGACTACCAATTGAATAATTCCAGTAGGAAGAAGTTTACCATTATATTCTGTGTAGGGAATATTCCCATCTTCACCGTACGAATAACCTCAATATACCCTATTACACAAAGTCGGATTTCCATAAAGATTACCCGAAAGGTTCAACCAGTCTGCGGCGATTGGAGGAAGAAGTAGAGTCTGATTACATCGGTAATCTGCAAAACTCATGCTACCAAGAGCGAGTAAATAGTAAGTAGTTGTTTTCGTTTTAAGATGAAACTCGGTTATTGACATTTTACCAACGAAAAACGCAGTTCAGAAACAGTAGGCTACTGAAGCTGCATACGTGACCATGGGGTGTCTGGTGATGGTGGTGTTGAAGCTACGCAACTTTTTTCGAGGATGGCGGCACGGAGAAACTGTGCAGAGACTCAACAGGCGGGCCACGCCCTAGGGTCTATCACCTCAACGTGATGATGCAGTTAGCTCTCCGAATTTGGGTAGGTCGAAATGGCGGGACAAGCTGCTCGAAGAATTCGACTGCAAAAGTCGCCCATAAGTCTAGTTTCTCGCACCCAGTGGTCACATTTTCGGTGATGAGGTGCCCAGTTGTCCACTCTGTAAGTGCTATCAGTATGATAAAAGACTCTTCTCATCCTGAGTCCTCTAATTCCTCACTGAGATTCTGTGGTTTAATCATGGGTGTGATATTTCCCCCTGGCACCAAAAAACGTTGCTACAAACGCATCAACTTAATGTTTTTATTCGGTTTCTCTCATCTTTAGAACAGAGAATTACTGCTTTCTTGTTGGATTGTTTGTCTAACTCTCACTGTCTGACTTCTCTTGTTCTGTTGGTTTCTTCATTTTCAAACCAACGTTTTTGGCGGATAAAAATGTGTTAGATCTCCCTCAAGCATTTCGGCGTGTTGCTCGAAACTTGCTCTATATCGTAACGCATTTTTAAAGTATTGAAGCTTGTACCTGGCTAATGAGTGATAGTAGTGAAGTAATGTTTTTTTATTTCACGAAGTCGGATGTACCCATAGGCGTCGATTTTTTGTTGATTAAGCAAATTCCTAGGTGGCGAAATGTTTTTGCAAAGTTTGGTTAAACTTAATAATTCTATTTCAGTCCGGAATTTTGCCCCCAAATTCAGGTGAAGACCAAAAAAAAAAAGGGTTTTCGCCGCATTCTGGTTCTATCTCAGTCCGGAACTTCGGTTTTCTTGTTGCCAATTGGGTATTACTTGCCAAAAAACCGAGGGGGCCAGACGTATTTCGCCCCCTTCCGTTTCAGACCCGAGGGGCCTCCGCCCCCTGCCCCCTTCCCCCCAGGATCGACGCCTATGGATGTACCATACATGATTAATCAATATAGTAACACATATTGTTGCAGCTTTGCTTAACGTTGCTTAGCTGTGGTTCTAGTAGGCCATTACAATTTTCAAACTGTTATTAATTTAAGAACCTTTTAGTGTTGTCTGTTTTTACTGAGATTTCGGCTTTATTTTCAAGTCGTCAGATTTCATTTACCGCATTTTTCTTGTTACGCTTATTTTGAAACTATGTAATATGCAAAATACATTTTATTTACTGCAGAAGAAAATATGCGCAATAAAGGAATATATTTTGGAAGAAGAGATTATGTGGAAAGAGCAGATAAAATGTCAACCCCATCGTGCGAAAAATTACAGAAACTTTTCAACCATCCCCGGTGAAGAACTGTTTCGTTTCTCTGTGATCATGATTGCAGTTTGAAAGTTGTAGTAAAATTAGTGTGCTGTTCATTGAATTGTACTTCCAAAAATAAGTTGCTCACGTATATATTAAATTTTTCAGTAAATAATTGTAATTGGAGATCTAAAACTACCATTGTATACTGGAATAGAACTACTGCACATATTATGATGCTAATTTTTTTTGCGAAATTAATTCTAACAGCAGTTTATATTTGCATTGTCTCAATTAAGTCATTTTGATTTGTACGTAGGTAAATATTTATTAACGTGCTTCATAAACACATAAATTTGATTACGGGTTTTTTTCAGAAATTAATACGCTTCTATTTTTTTTAACTCGTGTACTTCGGTGTTTGCTTGTTTCGCTGCTTGTATTACGATTTACTGCTTCGTTTTTTAACGAATGTTTAGTGTATTTTTTGGATATTTTTTGTTGTAATAGTGCTCTGCCGTTTATTTTTTGTACGGCGCTATGCAAAGCTTTATTCTTTTCCTCGCCATGAATTCAAAAACAAAACTTAAAATCAGATTCATGCATATAAAATAATGACTTAGGACCAAGAGATAATGAACTTCTTCGCAAATTTAAATAAATAATACAGCGAATATACTGTCAACAGTCTACTACTCTTTTTTCCGACTCGGATCTGTTCTACTGACAAGATCAGACTGATTAGTGCGCAGATAAAAGGCTCATTGTAGTAGCATGATATCGGCGTTGCGTTAAGTTGTAAAACAGGAATAGCGTCGCCTATGCTGTCAACGTCAGGCTGTTAATGAAAATTAAAATCAGGGAGGCTCCCTAAGTCGTGTTTGAAGTAAAATATCTCGAGAACAGCTGGATCAAGAAGCATGATACCAATGACAATCTTAGTTAATTTAATTATTAGATTTTATAGAGATATGTTTGGGTGTTTTGCTAATCTAGTAAAAATGTTTTCATAGCATTTTGGTTGAATGATTACATTTTGAAATTGCTGAAAACCTAAGTTTGGTTTTCCAAGCTCATTTTTGCCCCTTCAAATTGCGATGGATTTCAAATGCATGTACTCAACTGTTTTGCCTTCAAATTTGCATCTTTTGCCCTTTACCTCAAATAATGTTAGAATTGTGACATTTCTATTCCAGAAACAGCAAGTTTATTGATAGCCTGCTGATTTTATCAAGTTGCTGTCTGGATTGCACTAAAGGCATTTTCATCAAAATGTGGAATTAAAAAAATTAGATAAAAGAAACAAACAAAGTACGTTTTTCTGAAAAATGAATTTTTGGTTATCTATTTGTGGATTGAAATTGTTTTTAGCATGTTAATTGTTTAATTGTGTTGTTTGTGAGTGTTGTGATATAACAGGCGAATTCACTCGAATTTTTACAGCTTTTGTTAATTTGTTTGCCTGTTTAAACTTCATAGTCATCCCAAATCTTAGATTTGACAGTATTTTTCGGAACTACAGTAAGTAGGCTACTCTTGGTTAAGCTAGAGAATTTTCTGCAAAAGCATTAAAGCTGGAAATACCGATTTCAGGATCTTCGTTTTTTACCTGACCGAAAATAGAACCCGAGTGAACCGTTTCAGTGACGTACCTTGATCCACTGAAGCAGTGGTTCCCAAAATTTTTATAAACGTGGCCCATTTTGATTTAAAAAATTTCCCATTGCCCACTTTTTAAAGTTCTTAAATTGGTCATAATCAAACGGCTTGCAATACCTAGAAATTTATTACAAGTACAAATGACACTCTTGCCTTTTAGTTGGAACGACCGACGCTCGTGTCGCGTGTTCCTTTATTTTTACTCGGCCATTTTCCAACTAACGAGTGCGAAATTTTAGACTTTTGCTTATAAATCGAGAACGGTTAGGTCTAGCTACATGAAATTTTGACATCAGTTTGAGATTAATGAGTTATGTGTTTGTACCAAATTTCGAGGCAATAGGTCACGTGACTTCGGTTTTAGAACCCGAAAACCGCCCCGCAAGTTTGGCGTAAAAAGCGGTCTCAGTCAAAAACATCTTAAGTACGGCAAAAAATATTTCATATGGTTGTATGTCTTAAGATACCCTTTCATCCCAACAAACCCAGTTTTGGCCGCGATGAGGTTTATTTCTTTTTTTTTCCTTTTTTTTCTTCCTAATTTTTGTACGCTCTTCTCCTAAACCACAAATCATCGAAATCTAATTTTTGTGTAAAGTTGTTTAGCTGCAAACGCAATTTTGTCTCCCGAAATGTTTTGGGGCAACTTCACCGGGAATCCCCCCAAAATGGGTCCCAATCCATTTTTTGAACGGCTCAAGCTAGAGTGCTACTACTTACTACTATCAGCAGATATTTAACAGACATATATTTTGACATAGTTTGAGAATGCCACCCCCCTGGGGACCTCCCCAAATAGACCCCCCAAAAATTAATTTTTTTAAAGGCTCAAGCTAGGGTGCCAGTGTTTTATGATATCAGCAGATATTTAACGGACAAATATTTTGACATACTTTGAAAATGCCACCCCCCAAATGGAACCCCCTAAAAATCAATTTTTTGAACGGCTCAACTTAGGGTGTCAGTTTGTTTTGATATCAGCAGATATTTAACAGACAAATATTTTGACATAGGTTGGGGGTGCCACCCCCCCTGGGGACCCCCCAAATGAACCCCCAAAATCAATTTTTTGAACGGCTCAACTTAGAGTGCCAGTGTTTTATGATATCACGAGATATTTAACTGACAGTTATTTTGACTCTACTTTTCTGGAGGTTCCATAATCCGATATTTTTGAATAATTGCTGATTTTACGGTAGACAAAAAGTACTTTTGAGCGTCACAGCATTAGCTTTGCGTCGGTCGTTCACTGGGTTTGCTGGCAAACTCCCATCTAGTTTCTGGACATCTTTGTCACGGAAGATTTCAAAACCATTCTGAATATACTCGTCACTCCATCCTCTTTTGGGTTTAACGAGACTACTTGCTTATCAAACGCTTATCTGAAACGAGACTACCTGTTCTGCTATTTTCTTACCAAACGCAGCAGTTCTGAATTGTACAGCACAAAACTCCGACTCATAGCAGATGAGGTGTTTATGACATCACAGAGACTTCGGTCTTTGCTAGCAAATTTTATCTATGGTATGATTATGGTGTCAATTATTAAAGTCATTTGAGCGAGGAAATTAGTTAAATGATTTTTAGATATAATAATGCAAAACTGTGAAGAGCGGTATTTTGTGTTAGCGTTTATCTTTATGATATCTAATGGCAGAAACGCCATAGTATATAATCTCTTTTATTGCTGCTTCAACGAAAACTATTGATTAGAGCAGAAGTGTGTTAATACAAACTTTTGTAGATCAAATAACACTTTTTAACCAGGTATTCAATTTTTCAAATAGCTCTGTGGCCCATCGCAAAATGCCCTCCTATGGCCCACAGGTTGAAAACCACTGCACTAAAGTATAGACTATTTGATCTATTTGTTTTCGTGAGTGGGATTTGGTAATGTATTATTCTTCGCAAGATATTTACTGAACGTTTTGCATTTTTGTCGTGTATTTGGTAATGTATTATATTCTTCACAAGATATTTGACAAACGTTTTGCATTTTTGTCGTGTAGTAGCGTTGACTCAATTCTCGTACCATGTTGAGAGACGATCTTGTTTCTCATTTCATCAATAAAAGTTTTGTAACAGACTGGCAAGGGTTGATATCCGAGAATTGATTTTCGTTATCTAATCTTGTCTATTTGACATAGTAAGACTGGATTCAAACATAGCAATTTGAGAACCTGGAATAAAATAACGTTTTTTGTATATATTTTTGTTGGGGGTGGATCATAGTTATTTTTGAAAAGTGAAATTTGTGTACTCGAAACTTTTCACAAACGTTTGAAATTTCGCACTTGCTTGTAACTCCCGTTTGTGTGAACTCACAATCTTCATAATTGGCTAGACGAAGATTTAGGATTTTAGATACCGCCTCTGAGATGATTACAGCTAACCTGTGTGTTAATTTGTTGTGACAGTGTTTTTGAAAATAATTGCGTCGTATATTGACTGTCGTTCTTTAAATTTAAAAATAAATCTGAAAGCTCTTTTTGATTTATTACCTTTTGTTGTGAAGTGAATTGCTGAAGCAATGAAGGATTGAAATCGAAAAAGTAATGTAAGCATTTGCACAATGTTGTTGCTTTTTGCATTTGCAACAGTTATGCTCTTAGTTTGATGCGCATGAGAATTTTAGTTACAACTGCGTGATCGATAAGGTTAAGACGTCATTTTTTTGCAATATCTTGACGTCCTTTATGGTCGACTCCTGGGAAGCCATGTCAACTTCCACTGGCAGTTAGGTGGCCATAACAACCACCAACCCTGCAGCTCCAATGATATTTCACATTGTAGCTCAAGTCAATATGCACAGAGCTGGACAGCGCTGTTTCGAGCTTTTAGCTCTCATCGGCAGCCCTCAGCTATCTTTTTCAAAGGTATTCCCAGCTGAACAAACATCTTATTCCCTACTAAGCATTATACTTAATACCAAGTTTATTCCCTACTAAGCATCTGCCTCTGTGCAAGCCCATCAGGTTTGCCAGTTAGGCCAAGATGTTTGTTCAGCTGGGAATACCTTTGAAAAAGATAGCTGAGGGCTGCCGATGAGAGCTAAAAGCTCGAAACAGCGCTGTCCAGCTCTGTCATTTTTTTTGGCGGCCCTAATCGCATGCTCTGGGTTCTACCCTTGCCACGTTGCTGCGACCTTGGGTAAGACGCTTTACGATGATTATCTCTGCTCGGTGGCTTCGAACAAGCTGCAAATTCAGTGGACAAGAATTCGATAAATCCATTAGATCACTGAAAACTCCTAAGCAAGTGCAGATTCTTCAAAACACGAAGTATCTATTGCAATGAAAAGCCTACCAATCATCTATAGTTAGCGTCTGACTCTTGTCTGGTGACAGGAAACAATGCAACAGCAACAAAAGTAGAAATATCACTTACAGAGGCGTATATAGGGGGGGTCCATTGGGCCATGGCCCCCCCTTTGGGTCGCCAGGATAGTATAATTAGCATAGATTAGTATGGAAAATTGCGGAATGCCCCCCCTTTGTAAGTTGGGCATTAGCTTTCAGCACACGAATGGTAGGCGAAGACCTTTGTTTTTGGCCCGCACCTATAAAAATCGGACTAAATTTGAGAGAAGACCTTTTTATTTGGTCTTCACCTAAATTTGGGCAGAAAATGGGACTAAATTTGAATGAAGACCTTTCTTTTTTTGGTCTTCACCTAATTTTGGGCGAAAAATTGGACTGAATTTAAGTGAAACAATGTTAATTCTGACCTTAGTTCTCAACTTTTCTTGAGGTTCCTGGCCCCCTCCTTTTCAAATCCTGCGTACGCTACTGATCACTTAGACCACAGTGCTGTCTAGTCTATGAGAGTTACGTACTAAATGTGCATAGTTGGTTTCAAAACCAATCTAGATGGCGTTAAAAAATTTTTTTTTTAAATTGCTGTTTAGTTTTTACTATTGGTACGTCTTGCTTAATATTCAAAAACAAAAAAAAGAGATTCTAACGCTTACAGTTTTTAATTTCATCAAAAATTGCGCTTGTCTTTTTTCGTTAATAGAAAATAAGAAAAACATAACGGAACAAAAAATTGCTTTACAAGCTGATTAAGTTACAACTTAGGTAGAACATCTCACTAAACACAAAAGAAAGATAATGCAATACCACTAAATCAGGGATGTCCAAACTTTCGGGCCGCAGTGACTTTGATCGGCCAGCACAATCAGTGCCGGCCGGAACTAGAAAACGGTTTTTAGTGAGATTTGATGCAACAAATAGCGGAAATTTAAGTGAAGAGCTTAGAAAAAAAGGTCTTCACTGTGTTTTGATGTGATTTTTACCGGAGTTTTAGATAATGAGTTACAACATTAAAGGTCTTCACCGTATTATCCAAACAAAACAAAAGAAAATTGATTTGGATTCTTGCAAAATTTCGCTGCTAGTTCATCTCGAAACCACTAGCGGGCAGCAACATTTTCTTACACGGGCCGCATGCGCAGAGGCGTTGCTAAGAATGGTAACACCGGGGGTGGGAGTGCGTGGTGTCACCCTTTTTGTGTGACGCACTCTTTATGATCTGATGCACCCTTTCGGTTGAGAGACATTTTATTAAAATTATTTCAAAAAGTAAGTGAAGACCAAAAAAAAAATCTTCGCAAAAAATCCAGTTGATTTTCGGTTCGAATGTGGATGGAGACTCAATCAATTGAAATAAAAAAATCTTCATCACAAATTAGTAGAGTTATGCTTTTGCATCATAAAATGGTGCCAACCAACATGGTGACACCCGGGGCGGGCAGTCCCCCTCGCCCTCCCAAGCGACGCCACTGCGCATGCGGCCCATGAAACGAGGTTTGGGCAGCCCCTGCTCTTAAAAATAGTACAGTACTGTATGTTGATGCTTGCTGTTGTTTTAAACCTTATTGCTTAAACGTACGATAGTGCCGGTTATACATTTATAACTTACTCCATGAAAATCGGTTTCCCAACTCTACAACCAGTGATGCTATCGCGCAAATCGGTTCCTAAATCAGTAAATTTAGAGAACCGTTTGTTTAAAATTGCTTGCATAGATACCCCTCTTTTTTGGTCTGAACGAATCTTTCGCTAAGTTTAGAGAATCAGTTACAGATCCGGTTTCTACAAATTTTGAGTAGCACCAGCACTTCACAGCAACACAAATGAACCGTTGAACAATTACTTAGCTAAGACATATGTAGGTTTGCGAAATTTTTAGTAAAAGAAAGAAAGTAAAGCAGCTGCATGTCAGATTGGCCAAAATCATACTAGCATTGTTTGTTTGTTGTATAAATAAAAGCCCAAAAGATTGTTTGACACAGGCGTGTATATGTGCACTTGTAGAATTTGCAACGGCCAAGAAACGAAGTTTGATGTTAACGAGTTTGAGTCCGATTCTGTACCTTTGCGCCATCTTCAAGTCAATGGCAACCTATTATTTTTTTTTAACGGAACGAACATAAATTCGGAAAACACACAAAACAAATTTTTAGCACAGGTGTTTACATATATGCAACAGCAGAGAACCGTACTCGAAGTCAAGAGATTTTGTTACAAACCATCATAAAACGGCGCATTTCATCAGGTAGCAATAACAATAAATGGAGCTAAAGACCCATGCTACGGAATAACACAAAAAATTCTGACAAATTGCATAAGATAATCATAAGTCAAAGAAGTTAAAAATTTAAAGTCTTGAGCTCAAACGAGAGGTGGAATTGTTTGGCAAAGCGATACATATAAAGAAGGTTAACTTTGAAAAATGCCTAAACTTTGAACTGACATTTTCTACAAAAGCAATATTTTTCAAAGCTGTCGTAATTCAAGCTGGGGTATACACAAATGCAATGAGTTTCGGCATTTTTTCGAAAAGGGGATAAAGTTTTAGAAAAGTCGCCCTGTGATAACTGAGTATTTTCAATAAGTTCTTTGCAACTTGTACATCATCAACAACCATACTGCAAACACACGTTAATAAAATGAATCATATTCACGCTGAAGCAAAACTAACGTTGGTAAAACAAGAAAGTTTTTAGGGTCAAGACGCTGTAATAGTGTAATTCAATTCGTCAATAGACTTTAAAAAAGAAATTATATCAGGATTTCTCTTTAGGTCTTCAAGTTTTCGAGTTGGCGATCCAAGATAATCTTTGATATCCACAATGTGGAGACACTTCTTTGTTTTTCCTCTCAGCTTTGTTTCATATTTCCTATATCTGGGACTGCCAGGCCCATGTTCTGTACCTTTCAATCCGTTCAAAATGTCTAGAAGTTTACAGAATGAATATTGTGTCACTGCAAAGCTGATCTAGCACCACCTGCTTTCGATTATTGTCTTGCAGTGGCTTAGAGCTACCGTAGAGCATGGTTATAAGTCAGGCCGAGCTTTTGGGTCGGGCTCGGGCTTAAAAGGGCATTCAGGTCGGAAAACTTTTTGCTCGGTTTTCTTCCAAAATATTTTGACAAATATGAAGGCTAACGTCACCAAATTTGAGATTTCTACAACCTTCTGTTCCCCAGATATGACAATTTATGATTCCCTTAGAAAGGATTTTTTTCCTTAGAAATTTGTCAAAATGGCCAAACAAAAATAAAATTTCAAAAATTTAGTGCCTGTTTGTAACTCTCAATAAACATTTTCGGAAGTGTTGTTGTCAAAACCAAGTAAAGGGTCAAAATTGTAAAATTAACTGCTTTTTAAGTAAATTCAAGCCAACTTTCCCAAAGTTAATCTTCTGTCACTATACTGACAAAACCGGCAACACTGAAGTGAGAGGAAACTTGTTAACTTTGAACTTCAATATTTCGAAAACGGCAAGATGTAGTACGTTCAAATTTGGTGAGAGTTCAGTTTAGGCTTTTCCCAACAGTTTAGTCATCAGTGAATGCCCTTTTAGGCCAGACGAAATTCCGGCTTAAATCGAGCCTCATAAGTACCTTGAACTTTAGATACAAGCTGCTATACAAAAACATTATCAAAACATAAGAGCATGGTAAATGGACTTTTTGAATAATTTAATCAAAAACAATACAGCCAAAATACTGTAGAACATATTCATTGAGACATTTCGGTTAATTTCTTTACCATTGTCAATCTAGAACATAAAACTTAACATCACAGCTGACTGTTAAGGGAAAATCGCAGACTCAACGTGTAACATTGGATTTTGTGATTACAAGACATGTAGTATACATGATGCCTGAATAGGTACAAGGAAAACACTTCACGCTCTAAACTTTACGCTTTAATAAACGTACGTGTTTTCCGCAAACCTATCCGGACATCGTGTATAGCACATGTCTTTTAATCACAAAATCCAATTTTACACGTTGTATCTGCGATTTTTCCTTAGGAGTCAGCTATCAGAGGCTAAAGCAGAAATTTTTTAAGGAGGGGGGCAAGCAACGTATCCATTATCTACTGGGTCAAATAAAACCTTACAGCTACAGTCAGGAGTTTGCTAAGTAATTTAAACCAAAAGTTAAAATGATCCTGTTCAAAAATGTTGCAATTTGGGCGGCATGGTGAGCAAACTGATGCAATTCAAGTGTATTATGGACGGAGGTACGAAGGTAAATCCGCCAGTCGCTAGGCAATTTTTGCAATTTTTTGGAAATAATAACCACTTTAAAGTCATTTGAATCACATTTCGGATATTTTTAGGCTGTTAAAAAGAACAAAGTTGCTGAGATTATGGCTTTACTTGAAATTCTTAAATTGCCCAGCCCTTTCAGCCCTCTTTGTTTGCAGATCAAATTCAAACCACGTTTGAACGTTTGCATATGTCAGCTGGCGCGTAGCCAGAAATTCGCAATGGGGGGGCTGTTGTGGGGGTCTGGAGTTGGAGCCCCCAGCGCTCGAAAATATTTCATTTTTTGGCAAAAATAACTTAATTTTGGGCCTATTTTGATGAAAAGCGACCCCCTGGCTACGCTACTGTACTTGAGTTAAGAAATAGGCTAAGCTCTCCACTAGTCTCCTTGGTTTTGCCAATGACTGCAACTTGAATTTTGTTGGGGGGTTGAGGGAGCTTGATTAACCTAAAGATTGATTTTTTTGCAAAATGCTTCAATGGGGCAGCGTGCCGGGAAAACAGGTGCAACTAAAGCATATTACAGACTGGGGTCTTGGGGCAAAACCCTAGCTGCTGGGCAATTTTTTGTGATAAGCTTATTTAAAAAAATAGCCATTTTAACGCTATTCGAATTAAACTTCGCATCATTTTAGAGCCATTTAAAAAACTAAATTGATACAATTTGAAAACCATTTGAAAGAAATAAATAGCTCAGCCCTTCAAACCCCACGTTTCCCACAGATCAAGTCCAAAACTCGTTGTAATTAAGTAATATATACACTGAATAGCTCCCCCTTTAATTTTTGTTATGAAGCTCACGTTAAGTATTTTGCATTAAGCGATCAATTTTGACTGCTTGTTTTTAGCCATGTTTTGAAGTTTTTATTGAAAATTTGTAAACTGTGTATTTTTGACAAATAAGTTAATAGCCCCCTCTCAAAAAAAAAACAAAAAAAACAAACGTTTTGAAAGTGGCTTTGAACCACTCTAGAGGCCATATTTGCAAAAAACTGCCTCAAAAGGGCAAAAATTGTTGCATTTTCTTATCGTGCACTTTGGTCTTCAGGCCAATGCAGGGGGGGACGGCCCCTAAGTTACGCTATTGATCACAAGTTTGGTTTTGATTTCGGTTTCTGAGCAAAGTTAGTTTAATGGCGAAGTAATAATTATTTCAGAGTTTATACAGTATAAGCACAACGTAAATTTGAAATATTAAACGCTATATTGTATTTACAGTAGATCCTGTAAGGGCTCAATGACATATATCGAAACGTTTGATATTGATTATTAAATCAAACAGTTCAATGCTTAATCAAACTGCTGTATGATAATTCACGTAAAATAGACAATCTTGTTTCTCTTGCATCCGCCCTTTGCGCCAAGGCAAAAAAGGTAAAAAAGCTCCACAAAGCGTAATTTTCTTAGTTTAGATAGATATATTCAGACTTTATTAGATAGATATATTCAGATTTATTATATAGATATATTAGATAGATATATTCAGAATATATATCTATCAAACTGCTGTATGATAATTCACGTAAAATAGACAATCTTGTTTCTCTTGCATCCGCCCTTTGCGCCAAGGCAAAAAAGGTAAAAAAGCTCCACAAAGCGTAATTTTCTTAGTTTAGATAGATATATTCAGACTTATTTTGCAGATTTAAACATAAAAAATACTTGACATCTTGATTTCCAGGAGGGCAAGTGCCCCCTTTGCCCCCACCTGTGGGCGCCCCTGTCAGCTATGATTTTAAGTTTTATGTTCTAGATTGACAATGGTTTAAAGAAATTAACCGAAACGTCTCAATAAATATGTTGTACAATATTTTGGCTGTATTGTTTTTGATTAAATAATCAAAACAACTCGGCAAAACTGAATGAATACTTTCTTAAAGCATCAATACAACAATAGTACCGGTACACAATCTCTATTATTGCATTTGCATCATCATGACATTGTTTATTAATAGTTATTCCCTTAGTTTGATCGCAGCACATTGACGTTATTAGAAAAGGAACAATTAAATATGTACGTTATTAACTTTCGAGCCTGGTCCGGGTTTCAAAAGATTTTACTGGTTGAGACCTATATTTTCGTGTTCAGGCTGGGTTCAGACCTAAATTGGTCGGCCCGTATACGATTCTACCGTAGTGCATATCATTAAGAATTAAACACAATAGGTTTAATGTATACTTATTTTGGTTCGAAAAACAATAGTTCAAAGAGAACAGCAGCAGACAAAATCAATGAGGTGTCGAAGATTACATTTGTGCTAACATAAATATTTCTTCTCGACCTTATTTTTCAAGAGATATTCTACTGTAAACACGTTTTCGTCTCACAATTTTAGCGCAACGTTGACGATTTTATAGCGAGCACCACCAGGCGCGTAATGAGAATTTTACTGAGAGGGGAGCTTGGTCCCAAAGTTAAAATTTTTTGTTTAAAAATTGTCTCGATACTAAGCAGCGTGCTAAGCAAACTGGTCCAAATAAGCGTATTGCAGACGAGGGTCTGGCTGCGGATTTCCAGACTCCGCAGGCCGTGGGGTCTAGGAAAAAACTACCAGCCGCTGGGCAATTTTTGTGATTTTTCAGAAAAAGACAGCCTTTTTACTTCATTTGCCTCACATTTCGCAAGTTTTTAGAGCTATTTGAAAAAAACTAAATTGTTAAAATGGGATATTATTTGCAAGAATTAAATTGCCCAGCCCTTTCAGCCCCCCCTATTTACAGGTGATGTCCAAAACATGGTTAAACGCTTGAGTTTCGGGACAAATTTTCTAGGTGCTTTGGCAAAGGAGACTTCGGCCCCCTTTGCCCTTCTGGTTGCGCCACTCCGCCAAACTAAGCCACTGACGTTGTGGTTGGGGTCGTCGTATCGCCCAGTCGCCCACTAAAATCGTCAATGTTGCGGTACAGTCAAGAGCCACGAAAACATGTTTGAAGCAGCATACCTGTGAAACATCTAGGTGACAAAAATAGAGTTAAAGAAAGTAATAATTCTTTAGATATTAGCTCTAATTACATAAATTTTGTTGATTTTAATTGTAGTTCTTTTTTAATATATCGTACTACAAAGTTAATGATGCTGATTATCCTTTGATACACCATCTAAATTTTACCTAATATTTCTTGCTTTTCTTTGTAGCAACGTTTTTCCAACATATCAGCATAAATTCCTTCGATGGCTTTCTCCAACCAACTTCTTTTTTTCGACCCCACTTCATAATGTTTGTCAAAGTCATGCTTTGTGTAGTAGACACCTTTAAGAAGAGATGTCACATGCTTGTACGTATGACCTCTGAAAATTAAAATGTTTTAAAATGCAATAATAATTAATTTAGTGTATAGTGGACAGCAAATCATTAAGATTTCACTTCAACTTATTTTTGAAACTATTTTTAACGTTTTATTATTATTTACGGATAAATAACTAAAAAAAGTTAATCGATTAGTTGACGCAGCGGAAAAAAGCTTTATACGTCATACATTATCAAGCCAATTCCAGTTTAAAGTTAAGGACTCCACTCTTGCATCAATTAAGAGCTTTTATCAAAATCTTGTAAAACTCGTTGCGCTAATACGCCTAAGCGTTTAAGTTTTTAAGGAGGTTGTAGAAATGCATAGAGGTCCATCTCGGCATATTGCACCCGAGTTACATATTTTTACTTAAAAAAACATCTAGCAGTAGCACGAGCTGTTGCGACTCTCAAATCTTTCCTAAAAAGCCCAGAAGCAAATTTAATGTTCTGACAAGTATCATAACCACCTAAGCTACACTACATTGTTTGAAGTTTGTTTGACCCACGTTTTATCTTGAGGATGCAAATGGTAGGGAGGAGTGTTCTTGTCATCTCGACGGGATTTTTTTGCAGGTGTCGAATCCAAAAAGGCTTTACTTGCCTCTTCTTCCCTATCACCATAATACTTAAGCCAGCCCAAAAATAGAAAGAATATTCCTACCAGTATGAGATAATAAAAGTAGTTACGTTCTTTCTGAAACATAAAATAAACTAAAAGCGTTAATTACGTCATAACGTGAATCTGCCTCGGTTTCTGAAAAAAAGTCAAGACGGATTGAATTCGATCCCATGCCGCAATAACCAAGAACATAATTTTCTTTCCGTTTTCATGCTCAAGACTCACGATTAGGCCTTTTGACGTTTTAGGACGTAATATCAATGAGATTTTTGCTATAAGAGTATACGATTAACTATACGAAAAGACATAAGAGCAGGGTAATACAGTACAACAACTGGTATTACTGGCTCGCAAACGTTCTTCAAATCACCACAAGCTTAAAACACTTAACCACCGAAGGATCGTGTAAATACGAGCAAGTACAGCAATTATTTAATTTTCAATTTATTCACCACTCTAGCCTACAATTTGTTTCAGGGATCTAGCTCAGTTAATTATGACTTAAACATTACTCTTGTAGAAAACAAAATTTTTCTTGATTTTATCTGGAGAAAGACCTTTTCCGGCCCTACGAGCCGTAAAGCAGTTCAGGTCGATTTTGTTTCTTACTTGTCTAAATCTATCTCGATTACGTTGAGCGTACTCTTCCCTTGCTCTTCTTATATTTTCACGCTGTTGGCGATCGTACTCCTCAAAATCATCTATAAAATATGGAAGGTATTAAAAAGGAAAATACAAGTAATTGTTGTCGTCTATGCTACTAGTAGCATCGGACTTATTTACTTGCCTATCAATTATCTTTAAGATCTACTGTATGGTGTATTCATAGGATCAATGATGAAAATTATTGTGGTTGTATTTCCAATTTTATGGTAATAAATGAAAATATTGATAGTCAGCGAAAGAGCCCAGTTTAACCCGTCACCCCAGTGAAAAACGTACCGTTAGTAGCATTTCAGATAAAGAGCATTTTGATTTCCGCGTTTGTATGTTTCACGTGTGTCTAAGCTGCATGTATGACTAACAGGAGAAAAAAAATCTTAATAAAAATTTGTCTTTTTGACGTTATAAAACTTAGCCATATGCAGTTGCGTAGCCAGGGGGGGGCGGGGGGGGGGCTCGAGGCTTGTAAAGTATGCAAAATCGCATGTTTTTTGTGCTTTTGAGGCGGATTTTAGGTGAAAAATGAAAAATAGCCCCTCCATTCGAAAACAGCCCCCCCTCAAACGTCTGAATTTGCGAAATTGGACGAATTATCAGTGTCAATTTTGGTGAAGACCTTTTTTTTTTTTTTTTTTTTTTGGAGATCACCTAATTTTGGGCGGAAAAAACCTTTGAATTTCGGATTTCGGCCGAAAAATCACTCTGAATTTTGGCGAAGACCTTTTTTTTTTTTTTTTTGGAGATCACCTAATTTTGGGCGGAAAAAACCTTTGAATTTTCGAGCTTTCCGAAACAATTCGTCTGAACCTGATTTAAGATCAATGAAAATTCGAGTCAAGGTCGTTTGCACACTTCTCACTCTTTCAAAATAGCCCCCCCCTTTTCCAAATCCTGGCTACGCGCCTGGCCATATGCAGGAAATAAAATTGACGCTACTTTTTTATCAAACCAAATCTTTCATTACACTAGCTGTAAGACGCTGAAGCATGTAACGAGTTGGCGGGATCCATCTCCGCGCCATTGCGCCTGTAGGCCACACAATTTCTTTCAAAGAATTGTAGCAGAAATGGCGAGCCGTTGGCAAAGCCGCGTCGGATTTGACCGGTCCGAGATTTGAACCTCAAATGTCCCGCTTCAGAGACGAACACGTTACCGCTCGACCAACTAGCCGGTCTATTTTCTTCACACATTTTAATACTCTGATAATGCTTCATACCGTTATCATACGAAGGGAACTCTTCAGGCTCAGCTTCACCTTCTTCGTCATAAGTGCAACGCTTTTCAGGATCTTTCAAGACGTTATGTGCTTTTGTAAGCTCTAAAAATTGAATATGTCATTAACCTTTTTGTAGGGCCTACAAAAAAGGGTTCAGGGGCTACATCGTCCCTGGGCTTGGGCTAGGGGGGCGGGGCTCAGAGAGCCCGGAAGATCTTAATGGTTGTGGCTATTCACATAGCGTCAAAGTAGCCATATAACGTTAGTCTATTAGACCTAACGTATATTCTGCCACCGCCCACCAGACCTGCAGGGTTGCAATAGTCAGGTCCTTGAATGGTAGGGGTTGACGGGCATTTCTGCCTTTTTCTACCAAACAGTGTAACAGTTGTGGATTTAATCGGGCCCAATGATACCCGCAATGACAAGCTTGATTGCTGTGCTAAAGCTAATCACAGTCAGGCGGTAATTTTGTAGGGGAATACCCAGGTGAACTGAGCAAATTTTGAAAGAGAACAATCCCACATTGCACAAGCCTAATGTAACGGAAATACGGTACGCCAATCGGCTAAAAATCTAATCGAGTTCGCTAACTAGGTGCTTAATTAAGTTACAGTATTTTGCTTTTAGTATCTTTTCTTACCATTTTGTACTGCTACAAGTACACCTAACAGCACTTGTGAATAACTAGTACCGATAATGTTATAAGGCATTCCATTTTGGCATTTGAGTTTGAACACCAGAAATTAGGGTAAATGGAAAGTCATTGGCCAGGGAAACGGACTTTATTTTTTCGTAATATGATTTTGCAACTCCATTTGACCACTGCTAGGCTGGCGATTGGGCTCAGTTTGAACCCCAAACTATTCGACTCTATAACAAGTCTGGATTGCTGAAAACCAGGTACTGGTACCTTTGAAAGCTTCTGAAGCTCCGGGTGCTGGGTTCTTGTCAGGATGTAATAGTTTTGATTTTTGTCTATAAGCTGTAGTTATTTCCGACGTGGAGGCTGTGCGCTCAACTCCAAGTATTTCGTAGTAATCCGAGCACTCGAGAGTCCTGCCGTAAAAAGCAACACAATTTTAAACTTCTTCCAAAATCAAAACATCATTTTAATGACAGGTAGGTAGGTGACAAGCACAAACACAATTCCACTTAAGTCAATAAAAAGGTGCGGTGAAGCGCCGAGATAGTGATTAAAAGTTTACCGACTCTTGGTTCGATTCCCACAGACGTAATGTGTCGCTGTGTCCTTGAAAAACTTACTTTTTTTTTATCGTTAGCAGTTGTAGTATATTGTGCATAGGCCCAGCCTGATGAAAGACTGCGTACAGAAGCATAAAACAAAGAAGCCAGAGTCCAACAGACGTACAGTGCTGCTAAAAAAATTAATACTAAGAGCACTTCTTTGTAAAGTTGCACTAACAAGCACAAATATTGCAATCTTATGAATAATCTTAAACAGTCGTGGCAAGCTATTGCGATTACTATTCATACGAGTATATAGCCGGAAATTGACCTGTAAACTATAATCGCTCCCAATAATCAGAGCGATTGCTAGAACATAACAAACAGAATATTGCAGTTATTAGAATTTTTTTCTGATTCGGGCAATCCCTGACTCTGAAAACATGAACTTTAAGAGACTTCTACAAACTAAAGCCATGGTTTGGATTCATAGCGCCAGCTATTTTAGTTCAAATGTTTTTGCAACAAAAGAAATTAAAGGCAAAACACCACACACAAATTACTTTGTAACCAGATCCAATTCTTCTTGAGTGTACGGGGGGTTTTCATTCATTTCTGCGTTTGAACTATATAACTTCGATAAAATTCAACCATATTCTGGCTCTGAGTATAATCTGTAAACCAAACCATGTCACGAATTCTTTCGTGAGTTGGTGATAAAGCTCTTACTTTCTAGCTCCTAACATTGCAAGAATTCTTTCATGACTTGGTTATAAAGTGCTTACTTCCCCACTGGCTCATAGAGGTTATGAAGTAATTTTTTATAATAATAGACCAGAAGAGTTGTGAAACGTTGCGGAACTGTTATACATCAATACGACGTCGATTAATTATTTTAACCTCAGACTAAAAGTCAGTGCTGGGCACTTCCGCAAACCGGTCCGCAAGTCCGCAAATCCGCAAATTGCGGACTTATGGTTTTGGTTTGCGGATTTGCGAACCGATTTCTTACCGCAAACATTTGCGGATTTGCGGTAAAAAAATTGAAATCTACCGCAAATCCGCAAATCAACAACATCACTGAAATCGTTTCTGCAATTTCAAAAAAAAAAACGTTTATACGATTCAAAGTATCGACAGATTTGGGTGGATGTATTACGAAAGTACAACACCCTCTCACCAAGTTCCTCTGCTGTGAAACGATTATTTCCCAGAGGTGCTGCTATTCTTACAGCAAAATGAGTTGGCTTAAGGTCAAGAAACTTCCAACGGCTTGTTTTTGTGAAGGAAAACTTAGACTTTTTGAAACGGCAAAGGATTGCACTAGACGACTTTGATGACATGCCCACCACGTTTAGTAGATAAATAGGCTGCAGGCCTACCAACATTTTCAATCTTATTTTAATCTTTTTAGTCGTTTTGTTTCGTTGACCGTCTTTTTGGGAGGCATGTTTTAGACTATATGCGTTGCCGCTCAAGAAATTTCCAAAGATTTTTGGAAATTAATATTACTGCCCGCTTTAGAATCCTGAAAAAAATGTCTATTCTGAATAATTTTGTGATATTTGGAGATATATACATACTACAACAGTTTGCCTTTTGATTTTCCAACGTTGGTGTATTGTGCAAATGATGCGTCAAAATGCTTGGCCTATTTTTTATTTAAGAAATGGCATAAATTTCTGAGCAGTTGGCGACGTTACTCAAAAATTTTCCAAAATTCACGAGCAAAGTTAATCATATTGACAAACTTTTTGGCGCGTAAATTACTACGGCGCACTGATCTTGTAGAGTTTTGGCACCACCAGCAAGCTGGCCACTGTCGAAACAAATTTCTAATTTAATAGTGACCATTAATTGAACCTACGTTACATACCGATAACCAAGACTTAAAACCCAAATTTTCTATTTTTGCAATTACCTTAGGTGCAGAGTGCTGACTGCTCAGCGCTAAGGAGAAACATAAAATTTTACATGAGAGCGAGTTTTCAAACAAAATGAATATTTGCACCCAGTGGCGTACGCAAAAAGTTTCCTTGGAGGCCTATATTTTCGTCGCACTGTGACGCCACAAATCAATATTGTGGAGAGTGCGGTATAGGCAAAACCATTGTAGGATGGTCCGGGGGCATGCTACGGAAAAAAATTGCAAAATTACACTAAAAATACGCGTTTTCGTGCATTCTGCAAGCAAGTTTTAGTACAATCCTTTATGCTACTTACTAGAAGAATGAAATAGTAAAATAAAATTAATGCTTCAAAAAGATTACGGAATGAAAAAGCTAGGTCATTTGTAAAGGAAGAAAACAAACCAAAATAAAGATCGATTTATTTTTGCATTTACGCAGTAATAACGTATATCCTCTTGGAACTGCTAGGTTTTGCTTTATCGTGTTTCATTTTTAGGGTCTGAGGGGAAAGCCATGGCACAGTGGCCTTCCTCCTAAGTCCTAGGTACGCTGCGCTGTAATTACATTGTATGCAATTTGAACGCTTTTAAAAGACTGCTCTTATCCGAAATTCGACTAGAAGTTCAAGCGTTAGAATTTCATGAAACCATTATTCACAACTGCATTGCAGCTGAAATAAAATAAACAAAGGAACCGAACTTTTGGCGTGTTCTTCTTACACCTAGCACATTTTCATCTTTGCAAAAGTTTGCCTTTGTATGAACACCTTTCAAAACAATTTTAAAAAATTTTACACCAGTACAGAGGGAAAAAAACGCTAACTGCAATTATCACGTTTGAAACTAAGTTATTTTAATCGTGATCTTCAAATTGCCATGCGTGATTAAAGGAGCAGGAAGTGACATCGACAACACCCCCCCCCCCATCCATTCCGTCATTCAAGCAGTAAATACTAGCCTGTAGCCTATGCCTGTAAAGTATCATTTTCAAGAACGCAAGTTCGTGCGTCCCAAGTTTTTACTTTTCCGCGACTCAATAAAGACTTGTGCATCTTTGTTTGTCCCACATGACAAGTACAATGTACTGTACAAGTATGTAAATCAAAAAAGGATTTTCAACTCAACAAACATAAGACAATATCTACTCCAGCCACCAGAGTCGCAGCCGTAATCCAACTCCGGTCGCAGTTTTGTTTAAACAAACCTTCGTACATTTCCACTTGGCCCTGCTGCTGACATGTATATTATAACTTAGAAAAACGGAATATTAAATAAGCCGAAGAAAACTTACTGATGTTTATTACAGATCTGCAGCCGATATCGAAAATATCAAGCATTGTTATATTGCTATAGGTCTCCTCTATTTATCAAACCAGGAAAAAAACAGCAAAGTTTGCGGTTCAAGTTTGCGGAAGTGAAAAGTCATTTGCGGTTGCGGAAGTGCAAAAAATTACCGCAAACGTACCGCAAACTTGCGGATTTGCGGTTGCGGACCACCCATTGCAATTTTGCGGAATTTGCGGTTGCGGAATAGAGTTTAAATTTGCGGTGCCCAGCACTGCTAAAAGTACATCACTGTTTGTACGGTAAATACTTACACAAAGTAACTAGATCTTCGCGTTTTGCTTTGCATAGCTAATAATTAATCGGGGAATTAACATAGAGGCTCATAAAACGCTTAACTGATCACAGTTGAAGTTGATTTAGTTCGTACACATTTTAAATATTTGAAATGCATAGTATATCCGTAAAATTGGGATTTCGGCTTGTTTTGTACAGAAGCAAAGTACTTTAGATTATTGCCGATGACGTTTGGAATACACAGCACTTTAAAACGTCGGATTCTCGAGTTCAAGACTAAGCAATCGGGTTCCCTTCGCCATCAACAAATTGCTCGTTTAGACTCGTTATAGGCCTATGGAATTGCTTTGCGTAAATTTCAAAAATTAATTTTCGTTCTGTGTTTCAAAATCAAAAATTAATTTGACAAAAGCATCAGCGATTGAGAAAGCTAAAAGCCTTATTAATGCCAGCCATTCATGCAAGTTAGGTATAAAAGTTAAAACGTGTTGCCAATTGAAAAAAAGCAGCACGAAATTGTCTATATTTGAAATAACATCAACTCTGCTCTAGCTTAAGTAACTCAACAAAAAATCGAACAAAAGCTTAATTTCTAAAGTGAACGATTTAACCGCATGTAAGTGAAACGAGTAAGTCGATCAAATTGCTGAATCATCAACAGCTTTCAGCCGTCAGGTTTTGAGCTCTTGATGTAGAGCAGGCTGTAAGCTAATACTTTTCATTCAAGAAAAAATTGCTCGGAGTGTTCTCTTAATTGAGAGCACTTGAACTTAACAAACTTAACTGCTCTTAAATGCTCTACTCCTTTCTACAGAATTTGCTGCCGTAAGTAATAATACCGACAGGAACACTAGCTACAGAATTGTGAACGGGCCAATCAATCAATCAGTTACGTTTATTTGTGCTCAAATCAAAATAATCAGATTTCAAAATACAGCACAGAAAAAAAGCACCAGGAGATGGCGAAAATGACCGTACCGTCTTCAAGTCAACCACCACCTGTCACAAGTCATGTAGTGTGAAAGTATGTTTTGAGAAAGTACATTTACACAAATAAACAAAAACAAAAAATAAAAAAATAAAAAAATCAATCAGTAAACAACAGCAAAAAATAAAAACAAACCATAGTTCAAATATTTACATTACATGACTCTGATAATGTCACGTTTATTTCAACCTAATCAAGAGTATATTTGCTAATGAAATGGAATTTTAGTTTCCGTTTGAATTGACTGAAAGGTAATAATTTGAGTTCGTTAGGTACAATTTGCCATACTTTTGGTCCCACAAAAGAAAACGATTTTTTACCAAAATCTGTCCGTTTCCGAGGAATGAAGTAGTTATTCTTTGATGAGAGTCGTGTGTGATGTTTGTGCATCTGTGTTGCAAGGCAAAAGATTTGGTTATCGTGCAATGTCATTTTGTTCTTTATTTGAAACATATTTTTTGCAATTTCTAAATTACAAATGTCATGTATTTTTAATAAATTTAGTTTGAAAAAGAGTGGAGTAGTGTGTTCAAGATATGGGCTACTAGTTATATTTCTGATAACACGTTTGTGTAATTTTTCAAGAGGATTGAGTGCGTTTGCGTGGGCCAGTCCCCACGAGGAAATGCAATATTGCATTTCCTCGTGGGGAATATATTAAGGAGAAATGAACAGTTTTAAGTGTTAGAAGGTCTACATATTGTCTTAATTTTAATATTGCCCATGATCCGGATGAAAGTTTAGAACAAATCTGTTGAATATGCGGTTTCCAAGTTAATTTGTCATCAAATGTGATTCCTAAATACTTGATTTGAGATACTTGTTTAATATTATGCTTGCCTATGGTAATTTTGAAATTAATCAAATATTCTGAAATTGTTTTTTTTGTTATCAACACGTATTTAGATTTGTTATAGTTCAGTGATAGTATGTTTATAATCTCATCCATTCGTCAATCTTTGTCAATTCCTTATTCACATCATGTTGTAAAGTCGTTATGCAGGAGTTAGTCATTGTTAAGACTGTATCATCGGCAAATAATTTTGTTGTGAAATTAGATATATAAGGCAAATCATTTACATAAATCAGGAACAGTAAAGGGCCTAAAGTAGAGCCCTGAGGTACTCGACATTTGACTTTATTTAAGTCAGACTTAGTACCATTCACCATTGTATATTGATGTCTATCAGTGAGGTAGCTTTGGATAAGCTGTAATGGAATTCCTCGAAAGCCATAATTTTCTTGTTTTTTTAATAGGATTTCATGGTCAACAGTATCAAATGCTTTGCTTAGGTCTATAGATACAGAGCAAGTGATTTTTTTCTTGTCCAGATTTTCCAGAAAATCATCATAAAGTTGACGCACTGCTTGCGATGTTGCACAGTTTTGTCTAAATCCGAATTGGTTTGGGGTTAGTAATTTAAATTTTTCAAGATATGTGTACATTTGTTCATAAATGCATTTTTCAAAAAATTTTGAAAGTGGACTAAGAAGTGTTATGGGTCTATAGTTGCAACATTCATTCTTTGGACTTTTTTTGTGTATTGAGATTATTTTACCGATTTTTAAAGAATCAGGAAATACTCCATTAATTAAACATTTGTTAAATAGATGTTCTAAGACAGGAGCTATGACAGATGCAGACATTTTGATGATTTTAATGGGAATATCTTCTGGGCCAGCACTTTTATTGACATTTAGTTGTTGCATGTAGGTTAAGATATCTTTTGTAGTAACTGGTTTGAAAAAGAAAGAATTACTTCTGTTTGCAATTGATGGATTTGTGGAGTTTGTGTTAGTTGCAGATGGTTTGTCAATCTTAGCTGCCATTTTTTGTCCAATTTCAGAAAAGTAATCATTTAACAGATTTGCCATTTTAATGTGGTCAGTGACTTTTATGCCTGCTTCATCAAGTAGTTCAGTGATTTGCAAATTCGATCGTTTTTTGAATTTAGTGATGTCATTAATGGTTTTCCATAGTGTTCTCATGCTGTGTTTCGAACATGAACAAGTTGAGAATGATATTCTCTTTTTGACAATTCTTTAATGTGAGACAACTTGTTGGATAGGTTTTGTACAGTTTAACGTCCTCTGATTTTCCAGTGAGACTTATTTGGTACAGTTTGTTTTTGGTCTTGCTCGAATTTAGTATGCCTTTTGTGATCCATAGCTTATTGCCAAGTTTAACCTCTTTTCTTGATTTTTTTCTTAATGGAGCATGTTTGTTCAAGGCGTTGACAAAGATTTGAAGAAAATTTGCAAAATCATCTCTTGAGGAAAGATCTAAAGTGAAATCTACTCTATCTAGTTCTTCAGATAGATTAACTATGAAATCTTCTGGTTTGAAAGACTTGTAATCTCTTATCATACTAGCTGCTGGAGTGCTTTTATTTTTTAAGTTATGTATCAGAACTGAAACAGGAAAACGATCTGAAAAATCATTCAATATAACATTGGATGTGATGTTTTGTGTTGTAGCATTGGTGTAAATGTGGTCAATAAGTGTGGAGCTCGTCGGCGTTATTCGAGTAGGGTGTTTGATTAAAGGTAGGCAACCAGAGCTACAAAGCATGTCTACATAGTTTTTGACACTGCTTTTTGATTCATAGTCCAATAAGTTAATATTTACATGACCACTTATGTAATATTGTGCCCTTTCCCTATTCAGTGTCGCCAGGGTTAGTTCAAAAGATTTGCTGAATTTAGTAAAGTCATTTTGTGGATGCCTATACAAAACCCCAAAGACTTTTTTGTGTTGTGTATGTTAATAGTTATCCATAAATCTTCACAACCCTCCGTATTAAGTTGATATTTATTTAAAGACTGGAAAGATAAAGTTTCTTTAATGAACATTCCTACTCCACCTGCATTTGTATTAGAATTGTTTTGAATGAAAGTATAGCCTTGAAGTTGCATTTTAAACTCTGAGTGTAGTTTGGTTTCAGATATTGCTATTACTTCAGGTTACTTTCCAAGTTGAGTCACAAATTCCTCAAGTTTTTCAAAATGTTTGTTTAAACTTCGTGTATTGATGTGCCGCATGAAAAAAATCATCATTAGTGCTGGTAGCATACTGTTTGTGAAATTTTTCAGGGGTTATGTAGTTATTTGAAAAGTTACGTAAATTATCATCAAACATATGTAGAAAGTTGGACAAACAGCTTTTTCCCTCGTTAGCGTGGATTTCAGAAAATTCAGCTTTGTTTAAGTTGTGAAATGGAAAAATTGTTTCATAGCATTTGATGCAAAAGTATGGCAAGTTAGATTTACCCAATTCGGTAAACTCTTTTATTGACAGTTCAGAGCATTTTTGGTGAAGCCATTTTTGACAAATATCACAGTAAATGGTACTCCTAGAACCTTGACGTAAAGGTTTATCTTCCTTCCACCATATCCATTAAAATTCTGGAAAACCTGGATTAAATAGCAATTTTTTGCTAAAATTTGCAAAATTTTTAGAGCGACTGTCACCCCGCGACCTCCGCACGGACGACTGATGTGGAAATCAATTCCAGTTAGCTTAAATGCAAAATTCGACCTTCTAAGGCTCTTCACAAGCTACGAGCTTGTTGCAACCCATTTTCTCAAAAAAACAGAGCTTCGCAAACTTTGTAAGCACAACTGATAGTTTATAAAATCTTCGATCTTCAATTTTTTAATGTTTCGGGGAAATTATTTCTTTTCTCAATTTTCGTTAGTATTGTATTATGTTTGGTTGCTTAACCAAAACATTACGATTACTATGCCTAATTGATCAGAAATGCAACTGAGATCGATATAGAATTGTAAAGTTCGTGAATGTTCGTTTAGTCAGTTCTAAAATTCACATTTGCATCCTTCAACAAAAGCAAAATATTGCTGACATATTGCAATAAATTTTCAGCTCTAATGATGTTTTGTTCTTCGTTTATAAGTCTTATGAAATCACACGAACCGTTACAGTAATATCTAAAAAACATTTTGATCTTGAATCATATGGATCCAACTTCAAACGGTTTTTGAAACTTTTTTATCATCACAAAATTCCAATGTTTGTGTTTAAATTAATGATTGACAAATACTAAATAATTATACTTTCCGCTATCTACGTAATTGGGCTATTTGCTTCAGCAAAGGTTGAAATCCAAACTCTCTGTCTTTTACTATTATGTTGTGTAATCTGATAGTCCCATTATTATGCAAGTACTGTTCGAAAGTAATTCAGTGTTGTTGAATGATTCAAAAATTTCAAAATCATATACATCGAACAAAACTATAATTCGCTTTATTGGCTCTTCCCTTGAGCAATTTAGGGTTTAAACGTAGAGCTCTTTTAAACTTAATTTAATTTTTTCAAGGGCAAATCGGAGGATTTTTATTGTTGGGGTGGGGAGCAGCCAAGGTATAAGCAGACACGGAATTAAAGACCAACGGGCAAAATCTTTAATACAGTATAAACACATCGTTGCTAAAATCCACGATATAGGAATTATTTGCTATAGCCCGGCTCGGGCCTAAAGTTGACAAAATTTCGGGCTTAAGTCGGGCCTGAGACGTGCATTTCGTCTTAGGTGCACAAAAATATAATCAAAATGAACTTAACTTTTGTTTCTTTTTCGGACATGATTTGGGCTTCAAATTAGGTTTCGGGTTGGGGCCGAATTCAAGCCTGAACTAGTCGGCCTTGGGTTAGTTTAGTTAAAGCACAGTATATTGGCGTCGAAGAGGTCCGAGTCGAGGTGGTCGCGCCAAAAAGTAATATACCCCTGAATTCCACCAAGTTTTGATCTCCAACAATTGCATCTGTGTATATGCTCAATCTCCAACAACCTGACAACTGCATCTGTGTATATACTTACCGTAATTGCTGTAGGCCTATTTATGATTGGCTGTACATGCTTTGCAGCTGGCAGTGCCGTAAGTAATTGTTTTTTGTCTAATTACTGTTGAGTACTTTTGAGTGTTGTGAATAATAATTGTTTATCTATCAATGTTGAAAATAATTGTTTTAGTCATTTCTTCAAGTATTTTGTCCCTTACTCATAATACTCAAGACTCACTTCTCCTATACTAGCCTTAATCTCTAACGGAGCATCTTTGTATTCAAACAATACACCTGCAATCGTATAGTTATTTTAAAACTGGAAGTACATTGCTTAGCAGTTAACAGTGCTGTATTTATTTGAACATAAGTGCTTTACGCAGAAAGTGCAGCAGTAGTGCTATTAATGTAAATGTAATAATAATAACCAATGCTGCAAGTAATTGTTTTAGTTATGCTAGTTAAAATCACTTTTCTTAATAGATTTAGTCTCTACCAATGCATCATTTATTTAATATGTATAGGTATTCTCAACTTCTATACCCAGATAAACTAATCTTTTCCAGATGTAGATTGAATGCTAAAGTTGATACAAAATACATATATAGATCGCATAGAAGACACTCCTGAACAATTAATTTTCCAGGCAATTTTATCTGAACTACTTCGGATGCTGGCCAGAGGGTTTAAGGTTGTTAACGTCATACAACCGCCTGTAATTGAAATACTTTTAGCCAATATGAACTTATGAACAAATAGATTTCATTTTGATATTTTTAACCGTTTTTGTTTATGCCTTCGAAATTTCCTTGCATTGTCTGTACCAAAATTATCATCAAACATATGTAGAAAGTTGGACAAACAGCTTTTTCCCTCGTTAGCGTGGATTTCAGAAAATTCAGCTTTGTTTAAGTTGTGAAATGGAAAAATTGTTTCATAGCATTTGATGCAAAAGTATGGCAAGTTAGATTTACCCAATTCGGTAAACTCTTTTATTGACAGTTCAGAGCATTTTTGGTGAAGCCATTTTTGACAAATATCACAGTAAATGGCATTTTGATTGGATTTACAAGATTTGGCACAGACAATGCAAGGAAATTTCGAAGGCATAAACAAAAATGGCATAAACAAAAATTTTGTCAACTTTAGGCCCGAGCCGGGCTATAGCAAATAATTCCTATATCGTGGATTTTAGCAACGATGTGTTTATACTGTATTAAAGATTTTGCCCGTTGGTCTTTAATTCCGTGTCTGCTTATACCTTGGCTGCTCCCCACCCCAACAATAAAAATCCTCCGATTTGCCCTTGAAAAAATTAAATTAAGTTTAAAAGAGCTCTACGTTTAAACCCTAAATTGCTCAAGGGAAGAGCCAATAAAGCGAATTATAGTTTTGTTCGATGTATATGATTTTGAAATTTTTGAATCATTCAACAACACTGAATTACTTTCGAACAGTACTTGCATAATAATGGGACTATCAGATTACACAACATAATAGTAAAAGACAGAGAGTTTGGATTTCAACCTTTGCTGAAGCAAATAGCCCAATTACGTAGATAGCGGAAAGTATAATTATTTAGTATTTGTCAATCATTAATTTAAACACAAACATTGGAATTTTGTGATGATAAAAAAGTTTCAAAAACCGTTTGAAGTTGGATCCATATGATTCAAGATCAAAATGTTTTTTAGATATTACTGTAACGGTTCGTGTGATTTCATAAGACTTATAAACGAAGAACAAAACATCATTAGAGCTGAAAATTTATTGCAATATGTCAGCAATATTTTGCTTTTGTTGAAGGATACAAATGTGAATTTTAGAACTGACTAAACGAACATTCACGAACTTTACAATTCTATATCGATCTCAGTTGCATTTCTGATCAATTAGGCATAGTAATCGTAATGTTTTGGTTAAGCAACCAAACATAATACAATACTAACGAAAATTGAGAAAAGAAATAATTTCCCCGAAACATTAAAAAATTGAAGATCGAAGATTTTATAAACTATCAGTTGTGCTTACAAAGTTTGCGAAGCTCTGTTTTTTTGAGAAAATGGGTTGCAACAAGCTCGTAGCTTGTGAAGAGCCTTAGAAGGTCGAATTTTGCATTTAAGCTAACTGGAATTGATTTCCACATCAGTCGTCCGTGCGGAGGTCGCGGGGTGACAGTCGCTCTAAAAATTTTGCAAATTTTAGCAAAAAATTGCTATTTAATCCAGGTTTTCCAGAATTTTAATGGATATGGTGGAAGGAAGATAAACCTTTACGTCAAGGTTCTACGAGTGGAACCTCTAGCAGCTAAGCAGTTTGTGTGTTTTGCTTTTAACGTTTTTATTACAAAGCTATTACAAAGCTATTATTTATAACAAAGTTATTACAGACCGCAAACGACAAAATGTAGACCTGGGGTGTGACGAGTAGGGTTGGATCCATTCATTTTTTTAAAATTTTTAATTCAAATTCAACTTCAAATTCATTGACTTTGAAAAAATTAAATTCAAATTCAAATTCAAATTCATTGACTTCAAAAAAACTAAATTCAGATTCAAATTCATTGACTTTGAAAAATCAAAATTTAAATTGAAATTCAAATTCATTGACTTTGCGAAAGTCGAATTCAAATTCAAATTCAAATTCATCAATAACTTGTGAGCGAATTCAAATTCAAATTCAAAATTCAAATTCAAAATTCAAATTCAAAATTCAAATTCAATCCAACCCCCACTTTTTACACCAAAGATTCAAAGAGGATTTTGCAATTTACACCTAGCAAATCGCAGTCTCGCAGTCGCAGTTGTGTATTAGCGCATCGCAGTCAGGGCCTGCGAGAGGGGGGTTCAGGGGGTACAACATACCCGGGCCTAGGGGGGCCCGGGCTCAAGGGGCCTGGAAGAGTTTAGGTTTCCGCGTTAAGTTTTGGTATGGCACCATAACACCGTAATCAAACTTGCCTACAGCAAAAATATCACTCAAACTATTCACTACTGGTGATTGGTCCCTGTTTTTGCTACACAGCCTTCAGGGCATCCAATAATGGCCGATTTGATTAAAAAAAAAGGAAAATGATCAAAAGCGATACACTTGCTCCGAACTAAACGTTTTGTTGCATTTCTCTGACTTGAAAGCCTTAATTAATTTTACGGTATAACAATGTACGAGGGCTCACATTTCCAGAGATCCAAAAGCATTTCAACCTCAGAGAGCGCAGTCAAAGTTGACATACTATACTACTATCATTAAGTAACTCACTCTGTCTCTATGAATTTAATAGGTATTTGGGTTTGTGAAGTCTATGATTGCAGATGACTTTTTAAAACTTTTATCAGTAAAATATTTGGATTTGCAGTATTAAAGTCGTTATATTGTATAATATTGTGTCAATGTCATCATCCCCCATTTCACATACTTTCTTTCATGTATATCACGTTTTCTACTAGTCAATTTAAGCAAGTTTGGTGCTGCGACGTTGATCAAACGCTGTATTTTACCCTCGAGAAACATAAAAAGTGCTTAGGCTTCCGGGGCTCCGCCCCGGAACCCGCTGGGGGAGCTCACAGCGCCCCCCAGACCCCCTAGCTGAATTTAAACCAATTTTATGTCAAGTTGTGTTTTTTGTAGGTTCTAACTGTATGCGAATATCGTTATCCCCTCACTTTTAAATGAAGATCTACACCCATCCGACAAAAACAATTTAACGGCATGTGCCCCAATAAGGCTTGGGGGGCCCAATAAGATTTGGGGGCCCGGTATCGACCTTCGCACCCCCTGAAAAAATTTCTCTCTGAGGCCCTGATTGCAGGTACGTAATATACCAACAAGTCAAGTTGCTTGAATCCTGAGTTGGATCCAGTACCGTCGCCAGAGCAAACGAAGTGAGGGGGCACTAGCCAAAAGTGGGGGAGGCACTAAAATTTTCGTACAAAAAGCGATTTTCAAATCTTGTACGGCTACAATTTTGCGCAATTTTAAAATAAGGCCGGCCGCGTTTCTTAACATGTTTCGTCGGCAGCCATTAATCGCAAGAAAAATCTATCCACAGCAGTGAATGCTACCCGACGTGCAACCAGGATTTTGCTAAGAGGGGTGAACCAAGTTTTTTTGTTTTTTTGTACAAAAACTGCCTAAATTAGCCCCCGAGCTGAACAAACTGATGCAACTCTAGCGTTTCACAGACAGACATAGATAGTAAATACTAAATAAATGTGTATAGGGCCTGAGGGCGGTGCCCCCGGCCGCTGGGCACTTTTGAAGCAAAAAAAAAAAACGCAATTTTAACGCCATTTTAAAATCATACTTCACACTTTTAGAAGCAATATGAATAACTAAATTTCTAAAATTCAGAAGTCATTTCAAAGAATTGAATTGCTTTGCACCTCAACCCCCCTTACTTTTGTTCAAGTCCAAAATACGTTTAAACGCTCGTATTTTGAGATTAAATTTTCTTAGTGACTTTGCAAATGGGGTTTAAGCCCCGTCACCCTAGTTGCGCCACTGACTGTGACCTCAAAATGTTGAATGTGCTCTAAAAATCAAAACAGCTGGTCTTTGAAAAAAAGTTTTCACGCATTGTTTCATGCCATGATCACTAACGAAGTACCGGTAACAATTCTGCATGCTTACAAGTCTCTTCCGCAATTCCGCGACACATCCGTAAAGTCAGATTAATGTACAGCAGTTGGTTGCCAGCAATGTCGCAAAGAATCGAAAAAATATCAGAGGAGAATTATGTTTAAACGTAATTATTTCTTTTTTCATCATTGTCTGACTGTCTGTTGTCTTGTCGTTGCGTGATGTATCAAAAGCAATATTTTTAGTCAACCAAAATGGAGGCACTAGCGGCCGTTAGGGGGGTACGGCCCCCTTTGCCCCCCTTAGCGACGGCACTGGTTGGATCCATTCATTTTGTTTTTAATTTTTAAATTCAAATTCAAATTCATTGATTTCAAGAAAACTAAATTCAAATTCAAATTCATTGACCTTGAAAAATCAAAATTCAAATTCAAATTCATTGACTTTGCAAAAGTCGAATTCCAATTCAAATTCAAATTCATCAATAATTCGTGAGCGGATTCAAATTCAAAATTCAAATTCAATCCAACCCTCGTGACGACCAACAACCAAACATGCTAGTTTTCAGCTTCTAAAAGCTAACAAGCTCTTCACCAATAGGTACTGGTTGTTTTTGGTTTGAAATTTTGGGGGAAAATTGTCACAAGAACGCTTTCGAACGTATTCATATTTTTTCCTTTGGTTGGGAGCCGCTCTCAAAATGAATTATACCGTACGTACGGCAGAGCTGTAAGTCGGACCGGGCTTTTCGGATCGGGTTCGGGCCTAAAGTTGACAAAAACTTCGGGCTTAATTTGGGCCTGAGACGTACATTTTGTGTGAGGTGCACAAAAATATAATCAAAATAACTTGGCAACATTGCTAAATTTTTCAGACGTAATTTAACTTTCGGGTTTTTTTGGGCATGATTTGGGCTCCCAATTAGGTTTTGGGTTCGAGCTTATATTTTTGGGTTCGGGCCTAAACTAGTCGGCTCGGTTACAACTCTGACGTACGGTATTCTACAATTTTTTGGAAGGGACAAGACGAAATTTGGGAGGGTGTTTTCTTTGCTAACAGACCTGAAGAGAATAGATTTTAATGTATTTATACTGTATACTTAATATAACTACCGGTGATGATGCATTTTCTTCGCTGTTGATATTTAGTTTTTTATTTTTCTAACTACAGGAGTTCTGTGCTCCTTGAGTGGATGTACTCAGCATTGCCAAACGATCTCGAATTGTCTACCGCTGGCCAATTTAAACTTTTGAAATGCTTCAGTTAGTATAAGGTGTTACGCGGCGAAATCACCATAAACGAATAGTTTCTCGTGACAAAGCTTAGAAAGGCATTGAACTATCAGGTTGTTAGCAAACAATGTCACCATGATTGTGTTGAAGACAATAGAGTTGAAAGATACTTGCTTTGTTTTTTTACAGCTATGTGTCACAGAGTTATATAGTCAAGTACCAGTTTGTAATGAATCTTGAGGTGGTTAAAAAAGAATGGGTTATATGTGCTATAGTTTCAGATTTTCAAGTTATTGGTTTATAGTGTAAAGCCCGGTTTGCAGTATGCTTAAAATTGTGAGCGTATGAGTGCATACTTATTTTAACTGCAGCTTACCCGCCTAGTGAGACCGTGCCTAATATGCAACTTTCTTCAATGAAAACTAAAATCGCTTTGTAAAAAAGGTTTTCATTTGAAGATAAATTGGACGACATTGATATTTCTAAGTAACCAACGCAGGAGCACGCTTACAGTGTTTTTAAAATGAACTAACATCATGATTGCAAATTGATATGTTTGTTTACTCAAAGAAAAAAGAAATAAGAAAGACGTGGCGACATCGGTGACTCACACTTTCACCTGAAATTTACTTAACGCAAGGTCATATGATAATCTTTTTTTTGAAGTAGGAAAACAGTAATGAGCTTCGGAATAGAGATGTCGGAACTAAACTATGCTATTCGTAATCAAAAAAAGTTTTGACAAATCTCTGACTATAGTCACCAAATATACCTGTTATCTAACTGATTAAACTTTGTAAGAACTTTCTAAGAAAGTTCAAGTCTGTTAAAAAGATTTGAAAATGGATGCGGAAGAACAAGCGACACTGATCAACAGGTAACATTTCACTAGCTCGATTGTGCTATGATCTTTTTCAATTTACTGATTTTGAGTTGGCAGCTACAGAAATTTACCAAAAAAAAATTGAGTCAATTCCCTTTGGTCGGACCCCCCTTTAATCGGAAACCCTCGCCATCGGACACAAATTGTCAAGGAACGGAATTTTTGTTTTATTATGTACTGTGTTTTACCTGTATAGCCGGGCAATCTCGCTATCGGACTATGACAGCTAAGTTCCAGGAACAAGAGAGCAAAATGCATTCAAATATTTCCCGTTAATCGGCCACAACAATTAGAACGCAGCATTACCAAATAATACGAAATAATTACAATTATTGCGTAACTTTTATAGCACAATGAAAAACCAAATGTTGATTTTCCCAAAACTGCAAAATGCTCACGTTGTGTTTTTGGATCAAATGCCAGAAATCTGCAGCACACTAAAAGACAATTCAGATTACGGACATCAGAGGTGGAGTCGAGGACACAAGCCTCGAGGCCAAGGCCAAGGCCAAGGACAGCCTTTCCGAGGACAGACACTCTCGAGGCCAAGGACAGGAATGCTCGAGGCCAAGGACCAAGGACACAAGCGCAAGTGCTCTCCAAAAAAAAAAAAGGTCTTCACAAAAATTTATCAAGCGATCTCCACAAAAAAACGTTTTCTAAAAAATTTTTCAAGCGCTCCACAAAATTTTAACAATTCAAAAAATACTGCTGTCCTCGAGCCGAGGACAGGCCAATTTTCGAGGACTTGAGGCCCCGAGGCCAAGGCCAAGGACTTGACCTTCGAGGCCAAGGCCAAGGACTTCAAAATGTGTCCTCGAGGACGTCCTCGAGGCCAAGAACGTCCTCGAGGACTCCACCTCTGACGGACATTTATGCTCAATTAGTGAAAATTGCTAGGTACGGGAACGAATTGATAGATATTAGTGCAAGATAACGTGTTATTGCACGTTTTCTTTTTCTCCGTTATATTCTCTCATTTTGATGCACCATAAACTATAGGCAAACTAATTATTCTGACAACCCCTAAATCGGACATTATTCACTGGAGCAAGTCGTGTCCGATTAACGGGTGTTGCGCCATGGTTGCCAGTTGGTGGGGAGTTATTCTTTTTTCTGGTGTTTGTTTTACTATTGTACGTTGATAGTCAGTGGTCGAGTGTTCAGAGCGTCTACATACAACTGAAACGATAGACACGGGTTCAATTCTCGATTTGGTCAAAGTTAAGACTGAAATGTTGATCTTCACAGCTTCTGCGTTTTTTATACTGCAGATGCTGATTTGTCTTGCAGTAATTATGGAATATAGCAAAAGACCATTTTTAACTAAAGAAGAACAATGTCTGTCTCGTTATTCTTCAATTAAGTTAAAAACAAATTGAAACCAAATGATGCTGAAAATTTAATAACAGCCTCAACCCCAAATGTATTGGCTCTTATAAAAAAGTATACGCCATTAATAATATTGAGCACTTAACAACAATAACAATCATGCTGTCAAAGTCGGTATAATACGTTTCACAATTTAGAGTCCTTTCCTGCAACAATCATTACGAAAGATTAGGAGTCACACGTTCAGCTTCGCCGAGCACTATCCGTACAGCATACAGAAATCTATCTCGGAAACTCCATCCAGACAAAAATTCTTCGACTAATGCCAACGAAGCTTTTCTCGGTAAGAATACCAAAATAGAAAAAAGTTACAGTGATTTTGTTAGTTAGCACAGCATCTTTGGTGAAACAACGCACCTTAAACGTAGCGCAGCAGATATTATCAATAACGCCAGTTTAGACACTAAAAACCCGGAAGATGAGACGATGGGCTTAAAGTAAAAATATCTCGAAACAGTGTTGGGTTTTGGTCAAGAAAAACGGAGTAGTTAAAACATTAATTGATGGTATTGCAGTACGTTGATTTTGAAAACCTCGTTGATTTCTTTCGCTGTTTTTATTTAAAGTGTTTTGCGTTAATTTTCGAAAATTTTCGATAGTAGAGTATGATCATTATTTATTTTCTTCTTTCATATTCGGAGCAAATTCAACACAGGAATGGATCCAAAAGTAAGAACCGTATAAAAAGAAAAGAAATTGCATTCTAAAATATCTTCTAAACATATTTAGAGTAAGCTGCCTTAACTGTTGTTATTGCGGACTGTATTAGTACAATGTCGAAACATTGCAAATTCTGCATTTTATATCGTGTACTGTGGCATACACAGTTGTTGCTGTAATGCATTGTTGTTGCAGCGCACGTTTATATTTTTTTCACCGGAAAGCGTCAGACGCTAACTACTGGACGATCCGCACACTTTGCATTGCATTTACTACTTCGTACTTGGAGGAATCCTCATCTGCTTATTTATTTTTCAGTGATGCAATTGTTCTTGTGGATTTCTTTAACTTCTTGTCTACTGAATTTGTTGCTTGTTAAAAGCCACCAAACAAAAATAATCATCGTAAAGGTCTTACTCAAGGACACAACAATGTAAGCAGGGTGTGGGTTGAACTCAAATCATGCGATCAGGGTCGCCCAGGGGTGCCGAAATCAATAATTTGACTATGGTCTGCATCTGAGCGCTAGATGATTTTTGAACTTTTTTTGGGTTCACTTGACTTTGGTGAAGAACTCTTAAATTTTCGGTGAAGAACAAAAACAAAACCTCTTTAATTTTCGGTGAAGAACTTTTTTTTGTTTCTTTGTTTGTAATCTTCACTTGATTTCGGGGACAAAAACACTTCAATTTTAGGTGAAGACTTTTTTTTGTCTTTACTTGATTTGCTTATGTGGAAAAAATAGAGGTCGAGCTTCATCTCCTCAATGTTGAAAATAGGGCAAAATTGGGGTGAAATTGCAAATTATTCCCCACAATGCTTAACAAAAATCAGCACCATTGGGGTCGCCGTAAAAACAACGCCTTTACCATCTCGGCCACGCAGGCGATTGTGTATGCTATGTGAAACCTTGTCATGAGCGCGGGCTGCCTCCGAAGTGATATAAATTTGGGTTCCTGTACGCGTCAAGCGAGCCTAATAGTTCAAAATAAGGACAGCAACATTTACGCTTGATTTTCTGCATTGAAAAGGTCAGCATCATAGAGCTCCATTTTGAAATAATAGGCTGACGCAGGGAAGTGGTATGCAGCAGGTACTGGACTCCGAAATCGGGCATAGTCTCAAATCTACAGAACTTATAGTGTTTGCAAGGTATCCTTTGCACACAGCACAACCACTGCACTTGTCGTTGGTTCATTATTACGAGGCCTGATAACGCTACCGACCACTGGGAAAACTAATTTGGTCATATTCCATCATTTGTTTGCTTGAAAACTCTATCAAGTGCAGCTTTGGCGCTGCGATACGTTTTTTCCACTTTTAGATAAACTTTTGATCGGATGCCCTGCACACTTGCACATGCAGTATTAACGACAATGCAAAGCTTTGTTCGGTATTGATAACAATATTTTGAATAAAATTTTACTTTTATTTAGAGCTAAAAGCATCTTACGATATTCTGCAAGATTCTGAAAAACGAAATAATTACAATTTGAAATTGGACATAATCAATAATTTTGGTGTTCATTTCCGTACAAAAAGTCGTCAGTCTCCAAATGCAAATCAACAAGCAAAAAATCACAGGAGACAACATTCAAAACAAAGTAAAAATCATAACAATCAAAGCAGGAGACCAGAGCAACAACCGAATGCAAATCACGAAAATCAACAAAATCAAAGTGAAAATCAGCAACAAGAACAACCGCATGCAAATCATCAAAATGATTGTGAAGACGACGGCCAAAATGATAACGAAGAGCCTGAATCAGAACCGAAAGCATATTCTAGCTATTTCCAACACAACAAAAAGGTAATAGGGTGGCTACACCCACAAAAACAAAATACAGGTTGTATAGGCCTGCAAACTGTACGACTATTATAGATTTTTGCAATGCAACAGGATAAAGCGTCTGTTACTAAAAAGACAGTGAATATTATAGGAATCGGGGATGTGGAAAGACCAATTTTCAAAAAGTGTCCTAATATTGTTCTGCTTCTGAATTTAAAACAGATTTAAGCGTTTCTGCTTCGAGATTTAATTTGCTTCCGCTTTCACAAATACTTCATGTCGTACTATACACCAAAAAATTTTCACATCAAAGTTTTTTGGCAGTTCATTTTACCCTCCAAAATAATTTTAGACTTCACCGGTAAGAGCAAGTAACGTCGGCATCGCCATCAGCGTAAAAAAAACAAAAAAACAAATACAAAATAAAAATTTCACACCAAAGTTGTAAAATTTGACTTCTCAGTTCAAAAATCAAATGTTTGCTTTTTTTTAAGCAAACAAGTGTTCAAAAGAAAGGGACAACAAAGTTGTAGCATTAGAAAATTCATTCAAGCTGAGTGGGGTGCAGTAATCATGTATTAAAACAAAAATTGAAAGAGGAACACCATTTAAAAGGTACAATATGAAAGCAACCACACAAAGATCAGAGTTCACAAAAGCAGAGCTGTAAACGGGCCGACTAGTTCATGCCCGAACCCGGCCCGAGCCCAACCCAAACAGCCCGGCCCGACTTAAAACTCTGCTGTAGAGTGCACCTTGGTTCTTGCGTTATTTTACATCAAACATTATAAAAACATACCACTCTTGTTTCAGCATCTATAAAATTACATTATACGCAGAATGATTTGTTGCGAACCTAGCGTGTTGAATAATGTTGTGAACCAGCATTCATAAAATTACATTATATGCAGAATTATACAGCGTGTTGATAAAGTGTTTTTTGTTGCGAACCTACGATTCGCAAACGTGTTGAATAGATGATTAAATACGTTAAAGAAGCACTACTTTAAGGCGGATTTACACATTATCCGTTTTTTGTCCGCTTTTGTCCGATCAGTGGTCGAATGGATAAAGCGTCTTCTAATGAAATGGTAGACTCGGGTTCGATTCTTGGCCGGGTCAAACTAAAGACTATAAAAATTGGTATTTACAACTTTCCTGCTTAATTGACGTTCAGAAATCAATGAAACAGTGTGAAGCCTCCGCCGTGTGTGGTAGACAGGTGGGCAAGTGGCAGCTTGAATTGATGACCGAAAGGTTCCTTCGCTGTTTGGCCAGGTCAACTTGGTATATAAAATGTAATTACAATTGCAATGTCCGTTTTTGCTCCTCCATGAAAACGTACGCGGTTTTTCGTCAGCATTTTTAAAATTCTTTATCCGCATTATAAAAATTTTGTTCAAAATTTCCGTACATAAGTGATAAGAGAGCTGTTTCAAAATAGAGCTGTATCTCTTTACAACAACATAAGCAGTTCGGAATACTTTTAATTATGAGGTAGTCTGGTTACCAGTTAGTTAGTGTGGATATGGACATATATGCGAAAAAAAACACATACTTTTCATGGAGCAGAAAAAACGCACAAAATCGGCAATAAAAGCGAGCGAAAAACGGATACCGTCTATATCTGCCCTTTAGCATTAGGTGTTGTTGATAACCTCTTTACTCTTTTTACAGGGAGATCAAAAGAACGATTTCTTCTGGCTTGTGACAATTGCAATTATTTGTGGGGTATTTTATTTCATTTTAATGTGCAGTCCTTTTGTAATGAATTACTATGACTCTGGATGGCAATCCGCCACAAAAACCAGTCATGCAAGAAATGATGAAACTAAAACAAAGACGGATGGTCAACCTAAACCATCATCGAAAAGTTACAAAAACCATCATCCTTATACTTTTACGCCTCAAAAAGACAGGTGCGTTTATGGACCAGTAGCGGAATTTTTACTCTTTTTAGCCCAATTTTCAGTTGTTCACTTCAGAGATGGAAACCGCCCAAATCGACCGGCAACGGTCAGGTTACCGGTCGGGTTGAAATTCTTCAACCGGCCGGTCCAGCCGGTTGAAACACCGATCAAATCTCCTTTCTTGCAACTAACAGACATCTAAGCACCTATCGAAATACACATGTATTTTTTATTATAAATAAAAGTTTTGTAAAAAAACAATATGAACAAGCCACACCTTTTGAAAACATTTGTTGAATGGTTTCAAGCTGTGACTAATATGCTGTGACCATTAAGACATGCACATCCAGGGGCTTATTTAGGGAAGGGGGCATTATGCCATGGTCCCCTTTCCCCCTTTGGGAGAAGGCACAAAGCAAAAAAGTGCAAAATACACGTTGAAATCGCGTAATCAGATTCTAATAAAGCATGCATGTGGAAGAGGCTTACTCTACCTGGCATTTTAGCATCATTTTAATCAGCTTGAGAGTAGAAGTGGCGCAGATTTCAGATTTTTTAGTAAATGCTAAAATCTTCCCGCTTTGAAAAGCTTGTTTCAACTTAAATTTACCACAATCTACTCTGGGCCAGAAAGACATAGCTCTTATTTATTACATATCTAACTAGCTATGGCTTGTTCTGAAGTAGCGGCATTTCCATAAACTGCTGGGGCAGATTATAGTTTGAATATTTTCTAGCCAATGTCATAACAGTTTGGTGTTTGCTGCTCGGCAAATTGCAAATAATCTGTAACCAATAGCAGAAAAATTCTGACGTTTTTCCTTGGCCTCACGCATAATATCATTTAAAAGAACGTCTAATATTTTAGCTCGTGCCCTCCAGTTCTTTTTATGCTTATTTTGTGTACGTTTTGCGCTGCTCAAAGCAGATCATTCAAACCGAAATTTAACCTGAAAAGGTCTTAAAATTGAGTTATAAACCGCAAAATTTTTTTTGCGTTTTTTTGAGATCACCGTCCGAAGTCACAAATTTTAACACTTCACCCATGGCTCCCCTCTTTTGAAAATTTTTCATTAGATGCATTGAACAGTGAACAAAAACCTTTTGTAAAGAAACGGTCGACCGGGCCGGTTAGAAATTGGTCGACCGGCCGGTCAATCGGCGTAGATTTTGAAATTAACCGGTTGGGTCGGGTCGAGAAAATCCTGACCGGTTTCATCTCTGGTTTACTTATCGGGCCCTGTTTGTGGTTTACTGGCATGCTGCCTGCTTATGGTAAATAGTAATTTTATTTCCTATTCACCGAGTTGCCTTGATCAGGAGACAGTGAAGGAAACTTTTATAGGTCTTCTACATCCCTGGTCTTCTACTCAAGCTGCCACCTGCCCAAGTGCCTACCGCCACACTCGGTGAAACTTTAACGCTGTCCCTTTTTATTGCTAAACGCCAAGCAAGAAAGCTGTGAATACCAATTTTTATGGTCTTTGGTTTGACCCCACCGGGAACCAAACCCATGTCTAACGTTTCAGTGTCAGACGCTCTATTCACTTGAATTGCTGAATCTATTCAAGTCGAATTATTGCTGAGTCAAGCACCAAAAAGTGCCTAACCACAAAAAACGCGCCAATCGGAAAATTGATGATATGTTACGGCCGTTACCAAAATAACATTGCTGAAATATGATTTATATGATTTCAATAAAGTCTTCATAGGCGTCGCAAGGTGGGGAAGATTTTCACATGCTCTTTCTTAAACCTGCCGAGTTTCAAAAATTCTTCCATTTTTAGTTGTTAATATTGGCTCTTTTGTTATTGGCCTTCCCAGAAAATTTTTCTGCCGACGCCCTTGAAAGCTTTGGTTTATTTTTAAAAAGTAATGTAAATCTTCCGCCTCAACATCGACAAAATGGCAACAGTGATCGAAGCAAAAAAAAAAAAAGTTAACTTTGAACTTTAAACTGCAGACGTAGTTTTATCTTTGAAAATGGAAAGAACGACGGAGAATGCTCAAAATTATTGGAAGCTGCGACTTTAAGATTTTTTCTACATTTTAATAATACTGGTCGGAACATTCCTTTCATTAGAAACGAATAGTATTTATTTGCCCGCTGTTGCTTTGCTTTAATTTCAACCAAACGAAAAGCAATTTTTTTTTCTGTCCGTTAATAAATCGATAAGTTAATAATTCAAAATGTACATTCATAATCATGTAGCATAAGTAGAGTGCTGCTTTACTTGGGTGAAAAATTATTTTTAATTTTAGTATAATTTGTACTTACAACCGCTAAGTACACTGCCTTGAAATTGCAAGGCAAACCATATTTTTAAGTTTATGTGCTTGTTTAAATGTTCAATTGTCTGCTTGCTTTCTGGCCTAAAGGTTACCAGCGAAGAAGCCTATAGATCTAAGTAGTCGCCGTTCTGATCTCTTCTCCTAGGCCTAGGCTTTCTAAATAGCCTTTAGGCTCGCCGGATCATCACGTGAAATCACGCAAACGATTAATCAGCAAGCGGTATTGTTCGATTATTTATTGCTGCTTTTAATTGAGCTATTTTCAGCGGTCACATTTTTGAACATCACTCCGAAATTTTCAAGGGTGTCTTCTACACCAAAGAAGACTTTGAAAAGCAATACAAATCAGGGACTCTAAAACGAAATGTGCTAAATGTAGAAATTGATGAAGCATATGCCGACGTGTTAGAGGCACTTTGCTTCGTAGAAGAGCAAGAAATAGAAGGTACTCTTAAATACGAATTAAGTACAAAGTAATGAAAAAACGCTATAGAATGCAACAGCATGGCTGCACTTCGGAAAAATATATTCCGGACTGCTCTGCTGTGGTAATTCCAGCTTCGAGCAATGTTTTTGCTTTAAATAAAGCACTGCCAAACTGCAGTACGTATTTTGACCCAAAATTTGTTTTTTAACTTCTTTGTGACCGGAGGTTTCGACTTTGATATCCAACTGGAAAATGTTTAATTGAACTGTGTGCTGCAGCAGCAATCAACAAAAAGCAATAATATTTGTAGTGCTATTGCATGCACTGTAAGTACTTCAAGAAAAAGCATTTGGTTAATACCAGATACTAAGCATAGATTTAAAGATTTGACTTTTTTTTGATCTGTTTCGGCTTACTAATCAAGAGCATTAGGCCTAGTTCTTATTCCTTCTTTTTTTTTACAGATTTATTGAAGAGTTTGGAAGGTACAGAGCACGGACATGGAACTCCACGATATCGAAAGAATGAAGCTAAGCTTAGATCGAAAACTAAAAAATGTGAAATTATTGCGAAGATAGTAGATTATCTTCAATCGCCTATTCGAAGATCCAAAGATATTACAAGAGACCCGGAAATATTGGCCTTCTTGAAAAGTAACAAGATTCCAGATGGTATTGTCCCAAAGCATCCCAGAAAAAATTAAACGTCTAAAAAAACAACTAAAGGTGGGTTTACGCAGTATCCGTTTTTCGTACGTTTTCGTCCGTTTTTTTACGTTTTTGCTTCTTCTTGAAAAAGTATGCGCTTTTTCATCCGCATTTTTATAAGTCCATATCCGCACTAAGTAGACTGTTGTATGTAGGTAAAAATTTTGTTCAAAAAGTTTGTGTATGAAGGAAAAGAGCGATATTTCAAAATAGAACTGTACCCCTGTACAAAAAAATTTTTTTGGAACACTTTTGTTCAGTATAGGTGAATTTACACAGTATCCGTTTTTCGTACGTTTTCGTCCGTTTTTTAACGTTTTTGCTTCTCCTTGACAAAGTATGCGCTTTTTCATCCGCATTTTTATGTGTCCTTATCTGCACTAACCAGACAGTCACATACTGGACAAAAATTTTCTGAAAAAATTTTTTTGTAAAGGAGTACAGTTCTATTTCGAAATATCGCTCTTATCGTTCATACACAAAATTTTTGAACAAAATTTTTATCTATATATAACAGTCTACTTAGTGCGTATATGGACTTACAAAAATGCGGATGAAAAAGCGCATACTTTTTCAAGGAGAAGTAAAAACGTAAAAAAACGGACGAAAACGTACGAAAAACGGATACTGTGTAAACCCACCTTAAACTTTTTTATTGCGGACTGCTAATAAAAAATACCGAGGCTCATGCAACATTGCAGAGTTTTGCGCATTGAAAGACAAAATATTGGAAGTATGTTATCGATATCGAAGACTGACACCGTTTCCAATCAATGGCCAAGCTTGTGGTTCAATTCCGAGTAGAGTCGAACCAAAGACTTGGAAAATTGGTATTTACGGTTTCCCTGCTTGCTTGACTTTCAGCAATTAAAAGGGACAGTGTGAAGCTACGTGTGTGGTAGGAAACTGGTCAGGTGGAGCTTTTTTGATTCGAATATCAAAAAGTGTTTTTGCTGTCTTTGGCCAATGCAACTTGATAGCAAAGACGTAATTATAACTACACGAAAAGAAATACGAGTTTTGAACAAATTTATCAATCAAATGATAGCATACACTCCCTCCTTCTAGTTGATCCCTTTGTGCCGGTATTCAATGTAGATTTATTCAACTTAATTTCCGTTGGCATCTTTGTAAAACATTTTTTTGATTTTAGAGTATTTTGCTACGCAGCATGCAATATCAGACCTACTTCCCTTATCACCTGCCTCGGCCCTTGAGCCATAATTTTCGTTTTTTTTTAAAGCTTTGTCTTTAACTATGTTTTGGAAGCCCACTCCACTACTTCTTGATTGGATCATTGTTTATCCTCTCATTAAGTGCACATTCTAATTGAATGCGTGGAGATTCTTTATGGGTACATCTCTTCTGATCACTATCCTTCAGCAATGACTATAAATATTTGTTTGCAATCACAGTGTGTAAATGTTGACAAACCTTATGGTACTCCTTCATTCCCAAACTGGAATAATAATTCTTCTGATTACAAGTATTGCTATTTTTTGGAGAGTTGTGAGTTACTTTCCAATATCAATTTACCTATTGATGCTATTCAGTGCAAAAATATTAAATGCAACAACAATGATCATTTCAAAGATATTGATATTTTTAACAATAATATTATTGAGTCACTCATAACCGCTGCATGTAATGCTATACCAGTTGGTGATAATTTTGATATTATAGAAGAAATACCTCCAGTGGTTACAGTATCATTCCAGGTTGGAATACCTCAGTAAAAAATTTTCATGCCACTGCTAAAAATGAATACTTAAATTGGTTGAATATTGGCAAGCCTTTATCTGGCCCCAGTTATTGTCTTATAAAAGAGTCGAGAAGAAAGTTTAAGTATGCTTTTCGACAATGTAAGTCTGATGAGGAACAGCATAGAGCTGATGCTATTGCTGCCTTCTATAAAGATCCTACAAAAAAGTTTTTTTGGCATACTCTGTCCAAAAATAAGAGTCAAAATTGTACTTCAGCTAGTGTAAGAGGTTTTTCGAGACCTCAGGCCAGAGATGGAAACCGGTCGGGTCGACCGGCACCGGTCGGGTTGACCGGCCGGTCGGGTTGCCGGTCGGGTCGAGATTCTTCGACCGGCCGGTCGAGCCGGTTGAAACATCGGTCAAATTCTCCTTTCTGGCAACTAAAAGACATTGAAATATCAAGCGAAAAATACTTATATATTTTATCATAAACCTTACCTTTAAAAACACATGTTGAATGGTTTCAAGCTGTGACTAATATGCTGTGATCATTAAGACATGCAATCCAGGGGCGTATTTATGGTCGGAGTATTGTGCCATGCCCCCCTTTGGGCCCAGGCGCAAAGCAAAAAAGTGCAAAATATACGTTAAAAACGCGCAATCAGATTCTAATAAAGCATGCATGTGGAAAAGGCTTGCGCTGCCTGGCATTTTAGCATCATTTTAATCAGCCTAAGAGTAGAAATGGCGCAAATTTCAGATTTTTTAGTACATGCTAAAATCTTGCCGCTTTAAAAAGCTTGTTTCAACGTAAATTTACCACATTCTACATTGGGCAAGAAACAGGGCATGGTATGGAATGGAATCGAAAATGCAATAGAATGGAACGGAAATTTCGGTATAAAATATGGAAGATGCCACAATGGAATCGAATGGAATGGAAGATTTTAAGAATGGAATGGAAGACAATCTTCCATACTTTCATACCAATTCCATACTACATTCGCTAATGGCATATACAGAAAAATAAATACGGATAGTGATAACTAAAACTATGCAGAAGCGTTTCGCAGCTAATCATCTGTCAGCAAATCAATTCGGTAATTCGGTTATGAATATTTGAGCATTGCGCAAACAGTGTAAGGACAGTAGGCATTGCATCATAATATCATAAAATATAAATTATGTTCATTGCAATTTGCAGCTGCATTGATGCTGACTGGCCTAACTTATATTTTGAGAATGACAATTTGCTTAGTGACGTCGCCGGAGCAAACGAAGTTAAGGTGCACTAAAATAGACAGAACTTTCGCACAAAAGAGACATGGATAAGTCAGGTGGTGTTTCTTAGCTCCTTTCGTTTCCGCCCTTAATCACGTGTAAAGTCTATCTGCAGCAGTGACTGCAATCTAAACAAACTTGAGTGTACTTAAAAAAATACAAAATAGCTGGTCTTTCAAAAAACGAAATAAATTTTTTGCTGGTCTGCACTTCTACTCTTCGACACGCCCATAAACAGACGTGTAACTAAGATTTTGCTAAAGGAGGAGGCTTGAAAGTTAAAATTTTTTTTGTTTGAAAAATGCCTCGACTGGGTGGTGAGGTGAGCAAAGCAGTGGTACTAAATCATCTCATGTAGACGGGGGTCTGGGGGCGAAGCCCCTGTCGCTGGGCGATTTTTTGATTTTTCCAGAAAAATTAACTATGTCAACGCCATTTGGATCACATTTCGCACGTTTTTAAAGCTATTTGAAAGAATTAAACTGCTAAGACTTAGAAGCCAGTGAAACAATTAACTTCCGCTGCCTATTCAGTCCTAGCATTACTTACAGATTAATTCAAAAACACGTTTAAATGCTTGGATTTTAGGGTTAAAATTTTTTAGTGACTTGGCTTAAAGGGGGGGCTGAAGCCCTATTTGCCCTTGTAGTTGCGTCTCTACAGTATATCAGTAAAATCTTTGAAGTCTGTTGTGCATCCCAACCTATTGTTTGAGAAACAATGGCTTCGGGCTTAGAATACTTTGAATCGAATACGATGCAAACGTTTATAGCTATGAAATTGATATGACTAGCCTAATTCTTTGATGACCTGTTAGGTTCAGAGGTGTAAACTTGGGATGTTAAATCTGGTGTTTGAAACTTGAACCACTAAACTTTCGGTATTTAAAAACTTTAATATACTGCTAATCTAGGTTACTTCAGTCAAGTAGGTAAGATTAAATGTTACTCCTTTTTGCATCATTGTCGGTTTTCTTGAAACGTAATGCTAAAAAAAAAGTATTTTTAGTAAACCAAAGCCCCCACCCAGAGATCCTCGTGCAAAGTCCCAATATTTTGGCACCTCACCCATGCCCCCTTTGAAAATTTGTCATTAGATACATTAAACAGTGAACGAAAATTTTCTGTGAAAAAAACGGTCGATCGGGCCAGTCAAAAACCGGTCGACCGGCCAGTCAACCGACGATGATTTTGAAATTTACCGGTCGGGTCGGGTCGAGAAAATCCTGACCGGTTTCATTTCTGCTTCAGGCTATTTCTGATTTGTGGAAACAGCATTACTCTAGTCTATTAAATTGTATTCCGGAAACTAGTCAAAATGAAAAAGATTTTGTTAATTCGTTTATTGACTCCACCATACAAATTAGTGATGTTGAAAACTTCAAATGTTCAGTACCTCTTTTAAGTCCCCTTTTAAATAATCTTTCATTGAGATGTTCTAGTGGGGCAGATCATTTGTCTGCTCATCATTTATTTTATGCCGACCTTAGTATCAACGTTTACCTTAGTATTCTGTTTAATTTGTGTTTATTTCATGGTGTTATACCGGATAATTGTTTAGCTTCAGTTATCATCCTGATTGTGAAAGATAAGAATAAGGATCTTCAAGATGTTAATAATTATCGACCTATTGCTGTAGCGCCAACCATTTCTAAACTATTCGAACGCTTTATTTTGCACCAGCTAAGTCCATTTCTCCAAACTGCTCATAATCAGTTTGGTTTTAAAGAGAAACATGGTTCTGATATGAGTGTCTTTCTTCTAAAACAAACTTTAAACTCCTACGTTGAGAGCAACACATATGTCTTTTCTGTATTTTTGGATGCTGCTTAGGCGTTTGACCAGGTGGAACATTACAAATTATTTCAAAAATTAATTGCGCGTCATGTACCCACATGCTTTGTTCGCCTGTCACAATATCGGTATGCTCATCAAACTATGCAAGTTAAATGGGGTAGTTGTCTTTCTGAATCTTTTCTAGTTACAAATGATGTACGGCTAGGAGGTGTGCTAAGCCCATACCAATTTGCTATCTATACTGATGATCTGTCGGTGGAACTTAACAAACTTCAAGCTGGATGTTGCATTGGAAATAATCTAATAAATCATATTCTATTTGCTGACGATTTATGTTGCTTTTCTGCTAGCCTTGATGGTTTGCAATCTATCGTTAATAAATGCTCCAAATTTGCTCTGAAGAATGATTTAGTTTTTAATTGCAAAAAATCCTTTGGTGTAATGTTTTTGCCTCGCAAATTTCAACTATTTGGTTGTCCGACACTGATCTTGAATCATAACAAAATTAGGTTTGTTAACTCCGTTAAATTTTAGCGGGTTTATTTGAGTATAGTACATTAAATGATGACGATGACATTGCAAGACAAGTACGATGCATGTATTGCTGTGCCAATATGTTAAAATATCGATTTTATCGGTGCTCCAGGATTGTCAAAAACAATTTATTTCGATCTTATTGCACTTCGTTGTACTCAACTCAATAATGGTGTAAGTATTCTACGAATGCAGTATATCGGCTTCGTGTTGTTTATAATGATAGCTACCGTATTTTGCATTATCTTTCCCGACGGACCAGTGCTCGTTTATCTCAAATTGAATGCCATATCAATACATTTGATGCTATTTTTCGCAAAACTACATTCTCTTTTATCCAACGTTGCCAAAGCTCTTCCAACAATTTAATTAACTTTCTGATGACATCTGGCTGCTTTTATGAATTGAATTTTTACGTCAATTCCCACAACTTGATGTTTGCTTTTGCATAATCTTCAAAAATTGCCTTTTGGTCATGCTTGTTGGCCATTATTTATGTTGATTCTTTTTTTTGTGTGTGAGTGTTTGTGTTTACTATGGACCTTGCTTCATGCTGTTTATGCTTGCCGGCTGTGTCTGAAATGAACAATAATAATAATAATAATAATATATCACCACGGAAATTATCTTGTGAAGGTTTTGTGAAAATCTGTTTTTGAAACATTAAAAATTTTGTGCATTGCCCTGTCTCCACCAGGAATTTCCGCGAGAAATTCCAATAATTTTTCCATAATTTTCTCGGTGGAGACATACATCTTCCATCCCAGCAGTAAATGCGTACGATTTGCGTCAAAAATATGCGACAAATTTCCGCGATATTTCTGAAATGCACGTTGGAAAATTTCGCAATTTCCGCTGGCATTTTTATGTCTTCACTGAGAATATTTTGATTCGCGAAAATTTTCGCGAAAATTATGGAGAATTGTGCTGAAAGAAATATCAAAACTTGATATTTCTTCCAGCATAATATTCCATAATTTTCTTCCGCTACATGGTGAAGAAATATTCCTTGAGCATGTTACTCTAAGTCAAACTTGCGCAAGGAAATGGATGTTCATGACGTAACTATTGTTTGATCAGGCCATGGAAAAAAATAACTTGGTGAATTCTTTTGTTGTGATTGGTGTTAGGTGCTAGAGTTGAGAAACCTTCGGTGCATAAAAAATGCCAGATTTGGAAAAGCTTTCGTGTGAAGTAGAGACATATCCTAGTCTTTACGACAAGAGTTCGCCAACATAAGAGACAGTAGCGTACGCAGGATTTTGAAAAGGGGGGGGGCAAAAACTTCAAAAAATTTGAGAGGAACATAGATCAGAATTTGAAATAATCACACTAAAATTTCGTCCCATTTTTCGCCCAAAAACAGGTGAGGAGCAAAAAAAAAGGTCTTCACTCAAATTTCGTCCCATTTTTCGCCCAAAATCAGGTGAAGAGCAAAAAAAAAGGTCTTCACTCAAATTTCGTCCCATTTTTCGCCCAAAATCAGGTGAAGAGCAAAAAAAAAGGTCTTCACTCAAATTTCGTCCCATTTTTCGCCCAAAATCAGGTGAAGAGCAAAAAAAAAGGTCTTCACTCAAATTTCGTCCCATTTTTCGCCCAAAATCAGGTGAAGAGCAAAAAAAAAGGTCTTCACTCAAATTTCGTCCCATTTTTCGCCCAAAATCAGGTGAAGAGCAAAAAAAAAAAGAAAGGTCTTCACTCAAATTTCGTCCCGTTTTTCACCCAAAATCACTCAAATTTCCAGCCAAAAGCCTGAAAGCGTGATGCCCAACTTACAAAGGGGGGGCCATGCCTCAATTTTGCTCACTTTTCTATGCAATTTTGCTATCCTGGCGACCCAAAGGGGGGGGGCATGGCCCAATGGCCCCCCCTAAATACGCCCCTGATAAGAGATAGTTCCAAAAAATATGCTTAGGCACGAATTCATGATTGGACAAGCCTTGATTAGGCCTATTTGCAAAATAGTTTTTATTAGCTTTGAACCGAATTTGCTAAACTGTACAGTATGCTTAGCTGCAGTTGTTTTTGAGACTTTTGTCAAGAAAACTAACCTTTGTTTGACCTTGCTAGCAGTAGCGTAGCCAGGGGGGGGGGCGGGGGGGCTCGAGCTTTCCCCATTGGCTTGTGAAGTATGCAAAATCGCATGTTTTTTGTGCTTTTGAGGCCGATTTTCTGTGAAAAATGGAAAATAGCCCCCCCTGAAACGTCTGAATTTGTGAAATTGGACGAAAAATCAGTCTCAATTTCGGTGAAGACCCTTTTTTTTTGGAGATCACCTAATTTTGGGCGGAAAAAACCTTTGAATTTCCGAGCTTTCCGAGAAATTTCGTCTCAATTTTCGGACAAACCGTCTGAAACTGATTCAAGATCAATGAAAATTCGAGTCAAGGTCGTTTGCACACTTCTCACTCTTTCAAAATAGCCCCCCCCTTTTCCAAATCCTGGCTACGCGCCTGCTTGCTAGTATATAAGCACATATTCACAAATAATGTATGCTCCTGCTCCACTGAGAAATTTTGTGAGAATTTTCAATAATTTTTGCTGCGAAATTACCGCAGATTGGAAGAATTGGAAAATTCGCGGTGGAGACAAGGTCTTATAGTTCATGCGCAAGAAAAGCTGGTTGTTGATAGTGTTTTTAATTCCCAAATCAAACCATCATAGATTGATTCTTAACCAACAAGCACATGTGCTCGTCACACACAAGCGAGGATCAACAGAAGCAAAATGTGGCTGTTCGATACTCACGCTAACTAGTGAATCAAGCAATGCTTTTACTTGGCCAATAGAGATTCCTCTAATGTTCAAGAAATTATTTTTCTTAACTCAAATTGATTTGTTTAGTGATGAGGTTTGCAATAACAGCAGTGTGTCAATGTCAAAACTAGCCCGAGAATAAAATGCTTTTCTTGTTGCAAAAGTATTTTACGATACGTAGTATTATTGCAGTATACTTTATCGTCATAAAATAGTTATATGGGGTAATTGTAATAACATTTTATTCACCAAGTTGCCTTGGCCAGTAGACAGCAAAGGGACCATTCTGTCTTCGAGTCAAGCTGCCACCTATACCCAGTACTTAAATTGTAAAATTTTGCATGGGGGGACGCTTTTTCAGCGTTGACTGAACTTTGCTGAAGAACAAGCACGTAGCCAGGATTTTTCGGGAGTGCGTTCCACAAACGAACTTGACCCAAATTTTCAAACACAAAAAAACAAAAAAAAAGGTCTTTTTCCGGCAGAAAACAGGTGAACTCCAAAAAAAAGGTCTTCGCCGACATCTCAAGGCTTTTTCTGGCCGAAATCAGATAATCAAACGGTTTTTCCGGCCGAAAACAGCATTAAATCTCGATGGGGACGCTCAATCTCGACGCGTCCCCGTACAATTTAAGTACTGCCTATACCACACACGGTGGAGGCTGCGCACTGTCCCTTTTTAATGCTGAACGTCAAACAGAAAAGCTATGAATATTAAGTTTTATTGTCTTTGATTTGACACGACCGGGAGTTGAGCCCGCGCTACCGTTTAAGTATCAGACGCTTCATTCACTTGACAACTGATCGTTACTAGTGGTTCTACTCGAATCTTTTCGAGAGATAAGAGCGCGGAGAAATTCCGCGGAGATTCAACAGTACGGCAACACCCCAAGATCTGGACCAAGCACAGGCCAAATATAGAGAGCTAAAAATAGTTTCATTGGAAAAGTTTAGAGGCTGGACGCTTAAGAAAGAGATGATTAAGACCATGAGGTTTGTAATTCTGTCAACCACAGTTCGTCAAATCATGTCAGGAGAAGCTGTTTAGGCGAGCAGAATACCTGGGGTGGAGTCCTCGAGGACGTCCTTGGCTTCGAGGACACATTTTGAAGTCCTTGGCCTGGAAGATCAAGTCCTTGGCCTTGGCCTAGAAGCCTACTGGTCCTCGAAAATGCCCTGTCCTCAGTCGAGGACAGCACTATTCTTTGTTTAGTTAAAAATGGGCCAAGGTCATGACCTTTTTTTGGTCTTAGAGAACGCCATAGACCTCGTGCTAAATTTATGAAGATCTTGTTTCTTCTTGAGAACGCCTGAAATTTCGCGCAAAATTTGCGATTTTTTTGTACGAAGACCTTGATCTTTCACCTTAGCCTCGAGCCAGAGTTGTAAGTCCGGCCGGGCTTTTCGGCTCGGGTTCGGGCCTAAAGTTGACAAAAAATTTGGGCTTCATTTGGGCCTGAGACGTGCTTTTTGTCTAAGGTGCTCAAAAATATAATCAAAATAACTTGGCAACTTTGCTAAATTTTTCAGATCCAACTTAACTTTCGTTTTTTTTCGGGCATGATTTGGGTTTTTAATTAATTTTTGGGTTCGGGCTTGAACTAGTTGGCCCGTTTACAACTCTGCCTCGAGCATTCCTGTCCTTGGCTTCGAGAGGTTCTATCCTCGGAGAGTCGCTCCTTCTCCTTGGCCACGAGCCTTGTGTCTTCGACCTCACCTCTGCAGGATACAGACAGTAAGTGTTTGGTACAGTAGGTTTTAGCCTTTAAAGAGATACTGTCTGAAATAGTTTTTATTGAAGAAATTAGAACTATTCTTCAGGTAATAAAAAGGTACCCTATACCTTGTTCCACCATATTCCTTATCCTCAAAAATAGATTTAATCCCTGTAACTCTGTAACATTGAAAATTAAATCATGCGTTTCAAACTTTCATGACATCAGAAAAGGATGACTTTGCAAAATTTTTTGCAGAATAAACAACGCGAAGTTCAATTATCGAAAGCTTTTTTCAGAAACAATAAAAATCTGAAAAACGACCTTTTTGCAACCTCTCCTTGCGCAAATTGGATTTACTCAAAATTTAAAAATCAAAAAATTTCCGGTTTCATCGATACTGCTCATTAGGAAGCCGGTTTCTTATTATTCAATAAAATAGAATTTTGCGGTCATGCATTGGGACACCCCTGGTCTGAGAAAACAGCTGAATATGTGCACTTATTTATTGTTATTAAACCTGCAAAAAGAAACAAAATTGAGTAAAATAATACCTTCCTCCTTCCAAACCATTCGTTTTCCTTTTCCAGGTTATCTCCATAGTGACAGTTTTAACAGTGTCGCAATTCAAACATTAGGCTATTTATATAACCGGGAGCGGCCATGAATCACCCACCACTAATATCTCACATTAGCAATCAAAAATACTCTATAAGTGTCCACATACGCTTGGCGCTTACAATATTTTATCCAAGCAGAAATTAATGGGCGCATAACTTCCACTACGAACCTATAATGAACCATAGCCACTAAATACTATATTTAGTGACTATGGATGAACTAGTAAAAAGACTGCGTAAAGATTATTGGTCGTGGAATGGGTCGTGGAATGTCATGTTCGATCATCAAATATCGCGTTGCTTTTTTACAAGAAATTTTGCAAATCGTTCGGTTTTAATGTCGCGAAATTTCGAAACGCTGGGTTGCCAACGTTACGGAGTTAAACGGATGAAATTTATTTTAGCGCATAAGGGGAATGGTGGAAAAAGTTATGGGGCACCTCTTTACTACCTCAAGTAGTTCTCATTGAGTGCATTTAGAGAGCGAATTTCAGTCTTAAGTAAAGAGACTTTAGCTTCATATAAATTATAACTGTCTTGTAATTAGCCTCTCAGCAATTTAAAGATTAAAAGAGTGTAAGTGATTAGCTTTACATGAAATTGCATCTGATTGCGCAAAAGTCAAGAACGTTGAGAGAAATTCCGTTTCCGGGTAGCATCATCTTTGAGATCAGCATCTCTTTAAGAATTTCGAGCAGCATCTCTTTAAGAATCATACATTCATCAAAGAAAAAATTAGTACCAGACCCTGCGGCCTGAACTGCGATTTGTATCACTTCACAGCTGAAGCGCTTGTTATGTTTGTCTGCTGCATCTGAGTCTGTAGATTGTTGATGCGGAACCCAAACAATTGAAATTATTGATGGCTTTCGATTCGATCCGGTTCCTGATCTGGCGGGAATAAACTGGATTTACCGACTTAGTGATCGCGCGCTCTATTCAGTTTGCTAGCTACCGGTACTGTTCTTAAAATTCTTTTCTCCTTCTACATCGCGCTTTCAAACAATATATGACAAAAATATTTTTAAACGATAATGACAATACTGCTCTTTAAAGAAAGTCAGCGTCATAAAATTACAAAAGAAATACATACGAGAAAAAACACACAGGACAGGAAAAACATTACGTATATGCTTTCACATTTCGATTCGAGCAATTAGCACTCAGGGAGATCATACTCGATGTATTGAAACTGTGCTGAAAGCGAGAGTTTTCAAGCAAGTTTTGAGTGTCTTGTAATGAGCCTCTCAGCAATTTAAAGATTGGAAGAGTGTATGTGATTAGCTTTACATGAAATTGCATTTGATTGCGCGAAAGTCATGAACGTTGAGAGAAATTCCGTTTCCGGGGACTGATCCAAATCGAATAGATAGATACTCTACCAAACAGCTAAATTACCATATGAACTTAAGGTGACATCCTTCAATGAAAACCGGTCCTGGATACTTTGCTCTCTTCCAACAGCCTCGACTAAAGCACCGTGATCAAAGCTAAGCTTGCACTTGGCAAAAATTGTGAGCGTTCGAACGTGTGCTTTGTTTATTTTTATTAAAACTTTCGGTACGCCGGCGTGCATGGGTGCTTACCAGCGTAAAACTTGCTGAAATATGCAAAGATACGCTGGTACGCACACAATTTTACGCCATATGTGGACAAAGAATCTTGTCATAGTATGTGGAAAGCAACTTCATAGCTTAAATTCTCAATCTTTTCTCAAATTGACTACCAGTACAAAACGTATGAATCAGCCATGCTGCGAGAATAACTTCAGCGGCTAACTTTTCACTGAAAAATTTGTTTGAAAATTTAGTGTTTGGATTAGGCAATGCTCTAATAGATTCGAAAACAGCAAAGAAAACTTTTCGATGTGATTTAATTTTATGCTGTTGAAATGTTTTTCATTTGATTTAAAATTGCCGTGCAATTTGACTGAGTTTGTCGAGATTTCTATTATTAATTACAATGCGGGATAATTTCTAGCATAAACTAATGTAGCTTCCAATAACTACGATTTTCGTCGCATTATTGAATGGTATAATATTTAAGTGCACAAAATTGTACGAATGTACGTGTTAAAACTTTTTAATGAAATACTGCATTTCATATTTTAAAATACTCCTTTTGTGTTGCAAATTGCCATAAGACTACCCTACCTCCCGGCATATTTCAAAAATATTCCGAGAATTTGATAAAATTTTATTGACGATTTCACTGCTCAAGTTCTATTTCGTCAATCCATTGAAAATATAGGCTACCGCGATTTTTGCTGAAAATTATCGAAAATTTTTTTTGAAATTTTTGTTGCAGAGCCAGGATCGAAACCGACCACAATGGTAGAGTTTGATAATTTACGCGATTTGTCGGACTCCGAAAGTGAAAAGCAAAAGCAAAAGGAGCATGTCACACGGTAAATTATGAAAATGATTTTGGCAACTCTCTGTTGTAAAAGCGGTTTTAATTGCAAGTAACATACTGTATTGCCTTTCAAAGCTGCTGGTAAGTTCGGGTTTAGGCAAAAAAAAAAAAGAAATAACCGAAGGTATTTTTACGTTTTGTATTTACAGTAGCCTATGTGTTGTTAGCATAGGTGGGCACAAGTCCGTTAATCGTTAATCCGTTAATAACGAAGCTAACTTTTTCTTGAACTCGTTAATCCGTTAAAAAGTTTTTTCATGTTAACGGACTAAATTAACTTCCGTTAAGTTCTCTTGACGGACTAAAGTAACTTCCATTAAGTTCTCTTGACGGACTACAGTAACTTCCGTTAAGTTCTGTTAACTTCTGTTAGGTTTTTATCGTTAATATCTTGCACCATTCATTTATCGTACCAGTACGAAACCAAATTGCACTGGTAACACTTGTTTCATATCAGCACGAGTTTTATAGAAGAAAAAGCGAAGGAGCTCTTTTTTGTGGCAAATAATAACCTGCAGCCTTATAGGTATAATTATTGCTGTTCACAATTTCCAAAGGTTTTCCGATCGCAGCTTCGTTAGTGCATTTAAACTTATTTTTATCTTGAAATTAGGTTAGACTGCAAAATGTAACTTCCAAAACACAAAAAGACCACCACAGCAATAAATATTTCCTTACAATCACGGTAATCACCTCAACAACGTCAATACGTGTTCTAGAAGCGAGTGAATAAAAAGAAATGTAAATTACTCGCAAATATTAACGAATTAACGGACTTTATTAACTTCCGTTAATTAAAGCTGAAAATAACGGATTAACGTTAACGGAGGTGTGAAGTTTGTTAACGGACTAGTGGTTAACGAAGCTAACGTTTTGCATTAACTTGCCCACCTATGGTTGTTAGTGTAGTTGCATATTTATCCTCTTGTCACCGGACAGCGTCGAATGTTAATTATTGGGTGATACGCACGCTTTTTATTGCGGTAACTACTTCGTATTCGGAGGAATCCGCACCTGCTAAGAAGTTTCAAGTGTTCCAAGGTTCCTGTCCACTGAATTTATTTCTTGTTCGAAGCCACCAAGCAAGGATAATTATTGAAAGCTTCCTATTTAACGACGCAGCAACGTGACAAGGTGCGAGACCCAGATTACGCATTTATGCTCGTTGTTGTGTTCGTTGTAAAAACGACGTCCATAACTGTTCAGTAGTCGACCATAAATAAAGTGTCTGATACTGAAACGGTAGACTCGAGTTTGATTACCGGTCGGGTCAAACTAAAGACAATAAAAATTAGTACGTAAAGCTTCCTTGCTTGACGTTTGGCAGTACAAAGGGACAGTGTGAATCAGAGTTGTAAGTCCGGCCTGGCTATTCGGGTCGGGTTCGGGCATAAAGTTGACAAAAATTTCGGACTTAAGTCGGGCCTGAGACGTGCTTTTTGTCTTAACTGCTCAAAAATATAATCAAAATAACTTTGCCACATTGCTCAATTTTTCAGACGCAACTTAACTTTTGTTTTTTGGACATAAATTGGGCTTTTAATTAGTTTTCGGGTTCGGGCTTATATTTTCGGGTTCGGGCCTGAACTAGTCGGCCTGTTTAGAACTCTGGTGTGAAGCCTACACTGTATGTGGAGGACAGGTGGGCAGGTGGTAGCTTGTTTGTTGTCTCCTAGCCAAGGCAACGCGGGAAAGAAAGATGCAATTACAGTTGTTCTCTCGACCAGAGTTGTAAACGGGCCGACTAGTTCAGGCCCGAACCCGAAAACTAATTTGAAGTCCAAATCATGCCCAAAAAAACCCGAAAGTTAAGTTAGGTTTGAAAAATTTAGCAAAGTTGCCAAGTTATTTTAATTATATTTTTGTGCACCGAAGACAAAAAGTACGTCTCAGGCCCGAATTAAGCCCGAAATTTTTGTCAACTTTAGGCTCGAACCCGACCCGAACCCGAGCCCGACCTGAAAAGCCCGGCCCCACTTACAACTCTGCTCTCGACTACGTTGCGGATATTTATTCGGCGTAATTTGCCTTTTACAAGAAAGCAGCTATAAGAAAATGGTCTTAAAGTCCAATGTCAACATGACCCCAATTATTGACCAGCCTTCCATTGGCTTGTCCTCCATCCATGGCGGTACCTCCACACATCACAGCATTGTATAGAGTTCTTTCACTGTTGCGCATTACTGGTTAGGCCCGGTTTTATCTGTGCATGAAATCGTGAGCGTACGAGCGTGTTTTTAGTTCATTTTAAACAAAAATACTGTACGCCCAGCGTACAAGCAGTTGGTTAAAATAAACTAAGAGTGCACCACGACGCTCTCTATTTTACTCTCAATGTAGACCGAGCCTTAATCTGTGTTACCGATGTTAAAGCAGGCGCATAGCCAGAAATTTGCAATGGGGGGCTGTTTCGGAGGTGTGAAACCAAACTGAAGCAGTTTGCACTCGGAATTCGAACAATTTTTTGACCGAAATCCAGATGAAGACCAAAAAAAAATGTCTTCACCTGGATATGGACCGGTTTTTTGCGCGAAATTAGATGAAGACCAAAAAAAGGTCTTCGCCCGGGTTGGGATCCGCTTTTGCGACCGAATTCTCTTCCAGTCCAGAGTCAAAGCAGTCACATTCGTATTGCCAATGCCAATGGGGGGAGCTATTTTTTGCTTTTAGAGCAAAAATCGGTCTCAAAAGTACTAAAAACAGGATATTTTGCGTACTCTGCATGCCAATGGGGGGGATGCAGCCCCCTTGGCTACGCTACTGCGTAAATCTTTGGTTTTAGGCTTAAAGCGGACTGGTGATCGAGTTTGAGTGTCCTGTTTGAGTTGACTGGCAGCGCTGATTTGTGATTCATCAATTTCAACTGAGTGGTATAATGCAAAAGAGTAGCAATAATGATTTTTATGAGTTGAGGTTTTTTAGAACTCTTAATTCTACGGATTACTATGAAATACTTGGAGTTCGAAGAACAGCATCGACGGCGCAACTAGATTCAGCCTACAAAAGAAAATGTAAATTATTGCATCCCGACAAAAACCGAGCGCCCAAATCAACTTTTGCCTTTCAAGGTAGTAAAAGTTTATAAAAAATTGCAATACCTGATGAATTTTTTATCCAAAGTTGTTTTTTTTTGTAGCATGTCACATTGAAAAAAAGTTTAGTGTAGTCTAAACGAATTTTATCGGAATTTTTTGCTTTGCATTATACAATGTAGTTTATTCTCTTATTTCCACCAAACTAACATAAGATCTTTTTACAATAGACCGCTTTAGTGGCGCGTCACAATGCCCATTGTCTGGTTCTTACTGCAGATCGAAGTAAAATTCGCCCATTTAAATCAATGGTAAAATTATTACATACACGCAACTTCAAACAACCAGTGTAGATTAGTGGGTGGCGTTTTTTGTTTGATTTTACTTTTATTTGAAGCGCCAAAGCTTCGCAATTCCATTTCAGGTTATTTCCGGGGATAAAAGTCTTTATAAATCCGTATTAAGCCGCATTTACACGGGCGACTTTTTTGCGTGCGATTTTTCGATAAAAATGGATGTAGCAAAGTTGCATCTATTCACCACTTAAGTGTGGAATTAAGCGTGGAACAAACCGCTCTTACAGTGTGGAATTATTTTTTTGATATTTTGCAAGGTTTTTTTGATCACGTCTTTCGTTGCATAAATGATTATTGTGTGTATTGTGATCAATTGAGTTAATACCTAAAACAATTAGTTGTGTTTTGTAAATGACGTCATGCTGATGACGTCACCAATGACGTCACAGACTTCTGTTTTTTATTATTTTTTTGTTATTTTTTAGCTTTTCATCAATGAACTTTCAAATAAAAGCAATAAATTGACTTAGTGTAGTAAAAATTATAATCATGAAATGTAGTTTTGCTCATGACGTCTTTGATGACGTCATATTTTCTTATTTTGCACTTCCTGTAATCACCAAAGCATATGATGATATTGATTAATCTTGCTTTCTTAGCAATGAGCTTGTAATACATACAACCAATCTAAAAAAGAGTCAAAAAATTTTATTGGTGACATCATAACGTCAAAATGACATCATTGATTACATCATAAATGAGTAAATTGCTGCATAAAAGCTCTAATTTTTGAAGTTTTTATAGGATTTTAGCAGCCTGGTCACAAAAACAAATAAAAATGTCATATCATCCATTGACAAACTTAGCTAAAACAGTGTTTTCAAGTAAGTTACTCAATAAGTCTTGATTGTGTGATAGATCTGAAAGCACAGGGCTGCACAAAGTGCCTTACAACACTGGTTGCACATGAAATGGGTTTGTTTTTTACGTTTGTGCGAGTAGCAAACATGACACCGGCGCGTTGGCTTTGGGTTTGATAAAGTAGAAGAGACAAAGTCAGGAAAATGTCTTTCTGTAATTACTTGTGCATACAAGTTGGTTTACTGAACAATCAAGTTGATTAGTTCATCACCAAAGAATAGTTCAAAAAATGAAATTGGATCTTCTGTATTTTGAACATTTACTTTCAAACCAAGATTTCCATTGAAAGGAAATCTGCTTCTTGCACTTCCTCGACTACGCCAAGTTGGGGCAGTTGGGTTTGAGCCATATGTTTGATCAGAATTATCTAAATTATCAGAATCAGATTCATTTGATGAGTGTTCTGTGACTGAATCAGACATAAGGTTCAAATCATCATAATCAGATAACAAATAACTGTCTGATTCACCAGACTCAAAAAGCAAAATATCATCTTTTTCATCATTTCGCATGCAAGGCTCTTCTTCAGAATCTATTGAGTCATCATCAGAGCTTCCATCCAACAATGCTGAAGTAACATCATCTGCATTGAATAAACTAGGCCTTCTTTTTCGAAAATCCATGAAAGAAATTTTTGTAAGCTAAATATTCAACAAAAACAGTAAAATCTAAAAAACTTTGAATTTTTAGGAAAGTCAATAAAACAAACAAATGTAAGCCAAAAGCTTATCTCATGGGCATAGGCTATTTAGCAGAAAGGCAATTGCCCCTCCCCATTTCTGGATACCGGACATTACGGAGCATAGTCTAACCTCCAAACCCCGAAATAACTCTGTGCCATAGAGTCAAACCCCATTACAAGATTAGGAGAGTTTAGAGTTAGGGCTTTATACTCAGCGATGTAATGTCTGGTACCCCCCATTTCTTGGCCCTACACTTCTGCATACACCCTTGGCCTACATGTCCAACATGGAAAAAAGGAACACGCTAAGCTAGGTTTATACATCCATAAAAGTAGGCACTGACTCTTGGATCTATTGACAAGCTATTTCTCTTAGGCCTACCCGGCTACCAGTAAGCAAAATCATCTAGGTCTATCGCTTAGCTAAAGCTCTTAGGTCTACTGGTAAGTTGAAGTTTCATTAGGCCTACCAGTGTGTCAAGGTCTGACTTGGCACAGTAGCGGTAAGATGAAACTTGATATAGGCCTACTGGTAAGCTAAACCTGAAACCATTTAGGTCTACCAGTAACCTAAAGCATCTAGGCCTACCGCTTAGCTAAAACGCTTAGGTCTACTGATAAGTTGAAGTTTCATTAGGCCTACCAGTATGTCAAGGTTTGACTTGCCACAGTAGCGGTAAGGTAAAACTTGAATTAGGCCTACTGGTAAGCTAAACCTAAAACCATGTAGGCCTACCAGTAACCAAAAGTGCTCTGCTTGGACGTTTCCCATTCTAAAAACACTGAACAAAAGCTTAGTCTAATCAGAACATTACTTTTCACATTTTCATTTCTTGATTCTGCGAATACTGTCCACAAACTGCTTGGAACGATTTACAACTTTCTTTCTAATTTCTGATCGCCTGTGAGCATTTGGACATGCTCCAATAGCATTAATTTCTTTTATTTTTGTAAAGGAAAAAAACGCAAACATTTTTGGAAAAAAAAAGATTTTGCTGTTGAAGCCAATGATGAATATTTACAAAGTCAAAAGTACTCTGTTTTTATTATAATAAATATTTAGAAAATTATGTAAAAATATCCAAATTTTAGCTTTAACAACGAGTTTATGCATGACACAAACCTGTGCCATACTCATTATACCGGCAAAAAAAACTTCGTCATGCGCAATATAATGGTAAAGTTGATGACATTGATCAGTGTCATACGCAGTGGGTGACACAAAAAGTGGTGACACAATGGTTTGTCATACGCACTTAACTGGTTCAATAATGGTTCTCATTGTAATGAAAGTTATCTTACTGTTGAAAATGACTGTCTCAAGTTGTTTTCATTCCGATAGTGATATTCTAAACCTTTTTAAAACAAAATCGGCACTGATCTCACTGCGACTTTTTATCGCAGCACCGATTCTCTTCTAAAGTTTTCAATTATAACAATATTGGTATGAAACCAACTTAAGACAATTACTTCCATCAGTTAGGTCCCAATTATCATAATCAAAACCGCCGTTGAATAAATGCAACTTTGCCAGGTCCATTTTTATCAAAAAATCGCACGCAAAAAAGTCGCCCGTGTAAATGCGGCTTTAGACTCATTTTAAAAAGGGTACTATTATGACACAGAATAGAGTTTCTAGACAACTTCACAGGATATACTGTACAGAAAATCAATTGCTAAACAATCATAAACATAGCGAAATGTGAAGTCAAGAACAATCTGAGACCAAAAAAAGGTCAACAACAATTTTAGAAATGAATGAAGACTACAGCTCTAAATCAACAGCTCATAGTGTAGAAAGGTCAAAGCAAAGTAAATGATTTTGGATTATTTTGTGAATGCAAAATTAAAGTCGCAAATACAGGCGTATACGGTAAGCGCGGCAGGGCTTGCAGGGGTAAGGTCTAGGAGAGCTAAATCCACCTACATCCAGTCCCATAGTCCCATAATCCCATAATGCAATGCTTGTTACAGTATCGAAGGTTACTTGGGGTCAACTCGGCATTGTTCTATTGCTGCCTCTAACATTTCAAACACAGCTCATGATAATGCATCAATTAAAAGCCTTATCGATAATGAATACCAAGACGTGCTATTTAACGAATGTAAATATTTTACCACTTACTCCCTAAATAATGCGCTTCGCTATCGACTTGGTGACGTTTTAATAGTTCACTTTAATATTCGAAGTTTGCAAAAAAATATTGATAAAATGTCACAATATCTCAGTGAGCTTGAAAAACAACCGGAAATAATAGCTCTAACTGAAACTAAATTGAAAGAAAATTATATCAGTGGTAATATTGAGCTACCAGGTTATAAATTCATTCATGTGAATAGTTCGACGCTCGCTGGAGGTGTAGGGTTTTACATCAAAGAAAAAATCAAGTTTTCGATTCTCGAAGAATTTTCAATTAATGTAGATGCTGTAGAGAACATGTGGATAAGAATCGAGACAAAAAAAAGCCTTTAGTACTGGGAGTTGTATACAGACATCCTGTTAGCACCGTGGAGCATATTAACTTATTTTCCGCTCAACTAACTAACACGTTTCATAAACTTAATCTTCAAAAACTTGAGTATTACGCAGTCGGTGATTTTAATATTGACCTGCTTCAATTAGAACAAAAGCATCACGTAAGAATGTATGCTGATAGTTTAATAGGTTGCTCAGTAAAATGCACAATAAACAAACCAACTAGGATAACAGCTTGTAGTGAAACTCTTTTAGACCACGTTTACACCAACAACCCAAACAACAAGTACAGGGTGGGCCGTAAATAACGCACCAAAGCATATTAAACAATATTGATAATAATAACACACGTTTTTATTAAAGAAAGACTTAACAAATGAACAGAGAAACACGTACACGCTGGTACAATCACAAATGCTCAAAATGCTCGGCCCACCCTTTTGTTATAATTATCAGAATTGTTTTATATGCTTTGGTGCGTTATTTACGGCCCACCCTGTATTTATCTGGTATAACTCTCAGCGCAGATTTATCAGATCACCTTGGTACTTTCATTACTGTACCTACAAAAAAATTAGATATCATCCACAAGGAACTCATGTTAATTCGAGGCATGTCTAAATTTGATGCTAAATTTTTTCTAGATTTAAGTGCTGCGCTGGATATGCTGTATTTTAATGAGAAAGTTTGTGTAAATGAAAACTTTGAAAAATTTGTCTCGGTGTTTACCGAGACAATAAATAACCATGCACCTATGAGAAGTGCCAGTAGAAAAGAAAAGAAAATTAAATCAAAACCTTGGCTGTCATCGAGTTTATTTTAATCTATTCGTAAAAAAAATCAATTGTTTCAAAAATACTTAAAAACCAAAAATAGTTTGGTGAGCTCTGAATACAAAGCGTATCGTAATACATTAAATCGAACTATATAGATGGTGCCAAACGAATGCATTATCATGAGTTGTTAAAAGATAACAAAGGTGATAGCAATAAAATATGGAAAATTGTGAACGAACTGGCAAGTATTAAAACAAAAGCTCGAGTTGACCCTACTGAGCTGATAACCGAAAACGGAAAAATCCTTACCAACTCTGATGAAATTGCGGAAAGTTTGAATGAGCACTTTGTTAATATCGGTCCCAAGATGGCAGAGTCGATATCCTCGGCTGATCTTAATGGCATATCATATACAAAATCATTTACCAGTACAAAAATAAACAACTCATTCTTCTTAGCACCATCTACTACCAATGAAATTATAAACATTATAGATTCTCTTTTTGCTAAAAAGGCAACTAGATCTAAGGATGTAGAGACAAAATTCCTTAAATTAAGCAAAGTAATTATTGCACCAATACTTAGCAAACTTTTTAATATGTGCTTTAAATCTGGTGTATTTCCTATTTGTTTAAAAGTTGCTGAGGTTGTTCCCGTATTCAAAAAAGGAGATCAATCAAAAGCAACTAACTATAGACCAATATCGCTATTGTCTCAATTTGATAAAATATTGGAAAAAATTATTTACCATCGTTTAATACATTTTTTGGAAAAATATCATCTTCTAAATAAAAATCAATTCGGGTTTAGACAAAATTCATTCACAATACATGCAATTAGTAAAATATACGACCAACTACTTCAAAATATTGATAAAGATTTATACACTTGTTGCATATTTCTTGATTTATCTAAAGCCTTCGATACTGTTAATCATACTATATTACTTGAAAAACTATATCGCTCATCTGGCATTAGAGGTGTTGCTCATGAACTCTTTCGGAGTTATTTAACAGATAGACTTCAATGTACTGTTGTTTCTAATTCTGTTTCATGTAATAGACCAGTTAGGTGTGGGATTCCACAAGGATCATGTTTAGGGCCTTTATTGTTTTTGTTATACGTAAATGATCTTCCCAATATACCTCAATTCCATACGACTCTATTTGCTGACGACACACTTTTGATGCTTGCTGATAAAAATTTAGAAACACTTGAAACAAAGGTAAATGAGCAAATTCGACATGTTGATTATTGGCTTTGCAAAAACAAATTGTCTTTAAATTATTCAAATACGAATTATCTGTTGATACATAAACAACCAAAAAAAAACGGTGCATGAAAACTTCGTGATCCATCTAAATGACAAAACATTGAAACGTTCCTCTACGGTTAAATATTTAGGCTTGTTTATAGATGACACTTTAAACTGGTCTTCCCATGTTAATTACTTATCTCATCAGCTTGCTTGTTTTTCTGGAGTTTTTTACAGGTTGCGCAATTACGTAAACAAAGAAACTCTTTGCATGCTTTATTATAGCCTTTTATACAGCAGAATTCAATACGGCATTATTGTATGGGGGACAGCTGACAAAACTCGTATAGAATGTCTACGAGTAAGATTAAATAGAATTCTAAGGATAATTTTATCATGTGGTATTGAAACCCCAACTACAAAATTATACAGCGCCTTACAATTTTTAAAAATTGATGAAATATACGAATTTGAACTTTACAAATTTATGTATCAATTACATCATGGTAAATTACCTGAAGTATTTTACAATTCGTTTACAAATATTAACTCTATGCATGTTCACGATACAAGATTCAAAGATTCCGCTACGTATTTTCTACCTCGTGTTAATAAAAATTTTTGCAAAAACCAACTTTCATACAGAGGGAACAAATTATGGAGTGAATTGAACAGTAACTATAAAAGTATGCATTGGGTTTCTTCTAAAAATAAATTCAAAAAAAATCTTCTGAATCGTTATTAACTATTATTATTATTTTTTTTATCTCGTCGATTTATTTATTTATTTTTGATTTATTAATGTTCTAGATTAACTGTTGACTGCATCTACATCAGGGAGCATCTTGACTTGATAACCTAACGATTTTTTCGGTGCTTCCTGCCATTATGCACATATAGTTTATTGTTTATTCATTTCGTGTTTTATGTTTGTGATAATTGGCAAATAAATACTTACTTACTTACTTACCATAGTAATGTCACTTACGATATTTAGTAGAGAAAAGGGCTTTTTAGACAAAAAATTGCTATTATAATAATTATTTCTTCCTTAAATTACACTCCGCCACGAGGCAGCCCAAAACGCCAAAGTAAAACCAAAAGATGCCTAAGTAAAACCGAAAAAAATATTGTGAAATTTTGGACCAAGATGTTAATTAAAGTCACCTTTTTTAAACAAACGTATCCAAAATTTTTGAAAGCGGGGCGAATGCGACTCCAAAAAAGCCATTAGATCGATTTATTTGACAATATATTAGCAAACGAGAACGAAGTTAGCTAATTTTTATCTGAAAATAGAGTGGAAACCCCTATTTTCAGTAAAAAAGGCCAAAAATTCGGCAGCGGAAGTATTCCTTTTTTGAAAAATTTTCTCCTCCCCTCTTTGAAAATTCTGGGTGCACCACTGGGCCGGATTGGTGTTTTAGCGGGCACTCCACGAACGACCCAACCTAATTGCCCTATTCTCAAAAATGAAAATATTACCGGCTGGGATCTAGTGTACCTCTACTGTAGAATACCAAGGTCGTACTTCAGATATCATGGTTACAGGTCATCACTGTGGAAGTATTTAAAGTTTTTAAAAAACCACTTCTTAAAGCAAAAGTGTCTTTGCCAAAAAAGGGACTAAAACTTAAACAAAAAAGATCATTACTAGGGTAGCGAGGCGCTCCAGTTTCGGACCTGGACTCCTGGCGCTCCAGCTTTGGACCTGGACTCCTGGCGCCCCATGCACGTCTTTTGTGCAGGGCTTTTGGCAGAAATTGAGACTAGTCGAAAAACCTGCAAAAAGTGTGCCCAATAAATAAAATTAGAAAACTTAACAGTTTTCCTTTTCGTCAGGGTTAGGGTCAACTCGCCCAACTCCTCCTCCATCGAAGAACCTGGCTGTTAGCTAGCCACAGTGCTTTAGACCATTGTTCCTGCAGAGGACCAAAAAAAGTGAACATAAATAATATTGCTTGCAATTCTCCTAATCTTCTATCGAAAAACTTGACTTCATATAGTGATTAGTTTTGATTATAAAACAAGCTTACCTGCAGCGTGATTCCCATTTTGAAGCCAAATTGCTATTCTTAGGAAATCGGTAGAATTTGCAACTACTCTTTTCGCTTGTATGATCGCATCCTGGTGCGAAGCACAATATCATTTTACTCTTTTATCCTATTTGCCAATCGCAACTCTGCTCAGAACTATCACATGTCATTAAATAAGCGTTAAAACACTATTTTACGGTGCGAAAGTGCCCTTTTTAAAATGAGTTTAATACGGATTTATGAAGACTTTTAACCCCGGAAATAACCTGAAATGGAATTACGAAGCTTTGGCGCTTCAAATAAAAGTAAAATCAAACAAAAAACGCCACCCACTAACCTACAGTGGTTGTTTGAAATTGCGTATATGCAATAATTCTACCATAAATTTAAATGGGCGATTTTTACTACGATCTGCAGTAAGAACCAGACAATGAGCATTGTGATGTCATGACTAAACCGGTCTATGTGTTTGTAATCTTTTTGACCCTTCTTAAGCTATTTTTTTTGCCAAACGACACCAAGTTATAGCAATTGTGGACTAGCATAAAAAATGCAAGTTTTCTGAAAAGGCCATCTTATATAGTGGCTCGATTTACTGTATTAGAGAAAGCGACAAAGATCTACATTGAATAGCAGCAAACCTAATAGTCAAAGCAGTTGATAGCAAATGAATTACAAACCAAACCCAAAAAATATATACTGTAGTCCTTGCATTCAATATTTAGCCGATCAGTTGGTTGAGTGGAAAGAGCGTTTGCTACTAAAACGGATAACCAATGGGTTCGGTTCCCAGTCTGGTCAAGTCAAAGACAATAAAACTTAGAATTCACTGCTTCCCTGCTTGACGTTCAGCATTAAAAAAGGGACAGTCCGAAGACTCTATTGTGTGTGGTAGGCAGGTGACAACTTGACTCGTAGACTGGCCAAGGCAACTTGGTAAATAAAATATAATTACAGTTACACGATTTCTAATATGGTTTAGCTCTCGTACAAGCGTACCATGTCTTGAAAAAAGAAGAATCACGTTACGTATACGATATGTATGGAACGGAAAATTTGGTCGATCATTTTCGACAACATGCGAATAATAGTAATCAGCATGAAACCCATTCACGACGAAATGGAAGAGAACGATCGCATGGAAGTAAAAAAGAACGATCAAATAGAAGAAATAAAACGGAAGAAAAACGAAGGAACAGAGACAATGAAGAACCATCTTACAGCAGAGCGAAAAAACAATCTCATGGAGGTTTTTTGCACTTTGTTGCTATAGCGTATTTGTCTCAGAAATGTCCTTGTTCTTTGGTAAATCAAAATAGAGACTATGAGAATAATTAAGTTTACATTAACGTTTACCCTGTAATTACCATTCAACTTGACCGAATAACTGGGGTCAAGTTAAAAATCCAGCCAAGGTTACTAAAAGTAAAGCTCTAACGAGAAATGAAAAACAACGAGCTTTGATTTCTTAAATTTAGTGCATAAATTTTATGAAAAATTTTCATTCTCGTACGAAATTGAGATTAACTTTTTACAGTATGGAACTATCGATTACTCCGCTAAATCAACAAATATCATTTCATTCGAGGGAGAAGACAAGTAAAAATTTGCAAAATCAAATTTGTGACGTCAAAAGTCTTGATCTCACAATTGATCTAAATTTTCCTCGTTTGCACTCGGTTGCAATCTTTGTTTATACAAAAAAATTCAATTGATGTTCCCATAAAGCTTTCCTGCTTATATTCAGGATGCTGAAAAGGTAGTATGAACTGCACTTGTGCTGAAGAAGATGACATCATGCCAAGAAGACGGCCTAATCTTTCGCTTCCACTATTTCAGAAATTGTGATCTTGTCATTTCAAGGTAAAGCAGCTGCGCTAACTTATTCTTTTGTAGATCATTTTTCAAACTTTCGACAAGAATATGCTGGACGCGAAAAGTGGCAGAAAAGATTTAGAAAGCAAAATAATCAAGATGTGCGCAAGGTAAAATTAAAAACATCATGCTCATGAAGTTTGTTCAAAAAACCCAATGCACTATATTTCGAAAATTCCGTCTTGTGCGATATGCTGCCGAATGCTATAAGCCACACACTGGCTCTATCATTTGTGAACGTATAGTTACGTGAGAAAAAATAAATGGATCTTAGCTATGCTGTAACTAGTCTGTGGTTGATATCAGGGTTTTAAAAAGTGTTCAATAACAAAGAATTTGGGCAAGTATCACAGCAGATTATCACGGTTCTAACACAAACTGCATTTGTGATCCCAGTGTTCTTGAAAAGTGTTAGATACCTGTTGTAGTATGAGCAGCCTCAAATATTTAGCACACCTCAATAAAAACATTAAAAATCCTACGGTCTGCTTCACCCAACGTAATTTTCATTGATTAGCTTAGTCAAATAGATTTTATTTCTCTGAAGATCCCGTTAAGAGTGAAAAAGACTGCAGGTTTTTCAGTGTTTTTATTTGTGGTGTGATGAATGGATCAGTTCTAAAACATCAAAAAATTAAAATCGTATAAAACCCAACTATCTGTTTCACCTGCAAACGCAATCATCATTTATGGCTGAAGCAACTAGACCAGTGTTTCTCAACCTTTTTTAGTTCACGACCCCTTTTAAGAGTTCCATGCAGCTAGCGACCCCCTTTCTGCTGTACTTTTTGTGCAAATGAAAATTATCACAAAAAACACTTCAAAAATATTTAGTTTCAAATAACTGCTCAATTTTACATCTGTTAGTGCGACGGTCGACTTTGCGACCGCAAAATCAATTTTAGGGATTCGTGGTTTAGTGTTTGATAAAACCAGTCTCATGTCATCTTCAATTTTTGTACTTTCTTTTTGATATGTACAAGAGCTGAAAAGTCGCTCTCGCAGAGGTATGTTGTGGCAAATGGAAGTAATATTCGAAAAGCCAGTTTGGATACTTGTGGGAAGAATTCGCGCATAGCAAACCATAACTGAGACAGTGCCATTTCCTGAAAAACATCACGTGCGGACGAATCATTTTGAAGATCATAAAAGTGGTCTTGTAATTCATCAAGAATATCACTAACAACCAAAGCAGTCGAGAATGGATTTCGTACAACTGGGGCTTCTTTTTCTTTAAGCTCAGGAAAAAATTGTTTGAACCAGGAATATCGAAGCAGCAATTTTTGAATCGCTTCCGCTTCCACTCTGAGCACTTCCGCTTCCCCCGCTTCCAATACTTGTTGACGTAATTTGTGCCTAATTTTTTTGATCTTAAAATTTTTTGGTAAAATTAGTTTTTCCAGATAAGAAAAAACAGCATTGTTATCATCATCTTAAAAACATCATGAAGAACCAAATTATACAATTGTATTCAGCGATTTGTCATCCCAAAAATCTGCGTTTGGCATAGTCAGGAATTCGGATTTGGAGCGGCCCTAAAGCAAAAAGTTCAATCACGTGGTTGTTGTGTTTCAGTTGATGCAAATTTCACTGAATGTTCACCCAGAAGATTAAAGTAATGAGTGATTATTTGGGGTCAGGAGACGGGTCTCCAAGCGCTAGGAATTATAACTTATTTCAATTGGCTATAAATAGGTAGCCCTGGGGCGAAGCTTTCTCACTGTCTTGCAGAATTTTATTTTTTTAATAAATTGTTTGTGTATGTGGTTTGCTTTTAATTTTTGCTAGCAACAAGTACTTTTAGGACAGCAAAGTAAAAACGCAGCAGTGCAAGAATTATGTAGTTATACACAGTACCATTTTAAAATAATTCTTGTAGCAAACGATACTTAGCTATAGCTAAGACAGCATTATAACATCAAGCTTAAAAATCATACAATATTAAACTTTGTTTGAGAGATACTGTGATGCTCTACTCTGTTTACGTTTTAAGAATATATTATCACAATGAAAGAAATTAAAATGCTGGAACTGGAAACCTTGTTTGTTTAATCGTTTTGCGTGCTATCTGAGCCAAAAGGCTATCAGCATGGAAGCCTATGGCTGAGTTACCACAACGTCGACTACTTAAAACAAGCAATGCGAAAACTCTATCCGGATGACTCTTCCTTGGGCTTCCGCGATGGTAGCCTTTAGGATTAAACTAGGATTAGCCAAATAGTAGGCGATGGCAGCCTTTAGGATTAGCCAGAGAGCACGCAAACGATTAAATATTAAAAGCTCTGGCCAGCAAACGTCACAACTAAACTTTGTTTATGTTGGTGACTATGCTGTGTTCCTTAACTGTGTTTTACGAGTATATATCGCCCCAGATTTTTAAAAAATGGGCGAAGCCATATTTAAAAATTTTCTTTGAGAAAGTCTTTAAATTTTTTGGACTAAAACTGAGAATTTTTTGAACACTTATAGTTTTAAAAATAAGTTGGTTAGCAACATGGTTCATATTTGAGTTGATAGGGGTGGGGGATGCTCCGGATCTTAATGAACCACAAGCCTTTAAAAATGTTGCTTTGCAAATCATGATCGACAAAACATTCACTTTTTGTCGTATATTTCACAAAAAATTGCACAACAATCAAGGTTTTGACGTTTGATATGAATGGCCAAAGCGGAAGCAGTACCCTTTTACCGCTTCCAGCTTCCGCTTCTACAAAAATTTGCAGTTTCTATCGCTTCGATTTCCACATCCCTGGTTCAAACACAGTTTCAAGAGATTGAAGGTGCTGTGTAATCGATGTCTTCAAACGTTCATCGAGTTCTTCATCTTCTTTAATAGCAATGGACAACTTTTCAAACACGGCGATATTTCCTTGTATCACTAAGCAAATTTGGCTTTCCAACTAACCTGCACATAGCATTGATATATATTCAGTAGTAGGCCTACAACCGCTGACAACTTGCAGCAACATAACTGAAAAGTGATTGCTGCGAAAATTTTGAAAATTCCAGAATTCTTTTTGATTAAGGAAATATTTTAGAAATAATTGTGCGACCCCCTGAAAAGACCTTCGCGACCCCTTTGGGGGTTATGCAAATCATCAAAATGATGGTGAAAACGACGACCAAAATAATAGCGAAGAACCTGAATCAGAACCGAAAGCATATTCTATAGCTTAGACAAAAAAACCAGAGCCAGGATAAAATGGATCATTCTGTTTCGAGACGTTTCGACTTAAACTAAAGTCATTATCAATCTATAAAAATCATGACGTTAGAATTGTTGAAAGACCATCAATATAGACCAAAACGATAAACCGGAGGTAGCAGTTAATAACCGGGTCAAGGGTAAAATCTAAAACTAAACCAAAATAGAAATGGAAAAAACATATTAGTAATTTGCCTCAGATAACCCAAATTTAATGAATTTAGGCAAAATAAATAAATAAATAAAAACCCTCTAACCACGATGGTTATAAAAAAAAAAAAAAAAATTACAAAACTTAACTTGGGTATTATGATTCCAAGTGAAGACCTGGTTATTAACTTATCTCTCTTTAAATCTGTACTGTACTCTCAATAAAATTTGGTGCTAAATTCAAAGATCTACAGGTCAAACTGGCAACTCACTTACAGTTTAGAGACAAGACGAATAACTGAACTAATCAAGTACACTAATGGAACAGTAAAATTTTCAAGAACTAAGATATTCAACAAATCAGAGCTCTAAAATTTCTCTCAAAAAATTAACGGTGCTTACTAAACTTTGCTTTTTATGTAGCTTTTTCCACCTTTTACCTTTTACAAAAATATTCTATAGCTTTTTCCACCACAACAAAAAAGGTGGCTACACCCACAAAAACAAAATACAGGTTGTATAGGCCTGCAAACTGTACAACTACCATAGATTTTTGTGATGCAGCAGGATAAAGCATCTTTTACTAAAAAACAACAAATAGACAGTGAATATTGTAGGAATCGGGGATGTGGATAGGCCAAATTTCAAAAAATGCCTCTAATGCTTTTCTGCTTCTGAATTTAAAATAGATAATTTGCTTCCGCTTTCACAAATATTTCATGTCGTACTATACATTGAAAAATTTCCACTTCAAAGTAGTTTTGGCAGTTCATTCTACCCTCCAATGCAATTTTAGACTTGATCGGTAAGAGTAACTGACGTCGGCATCACCATCAGCGTGAAAAACTTAAAAAAAACAAAAAAACACAACAAATTAGATAATTTCACCCAAAGTTGTAAAATTTGGCTTCTCAGTTCAAAAATCAAAATGTTTAAATTTGATTAAGCAAATATAGTTTTCAAAAGAAAGGGACTACAAAGTCGTAGCATTAGGAAATTCATCCAAGCTGAGTGAGGTGTAGTAATAACGTATTAGAACAAAAATTGAAATAGGAACACCATTTAAAAGTACATTATGAAAGCAATCGAACAAACATCGAAATTCACGGAAGCAAAGTTGTAAACGAGCCGACTAGTTCAGGCCCCAACCCGACCCGAAAAGCTCGACCCGTCTTATACAACTCTGGCAGAGTTGTAAACGGGCCAACTAGTTCAGGCCCGAACCCGAATAGTAATTTGAAGCTCAAATCATGTCCGAAGAACCCGAAAGTTAAGTTAGGTCTGAAGAATTTAGCAATGTTGCCAATTTATTTTGATTATATTTTTGTGCACCTAAGACAAAAAGTACGTCTTAGGCCCGAATTAAGCCCAACATTTTTGTCAACTTTTGGCCTCAACCCGGCCCGAACTCAACCCGAAAAGCCCGCCCCGGCTTATAACTCTGCTGTAGAGTGCACCTTGGTTCTTGCGTTATGTTACATCAAACATTATAAAAACAAACAGCTCTTTGTTTCAGCATCTATAAAATTACATTATATGCAAAATTATACAGCTTGTTGAATAAGTGTTTTTTTGTTGCGAACCTAGCGTGTTGAATAGATTCGCAAACGTGTTGAATAGATGATTAAATACGTTGAAGAAGCATTACTTTAAGGCGGATTTACACATTATCCGTTTTTTGTCCGCTTTTGTCCGGTCAATGATCAAGTGGATTAAGCGTCTGCTACTGAAATGGTTGAAACGGGTTCGATTCCCGGTCGGGTCAAACCAAAGACTACAAAAATTGGTATTCACAGTTTCCCTGCTTGACTTTCAGAAATTAAAGGAACAGAGTGAAACCTCCGCTGCTTGTGGTTGACAGGTAGTCAGGTGGCAGCTTGACTCGAAGACTGAAAGGTCTCTTCGCTGTCTCCTGGCCGAGGCAACTTGGTGAATAAAATGTAATTACAATTGCAATGTCTGCTTTGCTACTCCACCAAAACGTATACGGTTTTTCGTCAGCATTTTTGTAAGTCTTTATCCGCATGATAAAAATTTTTTTCAAAATTTTCGTGCATGAGTGACAAGAGAACTATTTCAAAATAGAGCTGCACCTCTTTACAAAAGCACAAACAGTTCGGAAGACTTTCATCTATGTGGCAATCTGGTTACTGGTTAGTGCGGATATGGACACATATGCGGATAAAAAAAAAACACATGCTTTTTCATGGAGGAGAAAAAACGTACAATAACGGCAATAAAAGCGGGCGAAAAACGAATTCCGTGTAAATATATGCCCTTAAGCATTAGGTGTTGTTGATAACCTTTATAGTTTTTTTACAGGAAGATCAAAACAACGATTACTTTTGGCTTGTGACAATTGTAATTATTTGTGTGGTATTTTATCTCATTTTAATGTGCAGTCCTTTGGTAAAGCACTACAATGGCTCTGGATGGCAATCCTCCGCAAAAACCAGTCATGAAAGAAATAAGGAATCTAAAACGAAGACGGGTGGTCAACCTAAACCATCATCGAAAAGTTACAAAAACCATCATCCTTATACTTTTACGCCTCAAAAAGACAGGTGCGTTTATGGACTAAAAACGGAATTTTACTCTTTTAACTTCGTTTTTACTAGTCCACTTTTCGGGCCCTGTTTGTGGTTTACTGGTTTCAGAGCCTGCTTATTCACCGAATTGCCTTAGTCAGGAGACAGCGAGAAAACCTTTCATATCTCTTAGGTCTTCGACTCAAGCTGCCACCTGCGTACTAGCTCCAATAGCGTTGCTAGGGGAGCGGCCCGCTCAGGGTGTAACCATTTTGGGGTGACACCATTTGATGATGTGAAACCATAATTCGGCCGAAAACTCCACTAATTTGTGGTGAAGACATTTTTTTTGGTCTCCAACCGCATTCGGACATAATTTTGAACTAAGTCAGTCACGCCTGTTGAAGCGTCACATGAAAAAGGGTGTCGCCACGAAATCCCACCCCGGGTGCCCCTCTTTCTTAGCAACGCCTCTGACCAGCACACAGGGAGAAAGTTTCGCGCTGTCCCTTTTTATTGCTGAACGTCAAGCAAGAAAGCTGTGAATACCAATTTTTATGGTGTTTGGTTTGACCCGACAAGGAACCAAACCCGAGTCTACTGTTTCAGTGTCAGACTTGAATATTGAATTGCTTATCCACTTGAATTGCTGAATCTATTCACATCAAATTATTGCAGAGCCAAGCACCAAAAAGTGCCTAATTATAAAAAAACGTGCCATTCAAATAATTGATGGTATGTCACGGTCGTTACCAAAATAACATTCCTGATATATGATTTGAGTAAAGTTTTGGTTTGCTTTTTAACGAGTGATGTAAATCTTCCGCCACTACATCGACAAAATGGCAACACCGATTGAAGCAAAAAAAAAGAATGTTAACTTCGAACTTTAAACTGCAGACGTATTGTTATCTTTGAAAATGGAAAGACGCTCGGGTAAAGCTCAAATTTATTGGAAGAAGCGACTTCAAGATTTTTTCTACATTTTAATAGAGTGGTCTGAATATTTCTTTAATTAGAAAGGAATAATATTTGTTCGCCCATTGCTGCTATACTTTAATTTCAGCCAAACGAAAAGCAATTTTTTATTATTCTGTCCGTTAATAAATCGATAAGTTAACAATTCACCAAGGTGGGGAAAGCGCAACTTCCGCAACCTCCGCAATTGCGGGAGTTACGTTGCGCTTTAATTTTTTATTTTGAAACATTGTGGAAGTTGCGTTGCGGACTGAAGTCCTTAAACATTTGTTGCGCTTTAATTGCACTTTGCTTTCAAAGTTTTTTTTGATTAATAGCACAATTCTATTCATTGAACATAATTTTGTTCCGTTTCGATCGTAATACTGATAAATGTCGGCTTCTTTAGCAAATTATTTACTCTTTTTCTGTCGACAACCAAAAAAATGCGAAATTTGCGTTGTGTTGTGAAATTTCAATTGCAGAAGTTAAGTTTCGCTTTAACTTGGTACGAAAACGCCGTTCCGCAATAGCGGAATTGCGTTGCGCTTCAACTGAATCATAAAGTTCATTGCGAAAGTTGTGCTGCGCTTTAGAAATTAAAGAAATTAAATTGCGCATTTTGCGCTGCGCTTTGTTGCGCTGCGCTTTTGATACAATGTAATTTGTGCCCACCTCTGACAATTCATAATGTACATTCATAATCATATTGCATCAGTATTAAGTAGTGCGCTGCTTTACTTAGGTGAAAAATTATTAAGGATTTTATTATAATATGTCTTTACAACCGCTTGGTAACTGCCTTGAAATCGCAAGACCAGCCATATTGTTACGTTTGTGTGCTTGTTTACATGTTTAATCGTTTGCGTGCTTTCTGGCCTAAAGGCTACCAGCGTGGAAGCCTGGATCTAAGCAGTCGCCGTTCTGATGACTCTTCTCCTAGCCTAAGCTTTCTTTATAGCCTTTAGGCTCGCCGGCTCATCAAGTAAAATCACGCAAACGCTTAATCAGCAAGCGGTATTGTTTGATTATTTATTGCCGGTTTTAATTGAACTATTTTCAGCGGTCACATTTTTGAGCATCACTCGGAAATTTTCAAGGGTGTCTTCTACACTAAAGAAGATTTTGAAAACCAATACAAATCAGGGACTCTAAAACGAAATGTGCTAAACGTAGAAATTGACCAAGCATACGCCGACGAGTTAGAGACCCTTTGCTATATAGAAGTGCGAGAAATAGAAGGTACACTTAAATACGAATTAAGTACTAACTAATGAAAAGAAACGCTATAAAATGCAACAATATGGCTGCACTTCGGAAAAATACATGCCGGACTGCACAGCTGTGTTAATGTTAGTTAGAGCGATGTTTTTGCTTTAGGTAAAGCACTGCCAAACTACGGTACGTATTTTGACCCAAAATTTGTTCTTTAACTTCTTTGTGACCGGAGGTTTCGACTTTGATATCCAACTGGAAAATGTTTAATTGAACTGTATGCTGCAGCAGCAATCAACAAAAAGCAATAATATTTGTAGTGCTATTGCATGCACTGTAAGTACTTCAAGAAAAAGCATTTGGTTAATACCAGATACTACGCATAGATTTAAAGATTTGACTTTTCTTCAATCTGTTTCAGCTTACTAATCAAGAGTATTGGGCCTAGTTCTTATATTCCTTCTTTTTTTCACAGATTTATTGAAGAATTTGAAAGGTACAGAGCACGGACATGGAACTCCACGGTATCGAAAAAACGAAGCTAAGCTTAGATCGAAAACTAAACAATGTGAAATTATTGCGAAGATAATAGATTATCTTGAATCGCCTATCCGAAGATCTAAAGATATTACAAGAGACCCGGAAATATTGTCTTTCTTGAAGAGTTACAAGATTCCAGATGGTATCGTTCCGAAACGTCCGAGAAAAGACAAAACGTCTCAAAAAAAAAAGCATAACTAAAAATTTTTTTGTTGTGGACTGCTACTAAAAAATAATGGGGCCCGTGCAACATTGTAGAGCTTTTCCGCTCTAAAAGGCAAAATATTGGAAGTATAATATCGATATCGAAGACTGGCACCGCTTCCAATCAATGGTCAAACTTGTGCTACTGAAACAGTAGATACAGGTTCAATTCCCAGAAGAGTCGAACCAAAGACTTGGAAAATTGGTATTCGCAGTTTTCCTGCTTGCTTGACGTTCAGCAATTAAAAGGGACAGTGTGAAGCCACACGTGTGGTAGGAAGTTGGTCAGGTGGAGTTTGATTCGAATATCAAAAAGTGTTTTTGCTGTCTTCGGCCAAAGCGACTTGGTAACAGAGATGTAATTATAATTACAATAAAAGAAATAAGAGTTTTGAACGAATTAATCAATCAAAATGATAGCATCCCCTCCCTCCTTCTAGTTGTTCCGTTTGTGCCGGTACTCAAAGTAAATTTATCCAACTTAATTACCGTTGCATCATTGTAAAACATTTTTGTGATGTTTGCTTTTAGAGTATTTTGCTACGCAGCATGCAATATTAGACCTCCCTCCCTTGTCAACTGCCTCGGCCCTTGAGCTATAATTTTCGTTGTTTTTTTGAAAGCTTTGCCTTTAACTATCTTTTATTTTGTAACAAATCATTAAGGAAATGATTTTGTGGATTATCTATTTTTGAAACATTATAACTTTTGTGCATATTTATAGTTCAAACGCAATTAAAACTGATTTTTGATAGGGTTTGTAATCCCAAAATCAAACCATTATTGATTGATTGTTAATGTTGACCAACAAGCACACGTGCTTGCCACTCAAAAGCGAGCATCAGCAGAAGCAAAGTGTGGCTGTTTGATACTCACGCTAACCAGTGAATCAAGCAATGCTTTAACTAGGCCATTAGAAATCTCTCTAATGTTCAAGAAATTATTTTTCTTAAGTCAAGTCGCTTTGTTTGTGATGAGTTTTGCAATAACAGCACAGTGCCAATACTAGTTATGAAAATAAAATACGTAATATTATTTCAGTATACTTTATTGTCATAAAAACAGTAATATAGGTTAATTGTAATTACATTTTATTCCCCTAGTTGCCTTGGCCAGGAAGCAGCGAAGGGACCTTTCGGTCTTCGAGTAAAGCTGCCACCTGCCTACCTGTCTACCCACGGTGGAGGTTTCACACTGTCTCTTTTTAATGCGGAACGTCAAGCAGGAAAGCTATGAATACCAAGTTTTATAGTCTTTGGTTTGACCCGACCAGGAATCGAACCCGGGTCTACCGTTTTAGTATCAGACGTTCAATTCACTTGACCACTGATCGGTAGAAGTGGTTATACTCGAATCTTTTCGAGAGATGAAAGCGCGGAGAAACTCGGCGGAGATGTAACAATACGGCCACACCCCAAGATCTGGACCAAGCAGAGGTCAAATATAAAGAGCCAGAAATAGTTCTTCGAAAAAGTTCAGAGGCTGGACACTTGAAAATGAGATGATTAAGATCCTGAGGTGTGTTATTCTGTCAGCCACATTTTGTCAAATCATGTCAGTTGGAGCTGTTTAGGCGATCAGGATACCAGAGGTGGAGTCCTCGAGGACGTCCTTGGTCTCGATGACTTATTCTGAAGTCCTTGTCCTTGGCATCGAATCCTACAGGTCCTCGAAAATGCCCTGCCCTCGGTCGAGGACAGCACTATGTTTTGTTTAGTTAAAAATGGGCCAAGGTCATGACTTTTTTTTTTTGGTCTTGGAGAACGCCAGAGACTTCGTGCTAATTTGTGAAGATCTTGTTTTGTTTTTCTTGGAGAACGCCTGAAATTTTGCAGAAAATTTACGATTTTTTTGTACGAAAACCTTCTTTTTTTGGTGAACACTTGAGCGTTGTGTCCTTGGTCTTTGGCCTTGGCCTCGAGCATTCCTGTCCTTGGCCACGAGAGGTTCTGTCCTCGGAAAGTCGCTCTTTGGCCTTGGCCTCGAGCCTTGTGTCCTCGACCCCACCTCTGCAGGATACAGACAGTAAGTGTTTGGTACAGTAGGTTTTAGCCTTTAAAGAGATACTGCTTGAAATAGTTTTTATTGAAGAAATTAGAACTATACTTGAGGTAATACTCGTTAAAAGGTGCCCTATACCTTGTTCCACCGTATTCATTATCCTCAAAAATAGATTTAATCCGTGTAACTCCGTTACATTGGCAATTAAACCATGCGTTTCAAACTTTCATGACATCAGAAAAGGACGACTTTGCAAAATTTTTTGCAGAATAAACAACGCGATGTTCGATTATGGAAAGCTTTTGTCAGAAACAATAAAATTCTGAAAAATGGCTTTTTTGCAACCTCTTCTTGCGTAAAATAGGATTTACTCAAATTTTAAAAATTAAAAAATCTCCGGTTTCATAGAAGCTGCTTATTAGGAAGCCGGTGTCTTATTATTCAATAAAATAGAATTTTTCGGTCATACATTGCAATACTCCTGGTTTGAAAAAACAGCTGAATATGTGCTCTTGTTTATTACTATCAAAACTGCAAAAAGAAACAAATTTGAGTAAAGTAGTTCCTTCCTCCTTCCAAACCATTCGTTTTCCTTTTCAGATTATCTCAACAGTGACAGTTTCAACAGTGTCGCAATCCAAACGTTACTTAAATCAGTGGGAGCGGCCATGAACACCTATCATTAATATCTCATATTAACTATCAAATACTCTATAAGTGGCCAGTGTCCACATAGGCTTGGCGCTTACAATATTTATCGACGCTGAAATTAATTGGCGCTTAACTTCCACTATGAATCTATGATGAACTTATAAAAAGACTGTGTAAAGAATGTTTGGTTGTGGAATGTCATGTTCGATCATCGAACATCGCGTTGCTTTTTCTACAAGAAATTTTGCGAAGTCGTTCTTTTCTGATGTCACAAAATTTCGAAACGCAGGGTTGCTACGCAGTTGACCGGATTAAATCTATTTTAGCGGATAAGGGGAATGGTGGAACAAGGTATGGGGCACCTCGTTACTACCTCAAGTAGTTTTCATTTCTTCGATAATACCGATTTCGAACAGTATCTCTTTAACAATCATAGATTCATCACGCAAACAATAACTACCAGTCCCAGCGGCGTGCACTGCAAGTTGCATCATTACGCAGCTGAGGCGCTTTGTATGTATTGTATGTTGGATCTGAGTCGGATTGTTGATGTTGAACCCAAACAAACGAAACCCGATTCGATCCAGTTCCTGAACTGGCGGGAATGAACTGGATTTACCAACTAAGAGACAGCGCGCTCTACTCAGTTTGCTAGCTACTGGTACTGTTGCTTTAAATTCTTCTCTCGTTCTATGTAACGCTTTCAAACAATATGTAACAAAAAAATTTTTAAACAGTAATGACTATACTACGCTTTCAAACAAAGTCTGCATAACAAAATTACAAAAGAAATACAAGCGAGAAAAACACACACACACAGAACTGGGAAAAGATGATATGCTTTCGCAATTCGGTTTGAAGAACTAGCACTCAGGGAGATCATACTCGATGTATTAAAACTGTGCTGAAAGCCGGAATTTTCAAACAAGTCTTGAGTGCATTTAGAGAGCTAACTTCAACCTTAAGTAAAGAGATTTTAGCTTCGTATAAATTATAACTGTCTTGTAATTAGCGAATCAGCAATTTAAAGATTGGAAGAGTGTACGTGATAAGCTTTACGTAAAAGTGCAATTTTATTGCGCGAAAGTCAAGCACGTTGAGAGAAATTCCGTTTCCGGAAACTAATTCAAATCGAATAGATACATACTCTACCTAACAACTAATTACCTTACGACTTAAGGTGATATCTTAGAATAAAAACCTGTCCTGGATACTTCGCCCCGTTCCAACAGCCTCGACTAAAGTACCGTGATTAAAGCTAAGCTTAAACTTGGCAAAAAATTGTGAGCCTTCGAACGTGTCCTATGTTTACTGTTATTAAAACCTCCTGCACGCCGGCGTGCATGTGTAAAATTTGCTAAAATGTACAAAAATACGATGGTACTCACACAATTTTACGGCATATGTGGACAAAAAATCTTGTAATGGTTCGTTGCAATCAACTTCATAGCTTAAATTCTAGATCTTTCTCAAATTTGACTACCAGTACAAAACTTATGAATCAGCCATGCTACGAGAATAACATTAGCGATAAACTTTTCATTAAAAATTTTTTTTTGAAAATTTGGTATTTAGATAATGTAATATGCTTTTACAGATTCGAAAACAGCAAAGAAAACTTTTCCATGTAATTTAATTTTTATACTAACAAAATATTTTGAATTTGATTTAAAAATGCCTTGCAATTGGACTAAGTTTGTCGAGATTTGTATTGTTAATTACAATGCCGAACAATTTCTAGTATAAACTAATGTAGCTTCCGCCAACTACGGTTTTCGTCACATTCTTGAATGGCATAACATGTATGTGCAAAAAATCGTACGCATTAAAACTTAGTAATAAAATAATGCATTTCATCTTTTAAAATACTCCTTTTGTAATGCCAATTTCCCAAAGACTTTACCAAATCTCCCGGCACATTTCAGACATATTCAGAGAAGTTGGTCAAATCATGTTGAGGTAAAACTTGCTCAATTTCCTGAGAAAGTTTTATTTTGTCAATCCATTGGAAACATACCGCAATTTTTGCTGAAAATCATCGAAAATTTTTTTGAAATTTCAATTGCAGAACCAGGATCGAAACCAACCACAATGGTAGAATTTGATAATTTACACGATTTGTCAAACCTTAACGGAAGTAAACAGAACTTAACGGAAGTTAATTTCGTCCGTTAACACGAAAAAGCTTTTTAACGGATTAACGAGTTAATGAAAAAGTTAGCTTCGTTAGTAACGGATTAACGGATTTGTGCCCACCTATGCCATAGGTGGGCAAGTTAATGCAGATCGTTAGCTTCGTTAACCACTAGTCCGTTAACAAACTTCACACCTCCGTTAACGTTAATCCGTTATTTTCAGCTTTAATTAACGGAAGTTAATAAAGTCCGTTAATCCGTTAACATTTTGCGTGTAATTTACATTTCGTTTTATTCACTCGCTTCTAGAACACGTATTGACGCTGTTGAGCTGATTGTAAGGAAATATTTATAGCTATGGTGGTCTTTCTGTGTTTTGGAAGTTACATTTTACAGTCTAATCTAATTTCAAGAAAAAATAAGTTCAAATGCACAACAAAGCTGCGATTGGAAAATGTTTGGAAATTGTGAACAGCGATAATTAATAGACCTATGAGGCTGCAGGTTATTATTTGCCTCAAAAAAGAGCTCCTTTCTTCGCTTTCTTTCATAAAACTCGTGCTAATACGCAAAAGGTGTTACCAGTGCAAACTGGTTTGTACCGATACGATGAATGAATGGTGCAAGATATTAACGATAAAAACCTTAACGGAAGTTAACAAAACTTAACGGAAGTTACTTTAGTCCGTTAACAGAACTTAACGGAAGTTAATTTAGTCCGTTAACATGAAAAAACTTTTTAACAGATTAACGAGTTAATGAAAAAGTTAGCTTCGCTATTAACGGATTAACGATTAACGGACTTGTGCCCACCTATGGTTTTTACATGTTTTTTTCCTTGAAAAAAGACAAAAAAATTAAGTCTTACGTTACATCGATACCGGACAATTTTTAAGTAAACAACATAAGTATTCACAAAATGCACTTCCGGAATTTGCAGCAGCATAGAGAATCGAACGTATCAAGAATACTTTTTGAGTCTGATATCTTACATCGCTGCACCATTCTGAAGGCTTTTATTAGCTTTGTTGTTGCGTGTTTTGATATATTTAGCTCTCGATTACATAAGGAAGACTGGAAGTAAAGAGCAGAATCAGAATTCTTTTCGAAATCATTTTAACTCTATTTTACATCGGGTATTTTACCAATGCATTTTATACGGGGAGGGAAGGTTATATCCCCGCATCTAATTCTTAACATGGATACATCTACTGTTGCATAGCAACAGTTTTTTGCCAGTTTTCGCAAATTGATCGTGCATATAGACTACAATCAACAGCTTAATTTTTTGTTTAATTGATTGTTCTACATTCCATTGCTTAATTTAACTTTTTTTGCATGTTGCTGTGCGTGTTAATAAATTAAGCCATGATTTTTTTTGGTAAATCTGAAAATAGTATTATAATATGGCGTTTTTCATTTTCATCTAAAAAAATATGTTTTTTTTATATTTTAACTGCTACTTGCAACAAGGAGTGTGCATTTCTTGAATTCTAGACACTAGGATGAGTATAGCATATCATCTTAACTAAAAACGAAGACAGTAGTGTTATCTAGAAACGAAGTGTTAACTAGAAACGAAGACAGCCAAGGTAAAACGTATCAGCACAGTATAAAGATTATATATTTATCTATATCACTCTCGATTGCACTACTTTTTCCGCAACTTTTCTATAGAAAAGAATAACTGGTTGACTCTCCAATAAAATTTCACCGACTTATTATTACGACCAACTTTCAACTTTTACAAACTTTTAACAATTGTATCTTTATCGTTGATTATTTTTTTTATTTTTTATTTGCTTAACGCCTGACTCCCGACACTCAGCAAAAATCTAATTTCCATTCCCAAGTCTCGACTTCCAATTCGCGATTCTAACTCAGATTCCACACCACAGCAGGCGCGCGACCAGGATTTTCTTAAGGAGTGGGCTTGAATTCCAAGTCATAAGTTTTTTTTTCAAAAAATGCTTCCTTTTAGCGCAGTGGTTCCCAAAGTGGGGCCCGCAGACTTTCAAGGGTTCGTGAAGCACTTTCAGAAGGTCCGCGAAATAAATTTGGTATAGGCCTTACTTGGCTCGTAGCTTAGTAATTTTGCTTCCGACTCCTGTGCGTTCAGGAAGGTACGCAGTCTGTGCTTGCGAGATTTGTTTTTGTATGCGTTCGTTGTGTTCGCACTACCCGATTCCCTTATGGCGTCACAGAGAGAAAAGTTCAGTTTATCGGCCGCTACTACTATAGTTAGCTACTCCTGTGGCCTAGCTGAAGCTCAGTGTTTTTCTATTTGAGTTTTTGGCTTTGCAGAGAAGGCCGCCAAACATTAAAAAAATTGCGAGGGATCCGTTGTGAATTTTTTTAAACAAAGTTTGGGAACTACTGTTTTAGCGGAATGCTGAGCAAACTAGTGCAACAATAAGCGTATTGCATTTGGGGGTCTGAGGGCAAAATCCCAAGCCGCTGAGCAATTTTTGTGATTTTTTGAAAAAAAGCCATTTCAACTCCATTTGGATTATATTTTGCACGTTTTTGGAGCCATTTGAAAGAACTCAATCGTTAAAATTGGAAGTTGTTTGTAAGAATTAAATTGCGCAGCCCCTTCAGCCCCCACCCCCCCCCCTTTACTTAAATGCTTGTATTTTGAAGTTAAATTTTCTATAGATGATTTGGCGGTGAAGCTTCCCATGCCTCCCTTGGTTGAACCACTGCTCCACGGTCTCCCCAACTCTGATTTTCAATCGAATGATAGTGCTTGCTCTTAGGAAGATAAAATTAGTGTGTTGTTATTCTAGTCATTCTTATACAACTGTTAGAATTTTTAGATATGTTGAAGAGTTTGCAAGATACGGAGCATGTCGCTGGAAGCGCGGGATATCGAAAAACTGAGGCAAAGTTGAGATCGAAAACAAAGAAATGTGAGATTATTGCAAAGATTAAAAATTATCTTGAATCACCTGCCCGAAAAGCGGAAGATATCACAAGAGATCCAGAAGTAGTGTCTTTTTTGGAAAGTTTTAAACTTCCAGATACAGTTGTTCCTTCACTGTTATAAGCAATACATCTGTTTGATTCCAATCAACATGTGGAGCCTTAAAAGTGTATAAAGTATAGGTTTATAAAATATGTTTGTAGTATTGACTATCGGCTTAATTGTATAAGGTATACATGCAATTGCGCCTATTGCGAAAAAACCTAGAGTTTCCTTCCAACGGTGAGGCTGGTGAAGTATTTAAGCATTCCGGGACCAATCAAGAATTTCGGGACAAGGCCTAAAAAATGGGACTCTCCCGGCGAAAAAAAAAGGTGTATGGCAATTCTCTAAAAACCCTATTCAACTTGGCAGCCTAATATTTTCAAAGATGTCGACGGAACAGAACTAATGTGCTTGTCTCGTGAAAATAAATAAAATACTGTCTTCATTACGTATGTTATTTTATCGCAAAATTTTTAATCAAAAGCATTAAATAAACTAAACCCGGGCTGAACTTTATCAAAATTGAAAATAAAAAAGCGGCAGGTTTGGTTGATTTTGTGATATTTTCAATAGATTTGTAATTTTATCGAAATTTTTGGATTTTAAATTTTTAGTAAACTTTTGATAGTAAAGTAATTTTAGATCCGAGAACACTGTTAGTGGTTAGCTAAAACTGGAAAAAGGCCAAAACTTTAAATATACATCAAATCGGGAAAAGTTGTGTCTTTTTTATTCAGCTCATGTTTTCTGAAGAAATATGCAAAAGTATTTGCTTAGCATTATTTTTTGTCCCCTCCAGGTTTTTGTTTCAGTTTTTCCATTGTATTACCAAGTAATAATGGAGTTTACATAACTATTATTCTGACTCTAGCAAACCTCTTTAGTTGTAACTATAGGGTGTTATAAAAAGGGTGGAAAAATTTGCACTTGGCCCACGGCTAAAAAGGCCTCTCGAAAAAGTTTCCTTCCACTTTCGCAAAAGGAGTTGCGCTCTTTTTCTCCTAGAGCGCACTTTTGGTCGTGAAAGAAAGACCAAAAAAAGTTGTCAGCGCTAGGCCGAAAAACAAGTCGAAATTAAAAGTGTTATTGACAAATAAGAGACGTGTGCGTTTTTCATAACCTCTGTGGCCGCCGTCTATAAGGATCTGCTTCAAGCTACTGTTGCCTTATACAGAGTGACCCCAAAAAACGGGCCCCAACTCTAATTAGGCCCCGTTTCTTAGTGTTTAGTCCAAATGAAATGAAACTTTGGTCATAACTAGTTTATTATACTCAATACATCCCTTTAAAACACTAGGGTCTTTGGCCTTTTTTCTCCGTTCTACAGCATGTGTTCTAGATAGTCTCCATTTAGCTCCGTGCATTTCTTGAGGGGCAGCACGAAGTTGTCCATGACGTTCTTTTTGACTGAATTGGTAATGGCTCTCATCTTCTCCCTGATGGCTTCCTTGAGTTCCGTGATGGTTCTGGGTTTCCCTGTGTACACTCTGTCTTTAAGATAGCCCCAAAGAAAAAAAATCTGGGGGGCTTAGGCTCGGGCTATAGGGTGCCCACTCCAAATCAGTCTTGAGACTGATCACTCGGACTCCAAACTTCTCTTTCAGCCAATCTCGGGACAGGTTTGAGGTGTGAGAACTTGTTCCGTCTTGCTTGAACCAGAACTTGCTCATGAGCGACGGGTAGAGGGTCTGGAGCTCACTCTTGATGGTTTTGAGGACCTCCACATATCGCTCCTTGGTGACTGTCACTGCTGCGCCAGATTCTTCGATGAAGATTGGTCTGATCATGCCCCTGGCCAAGATTGCAGCCCACACCGTGCACTTAGGAGAGTGCAAGGGATTGGTGGCTACTTCATTGGGTCTGGAGGACCCCCAGAAGACATTGGTCTTGGAGTTCGCTTTTCCGTCAAGATGGAAGTGGGCTTCATCTGAGGTCCAAAAGAGGTTAAGGAAATTTGGAATCTCCTTGATCTTCTCAAGCATCTTGACTGACATAGCGCTCCTCTGCTTCTTTTCTGAGGCTGTAAGGGTCTGTATTCTGTGTGGGTAAGCCCTGATATCGTTCACCAGCATTCTCCTGCAAGTCTCACGGGACATACCAAGGGACTGATTTCGCGTACGCACATTGCGTTTCGGACTCTGCTGGAGAGACTCTCTCACACTTTCGACCAGCTTGGCTGTTCGCTTCTTGACGTCCCGAATGGCTTGGACGGTTCTCACTGGCAGCGTTGAGGCTCTCCACGGTCCCATACTTCTCTAAGTGGTCCACCCAGTTCTGAAATCCGCTTTTGGATGGAGCCTTTTCACATTTGAACTGACGCATGAAACTGTCCTGGGTTTTCTTAAACTAGCCTGTCTTGTAGTAAAATTTAACGCAGTGTATTCTTTGTCCCAGCTCCCACTGGCGTCTTGATGTACTCACGGTCGTTGATTCTGCCATGTCTTGTAAAATAAGGGCAATCGGTGAATAAATAAAGGAGATATCACATGAAGTGTACACGGGCCCGTTTTTTTTGGGTCACCCTGGTAGTAGCCCTGAATGTAAATTGTTATTTTTCTGCCTACATACAATTTCTTGCTATTATAACTTACAGTACGGCATATCTATACCGTGTTTTGTGTTCAGTTAGGTCGGATAACTCACACTTCTTGCTATTGATATGAAATATGATCAAGCTAATAAACCAAAAAAAAACAATACACTGAAGGTTTCATAAGCTTGTGATTACTTATCCATCATTGAAATTTAAGAGAGATTGAAAAATTATCAGAGATGTCAGGGAAAAACTATAAACGTAGCTTATCCTGAGCAAGCTACAAGCAGGGTCGCGGTAATTGTAGATTAAACAACGATTGCATGTACCGATCAATAGTGGAATGGATATAGAGAGTCTGCTACTGAAACGGTAAACTCGGGTTCGAGTTCTGGTCGAGTCATTCCAAAGGCCCTGCCTGACGCTTAGCATTAAACAGTACGAAGCCTCCATCGTGTGTGGTAGACAGGTGGGCAGATGACACCATAATTCCTTGTCTGCTGTCCGAGGCAACTCAGTGAATAAATATGTAATCAAGTCTAATTTTTCGTTATACTCGCTGCATAACGCCGAAGCGCGTAAGGAATTTGCGGGGCTTATCTCCTCGTCATTACGCCCCGACACTCGGACAGCAGAGTTCCTTTCAAAGAAATGCTGCAACGGTGGTGAGCCGTTGGCAACACTGTGTGTCCGATTTGAGCGGCCCGAGATTCGAGCCTCAGACTTACCGCTGCAGAGACGAACGCCCCACGGCTCGACCAACTGGCCGGTATAAACATTGTGATTACAATTACAATTGCATGCGCCAACATAACGAGAAAGTAGATCTAATTGCAAGCGCAACAACTTGTAAAAATTTGAAATATGGAAGAGGATGCAGTCGTCTAGGTGGGTAGCAAGCTCAACTACCCTCAATATTTCGATTTATTTCTACGCTTGGTTATGGTTTAGCCTTCCACTCTTTGAAATAAATTTCATAATTTTACTCATGAGAGGAGTAAAAGTGTCATTTTCTTTTTAAGACAAAAAATGGCTGCGCTGTCAAAAACTGTTATTTCTGGAATCTCACATCAGTGGCACGATAAGACAAACTGGTGCTGTTAATTCAATGAAATTGTGATTAACTTAATAGTTTTTGCTTTATCCCATTGTCCTTGGATGATAATAAAAAGTAGGATTTTTATTTTGAGGCTGGTATCCTCAGCCATTTTGTAATTGACTTGAAGACACAAAAGGACAGCTGAGCTACCGTTTCAATTTTATAATTTTCATTGCTTTTAGCTGGTTCTTGAATTCAGTTTTTTACACATTCTTTAAGTCCATTAGATTTTTGTCCATTGTTTCGATTATTACGATATATTTTTGCAACAATGAAACAATGGAGCCAATACAACCCAAAACATTCTTTTATTGCTTGCGTTTGGAGATTATACTCATCTCATATCAAAGCTGATGTATATAGACACTCTATATAGACATAGATATATATCGATACCTATCGGCTTTGCTAATGAGATGAGTACAATCTCGAAGCGTAAGCACTAAAAGAATGTTTTCAGTTGTATTGGCTCTGTGCTTTTTACTGGGAACAATAGAAATATACGACAAAATAATATACATATACGACAATGAACATATCAGACAATGGAAACAATACGACTTTGGAAAATTATACGGCAATGGAAAATAATGCAGCAGCTCTACGCAGTGAAATTTCTGTGGTATATGGACTTTTTTATATGAACAGTTTTGTAAGAACTCGAGGCTGAGTTTTGCTCTAAAATTAACAAGAAATTAGCAACAATGCCAGCCTCAGCATGAAAAAATACATAAGCACATGAGCTAGCAAAACGCATGAGTTCGTAAGTATAATTGCAATCAGCAGAATTTTCTAGTCTTTTTCATTATATTACGATTGTTGATTAGTCTTACAAAAATCATGATTTGTAACAAACGACAACTTTTAGCCTATAGCAAGAATAAATTTTAGTCCCTCTATTTTCCATTGAAGTTAAGAACAAAATAAGAACAAATGAGGCTGAAAATTCGATAAAAATTAAGCCTCAGCCCAAAATTTACTGGTTCTTGTCTAAAGCTTACGTATAAGTGTATTCTTTATCAGTCGCAGCTATAAAACTACGCTCGTGTGTGCTTTAGAAATTTACACAATAATGCTTTTGACATTTTACTACAAAAGTTTACTGTAGAATACTGTATCGATAAAGCTTGTACAGTACATCAACTGTAAACTGTAAAATGCCCGAATCTACGGTCCCAAATGGCAGGCTAGTTTTATTATACCTATTAAAAGTAGTATGCATAAATGTAATATTTTTATTCACTTATCAGATGTTAGTCGTAGAATCTAAATTTCAAAGCAATGCAGAAACGTAAGTAAATGGTATTGCATTATAAATGGTATTTCATCATAACGGAAAAAAGAGAATTTTCCTCACCCCGCAACTCGAATTCAAATCTTAAAGCATATTAAAAATTTTGGAAAATGCGTTGACAAATAGCCCGCGTAAAATATATTGGTTTAAAATTAGTGTTTACAACTCACCTTTGCCATTGATAGCCACCATTGATAAGGCTTCACCTTGAATGATAAACTGTTGGACTGTATGCTGCAACTTGATTCTATGATTAGACGAGTGCAGTTTTTTTTGTTTTGGGCTAAAGCAACTTGAAAATTACTCGATACATGATACTATTATGCAGTATTTTCCGGGGGCTATATTCATCGACAAAAAACTCCTATTCTGAAGGGATATTATCACACGAAATCTATTTGAAGGAATGGACAATACAAGAAAAAGAAAAACTCAAGTTGGAAGTTGAAAATGCATTTGCTGTGGAATTAGAAAAATATTGTTCGGCAGACAATTGGAGAAGCAGATTAGGAAGTACTACATTGCACTGTTATGTACAATAAACAAAATGGTGCTTTTTAATGTCAAATCAATAAAAACAACCATTTTGAACGCATGGTTAAACTCTACTTTCTAAAAGTAAATTCCAAAAAGAGTTATCTATGCGGTGATGGTTGTAAGCTTCTAAAATGTGGCATGGGAGTTAATTTAATTAAGCCCTATCTAGCTTGCCTATAGCTGCTGATGAGAAGTGATCTTCCTTTAAAACGACAAGCTGTACTAAGCTGCTATTTCTGTAATCATACGCTATCGATCATGACAGGCATGTAATGTAACTCACGGGGAGGTGCATTTATTTTTTGACTTTTTTTCAAAATTTTATGCTTTACCAATTGGCAGCAGGGTGAAGTTATTTACAACGTGAACATTTTTACAGATGTTGATCTATTTTGGGTATGCTCTTCTATTGAAACGGAAATTTCTGAAATAAAAGATTACCGTACTTGAAAAATCCTTCAATCACAATGTACACAGAACAGCTCTTCTGCGCACCTAGCGGTGTGTAGTCTAAATAACTTAAGGACCTATACTTTACTAATAAGATAGCTAGTCGTGTATCCTCCTGAATCTGGTAGTCTAGAGACCGGAATCCAAGGATCTGAGAGCGACGGGAGCGCAAGATAGGGCTATACACCAGACAGCAGCCACCTAAACGAATCCAGGCCACTAACGAAACCTCCAGCTCAAACTCCAAACAGCCAGAAATACCGGTAAAACTATAATTCACAATCACAACACTACAGTACAGGACAGGACTCACACGAAAGAAATAAAAACAGCAACAGCAGTTCTCAACTACGGCAAGAAGGTAAAAGCAAAAACCGACTGGCACTACGGTACTTAATAAAACTGTAAAATCAGCAAACTTACTACACCAGTACAGGGGTTAGCCAACCTTCACTACACTACAAGTAAACCTATATCGTACAGTAAACTTAATCGTAACCTGTTGCTTTACTCGTTTACAATATCTTATTATCTTATTTATGAAAAAGGAACAGGTCCCCAGTCTAAAACACACCAGTTAATATCACATAAAATCTAGCTGCAGCTCAGCCAGCCAACTCCTCAAAGTTTCGTTTCAAATCAACAGCTATGCGCATCAGTAATTTTAGTGGTGCGCTAGAGAGAATAAAAATCAAATTATTGTTTTGTACACACCCAGCCCCAAAGGCTACTGTCAAGAAACGTAGGCTTTACACAACAAGAAAAAACAATAATTTACACAACCTGTAAGTTCACTACAACAGTAACACTTTAAACAACTTACGTGAACAAAGGTGCATAAAAGTTAATCTCCACATATTGCAAAGTGAACGTGTATCAGACAGTAACAAGTTTATATCTCAGCGCAAACAATTGCACAAACCTTAAGCTTTTGTAACTTATAGTTGAGACTATTCAGAAACTACGTGACTACAAGCAGTAAACTAGAAATTCATTAACGAAGTTCAAAACAGTTCAGCGCTTCATCTACACAGTGATATTTCGAATGCAGTCATAAACGTGAAATACTGTACAACAATCACTTCAATACTATTACCTTACTTAAACTACGGCAGTACAGAGCAAAGCTTTGTAAACAAATCAACTCAGTATTTCACAATACGGTGGTAAACTAAACTTAAGGATAGCGGGATCTAAGTCGCTGCAGTGTCACATAACGATTCATATGATTTTAATAACCACATGCATTTAAATAACATTCATTATAGCTTGCACAGTTTAAATAACAGTAGCTTGTACAAATAAAACGCAATACTCGATAAAGAAGGTAACAATAACATCACACTAACACAAACAACACTTATCTTACATTAGATCACCTTCAAGTAAACAGATTTTTCTAACGTCCCTAATAAGTTCAGAAGAATCAGCTGTTCGTAACTTTGCGCTGCGCACCAGTCCATTCGAATCGGAAAACACTTCGGTAACAATTGCTTTGGGCCACTGTCCTCTCCTTGTCTGTTCATTCACAATAAGAACTAAGTCACCAGGTTTCAAATTTCGCGACGTACCAAACCATTTTCTGCGAGATTGCAACAGAGGGAGATAAAGATCTAACCATTGCTGCCAGAAGAGGTCAGCCAGAAACTGCGACTTCTTCCATGAGCGTCGATAAGCCTCACCCTTCAGAAAGGAGTCAGTTGCCACGTCTTCACACAAACTTCCAGTCAGAATTGAACTCGGGGTCAGAGCGCCAAGATCATCTGGAGTCGAAGCAAGTGCTGTAATAGGACGGTTGTTTAATATATGCTCGATTTCGGCAACGTACGTCAACAAGTCAAATTCATCCAGTGTCGAGTTCTTTACAATGGAGGAAAAGACCTTCCTAAACAGTCGGAAAAATATTTCATAAAACCCACCGTGATGGGAGGCACGGGGAGGATTGAAGTGCCATCGTATGGTCTTCCCGAATTTCGATGATCGCCATTCGCTGCTACCGTATAGCTTGTCAAGTTCCTTTTTAGCTGCAACCATATTACCGCCATTGTCCGAGTAGACTTCTTTGGGAAACACATTTCTTCTGCTACAAAATCGACTGAATCCTTGCATAAAGGCATGGACATCCAACGACTGTAATACTTCAAAATGTACAGCTCTTGTAGCTAGGCAGTTAAAAATACATATCCAACGTTTTACATTGTTACGTCCAATTCTCACGTTCACAGGTCCCATAAGATCTGTCCCAATAGATGTAAACGGCACTGTTTTGTTCACTCTTTGAAAAGGTAGATCAGCCATCTGCTGCTGTCCGGCCTTTGCTTTCCAAAACTGGCAGGTGGCGCATGAGTTTAACACTTTTTTAACAGCAGAATGCCCTTTTATTATCCAAAACTCTTTGTTCATGTCAGCTAGTACATGATTAACGCCAAAGTGTCCTTCTTTTTCATGATGATATTGAATTAACAAATTAGTCACTGGGTGGTCATAAGGAAGTATAATTGGATGTTTCGCAGATATCGGAAGAGACGAATTTTGCAACCTTCCTCCAACACACAACAAGTCATTCAACAGTATGGGAGAAAGATCGCGAATGTCTTTCAACACAGCAACTCGATTGACGTCTTCCTGCGTTATTCTTTGTATGGCGTCGCCTGTTTTCCTGTGTGAAAGCAGAAAGTCTGCTGCACCTGGAAAAACCTGATATTGAACAGTCCTTAGAATTGCATGCTTGGCGGCATCATAGTCTTCAGCTCGCAGTGGTTCAGTTCGAAAGGTCAGTTCAGTGTTCAAATATTTGACTCTCATATAGAGTTTAAAACGCAAAATCCAAGCAGTAGCTGTAAGCAGTTTTTCAAACGTGGAGTAGCGCGCGAACAGCCGATACAGGGGATTTGCAGGATTTAAGCACACGTTAAAACAACAACTTTGCGCACAAGCAATATCACACGACGATAAATCCTTAACTAACATGTCAATAAAATCCGGCTGGTCGGGCCACTCAGAAACACGGAGCATTAAGAACTTAGGCCCATTTAACCATAAGTCAGCATCACTAGCCTGGCAGGGCTGCATACCACGAGATGCAAGATCTGCCGGGTTCAACTTACCTGGTACATGCCTCCATTGGTCAACTGAGGTCAGTGCATGCAATACGTTTAACCGATTAGCAATAAATATCTCAAAACGAGTCGACACATTATGGATATAACGCAATACAACCATAGCATCCGTCCAATAATATACACGATTCACATGCAAATCAAGTTCGTTACAAATTTTCATGCCCAATTTTGCACCAAGCACTGCAGCGACAAGTTCTAACCTGGGCATGCTCATAGGCTTGAGGGGAGTGACTCTTGATTTCCCCATAACAAAACTAATTTCGATAGAGCCATCACTATAAACACAGCGTAAATAAGAGCATGCTCCATAGCCCACAGTCGAAGAATCAACAAAGGTGTGCAATTCGCACCAAACAAGGTGACCTTTTTCATGAGTCACAAAGTTACGTCTCATACTAATACTCTCAAGATGAGACAATTGCGCAAACCAAGCACCCCAATTTGGCTCTATCCCAGGTAACTGGTCTAGAGGTTCGTCCCAACCCAGCTCAGCACGACATGCTTCCTGCAAGAGCAACCGAGCAGGAAGCAAGAACGGCTGCAAGATTCCGAGCGGGTCATACGTCTGACTGATCATCGACAACAGGCCTCGCCGAGTGTGAGGTTTCTGTTTAATATCCACATGCACGTTCAAGGTGTCCGTCTCAGCGTCCCAGAACACACCTAATGTCTTGTGAGGGGGCAATCTACCATTACCAAGCTCCACTGAAGATGCAAGACTTTCGGATGGTATATCAGCCAACACTTCTCTAGTATTAGACACAAACTTAGTCAAGTGAAAACCACCGCTTACCAATAAGTTCCTCAACTGGCTCACGATACGCTTTGCGTCCTCTGTAGTTGCACACGACTTGCATAGGTCATCCACGTAGATATTACGCATGACAGTTCTCACGGTATCATCATCCACTCCTACAGCATTGTCTGTGGCCGTCCGACGTAGTGCAAACGCTGCACAGCATGGGGAACACTTCGCTCCAAACACGTGAGTCTGCATTTGGTATTCAACTAAAGGTTGAGAAAAATCATTTCCTGCAAACCACAAAAAACGTAAAGCGTCCCTATCATTTTCATTCACAAAAACCTGTGAAAACATCTGTTTTATGTCAGCTACAAACGCAGTAGGATACTGCTTAAACCTAAGCAACACACCAACCAAATTATTAGTCAGATCTGGTCCACCTAACAGCAAGTCATTGAGGCAAACGCCTTTATACCTAGCGCTGCAATCAAAAACTACTCTAAACTTGGTTAGAACAGAGGTGCAATGATGAGGAATGTAGTTGGTCTTCTCAGTAGCTTCAAGAGACTCTTCAGGTATTTGAACTGCATATCCATTGTCGATATATTCATTTATCTTCGCAGAATATTTGTCAAACAAAGAAGGATCTTTTTTAAACTTCATTCTTAATCCCACCATTCTCTTTACAGCCAAAGGTCGATTATTTTGTAACTTTGGAGGATTTTGCTTCCAGAGCAAACCAACTGAATAGTGTTCACCTATCTTGGTCACCGTACTTTCCATAATTGAGACTGCTTGCTTATCCTCTTGAGACATTGCTACTTCACCAACATCCATTTCCACATCTTGAAAATCATGGTTCATAATCTTAAGCAACTCTTGACATGATTGCTTGGTTTCAGTCTTTGTGTTCACAAAGTTGACCACAAATCGAGGTGGCACAGAGAATGATTGATCTTCTTCATCTTTGCCATATATGACCCAGCCTAAAGCAGTGTGAAGCCCACTTGGCTCGCCTGGAGCTCCAACTCTTTGTTCTTGCAACAAGAAGGCTTGGTGTAAACTGCTACCAAGAAGTAGCTCTACATTCCGATTTTCCAATTCTGGGAAGTCAATATCCTGTAAGTGCGAATATGCCTTTGCAACAGTTTCAGTAGGAATACTGTCACTTACATCGACAATCTTATTCATGACTAAAACATCTTTAACCACAAATGCTGGTTCTTCTCCAATTCCTTGAATGGCTAAGGTGTCAATTCTTTCGTTTATCATGGAAGCAGCATTACATGTTTGTAGTTCCACCATGGTCTCTGTTATGGGAACTCCCAAACGTTTAACAAGATCTTGAGAACAAAGATTCACACTAGAACCTTCATCTATAAAGGCATAGGTATATTCTGCCTTTGCAGGGTCAGGACCCCAAACCTTTACCGGCACAACCTTAAAATATGTCTGACCTGACTTGTGTGGTTGCAAAGAGTCCACAGCCGAACATGTTCCACTTGTTTCTACTTGCTGATCCAACTTTTCTGAGTCACTACACGATGGAGCCGATGATTCTTCTCTTTTTTCCTTTTGAGCCTTTTCTGGGGTAGAATCTTCTACATGCAAGATAGTATTATGCTTGCGTCCACACTGTCTGCATCTAATGCTGTTTTCACATTTCATCACCCTGTGACCAGAAATCAAACAGTTGTAACAAAGGTTGTGAACCTTGACTATGTTCCGTTTTTCTTCAATTGATTTTTTCTTGAATTCCGGGCACTTCCAAAGTGGATGGGTCTCAGAACATACCTTGCACTGGTTGCGAGACTTTACTATTGTGTTTGGTTGCTGGGTAGCACACGCAATCTTTCCACCGCGGTTTCCAGGGATTGAAGTCTTCTCCTTTGGATTTGACATCTTGCTGCCACAAAGTAATCTTCCGTATTGACTATCTGCAGCAGATGCAGCCTTTTCTATCAATACTCGTAGTTCATGAAAGGTGCCACCTGAACTGCTTTCATTGCTAATCCGTACAAACTCTGATTTGATCTTGTAAGGCAAACGCTGGAAGAGTTTGTGCATTAGCTCTTGATTGTTCAACATCCAGTCTTTTCCCCACGATTCAAAACTGACTTCACACTTATACATTTCGTCGCAAAGCTTGGTTAAAGCCTCTCCATCCCATTCCTTTATGGTAGGGCCATTTACTAATCGTTCTTGTAGTCTTTCCATCAGCTTTCTTGAATCTCCAAATCTCTTTTCCAAACGATTCCATGCTTTCTGATAAGCTGAGTTCTGGTCTGGTAGGCAAGACAATCCAGCTATCACATCCTTTGCCTTTCCTGTGCACATTCCTTCCAGAAACGACATGCGATCCTCATTATTCCAATAAACATTTTCGACGTGGCGTTTAAACTTACGTTTAAATTCCAAGTACTTTGTGGGGTCACCATCAAAATTGTTTATGACCAACTTTGGTCCCGGGGGAGCAAATTGCTGATGATCATATGGAGACCAAAATCTCCCACCACTCCAGGGATCGATTGGCATCATAGGACTAGGAGGAGGCACACTGTACCGTGGCAAGAAAGGATTAGAAGGACTAGTTCTCGGTTCATGATCATAGTAGTCTCTTTCAGGTCTAGTCCCCATACTAGAACCAGAAAATTTCTCACTTCTACCTCTGCCACATTGCGATTCTGATTCCCTCCAGGGATCCACAAACTTTGGCTCAGTCTTGGACTTTGTTGGTGGTATCATGTCAGTCTTTTCATCATTCTTGATGACTTTTGAAGACGAGGAAAGCGCTTCTTTACTTCTTCGTGCTTCAGCTCTTAAGTCCGTCAACTTATCTTCCAATCGTTCCGCTTGAAGCTTGAGTGTCACAGCTGGACTGGGAAATTCAAGCAGCTCTGCATGAATATCTGTTACTGTATTCCATGCCTCTGAGCATTCTGATTCAATTACATTAATTTGCTCCATGGATGAGGCTCGTTTCAGCTGCCGAAATAGTGCACTGCATTTAACTTCCATTTTTGAAAGTGCTTTCTTGATATCAGCACGTCTAGAAGCTGAATCATTACTCTCAATCTCATCCAAGAGTCGGACTTCTTCGAATCCACTTAACCAATTCATTTCTTTCAAACAAATCGATTCTCATACAAACAGCAACTATACTAATCCTTTTTTTATAAATCCAATGTACACAGAACAGCTCTTCTGCGCACCTAGCGGTGTGTAGTCTAAATAACTTAAGGACCTATACTTTACTAATAAGATAGCTAGTCGTGTATCCTCCTGAATCTGGTAGTCTAGAGACCGGAATCCAAGGATCTGAGAGCGACGGGAGCGCAAGATAGGGCTATACACCAGACAGCAGCCACCTAAACGAATCCAGGCCACTAACGAAACCTCCAGCTCAAACTCCAAACAGCCAGAAATACCGGTAAAACTATAATTCACAATCACAACACTACAGTACAGGACAGGACTCACACGAAAGAAATAAAAACAGCAACAGCAGTTCTCAACTACGGCAAGAAGGTAAAAGCAAAAACCGACTGGCACTACGGTACTTAATAAAACTGTAAAATCAGCAAACTTACTACACCAGTACAGGGGTTAGCCAACCTTCACTACACTACAAGTAAACCTATATCGTACAGTAAACTTAATCGTAACCTGTTGCTTTACTCGTTTACAATATCTTATTATCTTATTTATGAAAAAGGAACAGGTCCCCAGTCTAAAACACACCAGTTAATATCACATAAAATCTAGCTGCAGCTCAGCCAGCCAACTCCTCAAAGTTTCGTTTCAAATCAACAGCTATGCGCATCAGTGATTTTAGTGGTGCGCTAGAGAGAATAAAAATCAAATTATTGTTTTGTACACACAATGCTGCAAAGATTAGAAAGTAATGGGAATATAAGTTCTTATCAAAGTAAAGTAGATTACGCAGAAATTACGAAAGACCAAGAAGAAAATTACTCCGAGACTACGATATTAATTTTGTAGTTACTTTAATTTTTTAATTTTAATTTAATTTAATTTTAGTAATCTTTGCTTTTTGCTGGTTTGTTAATTTAGTACCGTAAAAGTATTTCAAATTATTGATTTGTAAACCATGTTAGGATTTGACACTTTTTACAAGTTCATTTTTTTGAAACTATTTTACTTTTCCAATTTTTTTGTTATTGAGAGAGGCTGCAGTTTCGTCAACCTCGCCAAGTCCATTTGTGGCGCCCCACATTCTACAGGTCGCTCTTGTTCTAAATACTCTTACTCGCCGCTTTTCTACTCCGCTCTGGCGACCGCGTTAATACGACCCACGTTAACAGGGTAATGACCTCTTGTGAAGCTTTTTCGATACCGGTAGTATAAGTACGCGAGTTTTCTCGCATGAGGTCCTTTTTCTTTTTCTCTTTCTGAACTGACAAGAAGTTAGATAATTTCAACCGAAGTTAATCATCCGATAGGTGTGTTCCTGATAATCAAAATCGCATGGCATGTGGCGGTATATCAATTCGCAAGGAACTGCAGTGTTGTTCTACCTACTCTATCGAATAATATTGTAAAAGACCCCAAAAGCCCACACATTGGAAGTTGGAACTGAATTTTAAATTATATTTCGCAGCCTCTCACCGAAAAAACACACCGATTGGTTTCGATTGATATTTGTTGTGCTATGAATTAAGAGTTACGCGTATGTACCGGTATCGTCTTTTCAAACAAAAATAAATGATTTTGATTTGATTTTTTGTAAAAAATGTCTTTTTCTGGGGTTTTTCTTGTTTTGGTTCTATTTTTTTTTAATTTTTGTTTTGAAGGGTCCCAAATAAGACTTTGCGGAGGTGTCTGCGGCCAACAGGTCAAACCAAGACCTCTGGGTAATATGCATATGAGTCCAGTGAACAGACGGAGTCCGAAAAAATGTCTTCGATCTAAATTCGGATCATTCTTGAAATTTGTGTCAAAAAACAAGTGAAGACCAAAAACAGGGTTTTCGGCTTAGTTTAATCGGATAACTGCAGGATAATTTCGGTCGGAAAAAAGATGAAGACTACGCACTGACCGGATAAAGTTTCTGGGACCCGCAAACTGGGCTTGGAGCACTCCTAAGCTAGCTTTTTTCCCTGAAACACTGTAGAAAATATAAATGTACCCGAGGTGTTGGACAGCGGATGCGATTAAGAGGAATAGAGCGAATTTCCTCTTAGGTTACTGAAACTGTAGACTACTGAAACTGTAGACTCAGGTGCGATTTCCTCTTAGGTCAAACCAGAGGCTATAAAATTGGTATTCAGTTCTCAGCTTCCTGCTTGACGTTCAGCAATAAAAAGTGACAGTGTTAACTGTAAAGCCTACACCGTGTGCCGTAGACAGGTGGACAGGCGGCAGCTTGAATCAAAAGGTAAAAAAGCCTCTTCACTGTCTTTTGGCCTTGGCAACTTAGTCAATAGACGTGTAATTAATTATGGTCCAGTCCATGCTGTATGCGTAAAATCGTGAGCGTGCTTATCCTTAGTTTATTGTAAACGCAGAATCGGTACACTGGCGTGCCAATTTACCATCATACAAACTGCAGTTTCCCTAGGCTTCCGCGCTAGTAGCCTTTAGGCCAGATATCACGTAAACAATTAAACATTAAAACTGTGGCCCCGCAAACGTCAAAACTGCAGTTTGTTAAAATAAACAAAAGTGTACGCTCATGATTTTACGCCCAGTGTAGATCGTCGTAAAGGTGGGTTTCGTTTGCACAAAATCGTAGGATATAACGATACTGTTTGTTTGTTTAAACAAATACAGCGCTTTCCAGCTCACTACCAAAAATAAATTGAATATCATAACGACTTCCAATTTAGCAAACTGGGCTGAGGATCATGACGCAAACCCTCCCTAAATACGCAACTGTTAGGGCCAACAACTGTTTGGGGAGTCATTTTGACGTTCCAGAACTCGAACTCAATTGACGTCAAACTTTTACGAAATTGACTGTATGCCACGTTAGCCTGCTCGGGTGTGCACGTTCATATACGTAATTTCATTTTACTAGAGTAAGTGATTTTCATTCTATAACTAATTTCATTTCACAACATGTTTGAAATCTAGTATTGCGAGTATAATTGAAATTGCGTAAAATAAGTTAGGAACTGTTGAAAATTAAAAAAAGAAAATACAAATCGCATTTATCTACAATCGCATTCATCTACTATCATGTCCTCGTGTTCTCGTTGCTTAACTACACCATCTTCGTAATACAAGATACTTAACGGAATCAATTTGGAAGGGACGCAGCAAGGGGAGTGGATTCCAGACTCCGGTCTGTTCACTGAAAGTAAACTTTGCATAAATGCGTGATTAGTCGGCTTATTGGTAGCTATTAAAGGAACCCTACACTCCCCTACGCATTTGTAAGCGTTGTACCGCTTGGGAAAAATAATCCAATCCCCCCAGCCAATCTTTTCGAAGTCTATAAAATAATCAACTTTTCGGCAATGACGTGGCTCTAGAGACGGAAAGCTTGCTTGAAACTCGTTGCCAGTTCCAAAATGAATTGCAGGAAGAACAACTTCCTGTTTTGGTTGTTTTTGAGGAGGAGGATGCTTAGGAAGCTTGTCCTCAATTACTATAACATTACTTTGCTCTTGACGCCATCTAGCGAGATCATCTTTGTCTGGGTTTGATGCCTCTTTTTCTGCGATAAAACTGTTGGTTTGCGAAACCTGCTGTTTCTGCGGCGGAAAAACAATTTCAACTTCGTTGTGTCTGATCTCTTTCCTTGGTGCTACTTTTTCGGTTTTGTTTCGTTTTCGATTTTTTCGTTTTGCATGTTTTTCACTGCGCTCAGCGCGTAGTCTCGAATGATTGCGTTTGGACGACCGCTTGTTTCGACTTTGACGTGCAGATGCCACGTCGTACAATTCAATGTTTTTGTTAGTGGAGTAAACAAACAACATCGTGTAAGGCAAAGTAAGAGAAGCAGGTAAGGATCGCTTGAAGTGTGCATGTTTGGAACTTTTCAGATTTTCTTCCTGATTTTCTGTTGCATCTTCAAATTCAGTGTTAATCCGAACTGCGTCTGATTGGCTCTTTTTGTTGTTGCTGCTGTGCCAGCGTCGAACAATTTTGGTCATGTCAGTTGAGACCCTAAATCAAATTTTATGAGCTTTCAAATATTTAAAATCTAATGGCTCCTAAAAACGTCGCAAAATGCTGCAGGATTCAAAAGCAGGGATTACCACCAGTGCGCAGAGCTGTGGCCACTAGCCAGTCGCATTGGTGGTTATTCGAAACAGGCTCAGCAGTTCTAAGCGTTCGACTAAACAATTTGGTATTACACTATCTAAACCGACTAAAATCTGTATTGTATAGAACCTAAACCGATCATATTTAACCGATCGGAGGTCGAGTGATGGATAGAGCGTTTGCTACTGAAACGATAGACTCGGGTTCGATTGCCCATCCAATCAAACCAAAGACTATAAAACTTGATATTCACAGCTTCTCCACAAGGTTCCTTCGCTGTCTCCTGACCAAGTCAAATTGGCGAATAAAATGTAATTACAATTACATTTACAATCACAAACGATTTGTAAACGGAAAGTGCCTAAACCTCTTTCTAATGTATTTATATCTATTATTTTTTGGGAAAGATCTTAGACCTTGGCTTTAGCTTTCGTTAATTACAGTGCACTTAGAGCTGAGCTTTGACTGACTTTGAGAATAGTAGGCTAGGACTGGCACCATTCTTTTATTCAAGCATTGAATCAGACCCTCAACTTCTCCTGGCCGCAACAAGAAAAACACTCATTTTTGGGCTGGGTATGCTTTTTGTCCGGTTTAATCACCACGACGGGTAAACTGCATGTCCTAATAGAAAAGATCAGATCAGCCTTAAACCACAGTACTAAAGACACAAAGAGAAATTACCAATGCAAGAACCGGACCTAGAACCAACAGCTCATCCATCACCTATTCAAAGCTCTAACAGCTGGCAAAGCCCTTTGCTTACGCGCAGTGAAAGTCTCTCAGTTTATATAGGTCATTATTGAGCATATTCAGTAACAGGGAATCTTAAATTTCAATAATTTTATGTTCATTTTTATTCGTTTTTTACTTCAGTTGCAGACACAACGGTCCATTAAAAGGCTTAAAAAGATATTAGAAAATAACATAAAAAGTGATATAAAATCATAAAAATAAGAAAATAATAAAAATAAAAAAATTACTACCAATGACTTACGTCGGCGTATGCATTTCTGTTTTTATGTTTCCTATTTTTCTTCTGATCATCAGCGGCTCATTATCATTATAAGATCGTCTCTCGTCCCAAACTACCAGGGATGCTGCTGCTTCCTCTTCATCCTCGGACACAGACACCCTAAGCTCGGCCATTCGGATGCGCTCGTGAGGTGAAATGGCCGAGGTGTCGAAGACAACATTCCATTTTGAATCTTCTTTGTAAAAATCTAAAAGAGAAATAAAAAATTTGTATTCCATAAAAACAGTTTACAATTTCGATGAATGAAAAATAATTAGAAATTGTTAGATTTTGATCATACTTTACAAAATATTGCTTAATTTATCAAACATGCTTTCGTATTTTCAGTTCGCATTTTTGTTCGTGTTTTTACACCGATCTGTGGTAGAATGGATAGAGTGTCTAATTCTAAAACGTTAGACACGGGTTCGATTCCCGGCCGGGTCAAACCTAAGACTATAAAACGTGCATTCACAGCTTCCCTGCTTGACGTTTAGCAATAATAAGGGACACCGCACAGCCTTCTCCGTGCCTGGTAGACAGATGGGTAGCTTGATTTGAAAAACGAAAAGTCCCCAAACTGTATCCTGGCCTAAGTAACTTATTGTAAATAGAATGAAATTACAATTTCGATTGCAATTCATTTCATGTATTGTACCGTTGTTCTTTTTAAGATGTTGTTTTGTGTGGTGCTGTAAGCTTATTACAACTTATTCAAATTACTTGCAACAAACTAAAAAGAAACGCTCTGTAACAACACCAGACAGGTCATAAACCACTTTGTAACTATATCGCAATGTATAGGTTACAGTAACTATGGCCCAGAGCTAACGTGGTCATCGTTCATTTATATTCCGGCTCCAATACACAAATCCGTCTAAAATATTGTCTGACATGATGGGAGATTTATGGCGTTCTTAAAATGGAGTAACTTTTTTTGCAAAACTTTCAATTATAGGAATATTTTTATATTTTGTGCTCACAAAAGAGCCTTCTAATAAAATTACAGTTGAAAGCATCCAAACGGAAATCCTGTTTCAAATTTTTAATTGTATAACAAAATTGGTGTCTATTTATTTTAATTTTATGATTGTTATAATCGTTTTGCAATTAATTTCAGTCACTGGAAATTTTCGATGAAAGATTTTGTCATTTTTTTGACATATCAGCAATTGAACTCATTGAAAAACATGAACTGTCTTGGGAGATTAAAATGGTAAGTGTGAATTAAACCTCTTACGAGTTATTAAGATACTTCGACGTGCGAACAATGTCCAATACACAAATTTGGCGGTATTTTCAAGCACTTTTGACACTTAAATGGTTACCAATTATTTCGCAGTATATTTGTTGATGAAAAAAATATATATATGACATAATTTGAAGAAATTTCATCGTTTAATGCTAAAAGAAGATTTTAAGATATTTTCATTTGGACTCTTTATATATATTCTAAAGATTTATAATTCTAAAAATCTGTAGGTTTTACTTGAATCCGAAGAATGTTCTCTCATATTTACAGCCAGAAGTCTTAATTTTACACATTGCATAAGATTTTCCAACAAATAATTGACAGATTGATGTAGCTTTCACTTCAATTAAAATTTTTTCTGTTGTTGGGGAATATCATTATTTTTTTTATAACAAACAGGCTGTATTACAGGTAGATATAGGCGCAAAAATTTGTCGTTTTCTTATCCGTTTTGCCAATGTATCAGTGAAATTGAAGTATAATAATCATGTTTACTTCACTTTATTATTTCTGAAATTAAAACTAATTTCATACAAGTACGTCACACTGCTGCTGGTATACGTTATTAAAACTTTTTGAAGGACTTTGATCATTTGAAATTTTTGGGCTTGGTTGCAACATTACTATAAACTCAAAAAATTAACCACAAGTACTAATTTTATCCCAGTCTTTCAATTATCTAATCAGCCTTTCAAGCGTAGATGTAGTTATTTTCTGAGCCAAGTGTAAACAATTTCGTAACCATTAACTTTGGTGGCCCCTTTCCTTTTATAAAATAAAATAATTACAATTGCTGCAAGTGTCAAGTTCGTTAATTTTAAATCACAATTTTGGTGTACAGTGATGCTAAATTTGGACCATTTTTGCTGGTTAGTTTGAGAAAAAGTAAAGTACCGACCCCTAAAATGGCAAACACAGGTTCGAATCTGAGTCTTGCTACAAAAATGTGGGCTTTTACGGCTTCCGTGTTTGGTTTTTAACATTAAAAGGAGCACAGGAGCAGTGTAGCCAGGTTGCCTTTTGACGAAAGATCGTCATCCAACTTCCTCTTTAATAGCCAAGTCATTCTGTGTGCATCTTCATGACAATATTATTCAACGTAACACAAGTCATAATTAAATTGACTAGCTATCCACCGTAGTTAAAATTAAAATCAACTGTTTTGATTAGCTTGTTTTTGGATGTTTCTATTGCGACTTATAAGATCAAGATTTTAAAGATATTATTCACAAAATTTTAATTTATAAGATCAAGATTTTCTTCACAATATTTGCCAAAATTTTAAAGTCAAATCAAAAAAGCAAAATTAAAAAAATTAAACAAATTCGCACTATTATAAGAGTATTGTAGTTACCGCGGAGTACCTACCTACTGCTTCAAAACACCGGATGATATCGGATTTTTTCAGCACGTTGGATAGTTTACCGATTTTTCGAGCTTCGAATTTCAATTTCCCGGATTTGAAATTATACAAGTTTATCATGATATTAACGGAGTTTGAGACGGATACTGATTGATCCTTTTCCTTCTTCAAAGACTCTATTTTTTCATATAGCTGCTGATGGAAAGAATGAATATCCTTTTTGAGAGGAATGGATGTCAAGTTAACGTATAATGTAGATTGAAAAACAGAATCCGTTAAATCATTTAATCTATGATGAAAAGGTTCTGATTGCAAGTCAATTCCGGTTTTTGGAAACGCTTTTGGGCTTTGAAATGGAGCGGAGGGCGTTGAAAAAGACCTTGCTCGACGCCCAAAAGATAGTCTAGACAAAATGGCCATCGTTACAAAACAAATTGTTCTTGAATTAAGCAACCCGATTTCCATATCGTAGAATTCAATGCTGATTTACCATGCTTTGAACTCGCAAATCCTATTATACTGTAGCACAACGCAGTTGCAAACATAAATAAAGTGTTCACTATTTTTTCTATAATCTGCAATTTTCCAACACTAATTTAACGTCTCTGGTCAAATCTTTATTCAAATTTGTGATTAATGAATGAAACTGAAAAAAAATCAGTCTGAAAATCCAAAAATTGATTTTTCAGCATGTTTGATTTCAACTAATTTAAAAAAGGGCTCTATAGCTTTAATGCTAGAGCTTATTTCATAAAACAATAATATGCGATAATTTAAAAATTCAAAAATTGAAAAAACTTTATTAACTACTTCACCCGTAACTGGGATCCTCCGAATACGGGTGAAAAAAAAACCTTGGTGTTTTAAGTCAGTTTTTAAAGTTTTAAATTGTGACAATAATGTACTATTTTGTAACTTAAAATTCATATCAATATATTTTAACCAAAAAGAAACCTGCATCTTGAGCCGTTAAAAGTTATACTTATGCCCAACAGATTCGCCAAGTTTCAATTGATAATTAAGGTTAAGGTGTTTTAAAGTAATCAAAAAGCCAAAAAAATCACTCGCGCTCGGGTCCGGCCATCAAACTACGCCACCTATCAGCACAAAAAATAAAAAGATAAATTTATCTGACAATTTTAAACGTTAAATTTTTATCTTTAGTTCGGCTGGATTTTTTAAGACTAAAATATTTGGTAATACTAGAGAGGTAGATGTTTCTGGAGGAACATAGTACCGGACTTTTTCTCAATCGTTTTTACCCTCTTTTCTCTCATTCATATTTGGCAGCTAATCTCGATTCCTCCTTCGCTAATCAATTTTTGTTCTGTAGATCTTTTGCAATTACAGTATCACTATGCTTTATTTGTCGCTAAGCTTCAATAAAAAGAAAAATGACTGGCCTACAGTATTTACTACTTACAAGTAAACCAAAAATTACTTTTTTTATAACGCGCTCAAAGGCAAAGTTTTGCAGATACAGCGAGTGCTGCTAGCTTGTAGAAATGCTAAATAAAGGTCTTCAGATTTCGAGCTAAACAAAATGTCGCTGTCTTATATTTTGTCAAACGAATGGTTACCGCACGCTCAAGATCAGACCCTCAATGCAAAAATATCAATAGAAATACTAACTACCATTGCAGGAAATACCCAAAAATCGTTTCAATCAAAGCGAGAAATTTCAAAAAAAAAAAAAAATTAGCTAAATTCCCCGGACTACGTTTGTTAGTGACCTATGCATTACTCGAACCCAGGTCTGTTTACTGTTGAAATCCCATTAATTTTGATAAAATGATTTGGCACCATAACTGGCTGGTAACAATTCGACAGTATTTTTGAAAACAAAAAGCATTATAATTCTGCGCAAAAAACGTACTCATCTGATGCTGCATGCTCTGCAGATAATCTTGCTGCAAGATATTACCACCTATTAAGTTATTGATTTAAGTATTTTACATTACTCGTAAGATCTCGATGTCCAACAACAGAAAAAAAATGTCTGATATGAGACTAATTTGAAGAAACTTCTAATTTATAAAAATTGCTGAAAATAATTTAAAACTTCGATTTTATGCACCTTTTTTTCACAATTTATGTTTTCAACAGTTACTGCTCAAATTAAGAGTTTGCAACCATTTCCACTTGCTTTTTAATCTTAGTTTGTTTTTTTTGCTACGCAAAAAAATAAATAAATAAATGTCTTATTCTTACGAAACCTATTTTACAGAGTTGGCTTGCCTAAAAAAAAAGTTCAGAATTTAATAAATGCATAGTAAAATTATAATAGGTCTATCCATGCAATAGTTTTTATTGCTACAACAAATTTCTCTAAAAGCCAGTTGCTAAAGCTTTTAATTAAAATGACAATAAAAGAAAAAGGTGCACATATTTATATAATGTTTGACATTTTTTCGTTTCGGCTGTGGGACAAAATCGTTTATTTGAAACACCTGCTGTGATTTGATTTATTTCATTTACACCTTTGACTCACTGCATCTTGTCTGATGAAAAGTTACTTCTATCGAGCAATTAATTACAAATACAATTCGATATTACCGTTGTTGGGCGATCACCGATTTTTTAATGCATTTTTGTGACTACGTTTTTGAACTACACCACCGTGATGACTAACAATTATATTGTAGAAAAAGTTTTAACCGATCTTTTGTTTTGCAATTTTATTTAAATACCCATTGTCTCATCAAGTAAAAGTTGTGAAGTAACTAACTTATTTTACAAACTAATGGTAATGGTATCCAGTAAATCCTCGAACTAATAATTGACCTATAAATTCTTTGGAGTTTTATTACAAAAAGGCTTTAAGCAAATGCAGCTAATGAAATTAGAAAAATTTACACTTTTAAAATTCCCATTAATTCTCTTGTTCTTCTTTAAAATTCGGGGTGAAATTTTTGCGCAGGCGGCAACTACTTACAGGGTAGAAAACATTTAACTGCTGGAAGTTTTTGTAGTTTTTTTCACACTTTATCAGTATGAGTAACTAAGGTTTATCGTTTTAAATGTGCCGTTGTCGCAGATTGCAAGATATTTGCAAAAGTTTCGTAGAAACAATTCAGTCGTTTTTTTGTGAGGGCCTGCTTTTATGAGAATGCAAAACCAGCTAGATTTGCGATAAATCAAACAAAGAAATACCAATAAATCCTACTTAATTGTGGGACTATATCCACAGAAAAACAGTAGCCACAGTGTGATTGTGAGAACCTAGCAAATGAATAATTATTTCAAACTTTTTCATAATTGAGCCTTTTTGATGTTAAAAGTATCAAAATTGCTCTCATCTGTTAGAAGTCACAAAATATCCTTTTCCCTTTTAAATCCATAATAATTTTCGAAATGGATTTTACACCCCCAGCAGATTAAAGTATACATAATATCAATCTTATTTCATGCTTCAAAATGGTTTTCTAGTCCTTTGAACTCTGAGAAGAGGTGGAAAATGTAAATAAATTTGCGTTTGTTCAGCTTCTATTGATGAATTTAAACCCAGGAATAAAATAGTTATATTTTTTTACTTCCGTGTTATAAAGCATGGCTTGCTATTGGTTGGGTAACAAAACTTTGCCAAAATTTGGATCGGTGCAAGGTTTTACACTCATCGCAACGATTTAGATCGAACTTAAATTATTTTAATTGAAGTTGGTCGGGAGAAAGGAAAAGCGTATCCCAATTTTTTTTGAATGTAGGCTTGATCAAGTACATAAAACTACAGTATTATCAAAATTTTCAGCAGATTATGTCATCAAAAGTTTTTGTGATGTCATTCTATTCATTTTCTGTTCGCAATTTACAAAAAAATTCTCAAGCACTATGCTGTTCCTTCTATAACGTCATCGAAAGCAAGTTGCCAAAATGTAAAAAATTGTTCATAAAACACCAATTTTTAAGAAAATTTAAAATTTTGCATACAAAATTATTCGCTTTTGATATTCTACATAGTAAAGAAAGTCATTTAAGCACCTACTTAATAAGCAATTAGTAACTACTCTAATTGTATTAATTGTGTATTGCGATTGCAACGTAGACAGAACGTCGCGAGACTTCAAACTAACACAATTCACTTTTCTACCTCTTTCGATCATTTATAAATCTTTTGTATTCTCTTTGTTTCTATCACAATACACTACACATAGCTGTTTGTCTTCGGCCAAATTAGCTTTGTCCAACTTTTGCTATAGCCGACATTGCTACTTTTAAAATAGTCTAATCTAATCCCTACAGATATTTTGTTTTGTTTCTGTTTTGTCCCGAAATTCCGATATCATCTACAGCTTTTTTCGCTCATAGCATAACAGAAAAAGTTACTTCTAAAAGTGTTGATGGTACATTTTGATTTTTTGCGTTTATTGCTTGTAGCTTACTATATATAATTGTGAAAACTTGAAAAAAGAAATATGAAAACCTAAAAAAAATTAGCGTTATTGTTATCAAAGTAATTTTCTGCTAATTACAGCATATGCAGCACTAACCACACTAGGAATCTAATTACGCAGCATTGTTACAACTTTTTCCCCAATAATTTCTTGCCACTTGGTTTCGCTATATTTCATATACTATTCACCTAAAGTTACTTGATTGTACTTGTACACTCAGAACATAAAAGTATCGATATGAAACATGCGGATATATGGTTGCAGGGATGTTTTGTTTAGAATTAGTCAAAAACAATTTAAACTGCTGAGTCTATTTTGGAAAGCTACAAGTAAACTAACCATTTGCTTCAAACTGCAGTGTGGTTGTCATATTTGTGGGTAGTGTGACCGAAAGTGTAAAGGCATCATTTTTACGATGATTTTAATCGCACGCTCTGGGTTGAACCCGCACCCTGGTCACGTTGTTGCGTCCTTGGATAAAATACTTTACGATGATTATCTTTGACTGGTAGCTTCGGTTTTTTATTTTTACGCACATTTGAGTAAAAGATAATAACAAGCTGCAAATTCTGTCCGGTTACAGGAGGATAAATATGCAATACAGCAAAATTGCTCTTGCATATTTTTGTCCTAAAAAGGCGTTGTCGTAGCACATTGCGATAATAAAGGAAAACTTTCAGGTCTTGTGTTTGCTTGCATTACAAAAGTTTGCCACGAAATGGCGACTTTTTTGTTTGCAGCAGTGCGGTATTCGCACTGGGTGAATTGTTTATCTCTGACCTTTAACTCACTGGCCCCCTGATCCACTTAGTCTCCTTGACCATTTTATTTTAAGTAATTTTCATCCCTGTTTATTAGCCCACTTGATCCCCTATACAGAGCTAATTTTATCCCTTTTTTTCGGGTTACTATGCTGGAATTGTTTCGTTCTTATCAATTCTCATTCCATTTATGTGCATTACAGCAACTTAAAAATCCTATCGCAATTCAATCCATTCTTTCATGCCTGTGAACTGTAGGGTGCAAACTCAATCGATTTTTATTCGAGTTCAAGTTAAGGTTTTCTAATTTAATGTTTGGTGGTCTAGTTCGAGTTCAAGTTCGGCAAAAATATCTAGTTTTTCGAGTTTGAGCTCAGGCTTACAAAAATACAAAGTCTACTTTTCGATTTAATAGCTCTCTTTTCGTTTACATGCTGTTTTTTTAGGTCCGCCACGGGGTAATAAATAAGTGAACGACAGTCTAAATTTACACGGCATAATCAACAAAAAATATTTCTTTCCAACGAACAACTTTTTAATCTTTAAATTTCAATCTAATGGAAACGAGCAGTTTTATTCGAATTCAAGTTCAAATTCGGAAAAACAACCGAGTTTTTTCGAGTTCGAGTTTAAGTTCGAGTTCGAGTCCGCAGCCCTGTGTAAACCTAGCACTTTCCGTGTGCTGCCAACAAAATGAAAGAAAATGAACGATGGTCTTGTCTTAACTTGTTAAATCGATCGGGAAAGAGGTTAATGACCACGAGTTGAAGACACGACTCTTTGCTGTAGTTTAAGTTAAAACTTTTCGTAATTTTTGAATTTTTTTTGGTAACTTGCGAAAATAACTTACGGTAGAATTATACAGCGTATTTGTGTAACAGTATAGTCACGTGTTGCGATTTCTAAACTTATTAACGATTTACCAAAAATTACTTCTACTCCTGTTAGAATGTTTTTTGCCACTTAGCGGCACGACTGCAGAGTAAAAGATAAATCTTAGAGTGTAGAAGTAAATCGTTTTTGCTCGTATAGCAGTCGCTGACACAGCAAACAAAAGTAGCGACGTTTTAAACTACACTCAATACACAACAGAGTTATTAAACCTAAGGTAATAAACTGCAAAAAAATGGCATCAAGCAGTGTAACATCCTCAAAGGCTAAATTAAAATAATATGCTTTGAAAACGTTGTATGCTACTTGCATATCAATATCATCCCATGATCAACCTCATTTCATCACTCTCATAAGAACAAGTCGTATAAAGAAACCAGCAGTTTTCCGAGCTTCACCAGTTTACAAAATCATTACCCACTACCCAGTGGGTTGAAAAGCGGGCAACCAGCTTTTATGGAGGGAAAATAACCTCTTTTCTTCAGCACATTGCTTGGGTTTCTAAAGAGCGACATTTCCTCGCATTGTGCTCTTGTCGATTGAACGACAGATAGGACGCTAGTTTTTTGTTGTGCTCAGGGTTGTCAGTGGCGCAAGCAGAATTTTGTAGCGGAGAATGAGAGTGAATACCAAAAAAATCTTGCCTCTGAGGAAACGCAATTTCCGCCGAGAAGACAAAAAAAACTTTTACCCGTTAAGCTGTTATCCAACGAATCCGAATGTGTTATTTACCGGTCTGCTTCAAAGGGAGGGGGACTTTGATGATTTTTAGTGGAGAATTGCTTACAGTATAAGGTTTTTACATACCAAAGGGCACGGCACAATATCCCCCCTATCTAGTCTGCACTACTCTGCTTTGCTGTATTTTTGGAAAAGACACTCAACGCTTAATTATTTTGTAATGAACTGGAGCTAAACAGCTATCCGTCGCAGTAGCTAGGGTAACGAAAGACTTCAGCAAACATCCCACCCCCCAAAAAACAAAGTATAGCTCAGTGTTGGTGTTGTTAAAGAGATGGAAAGTGTCTGCTGGTGATTAATGTGCATAAGTAAACAAATAAATGCTCCTACTCTTGGGGCAGACACATCAAGACAGTTCCAACCATGTGATCAGCTAACCGCAGTAACCATTCCAAACGCAGCTTGACAGAAAGTTTGGAGAAAGGTGCAAATTGAACAGTTATGGATTAGATTACGTTGCCCATAAAAGGATAGTTGTTAGTTTCAGCAAAGCCAACCGATAACAATACGCGTCTAAGAATACTCAACGCCAAATGGCAACTGAATTTTTGCAGCCCCTCATAAGAATTCGAGTAAACAACCCACACGGTTTACATTACTTTTGACGAAATTCAATTAATTGGTCACTTCTAACAAAGTTCAATTATTGCTTCGCTAACTTTGAACAAAGCTTTTTTTAACGACCGTAATAGTGAACTATCGCATGGCGCTAATCCTTAGTTTATTTTAACCAACCACATGGCTGTTATACGCTGGTAAAGTAAAACGCCGGATGTACCGAATTTCAGTTTGAAATAAACTAAAATACGCGCGTACGCTTATTATTTTACGCTAGGTATAGACCGGGCCTAAGTTCTAATCTCGTGTAATAAAGAACGTGTAATAAAGAATCTCGTGTAATAAAAAAATAAAAAAAAGATAGTACCGTCATTGTGAACCGATCAAACTAATCAAATCGGACCAACAGAGCGTCTGGTATATAAACTCTAAACCATGATTCGATTCCCGGTAGGGTCAAATCAAAAACGAAAAAAATTCAAAGTCACTGCTATTCTCCTTGACGTTCAGCATTAAAAAGGAGAGTATGAAGGCTACACCGAGTATGGTGCACTGGCGGACAGGTGGCAGCTGGACTCGGAGGCTGAGTGGTCACTTTGTCGTCTTCTGACATGCTTCTGGCCACAGGTAAATTGATGAAAAAATTGCAATTAAAAAAGTTTTCCACCACACAGGCTTAGTTAGCCAAAGATGAAAACGTAGATTTGGCAATGCATAGGTAACTAAATTCCACGCTAGAGCAAAATTTCTAAATGCTATTATCGAGTAAAAAACCTTATACATAAAATTTGCGATGATTTTTAAAGATCGCGCTCACCACATTTCAAATCAGACAGAGATCGCTACTGAAGAGTTCTGTCCAAAAAATCCACACAAAAAAGTAAAGCTTACAGCAACAGTTTAATATAAAGTTGACTTTGTTAGAAATCATTTTCAAATTTTCCACAAAACTTGATTTTGTTCAATTATGGGCCTATAAAAAGTTTTATTTTCAAGATCACACCCACCAAGTAATGCTGCAGTTAGCGTTAACATTTAAAACAAATAAATAATATATAAAAATACAGCATATTAAATGTTATTGTAAAAAAACGCATGATGCTTGTAGTTGTGCTTGGCTCAAGTTCTACTGTAGAATGTATCAAATACATTACAGAAGATTGGCTTTGGCATGAAAGATGTCATTCTGTATTATGCATTCCTAATTTATCTTTACTTATGCATCTTTAATAAACCAACAATGAACCACAAGCCTATAATGCTACGTGAAAGAGAGTTCAAGGCATCATTTCTTGTAATATGCAATACTTTGTGTATTTAACGACCAACTGGAGTTCCTTTTAGTATGGTTTTCTTTGATTTTAGTAAATAAACTTTTTGTGTATTTATTAAAATTAGTCTACATAAAACACATCTAGTCTTAGTTATAACTACAAGATTATCACAAACAGTATAAGGTAAAAAACACAAAAAAGCAAAAAATAATCATAAAATGTAACTACGTAATATATTGTAGTTGAAGATGCTCAAAGTTGAGACCATTTGCTAAATCAATCCGGAATAAAAGAAAATCACAGTTTCAAAACGAAAAGCTAATGTTTCAAAAACTAGTATGATAGTATATACATTTACAAAAAGTATTCGAAAATAAATTTCGCCTAATTTCTCGAGCATTTTCAAAAATGATTTTCAAAAATTCGATTATGATGCGTTCGTTAATCCAACGCCAGCCTTAAAGCCTACACCAAGTCATATTTCTCAAACAAAGATGATCTATATGAACTTACAAACCCTAATATAAATTTTGCAGGTGGTTCAAATGACGTAATTTTCTGAGCACTTTGTACACAAAAAATATTACTTGAACAAGACGAAATCAAACTGATATTCTACTTTTTACAAAACTACTATTCTACAGCAAAAGTGTCCCAAATTCATTCAGCAAGCTTTTGGCGGCCTTCAGTAAAATTTAACCCGGCAAGTGTTTAATTCACCTAATTTTGATCCGAAATTTCCCTAATACGCGAACTAATCATCTATTTCTACGGCTCGAAAAGCCACAAAAATAGGCAAAAGACTTTTGTTCTTCTCCCTTTTGCTTGACTCATTATTGACCCGCGGTTACCTTCGCGAAGTTTTGTTTGGCACTACTTCGGAAAAGTTGTACGCCTCTGTTCTGTAGCAATTGCCAATTGAGTCATTTCGAAATCTTGCAGTCATTCAATCACAAACAAGCAAACAAAAAATTATTGCTTACATCAGTTTTTAATTTTTTATGAAAGCATTTTCGAGTTAAAATTATTTTGATTGAATTAAACCACGAATTAACTGCAATTAAGAACTTTGTTTCACCAATCTTAAACATCGTTTTTCAGCAAGACAACCGCAACAATAAGCATTTTTTCATTACAAATAAATACAAAATATACAAAGTGGCAATATTTTGATCTTGCATAAATTCTGTTTTGATCTCATGAACTTTATTTCCAAAATATTGTGTATGAATTTGGTGAAGACTTCGGTTCCATTAGCGAAGTCCTAATCCCCGGAGAATTGATTAGCTGGAACCAAGCATGGAAATTCTAAACCGTTGGAGTAAAATAGAACAACTTGTTCTGTTAGTAGTGAAACTGAGTTATTAACGACAGTTTCGAGTTTCTGTGTAAAGTAGAAGCAAAAAAATTACAATTTTGGTATGTTCCTATAGCGACAACAGTGGCGGATAACTTCAATTGAAAATGAATATCAAAAACATATGGTAAAATTCTCGTAAAATTCCTGTTAGAGTAGGTTGATTTTATCAAGATTATTTGCTAAAAGGAAGATAGCAGACAAATATTATGGGGTTTCAAAAATTAGTGCAATACTGATACTAATATATTATCCTAAGTGTAGTGAGTATGCGTTTACCCCATCTTTTTTAACCCAAATGTTTCAGAGATAATCTACTTCAATACGTCGTATCCAACAACTTTAACGAAACATTGACAATTTTAGTGGGCAACACTGACGTTAGTTTCAGTCTGTACCACCCTAACGCATCGCTAACTAATACTGCCTCACAACAAGCATGGTTGTACACACTCACTGCAAACATGACAAAAATCACCAGCAATTTATTTGAGATGGCACAGACAGTAATTAACGAAAGTGTTGCCCTCTAAAATCGTCAATGTTACACTAAAATTTGAAGACAACAAGATGTTTGCAGTAGAGTATTTCTGAAACTGAGTTGCAAAAATTGGAGTTATCGCAGACTTAATTTAATACTGTAGCGTTGCACTAAAAGTAAAAACTCACTGACTTCGCTTTTTGTTTTCCTTTAAAATTGCTTAAAAAAAAGTTATTCCAATGAACACAAACAAACAAGACAAAAGACTTAGGCGTTGTCAGCACTGGACGTAAAGTCGCGAGAGTACATGAGTACGGTACTTTTGTTTAAAACAATAATTTGGTGCACCGGATTATGAGCATCCAAATGGAAATTTGCTTATATCAAACTCGCAACCAGGTTGCGAGGGAGGAGGGCGCTTGAACTGAAATCTAAAGTTTTTGCAGGAAAATGTGTCCATATGGTGGCGTATTGAGAAAACTGATACGTCTCATTTCTATTACAAACGCAGGTCTGGGGCAAAGCCACAGCAACCGGAGGCAATGGGGTCTGGGTTGGAGAATTTTTAACGCCATTTGGATGACATTTTGCGCACGATTTTGAATCTATTTGAAAAAACTGAATGGGCAAGATTTAGAAATCAATTAAAAGAGTTAGCTCAGCCCCTTCGCCACTGTTATACTTTCTGGTCAAAATTAACACACGTCTGCAAACTTTACATATTTGGGTTAAATTTTTTAAGTAATTAAGCTTCGGGGCGGAAGTTTCAGCTTTTTAGTCCTCTAGAAAGTTGCGCCACTGGTTGATAATTATGAACTAAGAATACACTGCACGCTCGCGATTTTACACTCAGTGTAGGCAGGACCTTATAGGATAAAGGTAGGCAAAGTCTTAAAAATAATAAACATTTATGATCTTAAGTGCCTTTATATAAATAAGGATCGTAATCATATAGTGAAAAGTCGTCGGCATAAAGTTTTCTTAATTCTTCAACTTGTTCTTCTGGTATTAGTTTGATAGTTTCTCGCGTTACTTTGTTAATTGTAGCTGTTTTATTTTTAAAAGGAAAAGTAACTTTTTGTAAGGGGGGCGTTTTCATTTTGTGTCTTTGAACATAGTCCAACAGTCTGTTTGAGTCTTCCCAAATATTTTCAAATTTGATGACGTAGCTGTACCTTAATCGGCACGGATGGCACAACCTCGTTTGAGGTCGCCAATGGATATCAAGGGTGTCTGTTTTTCCAGCTTTGAAAGTTCTTATCAAAGACCTAAAAAACAATGAAATCTTTCAGTAGTGAAAATGGGTTTTGTTCTTTTACCGTATCGCTGCACTCACCAATGTGTTTCCGAAACGCTGTGCCTACAAGCTTTTCACCAAAACACCGTGTCTACCAGTTTCTTACCGGTACGTTGTGCCCACCAGTTTCTTACCGGTACGTTGTGCCCACCAGTTTCTTACCAAAACGCAGTGCCTAACATTGCCTTACTAGGACGCTGCTCTCAGCAATTTATTTTATAAACGTCCAAATGTTCAAGTTTATCTGTTGTCTCACATAACAAAAACACAGTACAAGTAAAATAACATAACACTTTTTTGGAGAAAAATTGGATTTTTCTGATTTGTAACACAAAAAGAGACAGGACACTGCAAAAATGCTTTTCGATCATCGAGTCGAGCAGCTCCCCGTGTTAACTCGAATTCATTTTTAGGAGAAAATGCAAATGTGTGGGGAAAAGACGGACCACATCCGAATTGCACGATCAGTTTCGAGCAATTATTGGCAATAAAAAAAAAGTCTTTAAAAAAAAATTGTAGAAATTTTTCGAGATTAGTTTCTCTTTCACCATCGAATCGATTACTCTTACAGATAGGTCAATTTTACGATCCTTTCAGAGCAAGATTTGGTCCATGTAGCTCCTTAACATTGCCACGTTTTTGCTTCAATATGCGCCAAAATAATATTTTTTGTTAAGTTGCGAGTTAAACATTGGGTAAATATAATTAATTATGTATATTGGTATATTGCAATGCACAGTCAGCTACATCAAGATGGTATAAACATTTTGAAAATTTACGCACCACACTTTTTTGTAGAAAAAACAATTTTATAAGAACACGAGACTCAAATTGCTCAAAATTTTAGAACAAATAACAATAAGAACAATGCCAGGCTCAGCATAAAAAGTAATCTAAAACCATGGACTATAGGGCAAAGCCTAAGTAAGTAATGAACAGACTTTTCTTGGCCTTTTTGGTACTACCACTGTTGATTTGTGTAACAGTTAATCATGAATTATAACAAAAAGCAAAGTTGAACTAAGCAAGAATCAATTGGTATCACTATGTGTTTATTCTCCTATAAAGTTATAAAGAACAAATTAAGAACAAATAATATTTTATCCGCAGCATATGCGTAGCCAGGATTTTTGATTGGGGGAACCCAAACCACAAATCCCATGCAATGACGTCATCAGAAATTTTCAAAAAAGGAACTTTTGTGGGGCAAAGATATCGTAGAATGGAAGATTTGAAGCTGCAGCCCGTTGGCACTTAACCAAGATTTTGGTAAAGGGAAAGGTCGCAAACTAATAGTTGGAAAGTGCAAATCTAACTTAGGAGACGTGTTGAGTAAGCTAGTGCACTCAAACGTTTCACAGACGGGGGTCTGGGGGCAAAGCCCCCAGCCGCTGGGCGATTTTTGAAAGTTTTTGGAAATAAAACTATTTAAATCCCATTGGATCACATTTCGTACGAGTTCACAGCCATTTCAATGAACTAGGTTTTAACATTTCAAAGCCAATCGAAAAAATTTATTTGTTCAATCCTCTTTTTGCAATTAAATCCCAAAACACGTTTAGAATCTTGCAATTTGGTGTAAAATTTTAATTGTAAGTGATTTGGTTTAAGGAGGGGGAAGTAAAGCACATTGCCTCCTGCAATACTTTAGCAGCAAATAATAATCCACTCGAAGATTTTTCTTAGAGGTTTTTGTTTAGTCATGAAGTTTATTCGTTATAGGAGTACATGTACGGCCAAAGGGCCCGGCCTCTTCGATTGAAATTCAGTAATTTGTTTAATGAGCATTTTCCCTAGCTATTTTTTAAAAGTATTTTGGGCGTAAAAACTGGCGAGGTGGAGGTGAATCGTTATTGAAAAATGGTACAATAGATGGTTACTAATCATGTTATTCCCGGGCCGGATTTACATTGCGCGGGTCCCCTAAGGGATGTTTGCAACATCTTCCTGCCAAATATAATTGAAGACCAAAAAAAGTCCTACTATCTGAGGGCAGGGCCCTGGCATTGTGCCATATGGCAAATTCGGCGCTGGTATTGCATTACGCTCATAAAAAGTTTAGATGAGGGCCTGAGGTAGCAACTTTTAGAACAAAAATCTTTGATTTCACCTTGGTTACACGTTTAAATTGGTTGGAAAAAATTGCATTAAGGGAGTGCGCCGGGCCTCCTGGTCATCAATGTTATTTATTGTTAATTACTGTTGTACGCGTGTACTGTTGTACGCAAAGATGCTAAAAGAAACTGAAAATGAAGAAAAAAGGCTGTTTTGACAAATTTTAGCCATTGATAGCATTTTGATTGAGGGGTCCCGGGTCCTCTAGGCCACCCCCTGGCTACGCCAATGATTTTGAGACAAGATCGCTCCCCTAAGTTCTTTCATAAAAAAAAAAAATTTAATCAAAATTAAAATAACTTATTTTCCAAAACGTGGAGGACTTGAGTCAAGTCACTGAACAGTTTTTTGAAACGTCCAAGAATAGCATGACATTATTATGACGTGGACACGTGGTCGTCATTATTATTGCTTACTTTTGTACGCATAAGTCCTAAATTAAAGAAACTGCAATTCCGGACAAGGACATCATACTGGCTATGCTCTCATTATATTTATCATTGGTAGTATTTCAATTGGGGGGTTTGCATTACTGCCTGTTTTATAGCATTAAGTTCATAATATCGTTAAACGAGGGCCTGGGGTTGCAACATTTAGGACAAAACTCTTAGATTTTTCACAGGTTTTGTATATAAATTGTTCAAAATTTGAATTTAGAGGCCCCTGGCCCGGGAACCTTGGTCGTCAGTTAGGGGCTCCGGGCCCCCATCTGGTTCTTGGTTGGGGGCCCCAGGGCCCCCCTAGTTGTTAGTAGGGGCCCCCTGGTTGTTAGTTGGGGGCCCCGGGACTCCCTTGTTGTCATTAATATTATTGTTAATTACTGTTATGTGCGTAATTACTGAAAAAAAACTGCAACTAAACATCGCTATGCTATGTTTTCATAATTTTTTATCGTTAGTGGTATTTTGATTGGGGGGCGGGCCCCCTGGCCCCCTCCATTCTGGCTACGCCTATGATCTGCAGCATGTTTACTACGGTTGTAACGAGGCTGAAATTTTAAGAACAGCCAGCCTAGACAAAATGTGCAGGATCTTACAAAAAAAAGCGTATTATGCGGTTGAAATGTTTCCAACGTGATTATTGGTAAAGATAAACAAATCAATTCAAATTATATCTTTTATTATACTCACTGTAATGCGCCAAATCGTGCAACGATTTGGCGGGGTCCCTCTCCACGTCATTGCACCCGGGCAACACAGCTCCTTTCGAAGAAATATATCGCAGCGGTAGCGAGCCGTTGGCAACACTGTGTCCGACATAAGCGTAGCCAGGGGGGCCCAAGGGCCCCCCCAATTGAAATGCTACCAATGATAAAAATGTCAAAAAAATACCATTGTTTCTTCAGTTTCAGTTTCTTTTAGCATCTTCGCGTACAACAGTACACGCGTACAGCAGTAATTAACAATAATATTGATCCAGGGCGCCCAGGCCCCTGAATTTAATTTTTGCCATCCAACTTAAATGGGCCGCCAACAATAATATTGATCCAGGGGGCCCGGACTCTTCAATTTAATGTTTGCCAACCAATTTAAACGTATACCTCGAGTGAAATGAAGGGTTTTTATCGTAAAAGTTGCTAATTCAGGCCCTCATCTAATCTTTTTATGAACGTAATGCAATAACCAGGGACGGATTTAACATAGGGCACAGTGCCAGGGGCCCCGCGCTCAGATAAGACTTTTTTTGGTTTTCACCTGTATTTGGTAGGAAAATATTGCGAAATTTTCAAAGTAATAGGGGCCCAACTCAATGTAAGTCCGGCCCGGGCAATAACATGGTTTGTAGGCGTAACTATCAATGGTACATTCTTCAATAACAATTCACCTCCACCTGGCCAGTTTTTATGCAACAAAGTACTTTCGAAAAAAAATTAGCTTTAGTAAGGGGAATGCTCATTGAACTAATTTTTGATTCGAAAGGGACTGAGTATATGTACTCCTATAATTGGTTGTTTTCATGACAAAACAAATAATCTCTAAGGAAAATATTCGATTGGATTGCTATTTACTGCTAAAATATTGCAGGAGGCAATGTACTTTACTTCCCCCTACCTGGGCCAAATCGCTTACAAAATTTAACTCCAAAGTGCAAGATTTTAAACGTGTTTTGGACTTAAATTGCACGCAAAAGGAAGACTGCACAGCTTAATTTTTTTCAATTGGCTTTTAAATGTTGAAAATTTAGTACTTTCAATAGGCTCTGAATACGTGCAAAATGTGATCCAATGGTATTAAAATAGCTTTTTTTCCCAAAAACTACAAAAAATCGCCCAGCGGCTGGGGGCGAAACCCCCAGACCCCCGTCTGTGATACGTTTGCATTGCAGTACACTTCTTTATCTCAACACACTTCTCCCAATTTAAAACATTGTCGCATTTTAACTATTGGTTTAAAGTTCTCCCCATGAAAGAGTTCCTAGTTACGTGCCAACACCAGGCCACGGCTTTTGATCTTCCATTCTACAATATCTTTGCCCCTCAAAAAATTCCTCTTTTGAAGTTTCTGATAACGTCATTGCAAGTGATTTGTGTTTTGGGCCACCCCAATCAAAAATCCTGGCTACGCCTATGGTGTTCGATTTCACCGGCCCGAGATTTGAACCTCAGACCTACCGCTCCAAAGACGAACGCGATACCGCTCGATCAACTAGCCGGAGTAAAGATAAACAGGGAATTATTTGGCATAGCTTTGTCAGTAGGGCCGGGCTTTTCGCGTCGGGTTCGGGTTTGAGATTGACAAAATGCCGGTCTTAATTCGGGCTGGACATACTTATTTGCCTAGTGTTTTAGCTTTTTAGGTGCTATGAAAGCGTAATTAAAATAACTTTGCAACGGTGATGGACGATTTCATTAAAGCATCATATAGTTGTTACAACATAATTGTCATTATTGCGTCGCAATTGATCAACAGGAAATAGTTTTATTTTAACCGCACTCGAGCAATAACCGTACACATTTTTTCGACAACTGAACTTTTGGGTTAATCTGTGGCTTCAAATAACTTTTCGGCCTCGCGCCAGGTTTGGGCCTTTGCTTTCGGGTTCGGGCCGGGTTTGGGCCTGCAATAGTCGGCTTGTTTACAAATCTGATTTGGCATATTTCAAAATTTGCTAAGAGTTTTTTTGGTTTTATTTTTTTTAGACAGCAAGTGCGAAATGCAAACACTTGAATTTACAGACAAACACTTGCTTGAGTTAAAAGTTAATTCAGTTAATCATTTATTGCAATTCTCGTTTCTTAGCGCCTTGTCAACAACATGAAATCAACACGCCGTCAGTTTGCAGAGTAACTGCTGGATATTTGATGAAGTATTGGCAGGCCCGGCGCGAGGATACCGTGACTGGGGGGGCAGAAATAAATTTTGGGGGAGCACGAGAAGTTTAATTATGTGAATTTGAGAGGGACACGGGGGCACGAGTAATTTATCCCAGTCTGAATCATACGAACAAGGTGACCACCAAAAAAAAAAAAAAGGTCTTCACTGAAATTCAGAGGGATTTTTCGGCCGAAATCAGAAATTCAAACGGTTTTTTCGCCCAAAAATTTGTGACCTCCAAAAAAAAAGAGTTCTTCAACCCAAAATTTTTGTAAAATCCGGTGTAAGTCCGCAAAAATTACGAATATGCGGTGCCAAACACCAATTTGGGCCTCGATTTGCACTCCAGAAGCCCCGATCCTGTTGATTTCTCCGGGGCACAGTCCTCGCTGAGGGGGCACAATTTTCGTTTTGGGGGGCACAAGCACTCATTTGGGGGGCACGACCCCGAAATGCCCCCCGTGGCGCCGGCCCTGAGTATTGGTCTCTTAAATGATAGATCATTGCTTAAACGTAACACAAACGAAGCTGAGGTAATTATAGGTTTCTACGTCAATGTCGTTCAAAATTGTTGATAGTCAATCTTCTAAAACAGCTCACGATGATATACGGAAGTAAAATCAGAGCAAAATACAATTATAAAATTAAAATCACAGTAAACGGTTAAAAGCACTAAGGACTCATCAGGTGCTACCGTAATCTGTAAAAAATGCAGGTTTTTTTACTTATTACTGTACTATCGCATGAGTTCTTAGAATGAAACAGACTACTGTGCTTTTAACTGTTCTTTGTGATTTTTATTGATCTAAATATTGTTAAATGTTAAGGTCAATCTTGGCAGGAAATGTTTTCACTTAAAAGGCTGATACAACTGCTGTATTATGTTGATGCATTTATGAGCTGATTAGGAAAAAACAGAAGCCGGCACATAATAGTTTCGAGACCATTATTTTATAGTATTTCTAAGAGGAGGAGCAGACTCGGCGATCGCATCGCTTGATTAAGCGAGGTTCTTATTTTGGTCTTTCACTACTTCTCATCGCACTAAATCGTGTCTTTATGTTTACGATGAATTTGCAATTTATGTGTGTGTTTTTGCTCGGCAATTTAAGAACACTTTACTGCATTAACTCCTGTTTATGATAAAGAAACATCCGGTTTAAATGTGCGATGTTACAACGTACCCTCGCTGCCTTATTATTACTATTGTTTTTAACGAAAAACCTGGCGCCATTTCTTCTTTGTGTCAACTGGCATCGCTTAATTCCGTACAACCTCAACTGGCATACCGAAGTCTAGCTTGTATAGAGCAAGATTGTTCCGGTAAATCTTTAAAGGGGCATTCAAGCCAAGTTTTCCATTGTGGGCCAAAATGTTAGAAAAAACCTAAAATGCTTTCTCACCAAATTTGAACTTTCTGCGTCTTCCCACTTCTAAGATTTTACAGTTCAAAATTAACAACTTTCCTCTTACTTCATTATTGCCATTTTCTCAGTATTGTTACAAAAGACTATCTTTCGAAAAGCAGGCTCACATTTACTTAAAAATCAGCCAATTTACAATTCTAACTCTTTACTTTGTTTACACTACAACTCTGTCGCAAACCACTTATTGAGAATTAAGAACATGCAGCAAATTTTTGAAGTTTTGTTTCTAATTGACAACCCTTGCAAAATTTCTAAGGGGAAAAGGCCTTTCGTAGGAAAAGTCTAAATTAGTGTTTCTCAATCTTTTGTGGTTCACGACCCCTTTTAAGAGTTCCATACAGCCAGAGACCCCTACGGTTCTACTTTTTACGCGAATAAAAATTACCACAAAAACACTTCAAAGATATTTAATTTTAAAGCTGCTCAATTTTACATCTGTTGGTGCGACGGTTGACTTTGCAATCGCAAAGCCAATTAGAGATTCGTGGTTTAGTGTTAGATAAAGCAAATCTATATCATCTTCAACTTTCCTTCGATTTAGTGCTTTCGGTTTGACTTGTACAAGAGCAGAAACACCGCTCTCGCAGATGTATGTTGTGGAAAAAGGAAGTAATATTCGAAAAACCAGTTCGGATACTTGTGGGTAGGATTCGCGCATAGCACGCCAGAACTGAGAAAGTACCATTTTGTGAAAAAAAAAAGTCACGTGCAGACAAATGATTTTGAAGATAAAATTGGTCTGGTAATTCATCAAGAATCGTACTAACATTCAAAGCAGTCTGTAACGGATTTCGAACGAATGCGGCTTCTTGTTCTTTAAGCTCAGAAAAATACTGTTTAAACACAGTTTGACGAGATTGAAGATGCTGTGTAATCGATGTCTTCAAACGTTCACCGAGTTCTTCATCTCCTTAAATAGCACTGGACAAATTTTCAAACATCGCTGTGTTTCCTTGTTTCACTTTACAAATTGGACTTTCCAACTATGCTGCACATAGTATTTATTGTAATATTATGCAATACTAGGCCTACATCCGGTTGACAATTTGCTACGACATAACAGAAAAGTGATCGCTGCGAAGATTATGAAAATTTCAGAATATTTATAGACACCTTCGCGACCCCTTGGGAGTCACGACTCCCAGGTTGAGAAACGCTAGTCTAAACTGTAACATATCGGGAACATAAGGTTCCACGAAGCTCAAATTTGGTGAAGTTATAGTGTTCAGATCTGATTAATTTTTTTGGGAGTAAATCGAGCAAAAAATTTCCAACTTGAATGGCCTTTCAAAAGTCATTCTAATTTGTTTTTTAAGTTATATACTCAAATCTGTAGGAATTACAATAAGCTTAACTCCCAAACATGTCCAAAAGAATGACATAATAACTCACTGAGCTCTCAATTATTTCATGTCCAAAGTGCAGCGTGCTTTTTTGTACAAGAACCAGTAAATTTTGAGTTGAGGCTGATTGTTTTTAAATTTTCAGCCTCTATTGTTCTTAATTTGTTGTTAACTTTGCTGGAGAATAAAATGACACCTTTATTCTTGCTTGGTAAAAAGTTGTGTTGTTGAAAAGTTATGTTGATTGTTCAAGCTGAACGAACTAAACTGTACTGAATACTAACCGTGGTTGCAAAAATATGGCTATTCGTAACGATATGCCCCTGTGAAACAGAAATTAATGATTTGATTTTTAAATTTGGCCCGCGTTTCTAATTGTTTTGTTCATACCAAAGCTGGCATTGATCTTAATTTGTTCTAAATTTTTAGCAAAAGTGAGTCTCGTGCTCTTATAATTATTGTTTCTTTTTTCATCAATCGTTAGTAGATGCTAGACGAAACGCATACATTGAATAAGTTCCTAAAACGGATGGTGTAAAGAATCAAGCGGAAAGGAGCAGAAAGCTCAAGGCCAATTTAGTTCTTGATGGCGTTAGAAAGGACAGCTATAGGGGTTTACTGTTATAATAGCAAGAACATGAGTAAAGTGTTTGAAATTTTTTGTTGACACTTTCTCATTTATTGGTCTGTTCTGTTACAAGTATTGATAATTGTGTTTGTTAGCAAATATATGATTTCAAACACCGAAAAAGTTACTTGACAAACTGCGGAAATGTTATTTCTCCTGTATCCAAGATACGAAGGTAGTCTGTAACGTTTGTCTGTTCTTCCGGAGTTAAAGATTTGAATGTTTCCCTTGCTGTGATTTCAGTGATGTTGATTTCCCACGGTGGACTACAAAATCAAAAAGCAATTAGAAAACAAAAAGTTTCAAATTGGAATAAAAATCGATAATCTAGCAATGTATTTTCCGGGATGCTGCGTATTAATCACAATTAATTACATTGATCTATGGATTACATTGCTCGTTGTTTCCGCTGAATAAAGCATCTACTTTCTTTGCGGAGCTAAACTTACCCAAGCTTGATTCCGTGCAGGTAATCGGGGGCTTGTTTTCTGGCTATAATCCTTCCTACTTTGACACGATAAAACTCGTAAGGGGCTTGCTTGGTCAGTTTGTCATTATAAGCAGACACTAGCCTTTCGAATGGATGTCGAGCAATCAAAAAGGAGACGTAATTTTTCATTCTTCTATTCACTTCTGTTTGAAGTTTGAGCCTGTAAAGCAAAATATTTTTATTAGCAGCGAAAGGTGCTTTTAAAGGGATGTGGAAGCGGAAGCTGGAAGCGTAAGCGGTGTAAGCGGTTAATTTTTTGTGGAAGAGGAAGCGCTTTGATAAAAGAGGTTGGAAGCGGAAGTGAACTCGGAAGCGAAAGTGTTGAAAAGGAGCTGGAAGCCGAAGCAACTTTTACAAAATCAGACGCTTCCGGATTTTCAAACTGGATGCAACCGCAGGAGTAAAATGTAACAATAAATAGATGGGAGCTTGCAGAGAAGCAATCTCAGTGAACGACCAACGCATGTTGAACAATGAGATCCTTAAAAAAAACAACTTTCGGTTTCCCGTTAAGAAATTAATTAGAAATATCTTCTGGGAAAAAAGGGTTTGGAATTTTAAACATTGTCAATATATGTATTTAATTGACAACATAGTGACTGAACATCATAAAAAAAAATTCTATCCAAGCTTACGCTGTTGGAACTATGGCAAAACAATTGTCTGTTAAACAACTGCTGATATCAAAAAAAGTAACGCCCTGGCTTGAGGCTTTTAAAAATTGATTTTTGGGGGGACTCCTGGGTGGTGGTACCGCCAAACTATGTCGAAATATTTGTAAAATATACACTAATATTAAAAACAAACTTCCACCCAAGGTAAATTCGTCCAAAAAATTGATTTTTGGGGAATTTTCGGGGCGGGGGGGAGTACCCCCAAACTATGTCAAAATATTTGTCTGTTAAATATCTACTGATATCAAACAACCTTGGCACCCTAGGTTAAGCTGTTCAAAAAAGTAATTTTTTAGCGGGGTCATTTGGGTTCTACGGGGGAGTAGTACCCCAAACTACGTAAAAATATTTGTCTGTTAAATATCCACTGATATCAAAAAGAACTGGCACCCAAAGCTAAGTCGTTCAAGAAATTGATATTGGGGGGTCCTCGGGGGGTGTGGCACCCCCGAACTATGTCAAAAAGTTTGTCTGTTAAATATGTACTCACTGTACCGTAATAAAAAAACAAACTAGCACCCAAAGTTAAGCTTTTCAAAAAATTGATTTTGGGGGGTCCATTCGGGGGGACCCCGAGGAGTCAGTACCCCCAAACCACCGGCACAGCCAGTGGGGATTACGGGGACCAGTCCCCCCCTTTTTAAAAGTGCACAATTTCACAAAAATTATTTACCCTGAGTTGCAAATAAGCAGCATCAAAACTTTTTACATTTTTTGAAATTTTTTTCCGCGATCGTTAGCTTCTCTATCTTTAAAAATTTCAGCCATCTAGCTTGTATTGTTTCCGAGATATTCGGGTTGAAAAAACGTTTGCAGCAAAAAGGAAATATGAATCATTGTTAATGCAACAATGGAAATGAGTTACAATCAAAAAATCAATTTTGGTAAATATGATTGAAAAAGTTATCCATTACGTCACATTAATATAGTAATCGCGCATAAAAATTTGATTTTATTGAAACAAGACTTTAGCCACGTTGCCTTTTTTCAACCCAGGGTAAAATCGGAACCTGCAGAATCGGAATGCTTGTGTAGTCAGGGTTGATATTTATTAAAAGTGTTTGGATTATTGCGTAACCCATGTCGCGCTGTCTTGGATTATGTCTCCTCAGCTTACCGCATTGCTTTTGCGGTAGAAAGCAAACGAGGCTGAAAGCAGCGCGAGTTTGCACCAAAAAACGCTATCCATTTTGTTTCAAAACTTATTATTTTCCAAAGAGTAGAATCAGATACCGGTGAGAATTTGGAGCGGCCTAGATCTGATGTGTACCAGCAGAGGTGGAGTCGAGGACACAAGGCTCGAGGCCAAGGCCAAGGACACAAAAAAATCCGAGGCCAAGGCCAAGGACAGCCTTTCCGAGGACAGACACTCTCGAGGCCAAGGACAGGAATGCTCGAGGCCATAGCCAAGGACCAAGGACACAAGTGCAAGTGCTCTCCAAAAAAAAAAGGTCTTTACAAAAAATTTTTAAGCGATCTCCACAAATAAACGTTTTCCAAAAAAATTTTCAAGCGCTTCACTAAATTTTAACAATTCAAAAAATAGTGCTGTCCTCGAGCCGAGGACAGGCCAATTTTCGAGGACTTGAAGCCTCGAGGCCAAGGCCAAGGACTTGACCTTCGAGGCCAAGGACTTCAAAATGTGTCCTCGAGGACGTCCTCAAGGACTCCACCTCTGTGTACCAGTCCACGAATTAAATGTCATCATAGTTAAATTGTACTTCGACCCGAATAAATTTCGAAAATATTTTAGTTGAAACACATTGGGAAAAAAATCTTTTCTATGAGAATAACTTGAGATATATCTTTAACGTCAAAATTGATTTTTTATCATACTGTATTGGGTCCGTTTTACTGATCACACGTATTTTAGCGTATAAATATACGCATGTCATTTCATTGCATGCATTTTGCCTGTTTTTCTTTTCTTTGTTTTTTTTTTTTGCATTTACACCAAAAAGGACATCCGACAAAATTGGACTAAACAGCCTCATGTAGGCTTACATTTCGACCAACCGCCAAGCTCTAGGGAACCCTGCCATGTATAACAATTTTGAATGCCTGGAGTTATGATTATTTGCTGTGTTTTAACGTGTACGTGACTGCTTCTTTAGTTTTGCTGCCTTTTTGATTTGGAATATTCGAGATGATTCCTTTCTAGTATAATCTACTATCTTCTACAGATATCGATTGTTTGCTTGTTTACCATTCTTTATTGCTATATTTAGACTTGAAGTTTGTGACGTCATAATTAGGTTATCGTGAGCTCCTGTATTTTTTCTATTTTGACAAATCATGGATTTTTCTGGGATATTCGATAGCTTTTGATGCAGTATAAATAGGCGGGTTGTATTGCATTCCAATATTCTAATATTCTAAGAGTGGCTGATTTTAGATATTAGTTTCGTAGGCAATTTTGCGGAGTTTGTGTATCTGTGGTTGGCTTGTGTAGCCGTATAGTGGGCGATCTGAATTGGTCGATCGCAATAGTGTGTAGTGGCGACCTGAGTTGTGTGGTCGCGGTTAGGTTTTTACGATCTGAATTGGTCGATCGTAAGAAGTTTAGTGGAGCGCTTTTGCTCAGTGAGAGTGTTTGTGTTTCAGTCTTAAATAGAAGTTTTAATCTAAAATTGGTGTGCTGCTTTCTGAGATTCAAGAAGCTAAACGAACTATCAACTGCCATTTTCGATTCGTCAATTAACATTTCAGTCGTTCTCTAGTTTTAGTCGACGTGGACAATTCTAGAGATTAAAGGTTGTACTCTAGCCAAATATCAACGATCGCGACAAACCCGTTTGTCTGAAAAACGTCGGAGTTAATATAACATTGCTCAAAAAGTTTTGTAGTTTAGCAAAAGCGTAGTTGCGATGTCAGTTTGATCTTTTAATTTTATTTTCAGCTGGGGTTGGGTAAACGGGAAATTGGCTGGTTTGAATTAATTTTACAACTTCAAACTGCACAATGGCAAATGTTTATTGCAGTAAATAGTACGCTAATTTATTTTTAGTAAATCTTTTTCGATCCATTTCTATGTCAGCATATTACACCGTATAGCTGTGTTGATTTGAAACAGTGTTACAGTTGTCTGTCAGAGTAACGAGTCCGCCAACGTTTTTCAAACTGTGTTGCAGTCTGAACTGAGTATGCTGGTTGCGAACAAAAAGTCGCACAGATGCCGTCCGCCTATTCCCAATCTACACTATGCGTAAAATCGTGAACTCAAAAGTTCGTGTTAAGTTTGTTTTAAACCAAATTTGGTGCGCTTAGCGTATTGCCTTCCCAGCGTACAAGCAGCGAGTTGTTTCAAACAAACTAACGACACGCTCGTATGTTCTCGATTTCACGCACAGTATAGGCCGAGCCTAAAAATTCGCTATAAAAGCATTTTACACAGTTTTTGGTGCGAACCAAAAATTAACTTCACGTAAGAAATGGTCAATCGCTATCGCATTATTCTTGTTTAAATCCCTATTTCCTACCAACGATAATCATAACAGTACAGCAATGAAGTACAAAAGTTTGGATTGGCAAGCCATAATATAGCGCATTTTTTTCCGTTTGAAGATAGCAATTAGTACGTGGTGTCAATTAACATAAAAAATAATAGGGGGCACTCATTTTTTTCAAAAACCAATCACGTTTGGGAGTAGGTGGGGATTGTTTGTGTGTTTCTGCGAAATGTACATTTCATTTGTTCTTAATAATATGCCCGCTTGCCTGAATAAAAACGGCAATCCTGTAACTTTTTCGAGTGGCCTACGTTAAGAAAATGCGTTTTTTATGTCCGATGTTGTATCATCAAATAAAATAAAATTTTTAACAACCTGAAACCACTTTTATTCTTTTTCATTTATTTATTTTTTTTGCGTCTGCTGCATGAACAACGGCAGGACTCCTGCCTGTTATCGCTAAACCTTGTAATTTGTTGCAATTTGCCTAACTGAAAACTTTTCGATTTGCATATGCTTTAATCATACCAAAAAAAATTTAGTCCCCCCCCTTTTTTATTTCTGGCTGCGCCGGTGCCCCAAACTATGTAAAAATATTTTCCTCTTAAATATCTACTGATATAAAAAAAAAACTGGCACCCAAAGTTAAGTGATTTAAAAAATTGATTTTAGAGGGGTCCATTTGGAAGGGTTCCCGCGGGGTGTCGTACCTACCCCCAAATTATGTCAAAATATTTGTCTGTTATATATCTACTGATATCAAACAACCTTGGCTCCCTAGGTTAAGCCGTTCAAAAACTTCATTTTGGGGGGTTTCCGGGGGGGTGGTACCCTCATATTATGTTAAAATATCTGTTTGTTAAATATCCACTGATAAAAAAAAACTGGCACTCTAGGTTAAGCAGTTCATAAAATTGATATTTGGGGGGTCATCGGGGGTGGTGGTGGGGTTATACCCCCAATTTAAGTCAAAATTTTTGTCTGTTAAATATCTACTGATACAAAAAAACTGGAGCCCTAGCTGGAGCCACTTAAAAATGAGTTTTTGGGGGTCCCCAAGGAAATCGGCCCCAAAAATTTTGGGAGACAAAATTGCTTTTGCAGCTAAACAACTTTACGCAAAAATTAAATTTCAATGTTTTGTGGTTTAAGAAAAGAAGAACGATTTAGGAAGAAAATAAAGAAAAAAAATTAAAGAAAATAAAAAACCTCATCGCGGCCAGAAGTGGGTTGGTAAGGATGAAAGGGTATCTTAAGACAAATAACCGTGCAAAAAAATTTTTGCTTTCTTAAACCGTTTTTGACTGAGACTGCTTTTTACGCAAAACTTTTGGAGTTGTTTTCGGGTTGTTAAAAACTAAAGTCACGTGACTAATTGCCTCAAAATTTGGTACAAACATGCAACTCATCAATCTGAAACTGCAGTCAAAATTTCATGTAGCTGGACCTAACCGGTCTTGAGTTATAAGCAAACGTCTGAAATCTCACTCTCGTTAGTTTGAAAATGGCCAAGTAAAAACAAAGAACACGCGACACGAGCGTCCGTCGTTCCTATAATAATATTTCTTGGTACATAACAATGAGTGCATAATTTTAACTGTAGTCACTGCCATAATTTTTAACGTTAGTGCCATAGACGTAGCCAGGATTTTGGATTGCGGGGAGGGGGGGGGTTTAAACCACAAATCACATGCAATGACGTCATAAGAAACTTAGAAAGAGGGATTTTTTGTGGGGGCAAAGATATCGTAGAATGGAAGATCAAAAGCCGTGGCCCGGTATTGGCACGTAACTAGGAACTCGTTCAAGGGAGATGGCTTAAACCAATAGTTAAATGCAAAAATGTCTAAATTGGGAGAAGTGTGTTGAGTAAAGAAGTGTACTGTAATTCAAACGTATCACAGACAGGGGTTTGGCGGCAAAGCCTCCAGCAGCTAGGCGATTTTTCGTAATGTTTTGGAAAAAAGGCTATTTTAATACCATTGGATCACATTTCGCACGTATTCAGAGCCATTTAAAAGTACTAGATTTTCAACATTTGAAAGCCAATTGAAAAAATTAAGCTGTTCAGTCCTCCTTTTGCTTACAATTTAAGTCCAAAACATGTTTAAAATTTTGCACTTTGGGGTTAAATTCTGCACGTAAGTTGGCCCAGGTAGGGGAAAGTAAAGTACATTACCTCCTGCAATACTTTGCAGTAAATAACAATCCAGTCGAATATTTTCCTTAAAGATTACTGTTTTGTTATGAAAATAACCAATTATAGGAGTACATATACGACCAAGGGGACCCAGGCCCTCTCAATTCAAAAATTTGTTGAATGAGCATTTCCCTTACCGAAGCTAATTTTTTTTTTGAAAGTATTTTGTTGCATAAAAACTGGCTAGGTGGAGGTGAATTGTTATTGAAGAATGTACCATTGATAGTTACACTTACAAACCATGTTATTGCTTGGGCCAGATTTACATGAAGTTGGGCCCCTGGCACTTTGGGATTTTTGCAATATTTTCTAACCAAATACAGGTGAAGACCAAAAAAAGTCTTATCTGAGGGCGGGGCCCCTGGCACTGTGCCAAATGTTAAATCCGTCACAGGTTATTATTGCATTACGTTCATAAAAAGATTAGATGAGGGCCTCAGTTAGCAACTTTTAGGAAAAAAAAGCTTAATCTCACTCGGGTTATACGTTTAAATTGGTTGGCAAACATTAAATTAAAGGGGCCCGGGCCCCTTGGAACAATATTATTGTTGGGGGCCCATTTGAATCGGGGCCATTTAAATATTATTGCAGGGGGCCCATTCAAATTGGTTAATAAACATTAAATTGAGGGGTCCCGGGCCCCCTAGATAAATATTATTGTTAGGGGCCCATTTAAATTGGGGGCCATTTAAATATTATTGTAGGGGGCCATTTAAATTGGTTGAAAAAAATTAAATTGAAGGGGCCCAGGCCCCCTGGATCAATATTATCGTTGGGGGCCCATTTAAATTGGAAGCCATGTAAATATTATTGTAAGGGGCCCATTTAAATTGTTTGGTAAAAATTAAATTGAGGGGGCCCGGACCCCTTGGGTCAATATTATTATTGGCTACTGTTGTACTCGCTTACTGTTGTACGCTAGGTTGCTAAAAGATACTGAAACGGAAGAAACAATAGTCTTTTTTGTGACATTTTTATCATTGGTAGCATTTCAATTGGGGTGGTTCCGGGCCACTTGGGCCCCATCTGGCTACACTTACGGTTTGTGCTGCCTTAAATTATTGTAATTAATAAAGAGCCACGAGCACATCGTCTTAGCGAGAGATCATGGGTGTGATATACCACCAATACTGCCATGAAATTAGAGTTCGAGGTTTTACTGTGGCCAGCAGTGGCCTCGAAGTGGTTATAGTAGGCTCCTTCTTAGTTTGCTGTGGCTGCTGCACGTGCTGGCAAGTAGCACTGCCAAGTAAGCCTAGTAGTGTCACCTATAGTCTATGAAACCCTGTACTTAGCCAGTCACAGCTGTTACAAACAGGGATGTGGAAGCGGAAGTGGTGGAAGCGGTTAAATTTTTTTGGAAGCGGAAGCACTTTGATGAAAGAGACTGGAAGCGAAAGCCAACTCGGAAGCAAAATTCTATCCGGAGCTGAAAGAGGAAGCAAAAAATTCCAAAGGTGAAGAAGCGGAAGCGAACCCGAAAGCATAAAACTTCAAGAGGTGCTGGAAGCGGAAGCATTAAAAATTTGACTACTTTCACATCCCGGTTTACACTGGACACGAAGCAAAGGTTGGCAAGTTTCGCGAGTGTTCCCTCACATTCCTTGCTCAAAATACGCCGACCACTCATCGACGGTTTTGTCAAAGTCAAGTTAAGCAACAGCTCGCTAAGTTTGCGACTGATTGAAATTTTTCGCAAGCTGTAGATAAGTCGAATTTTGATTGTTTCACATTGCTTCGCGTCCAGTGCAAACGCACCTTCCAGTGAAAATTCTACAAATCGGTCGCATCAGAACAAATACCGTACAACACTTTATTTGACAGTATAAACAACAACCCTTTAAAACAACAAAAAGAATGTGAAAACGAAAAAAATGGAAAAAAAAGGAATGAAAACTAGAAAAAGAAAAAAGAGAAACAAAAAAAACTGGAGGAAAAAGAAAAGATGGAAGAAAGATTAGAATTAAATCGGAGAAAACTGAGAGACTTCAAAACTTTTTCGCCTCACCAAGTTGCGTTAAGCGCTACATTAAAATATATCTTAAATTATAAGATTGCAAAATGTTATAATTTTCGATACGCCAGAAAACATACACAAGTAACTGAACTTACTTCATAAAATGTTCATTCGGGATCATACTGTAGTCCCATTTTCGAAGCAATTCCTTTGTAATATTTTCTTTAAACCCGCTTAAACGTAACAGCAATATTTGCCAGGTTGTACTTGCAGTCTGCAAGAAAATGCTATCATTTACTATCTAATTTTTGTTGGTAGCTTCGCGGCGTCGTAGCTCAGTTGTTAGAGCGTCCGGTTAGTTATCGAAAGATTGCTGGTTCCTGTTTCGATTTCCGAATAATTTTCAATTTCTGGTTTGATTACCGAATAAAGTTTCTTCGGGACCAAGCAGTTAAGTCATTGGGGTGGCCCATGCAGTTTGATGAAAAACTGGCTTACAAAACCGATAGGGTCAGAGCCAGAAACCAGGCTCAGAAATTCGACATTCTAAAGAAGTAACTAAATCCCTATGTGGTTGTACTTCAAGTCAAGTTCATTTTGTGTTATTACTATTTTTTAGATTTAACACAATGCACTGCTAAGGCACGTTTACATAGGACGCGAAGCAAAGGTTGGCATCCTTCGCTAGTGGTTGTTTACGTCACGTGCTCGGAATAGGCCAACTATTCATCAACAATTTTGTCTACTTAAGTGAAGTTAAGCGGCGTCGTAGCTCAGTAAACCGATCAGAGGTCGAGTGGATAGAGCGTCTGCTACTGAAACGGTAGACTCGGGTTCGATTCCCGGTCGGGTCAAACCAAAGACAATAAAAATTGGTATTCACAAGCTTCCCTGCTTGACCTTCAGCAATTAAAGGGACATTATGAAGCCTCCGCCGTGTGTGGTAGACAGGTGGGCAGGTGGCAGCTTGACTCGAAGACCGAGAGGTCCCTTCGCTGTCTTCTGGCCAAGGCAACTTGGTGAATAAAATGTAGTTACAATTTAGCAGCTGCTTGCGAAGCTTGCGACCAGTTGCAACCTTTTGCAAGTTGTCGATGACGTGAAATTTTGGTGCATTTCATGCCATGAAAATAAAACTTACAGTAAGCAGGTATTCAAAAACATATCTTGTCCTTTGGCAAAACCTCAATTGCTTTTTTTGGAATACAGAAGAAAACTTACATAGTGAATATAGCAACTTAATAGCAAATGCACGCGGATTGTTATCGTTTGAATTTGCACGATTTGTTGGCATTTCCTCACGATTTTCCACTGACAGGTATAGCTTGAATGTGTGCTTTGTGGCATTCATTCTAATTGTTTTTATTAGACTTTAATGACAGTAATCAACGTTACCAACCTACCGCAACATTTGGAAGTTAATATGCAGACAAACCACGGCTGTCGAACGATTCTGTTCTCGACCGAGTCGGTTATTGACCAAAAAATTCGAGATTTTTACGTCTCAGACTTCGAACATACCAAACCAAGAGAAGCCAAGCGAACACGACGTGCCATGATGCTGCATCCGTCGGCATTCGAATTCAAAGTTCGTTTGGAGCAGACGTGTTCGTTGTTATCCGACTGCTTTTTTTTATAGTTTTGCATAGTGTGTTAGCCCCTAATCATGGCTCCAAAGAAAGCTAGTGGAAGTAGTGAAATAGTTTCGGATTTGGAACAAATCGCTTTTCGAACAGCCTTCTCGAACGGATTATGTTCGATAACCGAGGTTTGACTGTAGTACTGGACGCAAAGCAAAGGCTGGCAATTTTCGTGAGTTGTCGCTCACATCACGTGCTCAAAATAGGCCAACCACTCATTAGCAAGTTTGTCTCAGTGAAGTTAAGTAAAGACTCGCGAAGTTTGCGACTGGTTGAAGCCTTTTGCAATTGTCGATGACGTCAAATTTTGCATGCTTCGTTTCCAGTGCGAGCGCACCTTTAATGTTACTTCACTAATGCGACATTATATGCCTCGAGATACTCTCCATAATTTTGAAAATAGTGGCCTATCAAACCTGCATACATTCAAAAGCATATGTGAAAAAGCACAAGCTATTTAACGCTCTCCCATACAACATATTAAAAGAACACCATTACTTTTTTAGTTATAGGTTGCAGACAGGCGCGTAGCCAGGATTTGGAAAAGGGGGGGGCTATTTTGAAACAGTGAGAAGTGTGCAAACGACCTTGACTCGAATTTTCATTGACGTTGAATCAGTTTCAGACGGTTTGTCCAAAATTTGAGACGAAATGTCTGAAATGTTTGTCCAAAAACGTTTTTTCCGCCCAAAATCAGGTGATCTCCAAAAAAAAAAAAAAAGGTCTTCGCCAAAATTCAGAGTGATTTTTCGGCCGAAATCCAAAATTCAAACGTTTTTTCCGCCCAATATCAGGTGATCTCCAAAAAAAAAAAAAAAAAAGGTCTTCGCCAAAATTCAGAGTGATTTTTCGGCCGAAATCCAAAATTCAAACGTTTTTTCCGCCCAAAATCAGGTGATCTCCAAAAAAAAAAGGTCTTCGCCAAAATTCAGGGCGATTTTTCTTCCAATTTCGCATGTTCAAACGTTTGAGGGGGGGCTCTTTTCGAATGGGGGGGGCTATTTTCCATTTCTCACAGAAAATCGGCCTCAAAAGCACAAAAAACATGCAATTTTGCATACTTCACAAGCCAATGGGGGGGGCTCGAGCCCCCCCCGCCCCCCCCCCTGGCTACGCTACTGGTTGCAGATCACGTATCTAAACAGAAAACGAACTCAAATGTCGACAATGTACGGAAGATACAAGCCGATCTACCTATGAAGAAGCAAGTTAACTGCGCAGAAATGGGAAAAATGATTATCATCTTTCTACCAACCAATGCATTTGAAAAAAGCAAAATTATGCAAAGCACAAGTGTTTCAATTTGACTTACTTTAGGAGTTTCACACATCACAAGCTGCGCTCCGTCAACATATTTGAAAGATTTTTTATTTTTCCATTCAAATTTGGAGGTAATATTTTTTGCAGCACATTTTTTTCTTATGTTAAAAATTCTGCTAAGATAGGGCTCTTGTAAAGATAATTCATGCACAAAATCCGGGGATATTTCTGCAGCACCTGCAAAATTTTTCTTTGTTAAAAACTTTTAAAATCTTTTTATATTAACCCTATTTCACATGGGCTATTTGACTTACGCATTACACACGCAAAACGGCTCTCCCTATCTAACAACTAAACCTAAAGACTTGAGAACACCAAATTTGGCATGCGGAGTGGTGTTCACTAAATTTTTATAAAAATGTTAGTCTTGAGTTGATGACGTCATCATAGTTTTGAGTTGATGACGTCTAGGCCATAATTTTTTTAAATGACGGCATTTTTCGATGACGTCATTGGCGTTTCAAATTTTGCACATAATAAATTTAGTTTTTGAAACTGAATCATAAAATACCTAAGTCAAAATAGTTACATAACAAAAAACAACTTACGACGTCATTTAAGTTAAAAATGGGCTAAAAATGCTTGATTTTGGAAAGGGACTTTAGCAAATTAAAAATTAGGAAACTTTGCCTTATTTTGGCAACTTCAAACTTTAAGGGATTATTTGTGACTAAATTTTACTCAAGTTAAGTTAATTTGAAACTTGCTTTTCTGAAGAGAATAATCACAAAAATGCCAAGAGTGGAACATTTTTGCTCCCCAGTCTCCATCCGGGTAAAAAACGGTTAAAAAGAACCAAAAAAAGGGGAACTCAACGTATACTCCTCGTTGATCCTAGCGACTGAACAACTGTAGAGCTTCTTGCTAAAAATGTTGCAAAGGAGTGAAACCATTGACAGAACCGAGTCTAATTTGACCGACTTATAGTTTGATCCAACACCTCCCGTCTTGTATCAAAAGTCAGTACGATACTAGTATTACTAAAAGCATTATTACAAGAGGTGGAGTCGAGCAGTGGCGTCGCTGAGAATGGTGATACCCGGGACAAAATTTCGTGGTGTCACCCTTAATAATGTATAGTAGGCTGCAAAAGATTATATTTGAAAAATAGCGCTACTACTTCATTACTGTAGATAGCGGTTGTTATTTCGCTAGCTCAATAACTTCTCGTAGTAAGATTCTAAAACTTGGAAGTATGAGCAGCACACGTCTAGTATCAGGCGCGTAACCAAAAATCTGCACTGGGGTGAGGGGCTGTATTCAGGGGTATGGGGGCACACCCCCCGCATCCGAAAAAAACTTTTTTTTGCAAAACTAACTTAATTTTAGGCTTATTTTAATAAAAATTAATGCTTTTAAAACGTGGCATCAGAGAGAACTCTGGTGGCATAGAAACAAATAGTGCAAAAACATGATTAGACGCAGGCGCGTAACCAGAAATCTGCAATGGACGGGGGCTGTTTCGGGGGTCTAGGGGTGGAGGCCCCAGCACTCAAAATTTTTTATTTTTTTTTGCGAAAAATAACTTAATTTGTCAAATATAATTTAGGTCTATTTTGATATAAATCAATGCTCTTGAAATGTGGCATAAAAATTAGCAGTGCAAAAACATGATAAAACTTGGTAGCATAAATGGGCAATGGCTATGTGAGAGGTGGCTAATGGTATAATTTCAGTTTTCTTATCAAGCTGGTACCGTAAATCATAAAATCTTATAGTTAATGAAACTCACAAAGAGTAAACCATTTCCTCTATATTTAATAGAGAAATATAATTGATGAGGGAGGGGGGAATGGAACGATATTTGAGTCGAATTGATTGGTAATTAACTGACACCTAATAGCCACCACCACCCTATTCCTGAGCTTAATTTTTTTTTATGAAACATATATTCAGCATGATTCAGCAAGCGATCAAACTTGACCGCTAAGTGTTGGCAATTTTTCAAAGTTTTTACTGATTATTGATTTTTGTTTTTGGCAAATTAGCCCCTCCCCCCTTCTAAATAAACATTTCAAAGGATGCTTTAAAGCATTTTTTAGTTCATTTCAGTATGCTAAACATTTCCAATGATGTGAAACGTATTGTTGTTTGTTTTTGGTAGATTGGTATCATAAAATGGTGTCACCCCAAAATGATGACACCCGGGCCTGGCCGCCCCCCCTTTAGCGACGCCACTGAAGTCGAGGACCCAACCTTCTAGGCCAAGGACTCAATAATAATCCGAAGCCAAGGACCGACTTTTCGAGGACCGACCATTTGGAGACCAAGGACAGGAATGGCCGAAGCCGCAAGGCCAAGGACCGAGGGCACGATTTTTCTAAATTATGGTCGATAAATTTTTATTATTTTGAAGTGCAAACAATATTGCATTTTGTTAATTTCTTGATGATAATTCGAAAATAGTAGTTACTAAAATGATGAAAGTCATTTTGAAGTTTTACGCGTTTGCAGCAATGTTGATTACGTTCGTGGTAATGAAAGAATTAAGGCCATAACTTGGTAATGGGAATAACTAACTTCTAAACCTGGAAATGGTCAATTTTAAGGCCTTAACTTCATCAGTTTATGGATCCCCACTTTTTTAGTAGTTTCTAAAACACAAATCTTATTGTTAGGTTAAATGATGTCTTTTCACAGAATAAAAAAAAAATTATCATAGTCTTCAATATTGCATAGCGAGTATGATATTATTATCTGCAAATATTGCAAAATACTGTAAATGTACGTTTTTGAAATGAATTAAGGTTACGGTACCTTACCCGGTATTTGCAAGCTCAGGTCGTTGGAAAAAACGAGGTTCTGTGGCGAGTCATAATGCCTCCGTTGAACAATTATTTTAGTCTTTTTTTTTTTAAATAGCAATTTTTGTGACTTTTACAGGAGATTAAACAATTAAATTTTCAAACCGATTTGAAAAAAGATAATATTATATATGTTACGTTAGAAAAACTTTAATTTTCCTTATCTTAATTTTAAGCCAATCTTTCTTTACGTTTTAGTGCACGTGAAGCGTCAGTATAAAGTCTCGCATCTAATGCCTATATTGCCTATCAATGAATAAGCGCGTACGTTTCGGACGCCAAAAGCCACTTGGTAAAATTTAACGTAAGTTATTTAACAGCAAAAACCAATTTGAGGATCCCAGCAAAGTCCTATTAAGGAGGAAGGCATTGGAGGCATTTGCCCTGGGCCCCCATTCAAAAGACCCACAATTGTAGAAACAAAAAGATAATAAATCGTTTTTTCTAAAAATGTCCAAAGTTTTCACGGGAGCTTCGCTATCTCATCGGTATGACGTCGTGTAAAAAATTGATTCAATGCAGCGCGCATCTTTCCAAGCATCCGAACAATAGTTATATTTAATTTCATAATCGCTTTTTGAATTATTCTTCATGTAGCATTTTTTCAGATACATTAGTTCATTATTTGGGATTCCTAGCGGCAATTATCAACACAAAAATTGCTCAGCGGATATGGCTTTACCCCCAAACCGCTTGACAGTGACTAAAGTTGTCCTTCTTTATCTCAAAACAAATATTTTTTGCAACATTTTCTCGCCTGTTTCCAGAACAAGTTGGGGTTGTCAAAATACGTTTTGTTGCTTATATCAGGAATGCACCAACGTATTTAGTAAAATACGCTATCCCTGGTAACTTTATTACATTTCATTATCACGCACATTATACTTTCTTCTAAATCCAGACTCGGATAGGCACGGTCATATTTTAGCATTAGCAACTCAAAAATGTTTGTGTCCGGACCTCCGGATCCCTTTTTATGGCCCTAAATGGTTTTAGTGCTTTGCTGTTTGTACCACCTGCACCGGAAGTACTGGCAGAAATAAAAAGAACTATTCTAAACTGCCTTTTCTCCTTTTATTCTCCGATTAGAGCTTGTACACAATGCCCTTTAAAGTTAGGTTTATGACTTGGCTATCACATTATGTTGGTTTTCAAGTAAAGCAAAGAAACGAATTGACACGCTAGACGTTTAGGTATTTTTTTGGATATTTTCCTTTTCAACCAATCAAAAAATACTGCTGTCCTCGCGTCAAAGGCATTTTCGAGGACTTGTAGGTTTCGAGGCAAAGGCCAAGTACTTGAGCGTCGAGGCCAAGGCCAAAGATTTCCATACATCTTCGATGTAAAGAACATCCTCAAGAACTCCACCTCTGGTTATTACGCGTCAAACATCAGTCAACGAATAAGAAATACATCGAAGTTATCAAATGATAAAGCATCAGAATATTTCACAAAGTTTTACTGGTTATGAGCAGTAATTGGAACGACCGACGCTCGCGTCGCGTGTTCCTTTGTTTTTACTCGGCCATTTTCCAACTAACTAGTGCGAAATTTCAGACTTTTGCTTATAAATCGAGAACGGTTTGATCTTCGTACATGAAATTTTGACAGTAGTTTGAGATTAATGAATTGTATGTTTGTACGCAATTTCGAGGCAATTAGTCACGTGACTTTGGTTTTAGAACCCGAAGACGACCCCGAAAGTTTGGCGTAAAAAGCGGTCTCAGTCAAAAACGGCTTAAGTACGGCAAAAAATATTTAATATGGTTATATGTCTCAATATACTCTTTCATCCCAACCAACCCATTTTTGGCCGCGATGAGGTCTATTTCTTTTTTTTTCCTTTTTTTTCTTCCTAATTTTTGTACGCTCTTCTTCTCCTAAACCACAAAACATCGAAATCTAATTTTTCTCTAAAGTTGTTGAGCTGCAAACGCAATTTTTTCTCCCGAAATTTTTTGGGGCAACTCCACCGGGAACCCTCCCAAAATGAGGCCCCCAAAAATCCATTTTTTTAAACGGTTCAAGCTAGAGTGCTAGTTTTTTTGCTATCAGTAGATATTTAACAGAAAAAATTTTGACATAGTTTGGGGGTGCCATCCTCCCGGGGACCCCCCAAAAATCAATTTCTTGAATGGCTCAACTTAGAGTGCTAGTGTTTTATGATATCAGCAGATATTTAACAGACAAATATTTTGACATAGTTTGGGGGTGCACCCCCCCCCGAAGACCCCACAAATAGACCCTCAAAAATCACTTTTTTGAATGGCTCAACTTAGGGTGCCAGTCTATTTTGCTATCAGGAGATATTTAACAGACAAATATTTTGACATATTTTGGGGGTGCCACCTCTTCTCCGAGGACCCCCCCAAATAGACCACTCAAAAAGCAATTTTTTAAACGACTCAAGCTAGGGTGCCAGTGTTGTATGATATCAAGAGGTATTTAACAGACAATTATTTTGACATAGTTTGGGGGTGCCACCCCCCCGGGGACCCCCCAAATAAACCCCCTCAAAATCAATTTTTTCTACGGCCAACTTAGGGTGCCAGTATGTTTTGCTATCAGCAGATGTTTAACAGACAAATATTTTGACATAGTTTGGGGGTGCCACCCCCACGGGGACCCCCAAATGGACCCCCAAAATCAATTTTTTGATCGGCTAAACTTACGGTGCCAGTCTGGTATGATATCAGGAGGTATTCAACAGACAATTATTTTGGCTCTACTTTTCTGGAGGTTCTATAATCAGATATTTTTAAATAATTGCTGATTTTACGGTAGACAAAAAGTTCTTTTAAGCGTCACAGCATTAGCTTTGCGTCGGTTGTTTACTGGGTTTGCTGGCTAACTCCCACCTAGTTACTGTATATTTATAGTAGTTACGTCCAAAAGTGCCTCTCGCAGGCGACGGCCACAATTGCAAACAAACGCGTGTTTCTATCACAAAGTAAAAGAGTAAAGTAAGTCTCAACGAGTCGTAAGAGGCGATTGATGAGTTTCAATCAATCAAAATAGGTAAAATGTGCGGTGATAATGTGTTTGGGGCCCACAGCTTAAGTGGCGCGTAAATGGCTCCTTCTTTTTTCGCGTTTTATTTTATTGCGTCGCTGGAGTTTTTGAGGTGGAAAGTTTTTATTACACCATCCTCTCATTCAAAGAAAAAAGTCGGACAATTCCAACCACCTGACGCCTTACGAACAATGTCAAAAATGTGTTTTTTCTGCAAAATTCGAAGCCTGGAGCTGATGGATTACCGAATACCGATCTATTGTTTCAATGCAGTTTGTCGAAGATTGATGGTGGACTCATATACTGGTACCCTTATGACAAGCCTTATCCATAAACTTACGGTCAGGACCATGAGTTTGCTCAATCGATTCATTAAGCCGAGGATAAGAAATGAAAGCGCATCAGGGCAACTTATTGAAATAGAATTCAAATAAGTAGATAAACTCTACCGTGAACTTGATTTGAACAAAGTGTATTCAACCTCTAAGATCAGCTAAAAAACACTTTTTGAATTGGTCGGAAAAGAAGGCTATGATGATGTAGTAAAAATTGAAAGCATATAAAGCAACCTTCATATTTCAACTGTGTTTAGTGTAAAACCTTTGCATTTCGTGCGAGCTAGATATCTAACGTTTTGCAACAGCAACAATATTGTTCCGTACCTAAGGTTGTAGTTGTTGTTGGTGTTGTTGATGTCGCAGCAGTTGTTGAAGAAGCTATTGTTTTGCTGTTGCCTGCATCATAAGCATATCCTGTGACTCAAAAATAGTTGCCGTTCGCCGCGATTAAAATTAATTACCAGCAAAAAAAAAATAGCAATAACAAAGTGGAGGTACCAGTTTGCTGATGGAGGCCAGCAAAAATCATCGATCTTACAACAACCATGGTTCTCAACCATATTCAACCCAGTATAATGATTATGAGATTGACTCTAAAAGACAGTACCCTTTTTGCATATCTAATTCAGTTCTATGGCAGCGTTGGCAGCATTTTTCCTTTGTCTTTTGTTGTTAAGAGGACCGGTAGTGTAGTAGTAAAAAAGAGTAACTCTAGTTTTCTATCGGTAAAAATAGTATTGGAATAGATTTTTATGTCAGGATACAAAATTAAACCTCGGCATATTTCTCCAACCGTTTTCGTATGCTGATGCTTAATAGAAAGTATACATAAAAACCGTATTAGCGTGCATATTTGCACAGTTGGTTTAATGGTTTTAAGGTCCAATGTTAGCAATGGCAATGTTTGACAAATAATGCTGAGCTTTACGTATGCCTCTGAATTTATAGGAGTTTTGCATGATCAAGCATGGAAACAAGTAAACAACAGGTCTGCATTAAACGCTTTGACCCCTGGATGAATTTGGTCGGAAATAACAACTTCAACATTTCAGCTAATCTTTCATTATTGTAATAATCGTAATTACACTTTTTGTTCTCTAAGTTGCCTTGACCAGGAGTATTTGCGGTTTTAAAAGTCAAGCTACCGCTTGCCTGCCTGTCTGCCACACACAATGGAGGCTTCACACTGTCCCTTTTTGTTGTGGAACATTGAGCAGGAAATCTCTGAACACCAATTTTTTAAATATTCGGTCCGACTTAACCGCGATTTGACCGGAGCCTTCCGTTTCAGTTGCAGATGCTCTAACCTCTCGGCCACTGATAAAAACGAGGACACACTGGTTTTAAGTTGTAAATTGATTCACAGTTTTTAATTCAACATGCATTCAAGCCGTGGTAATTTATGATTGAGACAAAATGTGACCGCTTTTGTTTACACTTCTCATAAACCATCAACAAGTCTGGTCATAAAAAGCATCACTAGCTATACGATTAACAACCGGTTGTGTATTAACTGCACACTGTGCAGCATATTATACGGTAACAATGTTTCAAAATAGCCCAGAAAGAATAGGTTTGCAAGACGAAGTATCATAACTCAATCACACAACTCTGTTACAATACTTGGAACAACGGACAAAAAAATGGCAATGATTCCCAATCATGGGCGGATTTAGGGGGGGGGGATGGGGGGGGGAAGCATCCCCCCCCACCAGCCTAAAAGTAACGATTTCGGGCGAAAAATCAGCCTCTATTTCGAAAAATTAGGCTCCATTTCGGGATGCAACCCCCCCACCAGTGTAAAGCTAACGGTTTCGGCCGAAAATTCACTCTCAATTTCGGTGAAGACCTTTTTTTTTTTTTTGGAGACCACCTGATTTTGGGCGAAAAAAACGTTCGAATTTCCGATTTCGGCCGAAAAATCACTCTCAGTTTCGGTGAAGACATCCGAATTTTTGAGGGTTTGTGCTTAAAATCCCCCCCCACCAGAATTTTCTAGATCCGCCACTGTTCCCAATCCCTTAAATTTATGATAATCACCCAGTTTTAGGGAACCGGGCACTGGACCACTCCCACAGTAATCCAGGAAATGAAAATTTCAGCTCCTTTATGTTTCCATCGAATATTGTATGGCTCAACCAACTAACGAAACTAGCAGCTCCCTTTATTTTTACAACAGGTAAATGAAAGATATATGTTTGCAACGAATCTTTGGTATTATTTGGAATTTTGATGTCAATTAAAAGAATATTTGCTTTTAAAAGTTGTTAACTGATTTATACGGACTTTAGCGGTAACGCCCATTGCAAATCGTTATTGCATGTTCGTGTAGTTGCAATGTAGGCTGCGTGTTGCAGAGTACTGCAGCTGCATTGTCTGAGACAGAAAATTTTTAAAGAGAGTACGAATAAATATTGCAATTGCTGTTCCAAATTACTACCATGCTTACAAATTTTAAAGACGCATCAAAATACTTTCACTTTGTGTAAAATTAAGTTGGGTAAAATTAAGTAACGCAGTCACTTGCCCCCATACATGCATGCTAATTGGCACCACTTTTGGCCTAAAAATAATAAGCTCTCGTTTTACGTCACACCAAAAAAGGCTTAATGCTTCGGATAGACCGCGATCGACACAACGCAATAGCAATAGCTCAATGGTAGAGGGCCGGATTAGTGATCGACAAAAGACTTGCAACCAGAACCCAAAAAAAGGAGCTTGCGTTGGTGTGATTAGACAGACGCAAAATGTTTGGTTATTACACATAAATGAATGAAACGTGGACAGATTAACGACGCATATGACAAGACAGAGAACCTCTGCTGGAGCAAAAACATACTTGCTGTGATCCTCGTCAACACAGCTGCTTTTTGACTAGATTGGCTCATAGTTGGGGTTGCAATAATCGATGGTGGAGCCAGCCCGGTTATATAACAGACGAAGAAAACAGTGAAGGCAACTATGATCGAGTAACGAACTACTCTTTTCAATCTCATGTTCTTGTTGTAATTAGTCCATTTTTGCATTGCGAAACGCTTATTACATTTGATTCTATGATTCTGAAAGAAAATAAACAAAACATAATGGTGCTGAGAACTTAATTGCAAAGCAAAGACTACTATAGACTGCATTTTTTCGACTGGTTTACTAGGCAAGCGGAGTTGAGTATCATGTTTACATCTTTTATAATACCGGTAACTCATTTACACAAGCGCGGTTACAAATTGTAATAAAAGAAATAAACATTAGGCCAAAAACATCCGTTGCATCAGGAGCGTAGCCAGGGGGGGGGCTATAGTCCCCCCCATTGGCATGTCGACCAAAATGCAGAATGGGAAAAACAATACGTTTTTAGCACTTTTGAGACTGTTTTATGCACTGGAGTGAACTAATTAGTGTTTAAAACATGTTTTGAAACATATGTTCAGGGGGGGCTAATTTGTCAAAAATAAAAACAACAAATAAATGAAAACTTTGAAAAATGGTTAAAAATAAGCAATCAAATCTGATCTCAAGTGTAAAAATGCTAAACATAGGTGTCATCAACAAATATACTATAAACTAAGGAATAGTAGGGGGGCTATTCACTATTAGTCAATTACCAATCATTTTTCTCAAATCTTTTTTCATTAGCCCCCCCCCCCCGGATTATTTATCTCTATAAACTGCATACGAAATAGATTACTCCGTGTGAGTTTTATTGAACTATTCGATTTTATAATTTACCAGCATCTAAACAAGAGAACTAACATTTTACCATTAGCCACCTCCCAAATAGCCCATTTATGCCACCAGTTTAATCATGTTTGCACAGCCAATTTCGAAGCCACGTTTTAAAAGCATTATTTTTCAATCAAAATAGCCCTAAAATGAAGTTATTTTTGCAAAAAAATGCAAAATTTTCGAGCGCTGGGGGCTCCGCCCCCAAACTCCCCAACACAGCCCCCCCATTGCGAATTTCTGGCTACGCGCCTGCGTCGCATACCAGACTTTCCAGTCAAACACTCGACTTTCAGCGTACAATTAAATCTGCAAATCTTATCTGATATTTCGTTGTTTCAAAGCAATGTTGTAATGATTTAACTGGTTGAATCTTCTGTTATTGAAAACGTTTAGCAAATTACTTTACCATTACACCTACCGCACGTTAAAAATATTTTTAACCTATATCGTCTCTTTAAAATCTTTTTTCGATTGGATCTCTTTGCTTAAAAGAATAAAGGCTCTGCTTGACAAACTTTGTACAAGTGAAATTTACCAAATTTTTATTACTATATCCTTGTTTGTCGTTCAAGCTTATAATCTACATAACTACAAAGTAAATTGCTTTGATGAGCGTTATCCAACATTAAAAACTTTTTCCCGTAGCTTTTCTAACTGCTTTTTTACCACGCCCACAGTATTAATATTTCTATCATGCATATCGGTATTTTAATCCCAAGATGGTCCAACTCTGCTACTGACTAATTAAAAGTGTCTGCTTCAGGTTAATTTTGTTAGGTGGCACACAAGAGAAAAACATATAGTCAAACAAAATGAACGTAAGGGCATAATTATCACGGATGAGAGATTGCGAGGGAATAATTCAGATCCAGTGGCGTAATCAGGAGTCAAGAAGGCTGAAGCCCATCCCCTTAGCCAAGTCGCTAAGAAAATCCAACGTACTGTAAATATGTATGTTTTTGAACGTGTTTTTAACTGGACCAGAAAGTAAGAGGGCTGAAGGCGCTAAAGTAATTTACTTCTGTCAAAGGGCTTCCAATTCTTAGCAGTTAGTGCTTTCAAATTGCTTTAAAACACAAAAAAATCTCATCCAAAAATGTTGTTGACAATGACTTTTTTCCGAAAATCCCAAAAAATTGTTCGGCAGTTGCATGGAGGCTCCGCCCCAAGACCGCCGTTTGTGAGACGCAGACAAATTCTAGCTTTGGGTTTAAGCTTCAATTCTTCCTGGCATATCTTGGTTGCGCGCCTATCCAAATCCTAAGCGATTTAGCGCAATCTTCGAGTCTATGAGTCCATAAAATATAGCTCATGTGTTCATTATCATATGCAGAACATTGGTAGTTTTGAACATCCTACATTATCTTAAAATTAACATATAAATTCAAATATTTCATTATACTCGCTGTATTGCGCCGAAGCGTGTAACGATATTGCGGGGCCCATCTCCACGTCATTGCGACTGCGGTAAAAACAGATCCTTTCGAAGAAATGTCGCAGCAGTGGCGAGTCGTTGGCAACACTGTGTCCGATTTGACCGACCTGATATTCGAATCTCAGACCTTCCGCTCCAGAGCCGTACACGTTATTCCAACAATTAAAAATAATATTAAAGTTTTCATTACAAACTTGATTCTCTCATTTCCTTTAAACGTTATGCATCGCACTGCTGGGAATTTTATGCATAATGCATTTAAACGATAAAGATAGGTTTTAAATGTAGCATTGTTGGCTGCTAAATTTGATATCTGATGATGCTCTTCGGTTTTGGAGGAGCGCAACGTTAATAAACACCGGAAAAAAAACTTTAGCGTCTAAAAAAAGTTGCTGGGAGAACGAAAAATTTATAACCATCATTTGCCCAGCAAACGAAACCAAATATTCGAAATGTTTATTTTCAGTACTCAGGTTTAAACTGCTTTAGGCCTAGGCCCAACAGCAGTCCTCAGCAACCTTTTTTCAACCTGTGACGCACTTATAAAACTAGCTAATTCGACGGCACACCGCAACAAACAGTGCCAGTAAAAACACAAAAATGCAAAAAACGACATGGATTTATTCTCGCACATCAAGGGTTCTAAAGCTTTTTTGCCTCGTTTACCCCTAAAAAATGGTCTCCAGTCAAGCAAGCCAGCAATTTCTCCGATTATCGGGGTGATCTCCAAAAAAAAAGGTCTCCAGTCTTGGAAACCACCAAATTCTACGTTTTTTGAGATGATTTCCAAAAAGGTAAATAGAAAAAAAGGTCTTCTTACTTCACAAATAGTAGGTATAGACAAACGCTCCGATCTGGAAAAATATTTCTGTTTGTTCGCTAGAAAAATTACAAATACTCTGCGACACACCTGAAAAGGTCTCACGACACACCCGTTGCGAAGCACTGCCCTCCGTTATAGTCGTCCGTATCGTACCTCAATAAACGCTTGAGATATAGCATAAGTTTTTGTTATTTAATCTCGGCTGTGATGCATTTGTTAACATGGTGTTTGAATTTTTACAAAGCCAAATCTATTTTTGATTTCGTCGCTACACATTAGGTGGTAACTACTGAACATAATCTGAAGATTTATCGCAAACAAAATCATTGAAACGGAATAATCAAAATAAAGCTATCAATCAAATTTAATGAAAAGATAATTTGAAACTTAGGCAATATTTTTTTACGGCTAGTATGTGCTTACTTTTTCTTTTATCTTTTTTATTATCGCTAACGCCCTTTTTTGTAAGAGAAAGTTTTCAAGAACGCTAGGCTGATTTCTGCACAAAATTTTAAAAAATTAAAAACAATGCCAGTCTCTACTCTATCTGAAAGACATAATCAAGGACACGAAAAACAATTTCTCACATAGACTACCGTTTTGTAACGAAACACCCAAGTTTTAGAGATCATAACCAGTCGACTGTATTGTTTTGCACTTGCAACTTTGACAATCGACAGTGATTTGCCCATTCTTCACTTTCCAGTTGTAAAAAAACGCACTTGCCAAAAGCAAATAAAGCCGGATGTTAAAAAACAGCAAACCTCCACTTAACTGGATTTCGCAGAAAAAAAAAAGTAACTTTATACTTTGCATTCACACGAAATTCACAGAAAATGTTTGTTTGTTTCCGAAGGAAAGGAACTGGTAATGTTTGTTTGTTTCCATAACATTACGACTACGAGAAAGCAAATACCGATTTTAACTGAGCAATTAATGTATTGTATAAGGAAAATAATTTACTTTAACGTGATTTTCACACCAAACACAAATTTTAGAAAAAGTGAAAAATCAGTCCGTAGCCACAGTCGAATAAATTCAAAGCCAAAGTTTACGGAACAGCCAAACACCGGTCAAATAGTTGTTGAGGCCCGACGATGCCAATTCGCAAAGTTTCTTAACACTTCAGTTTTGAAACAGTTTTCATGTCGTCGTACTGGCAATGCAACTAAAAGGCTTCGTTTTCAAAAGAAAATAGAAGGCAACGTCATATGCTACCTAAATTCTCAAACAAAGAAACAAAAATAAAAAAAATAAGCGTGGGAGCTTGACGAACAGAAACAGACTCAACATACAACATATTTTTCCTATTTTTTTTATTGATGTGGAAGCTATAAACGTCTTGTTAGAACGAGGTTTGAATAACAGCTGAATTGTTGAATAACAGTTTGAATAACAACTGTTATAAACGCCTAGTTAAAACGCTGTTTGAATATCGAAATTCTAAAACTCCGGCTGTGTTACTGAAGCTTGTTGTATGAGTGGCAAGCACAATCCAAAGGTCCAATTTGGTCGACCTCCTTGGCTCGACTTGTGCTCTCTTCAGTAAGTTACTTTTTCGAGAACTACACACGAGGATGTGGTATTGTTTTTTTGTTTTTGCATCCATTGTGCGCAGTGGTTGGACTGTAGAGGTTTGTGCCAAGGGGGGAAGGGGGACAAGCTTGTAGAAGGCTCAATTCTATTTGGCGGAGTTTAGGAGAAGGCTAACAGAAAAACGAAAAATAAATCTTCACCAGGAATTCGGTGTTTTTTCTTCGAATTTAGGTAATCTAAAAAAAGGTCTTCAGCAAAATTTTGGTGTTTTTTCGACTAATTTTGGTCAAGACTTTTTTCAAAAAATCGTTGCTTCTACAGGGCACATTTGGCGGGATCCTTAAAGGCATGTACCCCCCGTTCCCGGTCAGTTACGCCAGTGGCCACTGACCAGGCATCAGCTAGAGAATAAAGGTAATATTTTGCTACTCTCAGGCAGATACACAAGAATGGCATTAATGTACGTCTGGTGTTTGCAAAGTAAGTTTACGCAGTTGCGATGATACCACGTGAATCATTTAACAGTGCTGCAGCACATGCGTAATTTAAGGTACCAGTGCTAACTGCTGAACTTCAAAAGGTTTGAGCAGTACCGTCGCCAGAGCAACCGAAGTGAGGGGGACACTAGCCGAAGGTGGGGGAGCACTAAAATAAACTAAACTTTTCCACTTAAAACTGTTATTTTACGGCTGAAAATTATGCGCTATTTTAACAATTTTGCACTTATGTCTGAAAAAAAAGACGTATACGGCCGGCAGCGTTTCTTAGCTCATTTCGTATCAGGCCCGTATAATCGCTTGAAAAATCTGTCTGCAGCAGTAAATTAGACTACAAGTGCAACCAAGGATTATGCTAAGAGGAAGGAGCTTAAACCAAACGTAAATTTTTTTTAGCTCAAAAATTGTTTAATTTAGGCCCAGTGCTGAACAACCTGATGCTACTCAAGCGTATCACAGCGGGTGCCTGGGAGGGGGGGTAGAGCCTCCAGTCGATGGGCGATTTTTGTGATTTAGCGGCAAAAATAGCAATTTTAACACCATTTCAATCACATTAGGCACGTTTTTGAAACCATATAAATAACTGCAGTAAATTGCTAAAATTCAGAAGTCATTAAAAGAACTAAATTGCCGAGCCCCTTCTGCCCCCCTTACACTTCAGGTTGAGTCCAAAACATGATTTAACGCTTGTATTTGGGGTTAACTCCGACTGCTTCCCAAAAAAATCTTGAGTGTGCTTTAAAAAAAAACTAAAACAGCTGGTCTTTTGAAAAAATGTTTTCACGTAATGTTTCAGGTCATAATCATTAACGAAGTACTGGTATCAATAATGATTACACCTCTCTTCCGCGACACATCCGTAAAGGCGTGTTAATAAAGCGGATTATTGCGTCACATTTACGCAATGCAGTAGGTTGCCAGCAATTTCGCAAAATCGAGAAAACTTCAAACGAGAATTTTGTTTGAACGTTATTATTCCTTTTTCCATTATTGTCCGTTGTCTTGGCGTTACGTGATGTTCCAAAAAGTATTCTGAATGAACCAAAATGGGGGGCAAAAGCAGTCGTTAGGGTGGTCACGGCCCCCCGGGTCCCCCGTAGCGACGGCACTGGGTTTAGGATTTCACTTAGAAGGTTGGCTGACCTGTAATGTTTGAACTTAACCTGACTTGGATTTTATCTTCAAGATTTAAACGGTTTGAAACTTGACCTGTAAGGTTAGCTGAAAAGGCTGGGCAATCTAAATCTTTTAAATGACTAACAAATTTTGCAATTTAGTCCTTCAAATGCCTCTAAAAGCGTGCAAAATGTCATTCAAATGACGTTACAGAAGAATTATTTTTTGCCGAAAATCATAAAAATCACCTAGCAGCAGGGAGCTGAGCCTTCAGAGCCTGGCTGTAATACGTATAAGTTGAACAAGTTTGCTCAGCACGCCACTAAATTAGGACATCTTTCGAACGACACATTTCAATTTTTGGTTCAAGCCTTCTCCCCCTTTCACATGGGAAAATTCAGATTGCGCGCCTGGCTCCGTGGAATTATAAACGTAATGCTGACTCGATCACGTTTTGAATGCACATTGCACGATATGCGGTACAATAATAAACTGGCCGCTGTAATAGATTCTTGTCTTGAAAGCTAAAACAAGCAACAGGATACCATTTGCAAAACATACGTGTAATGACTTAGCTTTCAAAAAGCTTTTTCTACGTATTTCGCTTAGTTTTATTGCTTCCAGTTCTGGCTATTGTTGAAGAAATTTGCAATGAAAAGAGTTTGAATTGCACTGATTCAAAAAAGCGCTTGACAGCATTGGCTTGAGCGGAGTTCTGACACTGTACAGTGTACACTAGGGGTATGACAAAAAATTTTTTTGGCGAATTTTTTATTCCCCTTACTACCATTAGTGGAGTTTTTTCTAGTTTTCCAGGAAAATATAGCTACTAGACCTGAACTCATAAAGAAAGTCACCCTCCTTACTGAAGTTGTTTGCAAATATTAGAAGCGGTCAGTTCCGTAAACAAGCAGATGCCCTTTTTGTGATCTTAAGTTTTCAATTGTTCTGAGAACAGCTGAGGCATTGAAAGCAAAAACAAAAGATCAAGTTAGCTGTTAGTTCATTCCACAAATGCTAACATTTCTGACATAACTGCTAGGTTGTTTGCCAAAGCTTCGTAGAAAACTAGACTAATTTGATAAAAATGCCAAAACTTTGCGCAGAGTTAAACTGAAATGATATGATGTGCCGTAACGTGATTTCTAAAGATTGCTAGGTGATGAGGCAAATCCAGTTGAGTTTCAGAGTGGCCTGTGTGATATGGTAACGTAGTTTTTTTATTTATGTGTTTAGCCTAATCTCGTCTTTTGCTGTAGGTTTACAAGGCTATCAAATTTATATCATTTAACTTATTCTCTATAAAACTTGAGAGCTGAAATGTCGAATAATGCATCTCCTTCAGACAAGAACAAGAAAACTTGGACTACAAATTTAATGCAGTTCCAATACGGTAAAACTTCAAGACGGCATACAACTGTGGAGTGTCTCAGTCAAATGAGCAAAATTTCAAAAGAACAACATATCTTAGATAGATACAAAACTTTGGCTTCAGGAGTGAAAAGCAAAAAGAAAAGAACTCAAATTTTAGCAGTTGAAGTAAGATAACTATGGAAAAACCTGACTTTGCCAATTCAGCAAGGTAAATCAACAGTTGAACGAAAAATTGAGAATGTAATCAAACAATATGAAAGAAATAGCCAAAGACCAGGAAACTATGATTTCACTAAGTTGTTTAATGTAACCGATGAGAAGGGAGAATGGTTGTGCCAAGAAGACAGAGAGTTTTAGAAAATGCAGATGTCTACGAAAGGTAAAGTAGGCTACTGCAGCAGAAAAGAAGGCAATAAAGCGATTCATCCAAGAAAAATGACATCATTTAAGCGGAAAGTTACAGAAGCTTCAGTTACAGAAGAAATCTTCCACGACGATACAGAGGAAATTTCAGAAAGTGAAGAATCTGTGCACAAAGAACAGCTTCCTAGTTGTGATGAAGATTTTGGGAAGCCTTCAACCTCTAAAAAACAAAAAATTTCTTCTGCAATACGTTTAGTGACCACAGCAAAGTTAAGTACAAGAAAAGCCCACAAAGTCTGCAAAATGTTGTCAGAAAATGGTGTTTCTATACCTACACCCAGTCAAAGTGGTGTCTACAGAGCTGTAATGAGAAAAGGAGAAGAATTAAAAAAGCATTTCGTAGAAAATTTAAGACATGAAAATTGGTGTTTGCATTATGACGGAAAGACAATACAGAAGGAATACCAGGTAGTAGTTTTGAAGAATGAAAACAAGGATATCAAGCTTGCGGTTGTTGAATTGGCAAACGGAAAAAGAAAGGCAATATTTGATGGGATAAAAGCAATTCTTGATGAGTACAATCTCTGGTCTTGAATAAAAATGATAGTATCTGACACAACTGCGGCAAATACTGGAAAAAGTCTTGGTGCAGTCATACTGCTAAAGAATCACTTTGAACATATTGGACGAGAAAAACCTGTATTCATTGGATGCCAACACCTTATTTTGGACACGATATTGAAACATGTGCTAAATGATCACTTTGGTGGAACACCAACATCGCCAAATCTCAGTTACCCGTTCATTGCAAGATTAACAGAAGAGTATGCACAACTCAAGCAAGCGTTTAATAACACTGGAAAATTGTTAAAGAAAACTGAATGTGACCGGTGGCGAGATGACATGGCCTTTCTTTATCATTTAATATCATGCTACAAATTCTTCAAAACTTCTCAAACCTTTCCGAAGGTGAATTTTCAATCTCTTTCTGCTCTCAGTAATGCAAGGTGGAACTCCAGAGCGATTTAAACTTTGCTCGCATTCATTTTGATGCCAGAGTTTCAACAGAAAGCTGAAACAGCATGTGGCTTCATCATTGGATCATGGAGTGATATCTGGTTCTCTGCTCAGTTTTTCAACCCTGCTAGCTTTGACCATCTATCAGAAGCTTGCCAAGAGCATCCAAAAGCTTTGAAGTCTCTGAGAAGGTTTTGGTCCAGAGAGCCAACACCTATACCAACACAACGATGAAATATCTGTGCAGAGCGAGCAATTAAAGTAATGCAAGGCTTGCTCCCACTCTGCACATCCACTGAAAGACTAAATACTAAATTTCTTTTAACAAATACACAGTAGTTAAGTATTAATTTTGCCTCGTGCTCATTGTAAACAAAAAATATGCACAATTTTCCAAGGAATCATGAGTTAACTAGACGGCTAACAGTTTTATCAGTTGGAGGGTGAAGTTTTCTTAAGGAAAATCGAAAAGATCCATATTTTCCTGAGTTGTACATAAAAACTCCACGAAATATCATATGGGGACATAGGGTTAAAAATTTGTCATATGCCTAGTGTACACGTCACATGAAAATTAAAAACTTAAAACTCTACGATCTGTTTTACTCGGATTCGAGATCATCAGAGGTGTTTGCCAAAATAGCTCAATGTTTAAAATCTAAAATTAAAGTTATGGGCTAAAAATTTAAAGTTTATGAAGCATGAAACTTAATTCCTCGTTCCAATACCGGGCCCTGGCCCACACAGAAGTGGCCTAAAGTAACTCGACCAGCAGGAAAGTTGAACCTGAACCTTATTTTGGAAGACACCCTAGATGATCCCGGTTACAGGAGAAATAGTCTGTAGGGATTTTGATAAAAAAAAAATTATGTGACGTGTTCTGCGTTATAATATCCATTGAAGAAATTTGATCAGTTTTGTTTGGAACAGTAAGGCGTACAATAATTTTACTGAACTAGTTTGGATATTATTGTGGCAATACGTACTGGTACTTTCTAAACCGGAAGTAACTTTGCGTGTAGTTTGCTTCTACTGATGGTAATCTACTTATAATAGTCTAGTTTCCTTGTAAACGTTGGCGGCATTTTGTTACGCGTTTTTGCTGCATCAAATCCACATAATGACCGAGGAATGAGTACGGCATTGTTTTGCTAATGAAAAGCTCTACTTTTCTTTTTAATATTTTGCCCTAACTTCTCTTCATCTGTGGTTGATATCAGGCTTTCAAAAAGTGCTCAGTCTCAAGAAATTCAGCACTTTTTGATACCCTGAAATCAACCACGAACTGACTCTGCTGCTTTCCCAAGCTAATGAGCACTCTCTTAATGCTATCCGAAACTTCTACCTTAATTTGAACTACAAATGTACAAAATCTAACCTTAGTTCAATTCTTAACAGTGCATAGAAAAAATGCTTAAAATAGCATATCGCTCAGTTTTGAACTTTGATTTGCTCTCTTTGAGTTTTTTGGCAAACTATAGCTACGTATTGTTGTCTTACTGAATTAAATAAAAACTCTATCACCAAGACAGTTGAAAAATTTGCCACTCAAATAACCGCGCGTTTATCAGAGGTGGATTCCTTGAAAACACATTTTGAAGTCCTTGGCCTCGAAGCCTCAAGTCCTCGAAAATTGCCCTGTCCTCGGCTTGAGGACAGCACTATTTTTTAAACAGTTAAAATTTTGTTGGAAAATGCCAGAAACCTCGCGGAAAATTTGCGAAGACCTTTTTTTGTTTTCCGCAAGTGAAGATCGCCTGAAAAAAAATTTATTTAAGACCTTTTTCGCCTGAAAAAAATTTTGAAGACCTTTTTTTTTGAGAACACTAGCGCCTGTGTCCTTGGTCCTTGGTCTTGGCCTAGAGCATTCCTGTTCTTGGCCTCGAAAAGGTCTGTCTTCGGCAGGGCTGTCCTTGGCCTTGGCCTCGGATTTTTTTGTGTCCTTGGCCTCGAGCCTCGTGTCGTCGACTCCACCTCTGGCGTTTACTGTGCAATGTACTGTTCACCTTATGTTTGTGCATTTATTTGAACTTTGAATTATACTATGAAGCGGGAGGACTTGAGGATGGTGTGTGTTGCGAATAGTAGTCGGAGTCTAGCTCCTTAGGGATTAGGTTTGAATTCTCCTGTCGTTTCCAATTCCACTTTGTGATACAAAAAAACGTATTGTTTATTATAAAATTTAAGCTCCTTATTTTTTTACAAAAAATGCAGTGAAAAGGGTATCACTGGGTATGCGTTATCCCATCTAAAATCGACCCGTTTTTTTTACACTTTTTGTTTTTCACTATATAAAACCTTAGACATTTCTTATTCCCCAATCAAAACTTTACTGGAAAATTGGCCACTGCCAAAACGTTTTTTTCTAGTTTTTCGTGACCTTGTTTTCAGCAAAAAATATGACAATTTTTTCAAAGTTTTTTGCCACCAAAGCTCCTTAAAAAAAACTCAAAAAGTTCTACAATGTTGTGCAGTATACGTTGTAACAATTTGAAGAAAACCTAAAGTAAAAACTTTGTAACATATTTATTTTATAATATTATGAAGCGTTTCGACTTTAACTCATTTTCAATCCTAATCAAATAGAATTCTCGCTAAATATAGACAAAAATGCCTTAGAAGAGTTAAGACTTCTTATACGTATATAAGACATAACAATAGGAATAAATACGTCACCGGTATACATTAATTTTTCCTTGGTTCTATTTTTTGTTTGTTTAGTCAAAGTTTTTCACTTCTTTCCGTTTCTCTGCTTGTATAATCTGAACAAACCTCTGTGGTCTCGTTAAAGCGAAATTTCTGAACTGGCTCCGTTTGTTCCTATACATTTCACTTCACTCTGGTTTACTCTCTTTGCAGTAATTACTAATTAAACAAAAAGGTCACTTAACGCTCGATCAGCATACGCCACTATTGTTGGGTCAATCACGAATGAATGAACCAATTACTGCACGACTTTCCGACGATCGTACTCTGAAGGTTCATATTAGGTTGATGGTTGTAAAATAGTACCGGTCTGCTGGTCGAGGGGTAACGCGTTCGTCTCTGGAGCGGGAGATGTGAGGTTTGAATCTTGGGCTGGTCAAATTGTTGAAAGCTTTGATTTCTTATTAAATCGAAGAAAGTAATTGTAATAATTGCTGGAAATTGCAAGTATATGGTGGTATCAGGGGAATGAGAGTCCAAAGTTTATCCTAAAAACTGCCATGCTATAAGTTTTTATAAACACTTGCTTTCAGTTTATTAATAAATGAACTATTTTTAACAAAATTTAACGCAAATTTTTTTGAAATGCTCATTTTTGGAAACAATTATCAATTAATGATAAGCTCTAGAAATATCCAGAGTTGAAGAGGCATAATATCACTTATGATTAGCAGTCTAAGACATACTGTTTCGGAATCGACTTTCGCCTTCAATTCCTCGTTAAGTACAGTCAGAACTAACAGAAGGTATGAACATGAGTGTGAAAAGGCAAAAGAATGCAAATTAATCAGACATTTATAACGGAATATTAAAACGTTTACATCTTTTACGCAAAATATTAAGTAATCACATTTTACAAAAGATACTTTTTTTATGAAAAATATTAAGTATCTTTTGTAAAATGTGATTACTTAATATTTTCCATAAAAAATGTAAATATACTACTGTAGTACGAAATAACTTCCTATAGCCAACCTAAGACAGCGGTCTCGCCTAAATTCAAGGCTTGTCGGTAAGGCTAGCAAGGTCAAAATGACAAGAATCACAAGTGACAAAAACCTTCAAAACTTACATCTTTACCAATTACGTATCATTAATGAATAAATGCTTACCGATTATGTTAATATCACATAAATCTTTAAACATCAATTTTCGCTAAACAAATTAAATATTAACTGATGAGGAGTAGAAGTCAAAAGTCAATTCCAAAACGATATTATGTCTCAGGCTGTTAATCATAGGTTTGATTGAGCCTTTAAGACTCTGGACACTGTTTATAGTTTATCATTAATTTCTCAGTACATTGTTTTTAATAAATTGCCAATTTCTTTTTCAATATTCAAATCTAAAAAACTCTTTTAAACAATGATCCCAACAGGCCGCTTCTCCTTTTTGTCTCTTCAGCGAAAAGGGGCGACCTATTTTAATAAAACTTTTTTCAATGTAGAGCATTAATAAATCAGTTAAGTTTACTTATTTGTTTTTCAAAAGATTTAAAACTGCAAATAGTCAAAGAGTCGTTTTTTTTTGCAATTAGATGAAAAGTTTCTTGCAATTTTGTTAAAATTGAGGTGATGAAAAGACAAACCAATAAACAGCTATTATATAACAGCAACTACTTTGCAATATTATCCGTTTTTTTGCGACTTAAAATTACAGGTCTGACAAGATTAAAAAAATTGAAAAGTCGGCGAAAGTTTGTTGTTTTTTTTTGCTGAAGTTTTGATCTTCGGGATCACAACAATTTTTCAATAGCATATTTCCTTTTCAATTAATATGGGCATAAATGATTCATATGCCTGCAATAATACTGAAGCAGCTAGTTTTTGAAAAAGGATTAATTTTAAAATTTACTGAAAATAAATTTGTGGCCAAAAATTTTGAAAACAAAAAATTAAAAAATGATCAAGAAAACAAATTTTATCTCATTGCAACAGTTCGAGATTAGCTAAAGATGAAAGGTTTAAAATATTATTTCATTTCTACGAGTAAATTCAAAGTTTGAAACAACTTTCCTGCAATGCTCATAAGTTAATATCTGCATGGTTTTCACAAAAAGGATCCCGGCTAACTTCTCTAAATAACTAGAACGTGACATCGCAAGCGATATCTGGGACTTCGCGGCCATATCTAACTTTTACTGAACTTTATTAAGCCTTAACATAGTGGTCCGATTGCTTTGACTGAATTTGTAAAAAATGTGCTCGTTGATAGTCAGATCAATAATTTAAATGCGCCTCTTTCAAATTTTGTTTCACTAACTTAAATCGCTTTGTGGTTATTCGAGTTCAAAAATTTAAATCTCTCAAAGTTTTCAAAAATAATCGAGTAACGTCAATCAAAAACCTCGCGTAACAGTTTACAATACCACGTCAAATCTCGGCACTTTTTATGAGTTCTTAAACAGTTTTTCACTCTATTTGAAATAACATAAAGCGGTCTTTAAAATTCCAGCGACTCACAAGCAAATTTTGTTACATAAACCAAACTTACAGCCTTGTATGATTCTGAAAACGCTCTTTCGCATCGCAATTCAACACAAAGTATCGGTATACCGGTTGTTTCAAAATTAAAGCCCCCCTCCTCAACAGCATAAACTACAGTAAAACAAAAAAGTGCTAAAATTATGCAATTTAAAACATCAATTTATTTTAGTTCTTTACTAAATTTTCATGCTTTCGCCTCATAGCCTTCATTCTCGAGTGGACTAATTTGACTAATTGAAAGGTTTGAAACTAAAAATGACTAATACGCACAGAGCTGGACAGCGCTGTTTCGAGCTTTTAGCTCTCATCGGCAGCCCTCATCTTCTCTAACAAAGTTGTTCCCCAGCTGGACAAGACTCTTAGCCGTAGGCTATCCCTACTACAAGGGTTTCCCTTTGTGTGACCACGGAAACTTTTCGGTTAAAAATGACTAAGCCATATTTTATCAAATTTGAGTTCTCTCCCACAATGCATTTTACTTTGAATTCTTCACAACCTGTGCTATATATTTTTCGGCAAAGAACTGCCTAAGTCTAGTTACCAGAGGTTGCATTTTCTCAGAGAGAGTAATTTTTTGTGCTAGAAATACTCAAGTCCACTTCTTTTGGAGAAAAAATGACTAAGTCCAAATCAGCCAATCAAAATTACCCAATCGTGAGACCCAGCAGCAGTTTGTGCTTAGTCATCAAGAAATCAAACACAAGCTGGGAAGATAAAATTGTTGCACGAATGCGAAAGTTGGTTTCTACGATTTCATTTATGGGAGCAAAGTGTAGTTGAGTAGTTATTTAAATTTTATTACAAACATGCGGTAGTGTCTAACTGATCATTTTTTCTAATTATAGCAGGGAAATATAGGCCTAAAGCCTACGATACGGTTGGTAACTAACGGTGCACTGTTTAGGCCTAAGTTTTCCAGGTTTCATATTCTTAGTCACAAAAGCAATTGCGGCAGCGTAGGTAATAGTAAATCTTTTTAAGCATCAATACTATCGCATTTTTTTTAATGCAGAATTTGTAGTACGGGTTGGAATAAAAAACTTCCCATACTTTAAAACCTTACTAAACGCTATATGCTAATGCTTTTCAGCTATCCTCGTACTTGAAGCAAAAAAGACTTTTTTAAGTGATTGAATTGCCATTTGGTTTACAAAAAGAAATTAAAAACCTAGATGAGAGCTTGCTGAGGAGCGACGCAAATATCTACTGATATTAAAAAGCCAGCGCCCAGCTTAAGCCCTTCAAAAAGTTTACTTTTGGGGGGTCCATTGGGAGGTTTCCGGCGAGATGGTACCTTTAAACTATGTCAAAATATTTGTTTTTTAAACATTTACTGATATCAAAAAAATAGTATTAGCACCCTAGTTAAAACCGTAAAAAAGTGATTCTTGGGGGGGCCATTTGAAAAGGGGTTCCTGGGGGGGGAGGTAACCCAACATTATTTCAAAATATGTGTCTCTTAAATGTTATCTGATATTTAAAAAACTAGGGCCATGAGCTAAGCCATTCAAAAAACTATTTTTTTCGGAGTTTCCGGGAGGTGGTACCCCCTTAACAATCTCAAAATATTTTCTCTTAAATATCTACAGAAATCAAAAAACTGGCACTCTAGATTAAGCCGTTCAAAAATTGAATTTTGGGTGTCCATTTGAGGCGAGTTCCTGGGGGATGGTAACCCCAATCGATGTCAAAATATTTGTCTGTTAAACTAATATAAAAAGAAACTGACACCTTAAGTTAAACCGTTCGAAAAATTAATTTTTAGGAGGTCTCCTGGGGGTGGTACCCCCAAACTATGCCAATATAGTTGTATGTTAAATAGCTACTGAGTACTAATATCAAAAAAAAAAACTGGCACCTTAGCTTAAGCCGTTCAAATAATTGATTTTTTAATGATCAATTTGAAGGGATTTCTGAGGGTAGTACCTCCAAACTATGGTAAAATATTTGTCTGTTTAATATCTACTGGCATAAAAAAACTGGTGCCCTAGCCGGAGTCGTTCAAGAAATTGATTTAGGGGGGTTTCCGGGGTAGTGGCCCAAATAAATCTCGGGAGACAAACTTGGATTTGGAGCTGAACAACTTTACATCTGACTGAGATATCGGAGAGATCATAAGTTATGGCACTTTGTACCAACTATTGATTTAGCTTGGGAAGAGAGGTTGTCTTGACTAACCATAGACAAATTATTGCCAATACTGACACGCAACTAATCATTATCATAATCACTTTATTTACATTATTTACAAGAATTACGCTGAACGTTTTCGGCAAAGCACTATGCCCTTGTCAAAGCATCTAAACACATATAATAAACTACTAGTTTTCACATAGAATAAAATCAAAATTAATTAACGCTTTTGCTGACTTTTGCCGTCGTTAAAAGTTCGAATTGAAACCAACTAATTATGTCAACACATGCGGTCAGGCAAATGAAACAGTGTAGTTAAACGTGGGACAAACGGGCGAAAAAGTTTCCTAAAGTTGTCATAATAAATATTTAAGCAGCTGTTGTGGGTAATTTTCAAATTACTCTCCAGCCAAAATGACGAGTGTACGATCAAACACTATCGAGTCAATCAAAATATTTTTAACAAGAACGAAAAACCGTTTCCGTAGATTTGCCTGTTGAGTTTGGGTTTGTATTTTTTAATTAACAGTGCTTCATGAATTTTGGTGTCGTAGTCCGAACTACACCTACGTAAAATTGAAAACGGTTTTAAAATATCATCAGATTTGACACAATTATTGCAGTCCAAAATATGCTCTTTATCAGCACTTTTTCTAGTTATGCTGTTTAATGACCAGTGTTCCTTTGCTCTAGTTACCAAGTGCCTGGCTGACTTACCAATGTAAGTCAGATCCGCCTCACGCGGACATGAAAAACGATAGACAACATTGGACACTAGGGGCGTAGGAGTACGTGATTTTAAATTGAAATAATTACCAACTTTGAACGTTTTATACGTAGGTATCAGTTTTACTGAAGTCAAATTAGCTATTAACTTAGATAGTTGTTTTGTGAAAAGCTGTGAGGATTTGCCAACGTACGGTACACTGAAAAATAGGTTTTTTTCGTTCACATTTTCTTTGTCTTGTAACTGTGGTGCCTTAATTTTTAAAAACTTTTCAACACATTTGTCAAAAAACCAATTTGGGTAGCCATTAGCGCGGAATATATATCGTAAATTTTTAACTTCTGTCCAAAAAATATTGTCTGTGGAACAAATTGTTTTTGCTCTTTTTAATAGACATATTATAAGGCCGGTTTTCCACTGTTCAGAACACGCTGCACTAACGTTCAAAGTTGGCAATTATTTCAATTTAAAATCACGTACTCCTACGCCCCTAGTGTCCAATGTTGTCTATCGTTTTTCATGTCCGCGTGAGGCGGATCTGACTTACATTGGTAAGTCAGCCAGGCACTTGGTAACTAGAGCAAAGGAACACTGGTCATTAAACAGTATAACTAGAAAAAGTGCTGATAAAGAGCATATTTTGGACTGCAATAATTGTGTCAAATCTGATGATATTTTAAAACCGTTTTCAATTTTACGTAGGTGTAGTTCGGACTACGACACCAAAATTCATGAAGCACTGTTAATTAAAAAATACAAACCCAAACTCAACAGGCAAATCTACGGAAACGGTTTTTCGTTCTTGTTAAAAATATTTTGATTGACTCGATAGTGTTTGATCGTACACTCGTCATTTTGGCTGGAGAGTAATTTGAAAATTACCCACAACAGCTGCTTAAATATTTATTATGACAACTTTAGGAAACTTTTTCGCCCGTTTGTCCCACGTTTAACTACACTGTTTCATTTGCCTGACCGCATGTGTTGACATAATTAGTTGGTTTCAATTCGAACTTTTAACGACGGCAAAAGTCAGCAAAAGCGTTAATTAATTTTGATTTTATTCTATGTGAAAACTAGTAGTTTATTATATGTGTTTAGATGCTTTGACAAGGGCATAGTGCTTTGCCGAAAACGTTCAGCGTAATTCTTGTAAATAATGTAAATAAAGTGATTATGATAATGATTAGTAACTATTGATTTAGAAGCAATGTGGATGGCAGTAGCGTAGCCAAGGGGGGGGGGGGGGGCGAGGGGGGCTATAGCCCCCCACCATTGGCCTGCCGACCAAAATGCAGAATAAGGAAAATACCACGTTTTTAGCACTTCTAAGACTGTCTTTTGCACTGGATTTGACTAAAAAATGCTTTAAAGCATAGTTTGAAACGTTTATTTAGGGGGGGCTAATGAACTGCCGACCAAAATGCAGAATTAGGAAAATACCACGTTTTTAGCCAGTAGCGTAGCCAGGGGGAGGGGCGGGGGGGCTATAGACCCCCATTGACATGTCGACCAAAAAGCAGAATGGGAAAAACACTACATTTTTAGCACTTTGAGAATGTTTTATGCACTGGAGTGGACTAGATAGTGATTTAAAACATCTTTTGAAACATATGTCCAGGGGTGTGGGCTAATTTGGCAAAACTAAAACCAACAAATAAATGAAACCTTTGATAAATGGTAAGAAATAAGCAATCAAATTTGATCGCAAGTGTAAAAATGCTGAACATAGGTGTCATCAACAAATATACTATAAACTAAAGAATAGGGGGGGGGCTATTCAGTATTAGTCAATTACCAATCATTTCTCTCAAATCTCTTTTCATTAGTCCCCCCCCCAATTATTTTTCTCTATAAACTGTATACGAAATAGATTACTCCGTGTGAGTTTTATTGAACTATTCGATTTTATAATTTACCAGCATCTAAACAAGAGAACTAACATTTTACCATTAGCCACCTCCCAAATAGCCCATTTATGCCAGCAGTTTAATCTTGTTTGCACTGCCAATTTCTAAGCCACGTTTTAAAAGCATTATTTTTCAATCAAAATAGCCCTAAAATGAAGTTATTTTTGCAAAAAATGCAAAATTTTCGAGCGCTGGGGGCTCCGCCCCCAGACCCCCCAAACAGCCCCCCCATTGCGAATTTCTGGCTACGCGCCTGGTGGATGGTGTAACTTATATTGCTGTCTGATGTATATAATTATTTTGATGCATATGTATCGATTACAAAATTGCTATTATCTTAATACTACGACCAGCTGCTGCTTGAAAGGGTTTCCGAACCCGGTGAGGTTTCATTTTCAGGGTGGTTTTTCTTTCCTCACCTTGCTCCTTTGAGCTAAACATAGTTTTTGGCCCGGTTGCACCACCCATTGACCACCTACGTAACCGTACCGGGCCTTGCACTAGTCACTGCTCATCTCTTTCCTCTTTATCAATTAATCGATCTACTACTACAGCCGTTAGTTTTACTTACATCTTGTGTGCTTGCATGAGTACGTTGATTAGGCCTACATTGTACATAAAACTGGTGTGATAGGTGTAGCAGCCATGCAAATAAAAATTGCTTTTTTATCTTAAATACCCTTTGCATGTCATAACGTCTGACGTTGCGTCGTTTCTTCCTTTTCCTGACTCTTAGTGTTATTTTTATTATTGTGTTACCTATTTGCTGTTATTGTGGAGGTCGAGAATAAAAAAGAATGAATGAACGAAAGAATGAAGTTACGAAATTTGAAAATTACATTGGCATGTTCAGATCAAAAAGTTTTGTTTTAGTTGTTTTAATCGAAGCAAAAGGTCACTGTCGAAAAATTTTTTGTAAAGAGGGTTTTGTGTGTACTGCAATTTTAACAATCGCGCTGCGCTGGTATGTGAAAATTCAACTAATTCCTTAAAACTTGAAACAAAAACTTAGCAGAGTTGTAAAATTTAATTGACATTATGTTAATATCTTATCTAGACATTTAAATTTTCAAAGCCGTAAACCACGAACCTGATCAAGTTAATGGAACATTATGAGATTCGAAAGCGATGTATTTCATATCTGACTATCAACAACCATAAACACGCTTAACGCAGTTGTGAAGTTCTTTAATTCAGTAAAGTTAGATACTTTCACGAAGTCCACGGATATTGCTTGCGATTCATATTCTAGTTTTGTCCTGTATTAGAAGGTCATACAGTAAAAATTTGATGCGTCGTTTAATGTGCAAACAACCGAATCGAACTCACGTTTCCATGAAAAATTTTCCGTGTGATGTTTTTTGAGAAAATAGCGGATGTTTTCTGGCGAAGAGATTGAAAATTTGATGTACTGTAATTCTAATGCCTGATGTGTTTTGGCCTAAACCAGATTATCATTGGAGAGCCGTAAATACCTTTTGTTTTTCGTAAACTCGACAAAATCTGATGTGTTTTTGATGTTTTGCAGCAAAAATCAGATGCTTGGACGAAATCAAAGTCTGATGTGTCTTTCGCTGGCAACACTGTGTCACAATGCAGTCTCACTTTAGGTCCTGGCTAAACTGAAACTAGCAGTTTACAAAAATTTATTAATAACGTGCAAAAACACACTCCTGAACTCTTTAATGCAAAAAACTATAGTGATTTTACTTCCAAGCTGAATATGTAACTGCTCGATTAATTTATCCGAACTATTTTTCTTGCTCTTTTCTCTAATCTAAATTTTCTAAAGTAAATGTTTCATCATTCAACACCAGCCAAGACCAAAATATTTTCAACTTACCGTTGGTTAAAGATTAACACAATCATATTATTCATTAGAGGCGTAACGTTTTTGGACCAGAAAGCACGTGTTTTAGAACCTCCAATGCAACCCGGTTTCACAAATTACGCAGAAAGAAATTAATGATTGACAAATTAAACGCCTGTATGTGAAATATTGAACGTCATTCATCAAAGTTGCTTATAAACAATTCAAAACAAATGACTCCAAAATTGCGTAATATTTATTATTAGTTAAAACTGTACTACACTTTTCAATGCAATGTTAAAGTGCATAGTCCGGTCGCTCAAGAGAAAAATTGTGCATTTCACATTGGAAACAATGTTATGGCTGATTTTGGGAGATCAGGACAAACTGAAAAATTGCGATGGAAGCACATGGGCGTCGTCAAGGGAAGGGGGGGGGGGAGCAGGGGGGCCATGGCCCCACTGGATTTTCACACACTTTCTCTTAAACCTCCAAAATTTCAAAAATTCTTCCATTTTTGGTAGTTAACACAAGCTCTATATTCTTATTGCCCCTCCGCCTGAAAAAATTTCTGCCGACGCCCTTGCGCAAGGACACTGGAAATTTCCATTTTGTGGCCTCAATTTCGGAATCTCAAAATATGCACTGGCCTCAAACAGCAACCAAATTGAAAAATCGGTGATGTTTTAAAAATTTTAGTGCTAATGAATTGTTGGTAGGGTCAACAAAGCCAAAGATATAAAAATCAAATTTTAATCCAAGTTGCAAGTGACGATGTCAATTTTATACCGATATGAGGTTTGATTGACGTAACATAGGATAATTTTTGATTTTGTGACCTTTTTAGCATTAAAACGATGATGAGATATTTTCTTATAAATGTGATGCAATTACTTTTTCGTAAATAGAACTTGATTACTTCATGTGTAGACGTCATCTAATGAAATCATTTGATAACGTTACAACGCAACTTAAATCATAATATATTCTTAAAAACACCTGAAAATAAGTAATCAAACGCATATTGTTTATTAGCCTGAAAAAATGCAGGATTTTGAGAAATTGTGGAAATTATCAATCATTGTTGTTACTATCAAGTTTAGTGTTTAGTGATATTCGAACATTATCTAATGGCATCATTGATGATGTCATACCGCAAGCACGTTTAAAAATATCTCCGAAAAATATCAACAAAGACTGCTACTTTAATTAAAATATTAAAGCAAATTTTGAAAACCTTTTAAAACTCAAAATTCTGTTTCGCCCGTGAATGGAATCATAAAAAACGTATCTAAAAATTCTCATAGTTTTCACAAATTTAAAATCATTATTTTATACATCGCGTAAAAATGTCTCCATACAGCAGTAAACTGGATTACAGTTATAGTCAATTAGCTAGTATTTTGTAAAAGATGAAGTCCATTGGCTAAATCAGAAGCAAGAGACTGGGTGAAAGATACGCACTGACCGGTAGGAAGTATGTGTTTTGGGGAAAAAGACCCATAACGGAATTTGGAAACATGTTGTTTTGTTCATCTCAATTGTTGTCACCAGGAATATAAATTACCGGTAAATCAAGTTTGTTAGTTCAACTGGTGGGGCAGAAAACTTTTTTTGCCCACGTTTCAGTAGGCTATGTTCATGGCATGTACTACCCTAGCATTTATTCGCCTACTCTACTTCAAACCACGTTGACGTAATACTATTGTTTTTCACGCTCCGCCAATCTGTCAGTCTTTCGCTTCCAATTCGTTAAAATTTTTGCGTAGTCGTATAATTCATTTGTGACGTAATTTTCGCATCTATCGTATGCTTGTTTTTAACTTTGCATTCTATCCCTGACAAAGATAGGTAGTACATGCCATGAGCACAGCCTATCGAAACGTTGGCAAAAAAGTTTTCTGCCCCACCAGTTCAACTAATAAACTTGATTTAATGTTGTTTTGTTCTTTTCTGCAGTCTTCGGAACAGAGGTGGAGTCCTCGAGGACACATTTTGAAGTCCTTGGCCTTGGCCTCGAAGGTCAAGTCCTTGGCCTCGAAGCCTCAAGTCCTCGAAAATTGCCCTGTCCTCGGCTTTAGGACAGCACTATTTTTGTACCATTGAAATCTTGTTGGAAAACGCCAGAAGCCTTGCGCAAAATTTGCGAAGACCTTGTTTGTTTTCCGCAATTGGAGTTGCCTGAAAAATTTTATTATTATTATTAATAATGGGCAGCAGTGCAAGCGAATCTACTACCATTAGGTAAAGTCCATCTACACATTTTGTAGACCTCATTTGGGCCCATTGCAACTGTATCTGCTTTGTTATTGTTGATTTGTTTGGTTACTTGTCGAAATCAGAAAGCCTTTCTGCTTCGTTTAAGTATGTGGCCAGTTTATTAATGTTACATTTCGTTACCACATTGTGAACAGTGGTTTTGGTGATTCCAAAATATTTAACACGAATATCTTGGTAAAGCTTGCTATTGTCTACATGATGATATGGTGTTTCATCATCTAGGCTGCATTTTGGACACAAAGAAACTCAGCACGACCTGCGGTTATCTTGTGTCGCTGTAGATTGCAATGCCCAGTTAAAACTTGCTCTAATTGAGACTTCTTAAGGTTAAGGAGACGTATTGTTAGTCGAGAAGACGTCCAACCTACAGACTCTTTCATCCTCAAGCAGTCCTTCCGTTCATTCCACATAGATTTCCATCCATCTGTGCACCAGTCCTTAACCGTGCTAACACAGCTGGCACACGGAACTGTAATAAAAGGTTCAGGGCCATGTATTTTTGATTTAGATCCTGATTTAGAGAGACAATCTGCCACTTCGTTGTCATATACCCCTGCATGTGCAGAAATCCAGGCAATGCTGACGTGGTTTTGTTTACCTAACTGATTTAGGTTTCTATTGCAGTTGAACACCGTAAGTGATGTTGCAGTGCACTTTATGGGTGCTTTGATAGCAGCTTGACTAACAACCAACACAACAATACTTTGATTGCGCATTTTTTCCAAAAGCAGGTTCTTTGCCACTTCTGAAATAGCTAAGACTTCTGCCTGGAACACAGTCAGTAGCGTATGCAGGATTTTGAAAAGAGGGCCCAGGAACTTTTTTTGCCCAAAATTAGGTGAAGAGTAAAAAAAGAAAAAAGGTCTTTACTTAAATTCAGTCCGATTTTTTATGCCCAAATTTAGCCCACAATTAGGCGAAGACCAAAAAAAAAGGTCTTCACTCAAATTTAGTCCAATTTTTTTCCTAAAATTTGGTGCAGGCCAAAAACAAATGTCTTCGTCTACCATTTGTGTGCTCAAAGCTTTTGCCCAAGTTACAAAAGGGGGGCCATGCCGCGATTTTGCATACTATTCTATGCTAATTATACTATCCAGGCAACCCAAAGGGGGGGGGCATGGCCCAATGCCCCCCTAAATACGCCCCTGAACACAGTGCTGTGTATTCCAAGGTGAAAAAATGCTTGTTTTAGGGAGTTTTTTGGGTATTCTGCAAAAAAAAAAACGCACCTATATTCTCCCATCTAGTTTTGAGCCATCAGTGTAAATCTTGACAGTGTTCTGATTTAGAACGCTTTCAGATCTGATAGCATTCTTTTTATTATCCATAATTTAACATTTGAAATTTCTCTCGAATACCTTTGTTTTATACCATTGTTTTCTTTATTCGGTCAGCTGGCATTTGCAATAGAGGTAAGAATCTTCTGGCCTCATTGCAGACATCAACATGGCCTTTTGTTTTCCCACTGGAACCAACTCGATTGACATGCCAGAGCCCACAAACAGTGATTCTGTGTGACCCTAGCACTGCCGCAGCCAATAAGAATTCATCAACGGGAGTTATGTTGAGCAATATTTCCAGAGCAGCAGTAGGGGTTCCAGGAAATTCTGATGAAATCATCAGGCAAGCAAGTCTCTGCACATTTGTGAGTTTTCTCACTAGATACTTTTTTTTGAGACCGCCATCCCAGGACACACGTGCATACGATATGTTTGGACGTATCATAGAGGTGTATTGTATATCCATTTCATCATAAATGGTTTTATTCCCCACGTTTTACCCACTCTTTGTCTATATTGCATTGATGCTGTAGTTGCTTTGCGGGTAATTCGGTTAATATGTGGTTTCCAAGTTAGCTTGCTGTCCAGCGTAACACCTAACAGCCTTGCTTCCTTGGAAAGTTCAAGTTTTGAACCATTCTTTGACGAGGAACCCAAATCTGGATTCCGTTTGTGAGTGAACAGTACAATTTCGGTTTTCTTGCTGCTAATCTGTAGCTCTTGTTCCGAAGCCCAGTCTTGGGCCATACCTCTGATCCAAAGCATATCAGCACCAGTGACCAACACTGCTAGATCATCGGCATAGGCTTGAACATAAAAAACCCGTGCTATCTAACTCTAGCACTGGCAATAATTTTTTTGAAGACCTTTTTTTTTCGAGATTGCCAAAAAAAATTATTGTTTTTGAAAACATTTGCGCCTGTGTCCTTGGTCTCGAGCATTCCTGTCCTTGGCCTCGAGAGGGTTTGTCCTCGGAGGGGCTGTCCTTGGCCTCGGATTTTTTTTGTGTCCTTGGCCTCGAGCCTTGAGTCCTCAACTCCACCTCTGCTTTGGAAGGTACGTCCTACATACTGACTGTCACAGTGCCACAAGTATTGGCAGGTAACGTTACTTTTGTTAAAGTGGGCAGTACATCCTTTTTAAGAGTGGAAAGAAGCTCGTTCGTTGAATAATAATCAACGCGTGGTTTCACGCATAAAATGATTTTCCGCTATTGAACCACGCGCTGTTTACTCAACTAAAGCTATTGAAAAAAGTTGTACTTCCTTATCCTCTACGGAAAAGCAGTAAGTTTGGACTTCAGGTAATGCCAGAGCATATTTAAAAGTCCCCAAAATGAGGCCACAAAATGAGAATTTGCCTTGTTTCTGCATCACAATTTTTAGTATGTTTTGATCTCCCAAAATCAACAATAAACTCGCTTCTGATGTAAAATGCAGAATTCACCTTTTTGCCAATAAGCGACCAAACATCTACTGCAATGATTTTCAACAACTTGATTTAGCCAGGAAAGAGCGAAAGAGTTTTCGCGATTTTTAAGCAAAGTTAGCACCTTCCCACTTGTCTACTACCCCAGATAAAAGCACCAAACTAACCCTTTTCAATGCTAAACGTCAAGCAGAAAACCTTGAAAACTATTGTGAAAATCAAATCTTTTACTATGCTCGATATAATTTGCCGAAGCGTGTAACAAGTTTGCGCGACTCATCTCCTCGTCATTGGGATCGGGCAACCAGAGGTGGAGTCGAGGACACAAGGCTCGAGGCCAAGGCCAAGGCCAAGGACACAAAAAAAATCCGAGGCCAAGGCCAAGGACAGCCATTCCGAGGACAGACACTCTCGAGGCCAAGGACAGGAATGCTCGAGGCCAAGGCCAAGGACCAAGGACACAAAGCGCAAGTGCTCTCCAAAAAAAAAAAAAAAAAAAAAAGAAAAGGTCTTCACAAAAATTTTTCCAGCGATCACTAAAAAACGTTTTCCAAAAAATTTTTCAAGCGCTCCACAAAATTTTAACATTCCAAAAAGTTGTGCTGTCCTCGAGCCGAGGACAGGCCAATTTTCGAGGACTTGAGGTCTCGAGGCCAAGGCCAAGGACTTCAAAATCTGTCCTCGAGGCCAAGGACGTCCTCGAGGACTCCACCTCTGCGGGCAACACAGCTCCTTTTGAAGAAACTTCTCAGCGGTGGCGAGCCGTTGGCAACGCTCAGTCTGATTTGAATAGCCAGAGATTCGAACGTCAGACCTCCCGCTCCAGAGACGAATGTGTTACCGCTCGACCATTTCAAACTACCTTTATCGTGGCTCATGGTCACATCTAAACCTTAATCTCTTGTTTCAGTCTGATTGCTACTACTGTACATCTTTTTCATTCATCAAATTGCCTTGGCAGGAGACAGTAAAAAAGGGAACTTGCGGTCTTCGAGTCAAACTACCACCTGTCCGCTTGTCTACCGCATTCTTCCCCTTTTGTAGTCGAACGTTTTGCCGGGAAGCTGCAAATAACAATTTTTATAGTCTTTGGTTTGACCGAACCGGGAATTAAACCCGAGTCTACTGTTTCAACAGCAGATGCTCAATCATATTGCAATTGCTAAGCTAATGTTTCGACACACGCATCAAAATATATTATGCAGGTTTTTCAAAATATTCAAGCAAATATCTTCCATTCATTCTCGAACTACCAGACTTTAAGCTAGCAAGCTGCACTTTTATTTATCCCGTTTTGAAACTACTAAATTGCGAAATAGTTTTAAATACCAAGGCGTAAAAATCTGGAACTCTCTATCGAATAACTTGAAGCAAAAAATATCTTTTAATTCATTTAAAAAAGAAATGAAAAAGCATGTAGCCCTTTCGTGCTACCGTGGTTGATTGCGTCAATCGTAGTGAAAGAATAGGTTTTGTAAGGATTGCATTAGCCAAAACTCTTCTCCCTCGATCTCGGCAGTCTAAGGTGTTAGTTAATTAACTGAAAAGATAATGAGCTTGAGGGTTGTCTTTGGTGTTGTGCAGACATTATTTATGTAAAACTGAGTTGGAAAAGAAGAAACATTCGTGAAAATTACCCACAACCACGTACATCTAGCCTAGCCCAGCCTACGTCTCAATCTCAACTGAAAACAAAGTATGCTATTTTAGTAGCCTAGCACAGCAGCACGGCTACGAACATTTGTCGAATTTGTACTGATCATGAACGACAAATCGAATATTTTTTTTAATGTTAAATTCTGCTTAGACAAATTCAATCATGTTAACTTTTCCTAAAAATGAATTCGAGTTAGCACGGGGGGGTTCTCGACTCGATAACCGAAAGATCCTTTTGCAGTCTTTTTGTGTTACACATCAGAAGAATCCATTTTTTCTCCAAAACTGTGTCGTGATATTTACTTGTACAGCGTTTTTGTTCTTTAAAACAAAAAATTAATACACGTGAACTTGAACTATCCATTCGACCACTAATTGGTTAAGAAATGCGTATAATCGTACTGATGTATTCAGTATTTCCCTTTTGTTCATCAAACGTAAGATAAAATTTACAATATGTAGTCGGTTAATAGAATTTATGCAAATAAATCGATCGATAATATTGGAAATAATTTTATCGTCCGCAAAAGGACGAATTTGGAGAATTTTTATAAATTTTTGAGCACCCTGTAATCCGAAAAGTCTTTTTTGCTTATGCTACATTACTAACGCGATTTGAACTTTATTGAACTTGCTCTAAGAGCTGAAACAGCAACTTGCCTTTTTACTGAACATTGAGCAACTACACAGTTTCCATCTCTTCTCTTTTATGGATTCTATACATTTTCGTTTTCAATACTATCGCTTTTTTTTGCAATTTTAACAAGACTATAATCCACAAATTCAGCAGTAAAATGTCTGCAGCAAATGCAGTAGCAAATTCAGCAGCATTTGCATCAAAAAGCTCAATGACGATATCTAGCGGTAAATGTAATTACATCTGTATTAATCAACTTGCCTTGGCCAAGAAACAGCGAAGGGACCTATGGTGAGATCGTACGCGATGAGTCTCAAGACGTATGGTAATTCTCTAATTTCGACATGTAGTATATTATGATAATAATAATAACAACAATAATATTAAATTCCGACATAAAGCGAAGCAGCGGTATATATGCAGCGAGTAAACAAAGAAAAGCGAGAATAAAAACACGTTAATTAAATTCCTTATGTTTCGCAATATCCGTTCATTATGCAATACCACCCATAGCAATGAGCGATATGTGCCAATAACCGGATACCGAAGACATAATTGCACAAGGACAAAATATATTAATTCACTCGGTCACCACAGACCTTTCGATCTTTGAGTCAAGCTGCACCTGCCCACCTGTCTACCACTTACAGTGGAGGCTTCACACTATCCCTTTTTATAGCTGAGAGTCAAGCAGGGAAGCTGTAAATAGTGACGCAATCAAGGGAGGCTTAGAGGGCTTCAGCCCCCCCCCCCCCCCTTAGCCAAGCCACTTAGAATATTTAACCCCAAAATGCAAGCGTTTAAACATGTTTTGGACTTGACCTGCAAGCAAAGAGGGAACTCAAAGGGGCTAGGCAATTTTTCAACTGACTTTCAAATCTTAGGAATTTGGTTTTTTTAAATGGCTCTAAAAAGGTACAAAATTCGATCCGAATGGCGTTGAAATAGTTACGTTTTCTGAAAAATCACAAATATTGCCCAGCGGCTGGGTTGTTCGCTTCCAGACCCCCATGGCCTCCGGCGGCTGGGGCTTTCGAGCAAAATTACGTTTAGGTTCAAAACCCCCCTACAAAATCTTGGCAGCGCGTCTGACTGTAAATACCAATTTTTATTGTCTTTAGTTTGACCCGACCAGGATTTAAATCGGAGCCTACCGTTTCAGTATCAGACACTCTGTCCACTAGACCACTAATCGGTACATGCAGCAGCTTTTGAAGATATTTTAATGCTGTGTGCATCAATTTCGCCGGCTGTGAGCTCAATTGGTATAGTGTTGGTTCAGTAATCGAAAGGATGCATGCTGCAGGTTCGATTCCCAGTCGAGAAGCGAATTTGGTTCAGTCATACGCATAAATGGAACAGTTTTAGTCTACTGAGTATGTTTAGTCAAATCAAAAAAGTAAGAGATACTGGAACCGAAAAAAATTCTAAAATTATATCCTCACAAAATTTAAGCTTTCTGGAACTGCGCTAAACCACTTTTTTCAGTGACGTGTTGACAACTTGACTTAAATTGTATTAGGGCGGCTGTAACCGATCACGCGTATTTGCGCTGCAAAAATACGCTTATCATTTGACTGCATGCATTTTGCCTTTCTTCTTTTTTTGCTTTTGCATTGAAAAATATTTTAGGCTGCTTTTACCGACCACGCGCATTTGCGCTGTGGAAATACGCTTTCATTTGACTGCATGCATTTTGCCTTTTTTTCTTTGTTTGCATTTACATTGAAAAAGATATCATGCGTATCTCCACTTAAAAATACGCGTGATCGGTAAAAGCCGCTGAATCTTACAAGACACAAGTTGCTTATTCGCAACTCAATTGATATTATCAAAGCTAGTTTTTAGAGTTTGTTTGGAGCTTTTGAAAATTATTTTAATGGCAACCCTGCACTTAATAAATGAAGGAAAAGGTTGGAATGAATATTATCAACCTTTCCAGTCACATCACATGACCAAGCCAATTTTGGTAAATCACCTATTTGTTTATTTATTTGGGTTTGGGGGGATGAAATAAAGTTGGGGGGATTAAATACGCTCTATTTGATTCCCTCAACCCCAATTTAGACAAAAAAGGGTGTTTTTATCAAAATTGGATTGGTCACGTGATGTGACTGGAAAGGTTGATAATATTCATTCTAACCTTACCCATAAATGAAAACAGCATTAAAACCTACGCTATTTTTGCAAGAAACAAAACAGAGAGGATCTGACTTTGTTTTCTGATGTGGTATAGTAGGCACCTAAAGTGGCTAAGGTTTCAACTTGAATGTTACATGACCATTAAATCATATTAACAATGCATTACACTAACAGCTGCAAAGAAAACGTTTGCTCTTAACACCGAAATGAAACTTCCTCAAGAATAGCCTTTGTATAAAAATGGGTCGTAACGATATAACAAAAAATCATCTGCGTAGAGTTTTCGTAACTTTTCGACAAAATCTTCGGGAATTTGCCTTATAGTATATTGCGTTACTGAGTGTTTAGTTGCTGGCTTATTTCTGTCCGGAAAAGTGATTTTTTTAGATAGCGGTTTTTTCATCTTGTAGTCTTGAACATAGTCCAACAACCTGTTTGATTCTGAGGTAATGTTTTCAAATTTCATGACGTAGCTGTAGTTAAAGCGACACGGATGGCATAACAACACTTGAGGGCGCCAATGAATGTCCATTTCAGCAACCTCTTCTTTTTCATAAAGATCTACTAAATATCTACAAAACAAGCAGCTTTTAAACTAACATTTGTATAGTTATCAGAACATTAACATTAAGAAAACAGATGTATAGTAACTCGGCCAAAATAAGCTTTTCAAAGCATAAATTAATGGGCAGTAAAAGCAGTGCCAAAAAATTAAATAAATAAATTTACAGTCTTAAAAAAAGCTAGTGCACTGAATATACAATTGTATACTCTTTTTTGATTTCAGTCTTTACTCATTTTTAAAGACCGCTGTTATAAATATGTATTTTTAAGAATTATTTGCTTATAAGCTGACAGAAGAATAAAACTTCTGTATTCGACTGATGCTTCTTAATTTTTAGTTTTACGATTATTCACATCATTATTATACCTTACAAATTGAAGAAATGAAACTTCACCACTTTTCATTATTTTCAAATAATTCATCACATCGTTTTGTTGGCTTGTAGTTAAGTCTTGAAATTTTTTGAGAAGCCTTATTCTTTTTGCCGGTAAACGAACCAAGATTTCTCTTAAAAAAACAATAAATAAAACTTAAAATGGCAATGCTTTGGCTTAATTTTTGTCCTTGTTGTTTTACCGTTCAGTACTTAAGGCAATTAAATGATCTAGCAGGATAGATTTTCATCTGATCATGGCTAATCCAAACTAGATTTCTCGTTTAATCGGGTTTAATTTCTAGTCTGCTCAAACCAAACACTTAAAATTGGTATTCACAGCATTAAAACAAAGAGTCTGAAGCCTCCACCATATGCAGCAGACAAATAGGCAGTTGGCAGCTTGATTCAAAAGACCAAATGACGACCTTTTGCTGCCTCCTGAACAAAACAATTTGATACAATTCCAATGTTTCAATGGAATTTTTGATATAGATGAATTTTGAAGAACAAAACGATCCACCGGGGTAGTAAAAATCTAACTGCGATGAATCTTGAAAATTTGGTAGTGGCCTTGAAAATTTTGGTATAAAAGATAGAATGGTTGGTAATCGAAACCTTGTCAGGTAACTTTATTTTCAATATGCTTAAAGCACCACCAAAATTTTCAGGATCTTTAAAAATTAAAAGGCCCTGAAAATTTTGGTAGTGCTAATGCATACCAAAAAAAATTAGTCCAATCTGTGGCGTAGGCTAAGGCTACCGTTTTACAAAAAAAAATTAGTCCAATCTGTGGCGTAAGTTAAGGCTACCTTACGTCCTCTTTTATGAGGATTTGTCCTCTTTATCCCTTTAAAATGAATAGTCCTCCGAGGGCACCTAAAAGTAGCCAAACGTCCTCTTTTTCACCACTTAGAACTTAATACGTGAGTTGAAGACCAAAAAATAACAAAAAAAAATGCCTTTAGGCCGGAAACCCTCAATTTTCTGCGAGCTTTGAAGGGATCTCCGAAAAAAATGAGGTCTTCACTCGGGTGCCCACAAATTTCTGCGGATTTGGTCGGATGGCTATCGTTTTTCGGACCTGTCCTTTGTTTGGGTAACGAAAATATTGTAGGCCTAGCGTAGGAAAAAGAAGGGGGGAGGGTATGAGTCAAAAGTTGTAACTGAACTCGGGGGTCTAGGGGCTTCGACGGAGGCAAGATAACCACCGGAGACAAAATTTTTTGGTTTAAAGCACATGTCGTTAGCAACACAAACATACACAAAATAAGCATAAAAACAGCTGAAGGGCACAAGTTTAGTCATCCTTCCTTGTGTTACAGTACGGAATTAAGGCCAGGAAAAAAAAGAGTTTCGTAGGTTTGATGACAGATTATTTATTTATTGCAACTTGCCAAGCAGTAAACGCTAAACTGTTTTTGGTATTGGCAGAAAAACTTCTGGAATACAGGATAACCTGGCCCCAGCAGCTGCGTGAGATGCTATACTGTAAGACAAACCGTCTTTGAATAATATCATAACCCAGATGAGAGAGCTAGGATAACGCACAAGGCCTTCTAAAACGTTATGTATTGCAGGTATCGAAATTTTTCAGCTTCTGTTTCCATTAGGGCCCAAACTATAATTGTTCTGCACAGTTCCCTTCCTATTTGAAACGTTATTTGTTGGGTACCAAAGAGAGCTAAGTTTTTTTGCTACATATATACTTTATATAAGATGTAGTGATTTTGAGTTGAAAAACTTTTTAATGATGCAAAATACTGACATTGGCTAATAAAATTTGAAATCGGCACACCCCTACCCTCAAACTTATTGAAATTATATGCTAAAATGGCAGGTATGTAAAAGCCTTTTCTATGTGTGTGCTCCATGTTAATTTAAGAACGTTAATTTTAATGTTTTTTACGTGTTCTTTGCATTGGGTCATGGCCCAAAGGGGGGCATGGCAAAATGCCTCAACCTTGTCTACGCTATTGAATCTAATAAAGTTTCCCGAAAGGGTTTTGATTGCTCGCATTTTACCCTCATCCGCTTACCCGTGTTTTAATCCATGCAAATATTCCTGGGATTGCTCCCTTGCTATTAGAATGCCGTACTTCTTTTTGTACGATTGGTACGTGCTTCGGTTGGACAGTTTGTCATAATAGGCCGAGACCAATCTTTCAAATGGGTGGCGAGTAATCAAGAAAGTTGTGTACTGCTTCATCCTCTGCAACATCTCATCTTCTCTTTGAAGACTACATAAAATGAAGACACAGTTTGAATACTATCTGCACAGTATGTAACAGTAAAAAGCAGTTACATTTTTTCATGAGAACAATTTCATAAGAACACGAGTCTGGTTTTCGCTTAAAATTTAAGAACAAACTAATAACAATACCAACCTCAGCATAAAAAGAATAAATTGTGAACATGGGCCAGCACAACATATTTTTAAGTATTCAGCAGAAATTTCTTGCTCTTTTCCATATTGCCGTTGTTGATTTGGCTAACAGTAAAATCATAATCTACAGTACGTACTGTAACAAAAGACCACTCTTAACCAAGCAAAGATCAGTTTGTGTCGCTTTATTCGCTCATAACGTTAAGAATAAATTAAAAACAAATGAGGCTGAAGATCCGTAAAAATTTAAGAACAGCCAGCCTCAATCCAAAAGTTATTGGTTTTTATCAAAAAAAGTAGTTCGCGGTAAATTCGCATTTCAAAAGATAGTTTATTCCTTTATGAAATTTATACAAAGGCGCTTGAAAGATGGTTATTTCATTACACAAGATATAGCTAGTTTTGTATTTTTATAAACCAAAAACTATGTACAACACCCATCACCAGCAATATTAATTCATTGCTTTTAAACTTGAAATTTTGCATTTAGCCTAAATATAACGCTCTGGCTAATCTTAATTCAGACTTACTTTCCAAAATGTTTATTCGGAATGATGTCATAATCCCATTTTTCTAAAAGTGCTTTTGAAAATTCCTTCTCGTAGCCGCCCAAACGAAGGAAAAGTAGTTGCCAGGTAGTACTAGCTGCCTGAAAATGCAACTGTTTTATTTTTTGGTTGCAAATCTATTAAATACAGTGTATATTACTCATATTGTTATCTTGCATGTCTTTCATGACACCAATCTCAAAAATGTTCTCACTAGAAGTGGAGTCCTTTTGGCCTGGAAGACGTTTTCAAGAACACTTTTTAAGGCTTTGGCTTTGACCTCAAAGCTCAAAAACCTAGTCCTTGAAAATACTTTGTCCTCTGATTGAGGACAGCGTTGTTTTTTGATTGGTTAACAATTAAAATAATAAAACGTGAACTTCCAGCTTGTCAAATCAATTTCTTTTCTGAATTGAAAAATACAAAAACTATTTTGAAAAGGCTTTGCGTGGAAGCACTAAAGAGTGATTGTGCGGCAAAAGACATTATACCAGAGTTGTAAACGGGCCGACTAGTTCAGGCCCGAACCCGAAACCTAATTTGAAGTCCAAATCATGCCCTAAAAAACCCAAATGTAAAAATAGGTATGAAAAATTTAGCAATGTTGCCAGATTATTTTGATTATATTTTTGTACACCTGAGACAAAAAGTACGTCTTAGGCCCGAATCAAGCCCGAAATTTTTGTCAACTTTAAGCCCGAACCCGACCCGAAAAGCCCGGCCGGACTTACAACTCCGCATTATACAGGGTGTCCATAAAGTCCGTGCGCACTAAAAAAAATTATAACTTTGATTGTATTTGCAATAGAAATAACTTGCAAAAAGGATTTGAAAGAAGTAAATCGATATTTTTTAAGGTTTTATTAAGATTTTATTTAAGGTTTCGCATGTCCTTCATCATTAGCAATACAAAGAGTCATACGATTTTGCAGTTCACGAAAAACATTTGCCAATTGATTTATAGTAATGCCTGAAATCACATGAGTTATTTTAGCTTTCAAATCTTCTAAAGAACTTGGTTTGGTTGCATACACATTTGTTTTCACATGTCCCCATAAAAAATCTAATGGATTCAAATCTGGCGAAAGTGGAGGCCAATAAAATGGTCCTCCCCTTCCGATCCATCTGTTAGGAAATTCCTGATTGAGAAACTTTCTAAATATTTTTTACTTATCTAAAAATTGTAGCAAATTTTGTAGTGAAGAATTATTCAATAGCTATACTTAAAACTAGATACATGAAACTTTATAACATTTTTACAGATTTCTTCTACCACAAATAAAAATAAAGTTATAAATTTTCTAAAGTGCACACGGACTTTATGGACACCCAGTATACTGCAGAAAATCGCTCGTCTTTATTTCTGTTTATATTACGGTTTAGGAGGTGCAAAGCACTTGGGCCTTCCAGGACTCTAGTAAAGCTTTGGATTACTGGGACACAAACGTTTTGCGAGGCAATATGGTGCTGCTGATGCTAAAACATGGCGTAATATCTCTCAATGTGAATTTTGTAGAAATTATGTGTATGCTGATGAAATGTTACATGATTATCAAAACGTATCTTGATAAAGGCAATTTGTCTTAAAGATACTCGAATAAAATACAACAAAAGAAAGAATTTGTATAGAAGACAAGAAAGAACAACTATACTCGAGTCCAAGCGATATCTAGGCGATACATCACAGTCGAGTCTAGGCGATCCACCACAGGCTGTGTGTTTGAAGGCAAAGCTCCATTTCTGAACAATTTTCGTGTAGAAAATCATCGCTAGGAATCACCAATAAGAAAGTATGAGAAAAAAAAGGTGCAAATAGAAATATTTAAAAAAATTGAATGTGATATTAAATATCGTGCACTATAACTATAATTATCTGATCTATTAATAAGGTGCGTGAGGCGCTTGATTAATTTTTCACACCACGTCAGTGAAATTTCCCCAAAGGAAAGAAAGGTGAAGACCAAAAAAGGGTGTTGAACCTCCTTTTCTCTGAATTAAACGAGGAAAACCAACAAAATATGATGAAAGGTTTTCATCTGCTCTTGGTCGAGGTTATGTGGTGAGAGTTACGCCAGTATCTTTCGTTCACCACCGCTAGCGATAACTTTGGTATAACAGAGTCAAAATTGCATTCTCGATGCGAATCGAATTAAATTTCTTCGCTTACCACAAACAGTCCTCAAGCCGGAATCCGACACCACTGCTGTACACGAACTTACTTTAGGAGTTTCACACATTACAAGCTTCAATTTGTCGTCGTATTTGAAAGTCATTTTTCTGATCTTTGCCTTCTCGTTTTTTACAGTTTTCGGGCATTTTTCTCTGATATGTAGCAACCTGCTTTTGAATGGCTCTTCTAGCGAAAGAGAATGCACGATTATTGTTGGAGATGAAAAGACGCTGCTTGCTGGAAAAAGTTTTAAAAATATTTACTTTCTACATTTCATCAGACCAAGAAAGTATTTTCCTCAGCCCAAATCTTTGTTTTTTGCTTCTATTTTCTATTAAGAGACACAGATTGCTTGCTCTTTTTATGTAAAAACCAATATATGTTGTAGATACGATAGTATTTAAGAAGTAAGTATAAATTAGTAATAATGAGAGGTATTTTACGATATTCTTGTAAGAATACTTAGGCAGAGATGGAACCGGTTAGGATTTTCTCGACCCGACCGGTAAATTTCAAAATCTACGCCGATTGACAGGCAGGTCAACCGGTTTCTGACCGGCCCGGTCGACCGGTTTTTTTACGGAAGGTTTTTGTTCACTGTTCATTGCATCTAATGAAAAATTTTCAAAAGTGGAGGGGCATGGGTGAGGTGTTAAAATTTGAGACTTCGGACGGGGGTCTCAGAAAAAAAAACAAAAATTTTTTTGCATTTTTTGCAAAAATAACTCAATTTTAAGACCTTTTAGGTTAAATTTTGGTTTGAAAGACTTGTTTTAAGCAGCGCAAAACGTGCACAAAAGTAAGCATAAAAAGAACTGGAGGGCACAAGCTAAATTATTAGACGTTCTTTTCAATGATATTAATGATATTATGCGTAAGGCCAAGATAAGAAGTTAAATTTTTTAGCAATTGGTGACAGATTGTTTGCAATTTGCCGAGCAGCAAACACTAAACTGTTATGACGTTGGCTAGAAAATATTCGAATTATAATGTGCCCCAGCAGGTTGTAGAAATGCTGCTACTTCAGAACAAGCCATGGTTAGTTACGGTAGTTAGATATAAAAAGAACAAGAGCTATGTCTTTCTTGCCCTGGGTAAAGTGTGGTAAATTTAAGTTGAAAAAAGCTTTTCAAAGCGGCAAGATTTTAGCATTTACTAAAAAAAACTGAAATCTGCGCCGCTTTTACTCTCAAGCTGATTAAAATGATGCTAAAATGCCAGGTAGCGCAAGCCTCTTCCACATGCATGCTTTATTATAATCTGATTACGCGATTTTAAGGTATAATTTTTCACTTGTTTGCTTTCTGCTGTGGCCCAAATGGGGAAACATGGCACAAATCTTCCGGGAAATACGCTCCTGGATGTACGTGTCTTGATGGTCACAGCATATTATTCACAGCTTGAAACCATTCAACAAGTGTTTTCAAAGGGTGTGGTTTGTTAATACTGTTTTTTTTTATAAAAAGTTTTATATATAATAAATTATACATGTATATTTCGATTTGTGCTTAGATGTCTTTTAGTTGCAAGAAAGGAGAATTTGACGGGTGTTTCAGCCTGCTTGACCGGCCGGCGAAGAATCTCGACCCGACCGGTATCCCGAGCGGTTTCCATCTCTGGCGTTGGGGGTTATGGAAAGCCAAGACTGCGTTTTCGAAGTTTTAATGTAAAATGAATGCTTAAACACTGTGTCAAAATATTATGAAGCATAACGTAATTGTTTTAGCCCATGATAATTAGGAAACCAAACCACCAATTTTACGAGCCTCGGAGACTACTCATACGCATTACTTTCGAGCTCTTTGCTTTTCTGGATATGTCTATTTTGATAAAGTTGAACTTCATGAGTTTCCGATTTATTAAGGTCGATATCTAAAAACAAAATGAATAACAAACTTAACCGACAGTTTACGCTTAATTTGTCAAATTGGATTAATACATATATTAAACAAAATCCAACCCAATCAACAACAAAAAAAAGAATTGGATGCTTTTCTGATGCACGTATGATATTGCCTGCAAAATAAAAACTTTATCTTATACGAACGAAAATAATCTAGTAGATAAAATAAGCATTTTTCTGTACGATACTGTGAAAAATCTTTTCAAAATTTCAGAATCTTTTTATGGTCTTTAGATTGAACAGGTCTGCTTTCTTCGAACTCAAAAAACTAGACAGTTAATCTATTCAAAAGTATGCAGTACCAACAGTTCTTTATTGAGTTATCACTATTTAACTTGATTAGGTCAGCTTTATTCAAAATCAAAAAACTAAACAATCAATTTATGTACAAGTAGACTGTACCAGCAGTTCTCTATTGAATCATTACAATTGAATACTGTGTAAGGGTTCACTTACTTTGAGAGTAGTTGGTCCACAAATATTCAACAGTTTGCAGCAGAAAGTAAATCAAAAAACAACTTAAAAATAAAAATGATTTGGTAGGCTTGATCGCAAGACTGCGCTGCAATCTCATAACCTAAATTCAATAGAAGTATCGGAAATTTTTGATTTGTTATATAGTACAGTAAACACTGGAGCAATAATACAAATAATCCGCGTTTGCTATGTAGGTATGAGACATATACAGTACTCCGTTTTTGCTATAGGTATGCGACATATGTGTTAGTCGTAATATTGGGTTAGGGGACAAACTTGTTTTTTTTTGCTTCTTTAACCCTCCAAGAACCCCCAAAAGAATAATGTAGATCTAAAGAGATCATTCTTGATCGTTTTGAACACTAATGGCTACATTTGCTAAAGCTTAGAAAAACAATTCTACTCTACAAACCTCAATATTACCGTAGACTTAAATCAGTGGTATATCTGTTTATAATACGAAAGTAAACTTGTTTTCTACAAATTCAATACTTAAGTCCAAGATTTTTCGCGATAATCGCTTCAGAAACATGCTTTTTCTTTCAAATTAACTTGAATTTGGGTCAAATTTATTTAAAAAAGAAACCTGAAAATTTAAGGTTTTTAAGATAAGGGTAGATAGATAGATAGAAAATAGTTTATTCGCTTCAGCAATACAAACACATACAAAACAAACACACATAAACAAAATTACGGTAAGTTTGTTCAGGCCAGGAAGCACCGACGAACCCGAAGGTTTTTCAATCCAAGGTGCTTCCTGACTTGTTACTTGACAGAGTGAAAATTTAGAGAAGAAAAAAACCATCAAATTAAAAAGAAACTGACAATTATTTTGTTCAACTAGTATTACCGCAAGAGAAAATTAGTACACAAAATTACGCAGTTAAATGATGGATTTCCAGAATATGGAGCAAAGAAGGTCAAAATGATATATAGTTTTGGATAGCTTTTATTTTATTCTTTTTTTGAATGATAACCAAGATAGTTGTTTTACATCAGGTTCAATTTTTTCCCACAATTCAATTCCTCTATACGTCAGAGATTTTTTCCTTGCTGACGTTTGAACGCAAGGTTTAAAATATACTAAGTTATGTTTTGTTCAAGTATTGTGATAATGAATTTTGGTGGTATCAACGAAACAGTCGTTGAGAGCAGTTTTAAATTTTTTATGATGAAGCTGATACATGAATTTGGCTAGTTAAAGGAGGTAAATGTCCTCTAATTTTTAAAAATTTAAGGTTTTCAATCAAGAAGTCACCGGACAATATTTGGTACTATACGTTATTGTATGAACTATATTATTAAGCTTCAAATTGAGTTTTTGCATAAGTGTTTTGTTTGCCGAACCTCCATTTAACTACAGGCAGTGGCGGATATTGGGGGGATGCATCCCCCCCACCAGCCTAAACATAACGTGCATATGAATAATACTTAACTTATTTTAAAAAAAAGCAATCAGTGAATTGTCGTAAGCCCGTGTGACTGTGATATAATTTCAAAAGCCAGGGGGGTGCAAGAAAATAGTATTTGTGCAGCGAAGTTTTTACAAAACAGAAATTAGTCTTTTACAGGTCCAATTGATTTGAAGGCACCAAATCAGCAAAACTCACAAATTGCGCTTTTCAGCGATAAAGGCATAGGAACACAACCAGTGGCGGATGAGGGGATACATCCCCCACCAGCGTAAGCATAACGTGCATATGAATATTAAGCTTATTCGAAAAAAAGCAATCAGTGAATTTTCAATAGGCCGTGTAACTGACTGACTGTGATATAATTGCTAAAGCCCTGTGAGAGGAGGGACCAAAAAATGTAATTTTTACAGCGAAGTTTTTACAAAACAGAAATTAGTCTTTTACGGGTCCGATTGATTTAAAAGCGCCGAATTAGCAAAATTTACAACTTGCACTTTTCAGCGATAAAGCCTACACAATGCAAATCATTTCTTAAGCCTATACAAAACATTAAGCGAGGTCAAGAACATTAATCCGAAGCAGTAGTGTAGCCAGGGGGACTATATAGCCCCTCCATTGGCCTGTCAACCAAAATGCAAAACAAAAAATATCACGTTTTTAGCACTTCTGAGACTGTTTTTCGCACTGAAATAGACCAAAAAGTGATTTAAAGCATTTTTTAAACAATGTGCTTAAGGGGGCTAATTTGTCAAAAATAAAACTCACTAATCAAAAAAAAACTTTAAAAAATGACCAAAAATAAGCAATAAAATTTAATCGCTAGTGTAAAAAACTTGAACACGGGTTTTATCAACAAATATATTAAAGGCCTAAACTCCGAAATGGGGTGGAGAGGCTTTTCAGAATTGGTTAATTACCAATCACTTGTCTCAATTCTCTTTCCATTAGCCCCTCTCCAATTATTTTTCTCTATAAAATATAGATGAAACAAATTACTCCTTGTGACTTTTATTGAACTATAAGATTTTATGCTTATGATTTACCAGCATCCAAATAAGAGAACTAAAATTTTATCATTAACCACCTCTCACATAGGCCATTTATGCAACCAGTTGAATCATGTTTGCTCTGCCAATTTCTATGCCGCATTTTAAAAGCACTATTTTATCAAACTAGCTCTAAAATGAAATCCTTTTTGCAAAAAAATGCAAAATTTTTTTGCGCTGGGGGCTACGCCCCCAGACCCCTAAAACAGCCCCTCCATTGCGAATTTCCGGCTACGCGCCTGGTCACAACACATCCGAATTTTTGAGGTTGTGTGCTTAAAATTTTTATCATCCCCCCCACCAAAATTTTCTGGATCCGCCACTGACTACAGGGTGGCCCACGAGTAGGTATATAGCAATCACAATATAAATCGATTAAATTTGTGTTTACGTTCGAAGCAGCACATTCCGAACAGCTTCACATTACATGCTAAGTACCAGAAACTGAAATATGACTTGAAATGAATTTATACACCAATAAAAAAATTCTTGTAACACTTTCGAGCGTTAACTGTATTCCTACTTATGGGCCACCCTGTATACCATATTGAATGCGGCTGCAAATGAGCGAATAAAATAACATACTCAGAGCCTTCCGGTCTCAAAATTTTTGAATTCTGTATATTACAATCCAGAATAACGTGCCAGTTGCAACGAAAGGTGTTGAATGTGATTAGACCAATATAGGTTTTGGACAATATAAATTCCAAAGTATTTTATGAATTTGATACGTTTTAGATTGATTGAATTCAAGGATACCTTGAAGTTTGTCGAACATGAGCAATTGAGTTGTTTGTCAAGCAGTGAATAATGAGTTTTGGAAAGATTCAGTTGAAGCTTGTTTTTTTTCATCCAGAGATCGATGTTTCTAAGTTCAGCATTCACTTTGCTTTGCAATTTAGAAAGGTTATTGTCTGGCATGGCCAAGAAAGTGTCATCAGCAAACATGATATCGTCAAATTGACTAGCCAAAGGAAGATCATTGATATACAAATAAAAAAGTGATGACCCAAGGGAAAAACTCTGTGGCACACCGTATTCAATTTTTGTCAAATCGGACTTGCAATTTTCCACCTTTGTATATTGTTCTCTGTTGCTCAAATAACTTTGTATTAGTTTTAAGGCCAGTCCTCAAAATCCATAGAAATTTTTCATTTTGTGCAGCAAAACATTGTGATTAGCAGCATCAAAAGCTTTGATGAGGTCGAGGAATATACTGTATAATAATTGTTATACAACAATTTAAGTTACCAAACTTTTTGGCTTGCCAAAGTCACCTTCTAAAATCTGAGTATTTTTTGATATTACCTTCAAAATGACGTTATTAGAGTTTTTTGCGACATAACCATTTTGACTTAGGCATTTTATGATGCAGTTTCAAAAAACAAACTTATCTGCAAAATTTGAACCTCCTATGGCAGCACTGAAAAATGACATTCTTTTTCCAAAACATGCCTCTGATGTCACTGTGATGACGTAATCAACTCAAAACCAGTGTTTCCAAAAAATATGGTGAACACCATCCGCATGCCAAATTCGGTGTTCTCATAACGACTTCCGGTTTAGGAGTTAGATAAGTGGGGAATTTTTACCTCCCCTCCCCCCATGTGAAATGCATTGGTCATATAGCTCGTGCAAAATAGGGTTAGATGGAGATTTAATTTCCAAATAAAAATTTTAATACTGATCGAATGTGATACGACTTAAATCGTTCTAATTTCCTTAAGTTGGAACTCATAATCAGTTTTAAGGGCTTTTTCAGGATTTTGCTGCCACTATGTTTTTTTTCGATTTACGTCATTCATTACTAGGGCTCGCAATAGTCAATAAACTCAATTTTTTTCAGGGCTTTATTATATCATCAAAAGTATACCAATATTAGCTTCGAGTTCTCTGGAGCCAGTTTAAGTAGATTTTATAGGTCAAAATAAAGCCAAAATTTTGGGTTAGGTCAAATTTGTTTTTGATCAAAAATTCTTTTTCAAAATCAAAAATTTTTGTCTTCATTTTTCTGGATATTTGGGAACCAATGAAACTTTATGAACATTATTTCGATGAAGTTTTGCTACTCAAACTTCTGCAAATAGTTGCAATATGTCACAATGCGATTGCCTGAGATAACTTCTTCATAAAACTAATTTTATGATAACACAAAATTGTTTTTTTAAATTAAGAACAAACCAAAAATGCCTGCTTCAGCATGAATAAAGCATTTAAAAGCACTCTATATGTTCAAATTTTAAAATCAGAAAGTCCAGTTTTATTTTACAGTACTGCATATCACAACGAAAAAAAACATATTTTTGAAATCTTTTGTGACTGTACTGTTTTGCTTTCTCAGCTTTAGCAAAACCAAACATGCCTGCCTCGGCATGAATAAAGCATTTAAAAGCACTCTTTATGTCCAAATTTTAAAATCAGAAAGAATCACAATCTCCATATCACAACGAAAAAAACAACATATTTTTGAAATCTTTTGGGACTGTACTGTTTTGCTTTTTCAGCTTTAGCAAACGACAAACTTTTACACTACAGCGCAACTTTTACCAAGCAAGAATGAAATTGTGTTAATTTGTTTTCCAATAAAAGCTTAAAAGCAAAATAATGAGGCCGAAAATTCGCGAAAATTTAAGAACAGCCAATTTCAATCCTAAATTTACTGGTTATAAAACAAAAGTGTAATTGGCATAGAAATGTGTGCAGATTTCTAGGCTTTTGTTTTGCATCGCTTAGTTGCTTTAATCACAAAACTGTCTGATTGAGATTTCTTTCTAAATGGTGTTAATGAAGAGCGAAGAAGGTTACCTTCTTCAAACTTACTTGAAATCGAGAATTGCGAATTCCAAACAAAATTTTTTTTTTAATCAAAATTCGGAGCTGAATAAGACCAAAACGATTTAGGTCAAAATAAAGTCAAAATTTACCCAAAATAAAGTCGAAATTATTCTTTTTTAGGTCAAAATAAAAATGGCCCTAGTTATTACTAAAGGTTGCTGGACGAAACAGACATGACTGTCTTAATTGCAACGTACCGCATACTGTGATAGTATCACAAACTTCGAAAAAGCTCCAGATCGTTACTTTTCTCAAATCAACTGCTAATTTGTATTTACCACTCACTTATCTTCCATTCCTAGGAAAGCATTACGATGTTAAAAACTATTAAATATTCTCACTTCTAGCCTTTCACAAAATTGGTATTACTGTAGATCAAAACTAAACAAAAGTAAAATGAAATTCAAAGCTACAAAACGTGCTATAAACTAACAGTACTGTAGATCTTTATCATTATTTTGCTCGTAACATCTCTATACAGCTTTTCATGCTATTGGGTGTCGAAATAGAACAGAAGCAAAGCTTCCGCACATTTCAAAAGCTTCCGCACAATTCAAAAGTTTCCGCGCAACTGTAACTTCGCATACAGTATATCTCTCTCACGTAATGTTGCTCGTCAACAATGTTTAGCCTGCAGCCATGATGACGATTTGCATCAAATTAGAAGCATAGTCCTCTAGTCGCAATTAATTGGTCCATCCAAACAAGCCTGTTTTTCTATTTCTTTCTTTTGGGAGGTATAGACCGCAAACTCTTGAATTATACTATTGCCGGGACTGTAGAATTGGGTTAACACGTTATCATACCTGTCTATTGCACCGTTTTTTTGTTTTTTTTAAATTAAATTTTGCAACTTAATGGTTCGTTTGAAAGATTATTTTATCACCAACTTAATTCATCAATTATTTATATGCGTCAAAAGAATGCAAAATAGGCTATTTCTACGTTGTAAATGCTCTTAAACTGTATTTATTATTTGTCATATGTATGGGCGTCGGCAAGGAGGGGCAGGGGCCCATGCCCCCACGGGTTTTCTCACACTTTCTCTTAAACCTCCCATACTTCAAAAATCTTCCATTTTTGGTGGTTAATACTGGCTCTATTCTTATTGCCCCCTCCCCTGAAAAATTGTTCTGCCGATGTTCTTGGTCATGTGGCAGGCTAGAAAGAAAAGGCTGGTGGATCTAAGATGTCTTTACACTGAGTACGAAGCAATGCGAAGCGAAAGTTGGAAACCTTCCCCAGTGGTCACTTACGTCATTAGCTCAAAATAGGCCAACCACTCATTATCAATTTTGTCTAAGTGAAGTTAAGCAACCGCTCACGAAGTTTGCGACTGATTGCAACCTTTCGCAAATAGTCAATGACGTCAAATTTTGGTTGCTTCGTGTCCAGTGTAAACGCATTTTTAGTTACGATAATGAAATATTCAAGCTATAGGGTTGTTGGTTGGGAGCCTGAACCGCATTAGCCGTTGTCCGAGCGAGATGAACTCGTATGGCCGCTCAATCGTGAGCTACTGCCCAGGGCATGGGGCTCAGGGTAAATCGCGGCCAGTGGGTATAACCATAAACACGCTGCTTTTACTTATCATTAACGTGAGACTCGGCTTAGGTTTGCGGCAAAAAAATGCTGAAGATCTTTTTTCGTCTTTACTTGTTTTCACGCCCTATTTTTTCCCAGAGCCCCTCCTTTCCTAGTACGGCACTTCTGATGTCCGAGTAATCATTGTAGAATATTGCAGTATAAAGAATACCAATTTTTTTACTTAATAAAAGAGTAATTGAAAAGCTTTTTCAACGGTCGTTCTTGAAAGTTTCATAATGAGAGCGATTTGCGTCAAACCGAACACCGAAACTGAAAAAACTCATAAATTGAGGCGTTTGTAATTAAATTATTGTCATAACTGCCACACAGCGCTACGAAAAACAATATAAGCATCACAAGAAAATGCAATAACAAGCAGGTGAGGTAAAACACACAAAATTTAACACAATAGCAAAAGCAAAACTTTTACTTTTTCTGCTACCCCCAAAAAACAAAATACGCTTTTGCTAGATGATCAAAACCAACAAAAGCTACTTAAAAATCTGGTAGCAAAGAGCAGTATGAAACAACAATCCACTGTCTGTATATTTAATTTAAAAAAGAAAACAAGAGTTGCTTGCGAAATTTTTGAATTAATAAAAAAAGCATGAAACATTACCCTTACTAAAGAAATCGAACAAAAGAGCAGTCTGCGATTTAAAATTGCTCGCATTAACTAATACTCCAATAAGGAAAATGTTGCCCCAATTGTACTGTAAGCCCAATTTAGAAACCTCGGAAACGACGTAAGATATAGAAAGTTTCAATTTGGTGAGCTACGTTTTAGCTTCTTATTATTAGTCGTAGTTTTGGCTACAAGAAATAAACTTCTTTAAAAATTACTACCAACATTTTTTTAATAAAAGCAAATTCACACATTTTTTAGTTTGGATGTTACGATATTTTGCAAAGAATTTAACAAACTGCAAGCAAAACCAGACTAACATGCATTAAAAATGAAACACAAAAACAACATACAAAAGTTAACCTAACACTACACAAGAGTCTCGGATAAATGATTAGTTCCAGTAACATTGTACCATGATGTGTGGGAGGTTTTGGTTACCGGGGTGGAAAAAAGTCTAGCATCGTTCAACGAACGACTACTTGCAACAGTCGTGCCGACGTTGTATGGTGTAGATGACCACATTGGCTCGCTTGGTGGCGCATGAGTGTATTCTCTAGGACTGCAGCTATAGGCAGAGGACTCATGTCTTTGACTTCTTACGTCATTTGCATATTCGGTAGGTGTAAAGAATCTCGTTCTCCTAGCTGCTTTAGGCGCATAGACTTTTTCGCAACTTGGTGCCGCTTTGTTTGTGCCGACGTCAAAACCATGAGTGACGTGATCGTGACGTCTGGCATCATAGCTTCGACTGTGGTGGTAATCATACAGAGTCGGGTCGTTATGTTGCCTTCTGACGTCATCACTTCGAGAGTGCTTTAAAGAAATCTTAGAAGGGTAATATTCTCTTTTGGCGTAGTCATAATGATTACGTATCAATTCGTTTGATGACCAGTGCAAATCTTCATGAACAGTACGGTTTCTTGGAGAATACTCAGATACACTGCCATACGATCGTACATTTTCATTTGACGCGTCGCTAGGTGACAGACGAGTGCGAGGAAGAGGTACTGGTTTTGAAGTAGTGGCTTGGAGCATGCCATCAAATTCATGAGTCTCAAACTCACCCTCATCAGGGCTTAAAACAGAGTTGATAGTCGCCACAGTCCTTGGGCTTAATCGCAAAGGAGAGTGCGAAAAAGCTTTCGAATTGTTGTTGTTATTGTTGTGGTTACTGTTGCTATGGGCAGCATGGGCATTACCGTGATTTTCAATCGAGCATATGGCTTTGTAAAGACATTGATTGTTGTTGCAATCTTCATCCTTGTCGGCGCTTTTAAGCTGACTCGGTGATTCCTTGTCACAAATTGCATTTGGTCCCAAATAGCAACCTTGTTTCGAACCAACACTGCCATTTTGGCGACCATCGCCTCTGCTACCATTTATTTTGGCAGGCTGTTGCCCTTGGAGTTTTGAAGCCACTCCGTACTGACTCTCAAACAAGAAGCTGTGAACCTTAGGAGCAACTGGATCTTTGGAGTAGACTTTTTCTCCGAGTTGGTTGCTCTTATTCGACAAATTTTCATCAGAAGTACGTCCAAGAACTGTTTCGAGATCATCACCGGTGAAAAAAGCAGTTTTAGGCGTTTTTGCTTTACCAGTTGTAGTAAATTGTTTCTCCGGATTTGCCCTTAATTCCTGTAGAGAAAGAACAACAATTTTAACATATATCAAAGGGTCATTCCCAAAAGTTACAAAGCTATTGCACTGTAATTATATAAACCTACTTTTATGTGGTTTAAAACGACGAAAGATTATTTTGATTAAGTGTTTTTTCGCTCCAGCACTGTGCAAGAGTAAAATCCAAGCTTCCGTAGTATTCTCCCTCAGTTAGCTAATGCTTGCAAGCGCGAAAAACATAAAGCTCTGACTATCTATTTACTAGCAAAACCGAAACCAATAGACCTAACAACTGTTGACACATTCAAAACACGAAATATTAATTGACCTGCAGCTTAAATTAGAAAAAAAGCTTAACTTACAGATTGAGTCTTTGTTTGAAAAGTTATGTCATCCCGTGATGGTTTCACTTTAGCTCTATCATTGTGGATTTGTTGATCAGCATAATTTGAAATTCGCCTCTGGCCCTCGTCCTTCTGATGCCTAAATAAGTCAATTTCATATTTATAGATTAATATGTTGTAACTGACAGTTTTGTACTAAGCCACTGTTTTGGAGATCTGATTTAGAACGAGAAACATTAACCGATCCAAACAAGGCACCATGCACTTCCTTCACAGTTGAAAACTACTTCCTTCTATAGTTTTAGCTGTTAACTGCTGTCATTTTTGATAAAATTTCATGTAAAAGCCAACAATACCTATGTTTAAACTAGTACAGATTCAAGGCTTCTTGCTTGAGATTTAGCATTTAAATGAGACAGCACTAAATTAACATCTTTCAGCAGCTTGACCCCAATACTAAAGCACCTTTTGCTGTTTCGCGGTCAATTCACTTCGTAGGCCTACAGCAAAAACAACAATCATTTTGGATGAAATTTTATTGAACACACTTTTATGAAAGCGTAAATTTTGACAGTTGCTAGCCAAACTCGGGACAATTTTGCAACATAAAGGACTGCTTCAAATTTGCCTAATCCAGAATGGAGAGGATTTATTGCTCGGCAGCAGTATTTTGATTATACAACTAAACCAATTCGAAAAAGATAAGAATGATTTAGTGTTGTCCATAAAATATACCTGTGGTGATGAAGTGGGATGTCATTTTCATCATCGGACAATAAAGTAACGTGGCCCGTAGCTTGTTGGTAGCTCATTCTTAGGGTAGAAGATCTAACGAATACTTCGGAATCGTCCGGTTTTTCAATCCCAGCTTCGGTTACCGATCGATTGCGCTCGGAAATGATCGGAGCAGGTTCCCAATTTCCGGATTTTCTTTTCGTTTCGAAGAGTTCGTCGGGGGTAGGAAAAAGCCGAGACCCACTGTGTTTAGAATGTCGCGAACAAACTGAAGACCGAGGTAAACGAGGACTCTCCCTGTAGAAATACAAAGGTGTTAACATGCTGGACCAAAATAATCGCATTAATCGTTTTTGCAAAAAGTAGAAACTGAAAATGGAATGGACTTCGGAAATATCCGAGCTATAATAGAGCAATAGAGCTTTGAATTAAATTAATTCTTCTTTTGATCCTGATTCTGAGCATTTTTTCAAAAAATTTTTCGAAATGGATTCGCAGTAGTCAGCGATGTACGAGTATGTCCAAAAACGTATCAACTAATAAGTCCAACTGACTGTCAAAAAGTTGAAACTTCAAAATTTTGTGTGATTATGGTAATAGCTGATTCCTGCAAAGGAGACGGCATTGTGTGCTTCACAGTAAACTAAGATAATCAGCCACTTCTATTGATTGACAATGAAAAGCAATAATTAGATCCTTTGCTAACATTATTGTTGGGGAATTTTCAAACTATCAAACGTATATTACAGTACATTGAGGATCTTACTTTGTCTGTGTGGCGGCTTTCCGTCTCAGCAGGTAATCCACAGCTGTTGGATTCCACTCTTTCAGTGTGTGGAGTATGTCGTCATGATCCTCTTTTGGAATCTGTAAAAATTCGTTTGTTCCACCAGCTTGTACAGACGAAGCAATATCCACTACTTATTGGCAGTTCGGGTATGTTAGATACTGATGATTTTTTTTATGTCAGTCGATTCATGAAAATGAAGATTGAGCAAACAATTAAGAAAACTATTCGATGTTTTTAACAATTTTCTATCTTCAAAATACTTTAAGATTGCTTTGATCACTATCGGATTCATCGTCGATTTTTTAAAAACTTTGGTAGCCTTGAAAAAGGCTGTTTTTCAAAAAAAAAAGATTCGAACGGTTTTCGTCTCGCCCGTCTCAAGAATCAACGACTCCAATTCATTCTCGCGTTGATTCTTGACACGAGCGAGACAAAAACCCTTCGAATCTTTTTTTTTTTTTTTGAAAAACAGCCTTTTTCAAGGCTACCAAAGTGTTTAAAAAATCGACGATGAATCCGATGGTAATCAAAGCAATCTTAAAGTTTTGCCCCACTAAACAGCTCTTCAAAATACTGTTTTTGCGGAGACACTAAATTAGTAAGCAATAAAAAAAGATCAAATTTTACAAAGCGTACTTGGAAGAGCTGGACTTGGTTTGTGATCAACTCTTCCACGACTTTAATAACAGCGGTGGTGTCTTCAGGTTTCTCCAAACACGGTCCCTAAAATAAAAAACAAAATAAACTACTTTCTGCAACAGTATGCATTTGAAATAAATAAACTGCAAGTTATACTCTTTCCGCCAGAGCAGTGCTTTTTAAGCTCTTTTACTAACACTAAATTTCGAAAAAAGATAGTCATTTTCGCTTTTTTAAGAGTTTTGACTTTTGAAATGTCAAAGGCATGCAAGTCATTATCTGGGTGCTGCAGAAGGCCTAGGAATGATAAATTGCAGTGTTATTGCCATTTTCAATGATTTTTGAAAGAAGCTATAGGATAATTACTTAAAAGTGAATGTTGTTCTTTCTAAGTTATTTTTAGGTTACTATAAAAATAATAGTAAATTACATAACAGCGCAGCAAAGCGATTAAATAGGCGTTTCGTTTTTAAAACTTGGCACAAACAACGTAAACAATTACATCGCAATTTGTAAATTTTTGCAATAATTTGAACAACAAATAATACTAGCTGCAGAAATACACATTAAAAACCATATTTTTGTGGTAATTTTTAAGTTCGTAAGCACGGGTTTGATGTAATAAACCCGAACTAGAAAAATTAAGGGATTTGCTTGGTAATTTTCCACCTGGTTGACTTGGTTGATTATCTTACCTGGTAATGGCTTTCGGTTGCCGCTTGCGAATTTTTGTATCGATGCAAAATATTGGGTCCAAAAATAGCAGCCAAATTGTAAACAGTCATTTTGTTACCCGGAACCTATAACGTAGTTAAATAGTTAATAGTTAAAACGCTGTCATATAAATTGAAAGCAAAGAAATCTAAGGGAAGTGTTTGTTTGTTTGTTTGTTTTATTGTTGCTTACACACTCATAGCTATAGGCTATATCGCGACGCGTATCAGTGAGCTACAATAAAACAAATAAACAATCCTTTCAGCTAATCACACAATAAGCTTGCAGTGAAGCCAAACTTTTGGTTTAGCTCTAAAGAATCAAAAAAAATCACGCCAGAAGAAAGTTTACTGAACCTTAATTTGTAAATTTATTTATATCTCTGCTGTATGATGTAGAATTCCAGCAGCGTGAATAGAATCGGATACAAAACTAGAAAATATGGAAATAAATGCAAGTTTTGAACTTACTCTATTTCCATGACGATCACAAGCTATCTCGGAATGTGCAGCTACAACAGATAGGAAAGTGAGTAAAGTGTGCAGCGTGTCTCTGTTGCTGATAGGTAACAACCACAGTACGTAACGTAGGCAATCGTGCCGTTGCTCCATCGGCATTTCTATGAAACATTGAAAATGATTAAGCTTAACAATAAAGTAATTAAAAAGAGAATAAAACTAGGAATCTGAAATTTTGGGGAGTCTCATATAATGTCTAATGGATAGGACGTCTGTAACTCTCGATTTGGATTCGATTCCAAGTCAAATAAGACTCAAGATTTTAAAACTGCTGTATTCGGCAACAATTAGTGGTAGAAAGATTTCGTGCCATGTGCCTTTCTTCATCACGCAGTACCAACAGTTTCAACTCGCAAGTAGCCTATAGTCTAACTACATCATCAGGTTGGTCACTCACTTGTAGTTTGAAGGAAGGCCGGAAACAACTCTCTGGTCATCAGTGCTTCCGGTAGATCCCGGAAGAATTCTTTCAACAGAGCAGCTACGTCGTGTGGATGATAATCTTCATCAATTGTGACGTCAACACCACGATCGAATTCTTCTCGAAGCTGAAAATGAAATAGTATAAGTCAATCCTCAACAACCTGCAGCCTTATTGTAGAGTTTAAAGTCCATAAATTCTAAAACTGTTGGAAACTATACGGTTGGGTTTGTAGCATTTATTGAGTTGAGTAGAACAGGGCAAAGTACAAAAAAATTACAATGAAATAATTCAAATTCATCTGATCATACTTCTATAGTGAACATAAGTGTAGTTAGCAATACACGTTGTACCTGCTTAATTCGTTTCTTTGACCCAGCAATTCGAAAGATCCCTTCAGCGTCCAATCCTAAAAAAGAAATAAACTGTTACATTTTGCAATTTGATACGAAACAATTAAATCAATACAAAATATTTAGAAGCAAAAAGGCTGTTTAAAGAAAACATATGGAAGACATTTCTACTTAAATAATTAATGAAACGTCAAATTGATATGACACAAAAACTTTTACTTTTCACAAATAACTCACCATATTTTTTTATGTGATCACAGCATTTTTGGACCACATAAGGAACCTGAGGCATCGTTGGTGGCAGCATTGAGCGGTTTTTGGCTTTCTTTTGGACGTGGTTGGTCTCTGATTGCACCGACAATGAAAGAGCTTCAAGCAATTGCGATTGGTCAGCGTCAATTTCGTTTATAGAATGAGCGGCAATGGCATCCTACAGTAAATTAGTTGTTGTAGTTGCAATTAGGCCTACGAAGGGACCTTGCGGGTTTCGAGTCAAGCGGCCACCTGTCTACCACGCACGGTGAATGCTTTGCACTGTTCCTTCTGATGCTGAACATAACGCTGAGAAGCTGTGAATACCAATTTTTATAGTCTTTGGTTTGACTCGACCGGGAATCGAACCTGAGTCTACTGCTTCAGTAGCAGACGCTCTATCCACTCGATCATTGATTGGTATACCAAACTGATCGCGTAGTTCTCACAATAAATATTGAAAAAATTGGCTCTTGTACAGTTGTTTGTAAAAACATACAAATCAATTTTTTTACAGCTATGCTCTGAGCTGCATCTATACTATCATATACCAGTTTATGACAAATCGTAAAATACTTATAAAAAAAACTCGTAAATTTGGTGGAGGTATGCATCGCATATAAAATGTTATTCTAGTAAAAGTAATTTCGAAAAACAATCAAAGATACTATATGTCAAGCTTCTACACTTTTATAGTGGCAAGGATAAAAATCGCTTTCAGCTACTAGTATATGCAGTACGGTACAAAATGTCATAAATCAAAGTCTGCCTACTCTGCGTCTCAGTGACTGCGATGCAGCGGATTGTTTTGGACGGTTAAGCGGTGGAGTGGATGCTAGGTTTGGACTCGACGACTCCTTATCGCTGGCAGAGTCATGGTCAATATTCCGATGCGGAGATGATGAAAGAAGTGTGGCAGAAGATTTCATAGCATCGCTAAAATAACACAAACAAACATCGCTATAATAATATAAACATGCAATATACAGTTTGTGGTAGGTAAGTGGGGATTTTCTGCCGTTTAGTGTAGATGTGAGGAAGGTTGAAAGGTTTGTCGCGCAATTTAATCCGAACGATGCGCTGAATAGTTAGGCAAAAATGAGGTGGACATTTCCACACCATTCAAAAGAGTAGGCACACCAATTCCACGCAGGAAAATAGAGCTAATGGGCATTCACCTGTATAAACAGCTGGATAGGCATTTTCCCCATTTTACGCAGAGCACAGCCTACATAGGAACCGTGCATGGAGAAACCATAAGGAAGTCTCTTATGTAGCACTCAACAACAATTGACTGTACAGTATTTATCTTTTCAATTTTACCTTTCAAATCTTACGTACTGATCCCGCAAATTCAAGCAAAGCTTTACAATTAAAATCAATCTGCAAAATTCAATTATCTTTCTGCAGAGAGATATTCAAAGAATTATTGTGTATATTTAAAACAAAGAGTTTAATAAAGACAGCCAATTGTAAAACGATGAATTTTTGAGTAATTTTATGATTTGTTTGTTTGCGCTCCCACAATAATTGTGCGTGACCTCAAAATCTAATCAAGCTGTCCGCAAAAACATGTTAATGACAAAAATATGACGTCATGAACTTTTTTAGCAACAACCTCTACCCTTGCCGAAAATAAAATGCCCCTGCTTGTCTAATTTTGCTTTAGAAACTTTTTGGCGGTAAACAAGATTTTTATTTGGTTTTTCGATATCTGTTGAATAATTTATTTTTGCTTGTTTGGTGTAGCTGTTAAATCTAGCGCACCAAAATAGCACAGCTTACGTAGATGCTCCCATATTGATTTGGAGATTCATGTTATTACTATACGGCAAACAGCTTAGATTGAAATTTGCAATCTATTTAATTAAATATACGCTCACAACTTATTTGAATATTTGTTGTTTGTGTCTGCTGTTGTATACCATATCGGTGTATTGCAAACTAAATGTGAAAGAAAAACGAATTAGAGGACTATTTTTCAGTACTCTTATCTGGAATTTTGCATTTTTAGATTTGTGATCAAAAACTTCATATGTTTTATGACTAAGCCCAAGCAAGATCAAGAGAAACGCAAAAAATATGCATCTCAATTGCAGTAGAATAGCAATGTTTACTTAATATGGTTAGTTTAAATAAAAAAATACAGAATAAAACCTTCGAATAATCTCTGTAGCCAGAGCCAATATCTCGTAACTCATATATTTCTTAAATATAAAGCACATAGCTAATAAAATCGACATTCAAACCAAAGACAATAAATATTGGTATTGACAGATTTCCTGCTTGACGCGCAGCAATAAAAAGGCGGCGATAGCTCAGTGGTAAAGCCCCCCAACTAGCAATGCGTCGTTGTGCCCTTCGGAAAGACACTTTACGCTTATTTCCCACCATCCCAGTGTGAAGTTTCTACCGTGTTGCGGTAGACAGGTGGCAGTTTGACTCGAAGACCAAAAGGTCCCTTTGCTGTTTCCTGTCCAAGGCAACTTGGGGAAGAAATTGTAATGACAATTTTTTATAGGTTTGCTTTTTTTTGCCCAGAAGAAAAATTTTTGAAGCCAAAGTTAAAGTTCGCTGGCATTTGTAATCACCCGTGCACATTTAATATATAAAAAAAAGCAAATCTCTTACTCCCCAATCTTTTCCTCCTGAACTAACGAATCTCCTTCGTCATTGTGGTTGTGGATGCTCGTGGAGCTTCCTGAGCTGGTGCTTTCTCCGCTGGAGAGACTCGAGTACTCCACTCTTCCAGGAATAGATGGATGGTCCTCCGACACAGGAGAGTCGACATGAGGACAATCCATTGATGGAGAGAAGGATTTCTGGAGTCGAAGAAGTGTGTCGTTCTCCACAACATCAATAAGAGGAATTCCAAATACATGGTCATTTTCTGAAAATTTGAAGATGTTAGAATTACATTTCAAAATAAATCTAATCAATTTGGATGTTATTATGTTGGCATAGCTCTTAGACTTGAATATGATCTAAGTCAACGACATATGATTAATAAGCAAAAATTTACATACATGGTGTTACTTGTAACAATCTTGATTTCAAATCAGGACGAAACATTTGCTATTATAGGCTAGTGTTGTATTTGCGTCTTTGGATAACGGTAAAAGCCATTTAACTGACCGGGAGTTAAGTCTGAGTTTCCTCATCGACCCCCAATCCTTCTATCCTACGTGACTAAGCACCAGTAAACTGCCAACATCGCTTTTTCTAAAGACGCATTAACTTAATTTCTCCTAATTGTTCCATTCAAAACCATCGTATAATACGAGTGTTTCGTGAAACAAAACTAATATAAAATGCTGCTTAATTACAGCGATGCAAAATTCATATCAAATGCAAATTTGAGTCGGTGCTTTATGATCTTTGTGTCAAACTTTTTAAAGTGCTTAAATTACGCGCAGAAAAACGGCTTTAAACAGTACAGTAAAAGGAAAACAGATGGACTAACCATACTAAGGTATTAGCCTACTTTGTTTTGGTTAAATACATAATCGCACATGCCCTGCAAATTGATGTTGGATTATGGGATTAAGTTAAAAGGGTCAAATGTAGGACCTGCTTATTTAAATACGCCATACATTTAGGATTCAGAGAAATTTTGCGCTAAAATAGCATCAAAGTAATCAACTTTATCGTTAATCTGCTCTGGCCGCTTAAACAAATAATATTTTGAAAGGACGTGAAATAACAGCTGAAACTTCATTAAACTTGCAAATAATTAATGCACATAAATCTTTATGCGACACTGAATAGACTGCATTGTAGAAACTTCGGTTTTAGCTTCTGTTTAGTTTTACATTAGGGTATACGTAACGACGCCACGAAATATTGTACTCATCAGGCATTATTTTTAGGAAAAACATGGGCCGATGCAAAGCGACAAAAAGTTAATTAGATAAACTGTGAATAAGGCGCTGAGCAAGTGTCTTTATTTACCAATCTTCTTAGGTCAGGTCACAGCGAAGAATTTCGGTCTTTGAATCACAGCGAAATCGGCCCCTTTACTGTATAGCACGCACGGTGGGGGCTAAATAATGCCCTACTTAATGCTGAGCGCCAAGCAGTATGCCGTAAATACCGAATTTAAAGTATTTGGTTTGACTAGAACGGGAATCGAACCTGTGTTTATAGCCTAATGTGGAATATCTTATGCATTGTGAGAGTTACAAACTTTGCGAAATATACTTGGTACTGGGTTTATCGATTCAAAAAGTAACTGACGTCAAAAGTTTGATAGTAAATCACCAAAAAGTTATCTTTTTTGCTGACATCCAGCAACGCGAGCGCACACTTTATAGTACAAACACCACGATCTGTCTGAATTCTGGGGTGGATTGTCAACATGCTGTATTATCTTGCGTCATGTCCCAACGTAAATCGCTAGTGTCGTGTTCATGTAAGGCTATTGTTTTGAAAACGGGCAATTTCGTGCATGTCATAATGCATGTTGCAAACGCATAATAATAGAATTGTCGGGGTCTGCAATGGGACTGCAACGTTTCTAAGTCCTTATATCACATAAAATAGCAGCATTGATGCTGCGACTATTTCAAACAAAACTTTTTCATTTTCACTGCAATTAGCTGAAAGCAAAAGAGCCTGCAGTTAAAGATTTTTTTATTGTATACCGATGTCTTTGCTTTTATCTTTCGCCAAAAGTCCCCGCTTCTTTCTTGCTGACACTTTTCGTTTCATGCTAGTTGACTCATCTGCAAAAAGTTAAAAGAACAAGTAATATTTGTCATAGCTTAAAACGCTAGCGTAGATACTAGACATAACGCTACCTAAGATGGAAATAGCTTGATTCATCTTTATGTACCAGCGATTTATACGCTTTGCGAAAAAAACTTCGTTTTTATTGCAAAATCCTACAAAATTGTTTCGTGTAGCAGTCAAGTATGGCAGCCAATCGCATTCAAATAAACTTGAGCACGTGATCAAAGTCGATGTAAACTTGCATGAAAAACTAAATATATTGAAACATTACTCTAAACTGGATCAACCCAAAGAGTGCATTGGATCAGACCCTATTTGACTCACAGCACTTGGCTGATCAGTTAAAAAAAGAAAGCATAAAGCATCAAAAGTTTTCATATTAATCATTTGTCCACAAAATTTCCTTAATTTAATCTAACGCTTTCAACATGATATACTGTACACTACAGTGTACTGTGCGTACATCGTCCACTACAAGGATTCCATGTCTGCCTATTTTTTTCCAATGGCCAACAGTCAAGCCAAATCATCTAAGGTAATTTTTTCCCCAATTCAGCAACAACATAAGGAATTTATACAAAAAGTACTAACCTTTAGGGACGACTATCGGCACTCCAATATCAGCTTCATGCAAGCGATCAAGAGCTAGTTTTCTCAAAGCCTCGCATTCGAGTTCAGATAGGCTCTGAAGGTTCGTGCTCTGCAGCTCCACTTTCTTTCCACTTTTGTTACTCCAACTGCCGTCGCCCTGAAAGAATTTTGAATTTAGATAACCTAAATATGATATCAGCCGGAATGCAGGAAGACGAAAAAGGTGCGGAAGTCCGTTATAGGTGAGCGGATAAATCTTGAGCTACTGCTCTTAAAACTTGCATGAAATAGCGGAGTCGGACAAATAAAAAAGGGAGTTTCTGCAATAACTCTTGTATTTTCTTGCTCCTCTTCACGTCAACACAAGTGCGCCCTGGTAGTAATGGCTCCATCATAATCTTACAAATTTAACATAATTGTAATTACATTTTATTCACCAAGTTGCCTTGGCCAGGTAACAGCGAAGGGACCTTTCGGCCTTCGAGTCAAGCTGCCACCTGCCCACCTGTCTACCACACACGGTGGAGGCTTCACGCTTTCCCTTTTAATGCTGAACGTCAAGCAGGAAAGCTGTGAATACCAATTTTTATAGTCTTTGGTTTGACCCGACCGGGAATCGAATCCGAATCTACCGCTTTAGTAACAGACGCTCTATCCAAATTGATAGTTAAACACAATTGAGATCTTCGAAGAAGCATTTTGCTGAGAAGCTTAAGAAAGCCAACATCTGCGAGGTGCACTGATATTTGGCATCGCCCTTAGTGCTTTGAAAAAAAAAAGCTCAATCGCTGAAGTCAAAGCAATTACACATTAAAAACCTCAAAGCACAGCATATATCTCACGAAAGCTAACAATGAATACGCCCGACACTTATTCGCTCTTATACGATGACATCTTCCAAAGTTTTTTTAAAACAAACGAATTCTATTTTAACAAGATACCCGAACAAAATGGATTTTCGTTACAGTACAAAATTTAACAGGTTTGGCAACTGCTTTAGCCTTGCTTGGTACTTAAACTTTAGCACCTCAGCTGAATCGATTTTTGGTTTTTCTTGAGCGTACGTGTTTAACAAAAACCACCCATAATATGATTTTACTGCTCAAAATGTTGCCATCGCACAGTAGTTTTGGTTTGCGATAGGTATGTAGCAATGTTAGGTTGCTACAGTGGAAAAATGGACAGTATCTTCAAGGTTTGTTTCGACAACCGAATACATAATTTAAAAAACGGTTTAAACCTAATTCAGGTTATGATGAATTATGCCAATGTTTGAAAATGAAGTGAAGTAATGATATTTAGCGTGGCATGGCATTAGGCAAACAAACGCAGCAATCATTGCGGAAAATACACAACGGAAACAAAAATATTATTGAAATGTGTTGCATTGCTTATCGCAAAAAATGCAAAATATAAAGAGGATTTGATGACAAAGCAAAACAACTATGATGCTGTACAAAACAGCTATTCTAGGCGAGAAACTGAATTTTAAACAAAAAAAATTGAAATCTGTGAGCAATTTTAGGAAACCTTCAAGAGAAAAACTCGGCTGTTTCAACAATAATAGCACTACGTATATTGTTGCAAGTATTTAACGTATTTATTATACTTTTTATCAGTAACACAATTTTACAAGAACACGAGGCTCATTTTTGTTCAAAATTTAAGAACAAATCAAAAACAAAGACAGCCTCAGCATGGGCCAAATTTAAAACACAAAAGTCAATTTTTATAACGCAGTACACTGTGACGTGTCGTAACAAAATCACCAGATATAAGCGATCACATAGCCAGAGTACTGTACTGCTTTATTTTTGCGATTTTATAATCGATAAAAATTGCACTATTTCACTTTCTAGTGCTAAACGAACCCAACAAACTTTAAAAACAAAAAAACAACACAGACAATTCGTGAAATTTAAGAAGAGCCAACCCAATATTTACTGGTTCTTACAAAAAAAACTCTGATCAAGATATTTTACGGAGTAAAAAATACGGAAAGCATTTGCGTAGTACTGCAACTTACTACCTGATTTGACGCTTCTGTCATCACGCATGCAGCCATTGCAGGATGGGAGAGCATGTCCAACGAAAATAACAATTGTTTTTTAATCATACTGGCTGAATCTTTACAAACTTAATCAAAAATTTCAAGTTCTAAAATTTGTTTAGTAAATATCACGTCTGTTTGAAACAAAAAATCATTTGTTGATGTGCGTAAACCAAGCTCTCTGCGTCTGTTTCAGAGTTGTTAGTCGGGCCGGGTTTTTCGGGTCCGGTTCGGGCCTAAAGTTGACAAAATTTCGGGCTTGATTCGGGCCTGAGTTGTGCATTTTGTCTTGGGTGCACAAAAATGTAACCAAAATAACTTGGCAACATTGCTAAAGTTTTCAGATCTAATTTAACTTTCGGGTTTTTTCGGGCATGATTTGGGCTTCAAATTAGCTTTAGGATTCGGGCTTATATTTTTGGGTTCGAGCCGGGTTCGAGCCTGAACTAGTCGGCCCGTTTACGACTCTGGTCCGTCTAAACACACCAAGTTTAATAGAAGCATCTTTTTTCGGTTCTGTTTGCAAGTCTTTCGTCAGGCTTGGCCACAACAACGGGTGAACTGCTTGGCCCCAAAAGAAATAAGCGCAAAGTATCTTTGCAAAAATACAACTTTTGGGCATTATCAGATCGGGAATCGAACCAGGAGTCAGCAATCTTTTGATCACTAACCCGACGCTCTACCAACTGCGCTATCGCCGTCGCTTAAACAAAGATGATCGGTAAGTGATGATTGATTTGTTCTAAACCGAAACGTCTCGACTAAAAACCATTGCGTATTTTTTATATGATTGGCCAAGGCCGTAGAGAGAAATTTCGGGCCCGGTACGAGAAATACGATCGGGCCCCCAAGCTGGGCCATTGAAATTCGGGGGCCGAAGATTAAATAAAAAGTTCTTTGCAGGATTTAGACCAATCTGTCTCAGGAATTCATGGTGAAGACCAAAAAAGATGTTCACCGGTTTTGGCTCTTTTTTTGACCAAAAAAAGGTCACCCACCCCTTTTCATTGAGATTGAGTTTGGTTCTTGTTGAGTTCAAGATTTAAACCGGTAGAGACCCTAAATTTTCGCGGGACCCCCAAAAAACACCCCTCTCAACGGCACTGTCATTGACTATTGATATGCAATTTCTACTCGTTTTCTCAATCACTAGTGTATGCTGTCACGTCAATTTATGCGCGTATGATTCTGCAAGTTGAAGCTCTGTACAGTAAAACACTCAACTTAATTTAAAATGCCCCTTTTCATCGTTGATGGCTGTTTTCTATATATGACGCGTGATGACACATGCAGCAGCTACTGCATATAGCTCTTGATAAAAACGGGGCAAAAATAAAACGTGTCGAAGAATCGTGAACTGCCTGATCGATTACAGAAACTACCACAGATTTGCTGGAGAGAGTTAAATGCCAATTTTTACATCAAAGTCGATGCCATCATATAGATTAGAGAGATATGTTGGCACTGAGGGACAAAACGCATGTATGTTCAAGTCTATATTTGCGCCAATAAACCAAGTGAACTCTATAGCTTCGGCGACGGCAATAGCTTTGTTTTGTATTTCCTTCAGCTTTGATTTCTGAGCTGGAAAGATTTTTCTACAAATTGAAGTTAAAATGTTTAACTAAATCTGGCCTTAAGTTAAGCAGCTTGACATCTAAAAACAAAAAGGAATCTATAAAAGCCGCATATTCGTTGCTTATACTGAATTTTCAAACCCAAACCAAACTTTTCAAAATTAAATAAAAATCTGTCCAAACTAAAAATTTATATTTACTTGATTAATAAGTATGACGTCGATAAATTTTAAATATTCTCAAGACTAAACAGACTTTGTAAGCTGATCTGATTTTATTGTCCGCTTCTGCTTAAAAGATTTCCAATTTATGTGTTTCTTTGTTTGTTTATTTTGTATGTTAGAATTTCGTCAAGTTTAAGGTATTTATTTGTCGCAAACCATCAATAAACGTAAATAGACAGCTGAAACTAATACTCAATATATGCAATGGCTGCGACAGGGTGGCTGCGAAAGGACCGCTAGGTCTTTGAGGCAGCAGCCACCCTTTCCGTCACGTTCATGACATATACGAGATATAAGTCACTAAAATCTCGTAGCTGACGACAAACAGAACTATTTGCGCTCATTGACTACATAAAATATCATTCCCAATAGCAGAGTACATTTGAAACCATTGCGGTGTGATTATACTGTAGTCCAATGTTGAAAAAGTTGCTAAAGCAAATGCCTTGCTTGCCTTTTCCAGAACTCGTATTTTTAGTTCTTTTAGCAACATAAAAAAAATCAAAATCAGAAAAGAGGAACGTTTTAAAGATATTAACGTTTCAAAAATCTTTTAACGTTTTAAACATTAACGTTTTAAAAATTTTCCAAAAATTTTAGTGGAGTTTTGTACTTAAAAACTGCATTTCCGCATTAAAATAATTAAGAACCGTAGCTTTTATTCAGAGCATCGACATGGTTCAAAATACTTACGGCTAGATACACCGCATTTCGACTGCCCCTGTTATCTTTGCTGGGGTTCTATTGCTTGTCAATTCGTTAATTTAGCATTACCATTAATCAATCGTTTGTTTCACCAATCAAAACTTCAAAACTACCGTAGATGATTCGCTTCTACCAGTTTTCAATCGGTTATTTTCTCTGGTCGCTAGGCATCTGAGCTTAATCTGACTTTTTTGATCCTTTACAGCTTCATAGATTGACAGATGCAAAATGTAACAAGAGAATGACTCTGGACGTAGACGCTGCTGTTTTAAGTACTCAGTATTGTCACTTTTATAATCTGTCAGTTACAATAGAAATTTGAAATTGCACAAAAAATCAGTTCTAAATCGAAGCATATCCATTCTCAATATCCTGGTATAATTCGTAGTGAATTGGAATTTCAGATTATCGTTTTCTCTTCCGCTCAGATTAGCAGAATCAGGCTTTGTAATCCTGAACCTTTACTCCGATGACTAAATGCATTCAAGCTTTTAAACTTTTCTTCTCATTTATTAAGTGACAATACGTTACGTCAATATTACAGGTCTACAAAGACATTAAAAACCACACCACGTAAGACTACACCCCGCCACTCACAACTAATGAACAATTTGGCTAGAACAACTCTGACAATAATGCCAAATTATTACCGCAAATGCTAATAATGAGACTTACGCCAATGTTTTAGAACCGTTTTCTCCTGAAAAGTTTAAGCGTTGGAATAAAATTCCACGTAAAAAAAAAAGAAGTTATCAAAGTTATACCAATATTATAATATGTAATGTTATTTAGACCAACTTTGTTTTTCCAAACTCTCTTTTATTTCATGGATTACTTTTTGGTAGAGGCCTACTGGAGATTAATCATCTAAAACGGGCGGACCACCATACGTTGAGGGTTTGGTGCCCTTCATCAATTTTTGACATTATTAACCGTATGATTAGAGCAAAATACAATTATCCAATAAAATATTTAAGTTACCAAATGCGCTTATTTCACCAATATCAGAATATTATTTAACATTGATATTTCAATTTTTCCTCAAAAATTTTTACTTCAGTTCGCCTTCCTTCCAATAAGCAATTGATACAGTGACTAGCTATCATTTTTGCTTGATTCTTAAGTGAGAAAAAACTTAACCTGAAAAAATGAACTTGGTGCTACTGGTCCCACAAAAGTTTTTGAAATCAATTCCCATCAACTTTCTTTGCACAAAACAATCAAGTTTTGTAAAGATTGGGTTATTTGGTAGCTGCAGGTGGAAAGACCCTAAGGCGTCAAATAACTTTGAATCATAGGCTATACATGATTACAATAAAAACAAAAAACTACGGCTAAATTTGTTTCCTCTGCGTTTTCCGCGATCTATCTGACCACACATTGCGCGCGCAAAAATTGCGCTATAAAATCAATATTGGCAGTAGCAAGATTTTCTATAAATAAATAATGCTTTAATAGCAATTCACAAATGTAGCAAAAAATTTTGACAAAAGTTGTGATGCAACTTTTTAATCAGACGAAACGACTGAGCCAAATGTCCGTTTTCAATCTTTTGGCGTGATAGTAAACAGAGCAAAAGAGAACATTCACAAAATATTTAAGTTCATTTCAATACATTACATCTAATTGTGACCTGAACTTACGCAACTTCATAATGTAGTCTTTGACAGAATGGCGATTGTATAAACTTTGAAAATTTTAGCAAGAAATTAACGTAGCGCAACAAATGACATATAAACTCACATATAAGTACTAGTAAGTTTTGGTGGTAACACTGTCAAAGACAAAGATTTAATAGCCTTCATTAACATACTGATACCTTGAATGACCGCAAGACTTATTCGATACTTCCCCCAATCGCCTAGTCTGACTTTAGAAGTCTACATGTAATTTAAATGCAAGACAAAATAAACTCAGGATTTAAATACCAAGCTAGCTCTCTGAAAATAACGATCAATTATTGAATCAGTGATATTGGGTCGGTTTATGTAAACACATTTATCTACTGAAATTATGAAACTTCCGGGTAGAGTTAAGTACAGTATTGTTTTTGAGAAATCGAAAAACCGCACCAGTTTTAGAAATTGAAATCAGCTCTCGGCCATAAAACGTTGCTCACACTTTTCGAAAACAGCTACTATATCCAGTTGTTTTTGCTACACTTTAATAGAAACAGCTATTACAGCACAAAACAGCAAGGATATAGATAGGGTGGGCAAGCTGCAAAACGAAAAAATTCCGTTAAAAAAATCAATAAAACTTCCTAACAAGTAATTTTGAACAAACTTTGCAAATTAAAGCTTGACTCAGTGCTACCATCTAGTGATGAAAGAAAGTAACCTAGCAGCTTATTGACGTTAGTTGGCAGCAGAGAGTCTACCCGAAAAAGAATCCATGCTTTCAAGCTCATCTAACTTGATAGCGGCAGAACGTTCTAAAACTGCTTCGAAGGGATTTTGCAGAATCACAGGATTCGGTCAGTTTGATCACAGAGATATTATCGCTAGATATACCAAAGCAGAGTTGTAAACGGGCCGACTAGTTCAGGCCCGAACCCGGCCCGAACCCAAAAATATAAGCTCGAACCCGAAACCAAATCTGAAGCCCAAATCACGCCCGAAAAAACCCTAAAGTTAAGTTACGTCTGAAAACTTTAGCAATGTTGCCAAGTTATTTTAATTATATTTTTGTGCACCTAGGACAAAAAGTACTTCTCAGGCCCAAATTAAGCCTGACATTTTGTCAACTTTAGGCTCGAAACCGAAAAGCCCAGCCCGACTTACAACTCTGTACCAAACGACATAAACGAAACAAAATTATTAAAATGTTTTTAGTAGCCTATTTCAAACACAACATTGGCTTTAGGCGAGTTAGCTGTTTTTTACAAGCCCCAAACAAGATTAAGTTTTACTCTTGGGCGCTTTTAGCTTACTCTTGATTAGCGATTGCAGAAAAATGAAATTAGAAAAGCACCACAAAAAACTCAAAACTCTTTCAGTTCTAGATCAGGCCGCGGCGTAAAAAAGATTTTGTTCTTTTTTTGATGTTTTTGCTTTTTTCACGGATTTTGAATGTTTTTTTGTTTTTTTTCAAACTTAACCATGCATTGCAATAATTTATTCCGCAAAAACGTTTAAAAAGCGTTTACTTTAAGTTCTACCAAAAGTTTTGTTAATGTTTTTATGTTTTTAAGTGAAAAAACTGCATTTCTGTTCTGAAACTGAATAAAAAGACGAGATTTTTTTAAATATCTTTATAAAGCAAGTTGCAGTCTCCTAGAAACGACCCTGTTCATGACGTTTAATTTCAAGGACTGGATCAATTAAATCGAATAAATATAATTTTAATGATATAAACAAAGTAAGATTTAAAGCCAATAGTGGGCATAACGTACTTGAAATTTTTCCAAATGTCTGAAAAAGGCTAGCAACTGAGGAATTTTTAGGTCCAGCTCGCCGCTTCACAAATTTTTATTACCAATGCCACTAAATTAAACTGAATTCAAGCCAATACAGTGGAACAATTATAACTGATACCAAAAAAAACATCAGTGACAACAGATTTCTAAATAAGCTTGCTTTCATCATCATAATCTTTCCAAATCACAAAAAAGCTAATTAAGGAATAAGTACAGCAATTGTACAATGCTTTGCAGGTTATACTGCACGTGGCTCAAAGTTCTTTCGAACATCAAAAATTCAAACAAAATGCTGTTTATTTCCAATAAAAAATTGGAATCCATATTATTTAGTTATTTTATCTTATTATTCTTTTGTTAACTTCGTATTATCAAAATCCGTATTTGTAGATATTTTACATTTAGCGGTACGAGAGGATCCAATCGAGTCTACTTCCTACACTACGTACCCGCACTCTTTGCCGGACAATGTAACTAAAATTTATTCGTTGCCGAATCACTAATTTTCGAAAGTGGAACGATTTTATAGCTCAAAAAATTAACACTAACTTTGTAAGTTATTAAGAGCTAACTGTGTTAGCAAGAAAAAGACATGAGAATTATTACATATGAGATCTAACTACCGGTAATACCTTAAATGAGTTCACGTATTTCCGCACAAAATAATACGCAATTTTGAAATCCAGCATGCGCATGATCAGTTATTTTAATGATTAATCAAAGTTTGAAGTATGTCATCAACGCCCAATGCTATTTATTATCGCTTTCATTTAACTTCATGCCAAGTTTGTATAAGTACGAATTTACTGGATTATATGTATGTGACGTCACAGGCAGTTATGCGTTTTTGATAATAAATCAGAGCAATAATAACACAAATACTGCACACCAGTTTCACAGTTAGTTTTGAGTTTGTCAGCGCAAAAGATTGGAATATGTGCCGCTCCTTGTGATTGTAATTATATGTTTATTTACCACATTGCTTTGGCCAGGTGACAGAGAAGGGACCTCTCAACTTTCGAGTCAAACTGCCACCTGGCCACCAAGTCTACCCACGGTGGAGACTTCACACTGTCTCTTTTAATGCTGAACGTCAAGCAGGAAAGCTGAGAATACCAATTTTTATAGTTTTTGGCTTGACCCGACTGGGAATTGAGCCAGAGTCTACCGTTTCAGTTGCAGACGCTGTATCCAACCGATTATTGATCGGTTACAGTTTTGCAGTACTTGCAGAATTAGTTTTGCATATTTTTAGTCTACATTCAACTAAAATAAGGAAAGTTTAAAAGAGAACTGGATGACGGCAAAATCAAGGCCAACCTAACAGATTATAGATTGGCGTTGACTCCACCTTTTTTGACCTGGCCGTTTCAGAAATATTCCATTTCAAACGCGACGTAGGGGCTTTTCTAATCATAATTTTTATTGGCAACTCCCGCGTTGATGACATCGGCGACTCCATTTTACTTTTATTCCAAGGCAACACCGCAATTAGGCTACGCTACAGAGGCCTTTTAACCTATCTATAGGTTAGTAAAGGCCTCTGTGGGCTAGGCTACTGCATTGGAACGTCAGCTTTGACAATAAAAACTATAATCAGGGACGCCACTATGTTGCGTTTAAAGTAGAATATCTCTGAAGCGGCTGGGTCAGTAACGAATGATTCAATGCCAACCTAATTTAATACGATTGCCCAAACTTTAGATACTCTTGAAACCGGACTTCAAACTGTGATGACACCAGTCACCACGCAGCATTTTTGCAAACTGTCTTTCTTTCGGACAAAGGTGTCTAAGCTAACTGTGAAAATTTCACATAAGCAACTTCGTGAGATAATGTTATCCCTAAATTAGGCAAATATATTCTAAAATTTTCTCGCTGGTAAACCCTTTCAACTGTGTATCTAAAATTTACAGTTACAAGGTGTAGGGGTGTATCAACAACACACAGCCAACTAGAAGTTAAAAAAATTCTTATGCTGAAATATTTACGTGATTACGTCCGACTTCTTTATAAGCTTCAAAAAGCGTAACAATAATGAGCAATAGACTTTGATCACTTGAAAAGAGCCGCGACACTTACTTCAGCTATCCACGTTCGCTCTGCCATTTCATCTGGCTCCTGAAGCGTAACTGATGGTGGTTTACCGACGCTCTTGAGAGGATTTCGAAACCTGGAAAAGATTTCAACAATAAACTGACTACACTAACATCAATATCAAAAGTGCAAAAACAAATTCAGCCAGGAAAATAAAACCTGGTTTAACTCTTTCTTGGTCTTGGTCAGGAAAACAATTTATTTGAAAACCAGGTGGACAAGCAGGGTCATTTAGGTTGATCTTATTTTCAAGCATCTCATTTTCTACTGAAGAGCAGACACCATTTGTTATTGATATTGCAGTGCGCTTAAGTTGCTTAGCTACAGTTTCCGATGTGGACCTAAAAAGCATAAGGCACTAGCCCGAAACAGTATTTTTGACACATTTTGGATTTTCAGTAGCACCAAGATGAGATTAAATTGTACACTGATTACGCGCTTATTTCAAAAGACCCTTGTGTAAGGTGTGATTATTACAGCAGCTCTTATTATTTTTCCTGGGGGAGGGGGCAAAACTAGCACAATACCGTTTTTTTTGTGTTGTGATGCATATTACGTGCTTTAATACAGAAGTAATGCCATACCAGTAAAATTTCGTTTGTTTTACCAGCTTAATTCATCGTTAAATTGTATCTTGGTTTAATATAGCAGTTCTTAGCTATTTTATTATCTTCATCCAGTATTGGCAGTCAATAACCTCAAATATAAAGAGAAATCCTTTTAGTTTATGTCAAATATACAGTTTAACAAGACAACATGTTTCACGAAGACTAATCTTAAAGAACAAGTAATTTTTGCTAACGTCATCCTTGAACATCGAGTACTACAAAGCCCAATTAATCCTTATTGAATGATAATAATATCTTACATCATGCGGTTTTGTACGTAATGTTTGTTGTTCTCTACATTTCGTTTTACACTAAGTCTAGTTTCGTAGAACTAAAAGTAAGGTGTTTTTTAAGCTTTTGGAACCTATGCCAAATCACTACCTTTCCGCAAAACTTTCAGTAAAATACTATTCCAAAATTTTACAAAATTGCTAGGATTTGACGCATTTCGAAACCTACAGCATCGTTTTGCATTCTGCACTGACATCACTCACAACTATGAACGTAATAGTTACAACAAACATCACGCAATAGTAACAACATCACGCATTAGTTACTAACAAATTTCGTGAATGCAACTATCTAAGCAGACCTTCATTCACCAATAGTCCTGTACATTGGCAGTAACGCCTAAACGCCCTAGAATTTATCGTGGCTCAAGTAGTTCTTAATTAAGATTAAACTGATTCAGATAGAAAATTGCCTAGTTTACTTAGCCTGGAGTACCAAATACAACACATCGAAAGAGTTACGAACTTAGCTTTTATGAAACATAGCAAAATACCACTTCTGGCTCCACAAGAAATGATGATTTAACTTCATCAAACTAATTGAACAAACTTGGCGAAAAAGTGAAAAAAAAACAATCATCAATTGAGGATTGATTTTAAAACATTAAATACACCTTTTCACTTTACTAATGATTGAAGCTATAATCATAAATTCATTACTAAAGCGTACGGACCACCTATACTTACCTTTTAAGTCATATGAAGACCAATCTGCCAACTTAACAATTTACTGAACAAAAGAGAGATGGGCAATGATGCAGGTGTATTTTATAATCAACACACTATCATTATTCGCATAATTTATCTGAGAGGCCTTTTGACTTAGTAAAAAACTCGTTCAGGTATGAAGATTTCAGGTATGCAGGTTTCAAAGCATCAGTACGACTTCAGGTACGCAGTACTGTAGTTAAAATCAGCATATTGCGGATAACGTTCATCAATCACTGAGCTTTTTTTTAGTCATTCTTCCGTTTTTTTTTTCTATGATCGTTCGCTCAGAAGTTAAGTTTTTTTACTCAGTGGAAAAATAGGCATATAGAAAATCACTCCAAACTTAATTAGTTTGTCATCAAAGCCTTGCAAATTTGCCGTGTGCTGATAAACCAATGACACACTGCAAATATCATATTTTGAGTGCAAAGCTTCCGCAGCGCGGAGTTTTTTTGCACAATCAATAATTTAATTGGCATGGCTTAAATAGCCAAACAGGTTTAGCTCTTAGCTTCAGTGAAACAAAATGCAGAAAATAGAACGCACAAAATAACACTTCAATATATTTACTGGATTTTGAAAGGAATTTCAACCAACTTTAAAGCCATTGCCAATGCTATTTGAATAAAATTTTAAAAGTTATTCAAGTTTACCATAGTTAAGGTACTCCTTTTTTATCAGTGTTGTATTTAACACGGAAGCTATCGTATTTAGGAGGGGCATTAGTCAGCACAAACCCCTATGCACCTTTATTCCCCCCGACTCCCCTTTCGTCTGTACATACCACATATTTTGTACAAATCACTAGTATTAGGAGCAAAACGCTAGAACTTTGTTTGAGTCTGCATTACTAAACATGACCGAAAAAGCCCCCCTCGTTTTGCAAAATACTGCCTACACCACTGCTTATAAAATAAATCGTAGTTAAACCAATTACGCTAGTTTAAGCGTAAGCGAACCTCTGTTGAATTAGTTTTTGCAGAACATTTGCTTAATGCTTATACGTGAACTAAAGGTAGAAAGGTTAACTGCATTTTAATCTTTAGCAAAGTCACCATAACTAGTATAGCACATCGGACATTCACTCTAAGCCAGGGGTTCTTAACCGGGGGTAAATTTGGCCTACCCAGGGGTGAATTTGCTGAATTATAAATCAAAGCAAACTTCAACTTTCAGTATTAAAAAAGCGATAGCGTTGCACTTGATTGCCGTTGCGCCATATTTTCGTTGCCCAAAAAGAGGAATCCCCAAAAATGTAATAGTGACCCGACCAAACCTAACACCCGCAGAAAATAGTGGGTCCGGTCTTCGGACTGGAGACTTTTTTTTGGGAGATCACCCCAAGAACCACAGCAAACGATGGGGGCCCGAAGATCTTTTTTTTTGGCAAAGACTTCCAGAAATTTGTGGAAATCTAAGATGGGGGTAAATTATACTGTTTTCATTTGGCAAGGGGTAAACGAGACAAAATAGGTTAAGAACCACTGCTTTAAGCAAACACGAAACTATTTATCGTGCTTGCATTACATACTCGTTAGAAACCGACTGAACTGTTAGTCATAATCCAATTTTTGTCATAAGCAGGCAAAAAATACTGTAACTATTTATTTTCAACTGTGAAATGCTTTGCGTGAAAAATATCTTATTTTCAACGAACTATTTTTTAATACCACTAGTGCAAAATTAAAAATTATGTAGATCATGCATGAGCCAAATTAGGACTGCCAAAACTTTCCATACTGAAAAGTGCATCAAATTTTTGACGTCGTTCAACTTCAAAAAGAAATTTCAGACGTTACATAGCAGATTTGTGAAAAAAGAAATTTGTGAAAAAAGAAATTGGAAACCTCATCTAAAACCTATACAAGCTACGTACTCTGTTTCGTTCTTAATATAATCAATTTTAGAATTTTATAAAAGACTGTGCTCTTCCACGAAGCTTGATTTAGATTACACTAAAAGAAACGTTGACAGTTGAAAAAGCCATACGAGTTCTTACATTTCGCTTAATCTTAAATTCTTGTCTTCTTCAAAAGCACTTGCTTCACGAAAACTGAAATACTTCATGCTTATGCAGATTGCAGCATTAACTAGCACACTATATCTGATATATGTAATTAAGCTATTCTGTAAACAAAGCGTTATTTTTATTGCTTAGTGCTTATGTACTTGTACATAAACACAATGAATAACGATAAACCACAAAGCTTAAAATAAGAAATTTACACAAAACAAGTAGCGAACATCACGTTTTAATTTTTGTAGCATAAACGTCACAAAATTTGAGCTAAGTTTATACAGCAACACATTCAACTCAAATATCGCTCAGAAATCAGTGAGCCATAATAACTATTCGCGCTTACTAAAACGTTGAGAATAACGTTCTACTACCCAGTTCTGCAATAGTTTTTTATCTAGTTCAAGTGGATGTAAAACCCTAATAAACGCTTCTGCTACAGTGCAAGAAAGGGCTTGGTTATGGCTCATTGCGAAAAATTCTCAAAATACTTAGAAGCGAACTTGAACGCGAACAGCTTACTCGAATAAACATTGCCTAGGTTTGACAAAAAGTGATTTCGAGTGCTTTAACCTATACATAACCGAAACCAGAAAGAAACATTATAAACTATTGCAGATGCATTAAAGCGCAGTAGAGTAAATTTTTCTTGCTATTCTAACTTCGTTTTGTTTATGCTACATACAGTTCAGTATCACATTTCTCTACTTTCTCATCAGCCGAACAACTTGAAGAGTTTTTCATCAGTAGAACAACTAATTGGCAAGCGTTCATAATTTCCTAACAGTCGAAAATCGGTTGTGGCTCATCAGTCGAGAAAGTTGATATTTTTCTCATTGCTCTTTTTTCAAGAACAATTTTATACGAACACGAGGCTCATTTAAACTCAAAGTTCAAGAACAAATGAAGCTAAAACTTCGAGAAAATTTTAAGAACAGCCAGTCTCAACCTAAAATTCCCTGGTTCTTACAAAAAACCAAAATAACTATATGAGCAACTGATGGTCTTATCTTATCATTCGATAATAACCTGTAAATGAAGTTTACAATAGTTGACTGAGCGATGTTTTTCGCCAGGCAGCAGCTACCGGTAATGTTTTTTTCATCAGTGGGAGCAACTACTAAGACCATATAGTTGTGAACTAAAACGCATTACTCAATTATCTAAAATACTTATACTACAAAAAATAGATACACGACTCATGTTACGTGGGCTACTTCATTGGCGATCTTCTACAGAATTACAGCATGAAATTTTTTTGCTGCGTTTCAAAAACGATTACAGGGGATCATGAGCTCTGAGGCTAGCCTGAAATATTGCCTGCAATCAGGAAGTTAAAATTAGGTTGGCAATGATAATGACATACATTTAAAACCTGAAACTAAGCCAGCAAACAAAAAGAATAATTGCAAATTCGAACTTTGACTTTGTTAGACCCAGTGGTATCACAGACCGTACCGTTACAGTCTGTCTTTTTTTAATAAATTGCGACATATTACAGGAAAAACAGCACATATCAAAGCATAGATCACATTTACAACGTATTGAATAAATTCTGAAAATATCAAATTCAAAATTGCTTGCGTTGTAGACACTAGAAAGCTGAGTAACCGGTATTACTTAAGATACTGTTATTTTCAAAAACGTGTGTTCGTTTTGCAAAATTTTCAAACTTATTAAAGCCGTAAGAGAATTCACATGAGACAAAAAATGGACATAGAACATTAGAACACTGAAGAGGTCATTCATCAAAATAAACTCGCTACTATGTGTAAGAACAAACTTTTGCTCTGATTTCATCTAGTAAATCCTAGTCATGGATTCTCGCTGTTTACGTGTTCGCTCATAGCCAAAATTTTTAACGAAAAATACAAAATATAAGAGGCAGTAGAAACACGCTTTTAGCAGTAAAGCTGCATTATTTGTGAAACTTTTGAGCTAACTGCTATTTTGAGAGAATGTTCTGGCAAAAAGTTTAATGAAAAGATTTTTCGTTTTAAGTGAACTGCTTTTATTATTCTTCAAAAATGCCTACTAAAACTGCACCAAACTTGCAAACCTAACATCTAAAAGATGTCTATCTTAGACCTCTCTGTTTGACTGACTACCAATTACAGGGTACATGATTGCTGATGCAGCTTCTTGTCTCTGCCTATCACGTAGCAAGGTTTTTGTTCTCTACCACCTGAGTAGCTGTCTGTTTCGTTTTTCTTCTGTTAAAGACAACTAGAAGGGTACAAGATGTAAGTCGTGATGTTTCTTTCTTTTTGTTACTACATGTCTTGTAAAACTTCTTTTTTTATGCCATCAACTTCCTTTTTTAAAACGTGGGCTGAAACTTCTCTTTAATGTTGGACGTCTAACTTGCAACTGACATTTGTTGAGTGTTGAATAGAATAATGACATTAATCTGACAATTCGCGATTTGATCTTGAGCCAAATTTACGCGTTGCTGGCTGGAACTGAATTGTTTATGATGACAAAACTTTTGCTGCTTTTTTTTTGAGTCATTCTGATCGTTTTTCTTATTTGAGATTTTTCTGATCTAGAATATTGTTTTGAAAATGAATATTATTACATTACACGTTTTCAAAGCTTCGTCGTAAACCATTTTAACCTCTTGATCCCTAATTGTCTGTCGTCGCATCTAGTATTACTTGAAAGGGTTTTTTCGATCGGAAAAACTTAGCACAATACACCTATTTAGGACTACCGAACCAAACTAAATACAATAAAACGGGTCTGAGGGAAAAAATTGTCAGCAAATTACCAGTCACCCCATCTGTGCTGTGACAAAGCATTGATAGATTTCAATGAATTTTGATAGTCTGCATTACACTTTTGTAGTGCTGAATTACTGTTTAGCAGCGCCAAGCATGTAATGCATTGGAAGCAATGACTTAGTAAACAAAAATGAATGAATGAATGAATGAATGGTTTTATTTATCGCTTTAACAAAAATCTCAAACACAGAACTCAAATTTAACATTCAATGCGAAAGGAGACTGCGAAGTGACCCAAGAGGGTCTTCGAGTCGAGCAGCCACCTGCACTTTTGATAAAAAGTTTATAACTTCATAAAACCTAGAGCCCTAAAAAAAAAAAAAAAAAGCCGAAAACAATGAAAAAAAAAAAAAAAAAGCTGCAAACACTACTTTTATCTTAAATGTTATAAAACCAGTTGTTGCATTAATAAGAATGTGTTCGTATATTTCTTTTTTAGCAATATTTTTGCAATAAAAGTGTCTTGTATTTACTACAAAATTTTTTGTAATGCAATTTTCTTATTTCAAGATTGATTTTATTCCAAATGGATACACCTTGAAACTTAATTGAGCGTTGAGTTTTTTTTGTTTTAAATCGCGGGAGAAAATAGTTGTTTTGAATAGAACCACGGGTAGCGCAATTGTGAACATTATCTATGTTTTTAAAATATAAATTAAGAGGAGACGGTAAAGAATTTGTGGAAGCTTTGTGCATTATCTTTGCAGTTTCAAAAAAAAATTGTTTGTATTCCACCATATCTTCTATTTCTTAATGATCATCAAAAATCTAATAATTCTTTTTTACTCAGACAACAAATCTACATTACATCTACAGATCGGTACCTGCCTTAATTACACAATATTGCTTGTAGAATAGAAACTTAACTAATTAGTAATGTTATTTTACTCTGCTCAACAACTACTGCGTCTATAAGCCAAAGTTGCAGTAATTTAGAAATTGTTTATAATTGCAAAAATATCTGCGTAAGACCATAGGTTTAATAAGCTTAGATGACCAAAACAAGTGGAAATCTGTCCGTAATTCCAAAGAGCAAAAATTGTTGCTAAATATTGTAGCTAACAGCTAAAATGACTGATTAATGACAAGGCGATTTCTGGCACAAATTTTCCGACAGCATTAGTCACACGACAAACTCTTGCTTGACGTCCAAAATTATGGCAAAAAATAATAACAAATCTCTAACTGTTACTGAAATTGGTAAGACTTTTAACTAGTAAAGACGACATATAAGAAAACGCAATGAAGCAACCAGCTAACTATGCTTTACTAACATAAGAATTGTTTGAACTAAAACGTGATTTCTTGCGGTTAGTTATAATGGCTAATGGTAGATAATAAAATTTCTGCTTCAAAAGTTTTGAAAAGAATAAAAAAGACCCTTAACGCTGCAATTTTTAAGAGGCAAATTTCGAGCAAAAAAAGCACGAATTCTAAACTTTGGCAATGACATGCTGCAAGATGAATCACTCGAACGTCATGATGCCATAACAAGTTGTCGAATTTTTTTTACTTACGACTTTTAATTCTGAAGACGACTTGTTAACAACATGTCAAACAAAGCACTTTTTGATTCGAACAAAAATAAACAAATGAATTAAAGATAACTTAACAGTGCTGAAGTAGCTGTTCCTATTTTGCTTTTACGCAGAAAACTTAATTCGAAACAGAAAAATGCAAAATCTAAAAAATTGAAAAATAATGAAAAATAATTGGAAAAGTTTGGACTTGTTCAAATTTTCCATTAAAATATTGGTTTGCGTTAAGTAACGTTTTTGCGAGAAATTGGCGTTTTTCATCTACCATATTACTTATTGAGTAGCCAGAATCAACTACTTCTACTCTGTTGTTTTTATATAAGATGACCCTATATAAAAACAAGAGAATAGGACTAGTTGATTCTGGCTACCCAATAAGTAATACTTTACATGGAAAACGCCAATATCTCACTAAAAATAGTACTTAATGCAAACCAAAATTTTAAAGGAAAACTGAATAAGTTTAAAGTTATTTTAAATTTGAATATTTCATTTCAATGAGATCGAAAATGACTCAAGACAGTCGACACTTCTTAAAATAGATTAAAAATGCTACATTATTTTGCACTTGACTTTGTTTTTTTTTTCTCAACTGACAAGTTACTATAAACGATATACTGTAGTAGCTTTTAGTAGCAACTAATATTTTTGTCTAATTCAATACATAATTTTAAATGTTTAATGCTTGTTGAAAATTATATATCTCCTGTAATATTAGAAAAAAAATTGACATGGTGTGGTTAATTTGCGATTCTTTGCCTTTCTGCGCTCATGTTTATTCCTATAGTCCTAGCTATACTGACGAGGAATAAAAGATGAAAGTCGGTTCCGAAACAGTATGTCTTAGACCAGGGCTGCCCAACCTTTTTACCGGTACGGGCCACATTTACGGGAGAAAAATTATCGCGACCCACATGCATTTTTACCAAGATTAAACTCCAAATAATTGCAAGTTTGTTGTACAAAATCGGTGCTCACTTTGGCGAGTATTTCGGGTATCTGTCCCCAAAAAGTAAGTGAAGACCAAAAAAAAGAAAAAAAAAGGTCTTCGCCGCAAATTGGTGCTGATTGCGGTCAGTATTACGGGAATCTGTCTCCAAAAAGAAAAAAAAGGTTTTCGCCGCAAATCCGAACTGATTTTGGGAAAACCAAACAAAAAGGAGGTTTTGCTTTAGACCTTTTTATTTGCCGGAAAATGCTAAGTAAGCCTTTACATGAGAAAATCAACCGCGCAACAAGACCTTGCGGGCCACACAAAACAGCTTCGCGGCCCAAATGTGGCCCGCGGGCCTCGGGTTGGGCAGCCCTGTCTTAGACTGTTAATAAAAGGTTTGATTGTGCCTCTAAGACTTTGGATACTGTCTATAGCTTATCATTATTTTTTCTGTACATTGCTATTAATAAATTTTAAATGTATTTTGTGAAAATGGTTCAATTTATTTGCGATCAAAAAATAGCTAATTTGAGAAGATATGAAGAACCGTTTTGCGAGAGCATAAATATGCTGTAACTGAAAAATTCAATGCGCTTAAAGAGATGCTGCTTGAATTCGATTTTATTGAAGTACTGAGAACTACTTTAGGTAATAAATAGATGCCGCAAGCCTTGTTCCACTATCCCTCTAAACCGCGAAAAAAGATTTAATCCGTTTGACTCCCATTTAATCCGTGTGGCAGCCCTGCGTTTCGAACTTCGTGATATAAGAAAGGGATGACTTTGAAAAATTTCTTGAAGAATATTGAACATAACGTTGCTAATTTTGCAAATTTTGTAAATTAGCAATTTGTTGCAGAACAAGCAACTCGATGTTTGATAATCATCACCGAATATTGCGCTGCATTATCTGCAAAAAATTTTGCAAAGTTACCCTTTTATGATGTCACGAAAGTTCGAAACGCGGGATTGCCAATGGTACGGAGTCAAACGGATTAAATCTATTTTCGAAGATAAAAGCCAGGGAATATTGGAATAAGGTTTAGGGCACCTTTTTATCACCTCAAGTAGTTCTCATTTCTTCAATAAAACCGATTTCGAGCAGTATCTCTTTAAACAAGCTTATTTCAAATGCTCAAATTGAGAGATAAGAAAGTCTTCTTTTGAAAGCTTTGAGTTTGGGTGAAAGTGCAATTTGAATTTCTTCTAGCACATTAAATTCGTGTTTTGTGATCGAATATGTCCTCGTACGGCCCAGTCCCTCATTGTTCGCTTTAAACTGTTTTTCATTTCAACATCAATTGACTGCATATAATGATAAGTGTGTTTGCGATTCGTGACTTAACATTAAAACCCTGGTTATAAGGCATGCTGTTCAAACAATAATGGACCTACCAGTAATTAACTTCAATGTTTGATTATTGTTTTGTTACCACGGAAGCTTCCAAACAAATAAACCGCTTCTTGCATTTTATATCTTTGTAAAAAGGCACAATTGATGAAAAGAAACGAAATATAATGACCATTTATTTGTTATTCAAAATTACTCTTTCCTATTCTAAAAACAAACTTTAAACATTAGGCTAGGAACCGCGGCGTTGCTCAATCGGTAGAGCATGGGGTTAGTGAATAGTGATCAAGAGTTTGCTGACTTCCCGTTTGAATCCCAACTGGCAATGGAGCGTTGTGTCTTTCACCGGGTTATCTGGTTTACTTGCTCGTTGTAGTGGCACAGCAGCATCCAAAGATTACGATTTGAAACGAAACCAAAAAATGTACTTCGTGTTGGGGTTGTTACACACACAAAGAGTGTTTGGTCCATGAGCATGAATAAGAACATCGTAGGCATAAAATAAGGGTTTGAGAGCAAGTGCTTTCCAAATTATCTTAAATCTCCTGAACATACGGTATACTTGCAGTACACTCAGGGGTGCTGAAACCCGCGGGGGAAATATCCCCCCCAATAATTTGACTGCATCCCCCCATAATTTGACTATGGTCTGCATTCGAGCGCTGGATGATCTTTGGACTGTAGTTTTTAGTCTTCACTTGATTTCGAAGACAAAAACTTTTCAAGCTCAGTGAAGACCTTTTTCTTTCTTTCTTTTTGGTCTTCGCTTGATTTCGGGGACAAAAACTCTTCAAGTTTTTTTTGGTTTTCACTTATTTTTGTTCACGTGAAAAAGAATAGAGGTAGAGCTTCATCCTCCCCGTTGTTGAAAATAGGGCAAATTTGGTGTAAAATTTCAAATTATTCCCCCCAAAACTCAACATAAATCGGCACCACTGAGTACACTTTGTCCATGGATTTGAGCCAGGATCAAATTTTTGTCAAGTGCAGTCAGCTCTTTTGCTTATAAAAAGTTGATTTGCAGCAAATTCGCTCATGGAGTCTCTGTGGAGTGACACAGCAAGATGGCAAATTCTACAAAAATTGCTATGACTTTATTTTGCAAGATTTGTTTGCCATAGATTCGCAACTGATTTTTAACCAATTCGCCTTTGCTTCATAACTCCAGAAGACTCCATACCCTTCAATCTGCTTGGTTCTGGAATCCCCTTTGCAAAAGTTTTTAATATTATCTAACATCTTGAAAATAAAATTTGCAAGCTAAGATAAAATTGTTTCTTTATCCGCTAGGTCTATGCTGGCATAGCTGAGGTTTATTCGAAAGTCAATATTAGTTTTTCGAATTGTTTTAAATCAAGTATTGGTTCAAATTTAAACGTTATAATACCCAAGAGCTAACAAGTATCGTATTAATCAGTTACAAAGCCAAAATTTAATGATTAATAATGAATTTGAAGTGCTTTCATTGTTGACATTTGCCTGAATAATTTCAAAATTAGCTAAAATATCGCCAGTTTAGCAAGAAGTTTCTAACTTTTTAATTGTGTTTAAACAACACACCTTTTCGCTTATGATAAAAGATTGCTTAGCATTTCTTGAAATATTCTGTTTGATTTTAGCGATTGTGCCCAACCAAAAATTGAAAACGAAAAAAATCATTCATATTGAGGAGGAAAATCAGTTTAATACCTATCGCTGCGAATGACCAAATGTTGCCATAGCACTGCAACTGCTCATACGCAAAGGAAAATTTGGAAGCATTCAAACATGCAGACTTAATACAAAATTATGGATGCCAAAAATTTCTCTACAACATTTGACTCAATATAAAGTTATACCCCTAAACGATAGATAAAAACTCCGCACGTTACGGAAAGACAATCATAAAAATTTGTATTTGGGTATATGTCAAACGGTATATATAATTCAGCGCTAAACAAAACACCAGACCCTTACCTGGTTCGAGTAAATTTTGTAGCCAACCTTGAAAACGGATCCATGATTTGCTGGTCGTTCGGTGAATCCGCCAACTTTTCGAGTCGAGCTAGTTGAGAGGAACTAGGAAATTTCGACGATTTACTGACACTATCCAGGCTATCCTGAGACCCTTTGAAGGATCGGGCAGAAAACTTTCTTCTTTTTGGAATTTTCTGATCTGCTAGTCGTTCCAAATGTCCGGTGGAGGCTCTTTGGTTCATGTTGGGGTGGTTGGGAAAAAGCAAGTTAGAACTTTCTTCACTTGTGAATTTCCATCTTTTGGAAGAATCAATGTTGCAAATCGGGTCACTGGAGTTGGAAGACAAACTAATTGACGCTCCCTCTCGGAAATCAAACGTTTCTTCCGCATCTAAATCCAAACCATCTTCATGAAGAGTTGGTAGTTCTGAAATAATGGAACCAATGAAAATCATTGCACAACAAAAATAATACTTTGTTTTAGTATCAACAAAACTTTTCAACAGCAACTTTCTGATACCGAATATTTTCTCGATGCTAGCTCTCTTCTAAAAAGCACTGTACTTCCTCTATCAAATAACAGCCAAAAGTTCATGGAAATATGAAAAGGAATTCACTTTTATTGGCCGTAATTTTTGTTGCTTTTATTAACTTTAATACCAACGTCCAACAATATGGACGCAAAAGGAAGTAGAATCAAAAAAGCTGATGAAATTTTTCTTCGTCCCTGATTACAACACTAAGAAAACGCGCCTAAGACGGCGTTTGTGCCTGAGGCGGTTAATCAAAAGGTCTAATACTGGATCCGCGAACAATTCTCATACTGGCAATGCGTCGTTCTGTCCTTGGGAAAGACACTTTACGCTAATTTCCCATTCAAGCTCAGCAGTACACCCGTTTGGTGGTCCAGCCTGAGGAAAGACTTGCAATAAGAACCCCCAAAAGTGCTCCGCGTTGGTGAGCTTAGACAGACGCAACGTATCTGGTTTATATGAACGAAAAGATTCAATTATTACAGTATCGTATATTTTGATGAGTAACTGGTAGCATGAGAGGGATATGTTTTTGTCACTTTTCACAATATTTCATTATTACTGAAATTAATAGTTCTTGCTTTTACCGAAACCAAAAAGAATACGTTTTCACAATCAAATAATATTGTACTTACTGATTTCACTGCCAACGCGACAAACTACAGTTCGCTTTTCTTTAGAGCATTCTTCTTCGTCATCCAGGTTGTTTGGATTTTTATAAAAATCCTTGTGAAAGTTTCCGTTTGGGCAGTGCTCGAAACCTGATGGCTCGCTTTTAGTCGACCTAAGAATGCCTTTACTGTGTTTTCTTTCTCTTTTGGGACGGAAGTCTTTCATTTGTGCATCTGCTGCAAAGTCAGATGAATCCATACTTGCAAGTTCTTGCGCGTTGTATTTTTCGGAGCTCAAACGCTTTCCGGAATAAGTTTGCGAGCGATGAAAACTACTGAAAAGTTTTTTGTGCTTCGCTAAATGCGTCGTTTTCTTTGCCACTGTGGTCATGTTGAATATCTTTTCAAAAAAACTAGGACTTGTTCTTATACGGCTGTCAAATACATCTTCTTTCAAACTGTCAAGAGAACTAACGTCAGAATTTTCCTCAAGTTCGTTTGACTTGTTAAACTTGCGGACAAATTTCCGCGAAATAAACTCTTTAATACGGAAAATGGTGTCGTTGTCTTGGTCAGTGCTTGACGATTCGCTTTCGAAATCTCTTTCTTGTTTACTTCTCTCAGAGTAAAGTTGATTAAAGATTTCTTTTGACGTTGTTTGAGCAGAAAAAGAGGTCAGATTACCGTTTGGCTGCTCGATTGCAGAAGTATCGCTAAAATATAGCTGGGGGATATCGGATTTGTTTTGGTTGCTTGTTAAATTAGCTGAGAAGTCGATATTGTTTTTGATGGAGCCGGCATTATCTTGTTTTGTTTTCTCATCTTCGCGGATATTTTCGGTTTCGTTTGTGTCTTGGGGCGCGGTTTTCGTTACAGAGTAGTCGCTGCGGTCATCAGAGGCTGTTTCTTCTAAAACTGGTAAAGTTTTAATGAGTTTTTGAGAAAACTTTAGCTGTATTTTCTCTTTCGTCATTTGTTTATCTTTTTCTAAAGTGTGCTTTTTCGTGGCGTAAGCCTTTCGCTTGAGGCTGGCTTCCGTTCCCGAAATATTATTAGACTTTGAAGCACTTATTAGTGGTAAATCAGCACTCGTGAAATAATGTTTGTTGTCTTTTGCCTTGACGCACGCCTCTTCATTAATAAGCTTTTTACCAATCTTTTCTCCGTCTTCAAATGAGAGCTTCTTATCAGTCTCTTCATCCCCACCTTTCGAATTCTGTTTGCCTGCACCTGTTTTCGGAGTGAGAACTACGTCATTCGTTTTTTCGTTTTCAAACCAGTTTTCCATCCTGTCATTCACGTGGTGAAATGACGTCAGCTGCTCGGTTGCTATGGCTACAGGGTCGCTATCAAGATCACGGTCTTGGCCATCGTCCATTTCGCTATTTAAGCATTCGATAAGTTTATGGACCGTAGCCAGAACAGCATCCAACTTCGCTTCTTCGTCAGGGCCGTAGAAGCAATCGCATGTTGAATGCCTGACGGAACAGGGCTTGCTGGAACCACTAGTTGGCACATCAGCGTCCTTTGCATAATCATCTGTAATTAGGTTCTCCAACGCATCCATGTAGTTTTTATTGCAAAAGGAAACCAATAGCAATGTTGCGATATATGTCTCTATATGCTATTATATATCCATGATTTTAAATGTTTTACACTATAAGTCTATGGTCTAATTTGTATCAAATTTCTTAATTCTACCAAAATCTAGAGTCAGCAATGAGCAAAAAAAGAGCAGTTAGTGCATTACAATATATTGCCGAGCAAAATGCTATTTTTGGACTTGATATTTTTTCTGATCAAAATCTGGGACTGTATTATGCAAAATTAGGCCAAAGTTAGGTTATGCCTTAAATTAGCAAATACGATTTTTGGTGGACACTCAGTTATTTTTTAATCAATAAGTTAAATCTTTGATACATTGAGTTAAACGACTTGCTCTGTTTTCCTGAAAATTACATGGTGATGCGTCACATATGGAGGAAAGCTGAGAAGAATTTCCTTCTTCTGATGACATACAATGGAAAGGGATAGTTTGCGATAATTAAAAATTTTGTCAATATTTGTTCAACCGGTGATTCAAAGTTCAGATAACAAAAATTTGATAATTTTCGGTCGTTAAAACATTTAAGATGCGTAGAGTCAGACCTTAAATTTATCTTGCTTTATTTATCTTAGGTTTATCTTGCTTTTCTTTACATTTATATATTTTTGTGTTTCGGTTTAATTCTTATTCCCTTTTTCGTTTCAGTTTCTAAAATTTCACTCCAATAGTCCAAAATGCAATTAAAGTAATTTTCAACTGTTTTAAGAGTAGGTATTTTTCTCAAATATTGCTAATATGGAAAAGAACGACTGCTAACAGTTACTCAAAAATAACTAGCTTGCACTGTTAACCCCATTTAATAACTTCTTAAAAAATATGTGCCAGGCGTATGCATAATTATTGAACTAAAACCATGGCGTACTAAAACCAAAGTGCTTTTTGCAATTGTAAAGACTTTTGTCCTAAACTGCCTTTTAAATCTCATTAAGTTGATTTCAAACTTCTTGCAGAGACCAATGCAGATTGCAGATTTGTTTCTGAGTGCCTCTAATTTACTCAAATAAAACCCATTAATTGAATATTCATGAGTCTATTGCTTTACGTGCAAGTCTTAATGATTGTGAAGTAAATCATTTCCACAAAAGAGAAAATTTTAAGTAGACCTATATTAGCTTAAAAGACGTTTTCATTGTTTCTGGCTTTGCGTTTGTATAAGTTTCCTTTTAAATCTCTTGTTTAACAGTTTACCCAACTGATAAAAATGCTTTTATTCGTATTTTAAGGTTTGATCTTGATAAGTTTTCAAAAATATCTTTTTAAAAAAGAACTATTTACCTACAAATATTTAGGTTGGTTGGCAAAAATCTTGGCTTCGCTTATCTTTCTCAAGTAGTCAAACTGGAACTTGCAATCTTAATTAATTTCTGATAACCATATTAAAAAGCTAATTGGAACCACTCTAAAGACGCAGATAGATAACGTTAAATTATTTTTCTGCACAGTAAGTACCGAAGGAACCGTAAGGAACTGCTTCATCAGCGCTAGTATGCCCATTGTTTTACGCTCAATGTACAACGGGCCTAAACAGAAATTCGGTACACTCGGCGTACAGCTTTACCAGCGTGCAAGCTTCCAATTGTTGCATAAAACAAACTAAAGGATGAAAAATACGCTTGTATAATCCCAGATTTGACGCACCTTGTAGACCGGGCCTGTAAAACGCACTTGCTTATATTTCTAATGCTCAGTATAAAAGGCGTTTACAGCTTTAGGTCCAGCTTTAAGCTATGAAATTTAAAACCAATTTCTGTCTGGGTATAGTCAGAAATACAAACTAACTTGTTAGCTTTTATTCTATTTCGCTGAAATATTTTAAACTTGAACTTTACTGTAAAGTCTACGGGGGGTACTTTTAGTAAATCTGTAGATTTTCCTCTTATTTAAAACGCTTTCGATCTAAAAATAGTTTCATTGTTTACAAATCCAAACCTCTCCAAGAAAAGTTTTATGGTGAAAAACTCTGAAACGGAAGATTTAGCTGTTTTTTGTATTTTGCTTATATTTTTATCGGTCGGAATTAATAAAAGTTTGTTTTTTTTTGCCTTGCTGTACAGCAGTTTTCGAAATAAGACAATAGAATATTAAAATGGATTTTTTGTTTCAAATAATTCCAAGGAAAATGTGTGCTCTTCGATGTGATGCGATCTTGTTCTTTCGTAGTCATAGACCATTTTCATTTACAATTAAAATTACGCGTTGTTGTGGGTTCAAATTTTATTGGGTTTGTGAGCTTTGTGATCAAAGCACTGTTGCATCCGTTTGTGCATCGCTTAGTAAATGAGGCATCTGCTACTGATACAGTAAATACTTGGGTTCGATTCCCCATTGAGTCATGCGAAATAAGTTAAAATACAGAATTGATAACTTTTATGTTTGATGTACAGTCATCGAAAGAGAAAAACGAGACTTTTCCACATTGGGTAGTAGATGTAAATGACTCTTTGACTCAAATAACTCTGTATCTTTTCACTATCTCCTGATCGAGATGTTTTATAAAGGCGTAATTTCTATAATCTGAACTGACTAATTCAATTTATTTACAAACTAGGTTAATTTAAATTTGGCTTTTGTTTGTTTTTCAGTATTCAAATTAATGAGTTTGATGGAATTATTTGATTATAGGCAAGAGCCATCGTAATAACCATTAAACTTTAGATCTGCTTATGCTCTATGTTCAGTCTATTGCATAATTGAGCGCATCCTGAGATTTTTATAATGCCAAGACTTTAATAACCAAATCTTAGAAGCGCAAAATCAATACTTTCAATAAAAGATGCCATAGATATTACAAAAGTTACGAGATTTTTATTTTTACGGTCGATGCTAATTACACAAAACGTCGTTTGCACTTGGATATCTCAACCACTACCTGTTAGTTCACAAAAAAAAACATTTTTTTTTCTTTAAAATCTTTTTCAAGTGTGGGAGGGTCACATTTCTTAAGCTCTTGTATTTGTTTCCTTGCTATGTATCCATTCTTGATTTTAGCAATTCCGGTAACCGGTAGATTGGCTCAAGAGGCCATATCAATCTTTAATCAAACTTCAAAATAAAGTGACAAATTTTTGAAACATGCTGTAGGGTAGCAGGTAGCACTCTGATTAATTTGATTAATTCGCGATGCAGAGCGGACAAACATGGCTTGTATAAACATTGAGGGAGCAATATCACTTGTACAACAACCAATTTTAAACTCTGACACCAATAATAACATCAAATTGGTACAAGTTTTGATTTCCGAAAAAAACAAAAATTCAACATGTCGAGTCATATACAATATTCCTTGTCTGCTTCTATTAGTGTGATATTGATATTCACATGTTTTAGCTACATTTCATACATAATTATAGCGTTGCTTGGGTAAGTAGTTATCGCTTGTTTTAATTAATTCCTTGTTTGGGCATTTGTTCTTTTTCTTGCTATTGATCAGTTATATCTAACATCATTGTTTATCGTTTAATTATTTATAAGCGATGTAGTGCTTTTTCAAACCTTGTTCAAGTTTTATCAAGGGTTTAACATTACATCTACGCATTCGCTCTGACTGCGATCTCTTATAATCGAAATTATTAATTAGTTAATTAATTAGCAATTGAAACAGTGTTTCAACTTTAATAAACCAGAAATCGACTACTTCAATTCAAATTTTTATAGTTCGGCTTTGGAGTCAAGAGCAAAAGAAATTAGGCAAAGTTTCACCCCCTCACCTTCTTTCTCTTGAAAAATTTCTGAAATATTTGCTGTGCATTGTCTACAATTGTAGTTATTAATAACCTAATCTAAACCTTCAAATGTTGCATGTTTATATCTTGATAGTTTCATTTTGCTCAACTGAACTTTTACAAAATTTGAGCGCTGCAAAACTATCGAAAAAAACGAACTCCAAGTTGAAGCGTATCTAACCTGTAGAGCAATACACCTTGAAGATAAATCAAGAAAGTCATTAAAATTGCATTTACTCAAAGATAACCGGTTTCATGGACGTGTTTCTAAAATATACTTTACATAATTATCAGAAGGCTTTCTGGTTTATCTGGACGTAAAAGCAGTAGACTACTTGTCTAACTATATGTGTACTTTACTAAGACGTTTTGTTTCCGATTGCAAAGTTGCATAAATAACTATTGTGGTCTTAATGATGTTTACTCGAATGTAGGTGCATATATGTTTACAGATTTAAAACTATATGAAGAAAAATGGACGAATTCTCAACAATAATTTATGTCACTTCCAGCCTACCATCGTTGTATTCTTTGGCAAACAAAAAACTAGTTTTCAATAGAGTAACTGGAAAATTTTTTAACAAATTTCAGCGATTTTAAGCGGAAACAATTTTTGGAGTGACTATTTAACGGCAAATCTTTATGTCAAAGAAAATAAAACAAAAATGAGAAATATTCATCAGCTCATATTTTATTTACTTTCAAGATTAGGTTTTGAGTTAGAGTTTGGGTTCGGGTTGAGTTTGGGGTTAGTTTTGGAGTAAGGATTTGAGGTGGGGATAAATTCGGGTCAGATTAATAAAAAATGACAAAAAATTTTCGGAGAAATATCTCTTTTAAAAAAATTATGCACACAATGAAATTTGTCTACTATTAGAAAAAGCCGTATTGGCTGATCGTGCAGCGGTAAAGGGCGTGGGCTCTGATGCAGTAGGTTTCGGGTTCGATTCCTTCTGTTGTTACCAATTCCGCAGTTGATGTAATAACAGTATTTATGTTGAAGAAACTGTCTTAAGTTGGGGCGAAGTTTTCGCGCGTCTTGTGTGTGTGTGTTTTAGTTTTTTGTTTTGTTTTTGATAGTTTTTGGCTTTAACCTGTTTTTTGTTTTTGGTCTGTAAGTAAAAAAAAGTTGAAAACTGAAACCTAATTTTTACGACGACCCTGATAGCATAATCTGTCTGGGTGATCGTAAACATGTGGATAATTATACTTCCACTGTTGTCAGCTAGTTATTGCTGTTGCATCTCTTGATAAAATACGATAATTGGCCGAAGGACTGGTGGAATTTTCCTGCTCCTGCTCTCACAATCTTCCATCAAGTCATTTCAAGTTAAAAGTCGGTTTCAAACAATATTCAAAACACAATTCAAATTCAATCGAAAATATTTTCTGCCAAGCAATGTGGGAAGCTACAAATTCTTCAGTTCTCCTTCATTTGCCAAGAATACTACTAATTGGGTGTGCCTTTTTAGCAAAAAAAGATGTTTAGTTTCATTTTCTGACTAACACATATCTTTACTCCTCTTCTTGTTCACAAATTATGCCATACAGATGTAAAAATCAAACTTTTAGTTTGATAGACTGATCTTATTATTAGCGATTACGTAGTAGCGACGTCATAGCTTTTGAAAAGTGACATTTTGTCAAGGCTACCAAAAATTTAATCGATACTTATTTTCATATGAGAGTTTCTCTCTTCTTGAATGAGAGTGTTGCATTGCGTATTCCAAAGCATCGCAATAAAGCTAATTATGTATCAAGCAACCAAAAATGTCAATATTAAAAAGATTGAATGTTGCATTCTTTTATTGATTTTTTTACATGTTAAGTGTAGAAATTTACATTAATATCATTTGGCCCTAGAGGCTTTATTTTTGCAATGTTTCTGTGTCTTTCTTATGCTGACTTAGCCTTTTATAACATAATTTTTAAAAGTAAACCAAAACTTTTGTCTCATTAAAACGCCCAAAAAATTAGTCATAGAATTGGGGATGAAAAGGGAGTAAAACTACATCTTGGCTAGTGAACGCACCTGTTTATGGACCGTGTTTTACAACAAAAAATATCAAGGTAAGGTCATGTTGTTTTCGCTTCCTACTTGTTGCAGAGTCATGTCGAAAAAAGTGCCAAATTACGAAAGAACCGTGACCAATCAAAAAATATGTTTATCACCATTCACCGAAAGAACAACGTTAACATAATTGTCAAATTACAGTTTTGATGTTTTACTGGGAGAGCCAATTCAGCCTTCCGTTAGAACTTTGTTTTAGCAGCTTTTATTCTTTTAGAAAATTTTGATTATTTAATATTTTAACATTTTAATTCCAATCTTAAAAATCTTTTCGCCTGAGGAGCCGTTTTTTGAGGGGGGGCAAAAATGTCGTTGTTGTGTTGTTTTGATTTTTAGTGATTTTACTGTGTAGTGAACTTTTTGTCAATTCTTTGCTTTGCAGTGTAAGGTCTTTCGTAATTTGCATTTCTTGGCATGATTCGGCAATATCTAGTACAGAAACCAATTAGAACCAAGTTTAAAAAGTGGACATGGTAAAATGCTAATAAAAAGAGGATCACAAGGTGAGCTCAATTGTTGGGAAATCTTGTGGCTTTTGCAACTTCAGAATTGTAAACGCACATGGTTTTTTTTAAACAGGACAAATATGAATTCAAAAACAATGCAAAACAATTTTGGAAGGCTTTATTTCACCGGAAATTTTTATCTAGTTTTTTAGTATTTCTGACTTAAATCTAACCCAAACTTAAATTCTTACTCTAAAACTATTCCCAAATCGAACCCTAACCCAAATCCTAACCTTAACCCTAATCTTAACCCTTAAAAAAGCAAAAAAAGGGCGCGGATGAATATTTCTCATTTTCGTTTTATTCTCTTTAACTTGAAAATTTTCGGTGAAATAGTCACTACCAACAATTTTTTCAATACAAGTATTTACACGTACTTGCGGAATTTACAACGACAGAGAATCGAACCCTTGCCCTTGCGACTTTGAGTCCTATGGTTTACCACTACACCATCTGCATGTGCTTTATATCACGGTATTGCTCTAGCTATTTAGCAGGATCACATTCTGCCCTCTAGTGGATGGTTATTTAACTAATTTGCTGTGCAATGTCTTAATCCGCTTTATGAATGTTGGTACGTCAAATATCCTGCATTTACGATCAGCATTAAGTTGCTGAATTTAAATTACTAAAACAACTACAAATGTAGGGATTGTTTGTGAGAAATCTCCCATCCCACTATAATTCGATTGAGAGTGAAATTTAATGGTGAGTGGAAAGTGCGTTTGCCCCTGGACCGGGAGGTCTAGGTTCAAATTTCAGGCCTCTTGAATCGGACGCACTGTTCCAACGGTTTGCCGCCACTGTCACATATTCCTTCAAAAGAAGTTCTGTAGTTCAGAGATGTAATTAATAACGCAGAGATTAGCCCACCTACTCGTTACACCCTTCGCCGTAATACAGCAAGGCTATTGTAAAAAATTTGATTGATTTAAGACAAAAAAATGATTTTTAACCAGTTTTTAGAATTTTTAAGTTGAACTTAACCTTTCAAGTACTTTTCAAATTGAACTTGGTTTAAGCCAATTTCAAATTCATTAGCACTTTAAATCTTTTCTTAGGTAGTAGTTACGCTTAAACTTTCGTAATTCGGTCAATTTCTTTCCATTAAAACTCTGCTTTCGACTACATACTCTTTTGTGTTTTTCTTTGTTTCAGAAGCACATACAATTCCTTTCCAGAGCGATTGGCTTTATAATTCAACTTAATTTCATCTGCACATCTTGTTTGTTCTTCCGTTCTTATGCAACTCCATTCCTTTTTATTGTCTTTTTGTTTGATCGTCGACAAAATCTCCAATAATTTATAATGCCTTCCTGTGATCCGCCAGGTAAAACAAATAGCATAAATGTCAAGAAAACCTGAAAACAAGTACGAATTCACTCACATTTTATATCAACTAATCAATTTTTATTACCGTTTCATTTTTCAATATCGTTTATGTTTCAGTAACTTTATGATAAGACGAGTAATCGTTTTAGCTGTCAGATGCTCAAGCAATAACGTGGTTGTTTCTAAAACAGGAGTACGAGGTTCAAATTTCTGGCCGGTCAAATTGGACGCAGTGTTGCCAACGGCTCACTACTGCCTCAATATGCTGTATCTTCGAAAGAAACCACTTTGCTAGCAGACGCAATGACGCGGGGATTGGCTCCGTCAATTCGTCACACAATCCGTCAACTCGTTACACAATCCATCAACTCGTCACACAATACTCTGAGAATAATAAAAAAAATTTGATTTGATATTGTAAAACAGTATATTGTCCTTCTCACTTTTTTCAAAGTTATCTACCTTCTGCAGCAAAAACTTATTCGTATTGACCAATTAAAGCCAAATCACTGGTTTTGGATAGGCTATATCAGATAGAAAAAGACTCGAACATTATCATTGCTGCACTCATTTTGCATATAGTTAGTTATGGGGGCTATCTAAGCGTTATACGGCTTTTTACAAAAATGCTGTTGCAGCGGGAGTGAACTGTTGGCAACACTGTCCGATCAGACCGGCCTAAAACTTCTCACTTTCCCATTTCATTGAGATAAGGTGGTATTTGAGCGAAATAAACTTTCGATTTCTACAAACAAAAGTTGGTAGAAAGGGCATATTACTTCTAAATTGCAATTTTTCGCGATGTAACACTTCAAATTGTTTTCATATTAAAAAAAAATTTGCTTAACCGGCAGTGCTAGCCCTTGAATTGCTGCAGAATTGTGTAAAAACAGATTCAAAACTTTGTTTCTGTACAGTTGTTTCGAAGTATTGCCTCTCACTAGCGTAGCGGGCCCAGGAGTGTATTTTCGTAGACTAACACTGACTTGTTGGCCATCCAGATGATTAATTCTGTCTGCTACAAGCGCTCTCTGCGAGATACTATTTTACTTTTGCTTTTTGCTGCTTTTTGATGGTAACGTAAAATATAAATTGCAGTCCGTTAGATGTCAGCATATGCAGTATTTGCAGTGAAAATAGAGGTGGAGTCGATCACATTATTACAGCTATGAGGCGCTAGAGTACAATAACGAAAAGATGAAATTTCAAAATTAAGAGTCGCGTCAAATAGGACAAAGTCCTGGACCAACTTAATCCCAAAAATACAATTCCAGAAAAGAACAAAACCTGATTAAAGGATTTCGTATTATACTGCATGATTTAAATTTTAAACTACTACATTAGGTTTCATCTGCAATTCATATTTGGCGCACAATTAGCTGCGCAACCAAGATTTTGCTAAGGGTGGGGCATGAAACAAAAACAGTAATTTTTCAGTTCGAAAAAATGTATTCAGTGAGTGGGGAATTAAGTAAACTGATGCATCTCAATTTTGGTACTTTTTTGGTATTTATTTTTTTTGATTGTCGCTATTTTTACGCCATTTTGATGACATTTTGCACGTGTTTGTAGATATTTGAAAAAACTAAATTGCTAAGATTTTAGAGCCATTTGAGAGAATTGTTCAGCCCCCCCTCCCTCTTACTTATTGGTAAACTTCAAAACATGTTTGAAAGTTTGCTTGTTTGGCTTTGGTTTTAAACTGCTAAGAGCTTGTACCACGCTCAATTCTTTTCTGTTCTTTCCTATTTCTTTCTGCATTCATTTTTTCCTCCAGAGTCATGCTCGTCCGAGATTTAATTTTAAAAACCGCACTGTTCTTTTCTTCTTGATTTTTTTCCTTCAATTTTGCTCTACTATCAACCACAATCACAATATTTATTTCCTCCAAAAACTTGTTCCAGTACATAATCACATTAATAACATGTTATACTGTGATCGAGTCAAGCATATGTGATCGAGTTACTATTGTGATCGAGTCAAGCATCCAAGTGGTGCAAAGACAACCAAACAATTTTGTGTACTAGTTGTTGTTGTTGCGCATATTTACCCTCCTGTCACCGGACAGCGTCAGACACTAATTGTTGGACGATCCGCACACTTCGATTGCATTGACTACTTCGTGCTTGGAGAAATCCGCACCTGCTTAAAAGTTTCCATAGACCCGATGCTCCTGTGGATTTCTTCGAATTCTTGCCCGTTAAATTTGATGCTTGTTCGAAGCCACCAAGCAGAGATAATCGTCGTCAAGCGTTTTATCCAAGGACGCAACAACGTGACCAGGGTGTATAGATGTAGCCAGCGGGGGGGGGGGGGGCAGGAAGCTCGGGGTTTCCCCAATTGAAATGCTACCAATGATAAAAATGTCACAAAAGAGACTATTGTTTCTTCAGTTTCAGTTTCTTTTAGCATCTTCGAGTACAACAGAATACGCGTACAGCAGTAATTAACAATAATATTAATCCAGGGGTCCTGGGCCCCTCAATTTAATGTTTGCCAACCAATTTAAAGGTATAACCCTAGTGAAATTAAGGGTTTTATCCAAAAAGTTGCTGACTGAGGCACTCATTTAACCTTTTCATGAACGTAATGCAATAATCAGGGAAGGATTTAACATATGGTACAGTGCCAGGGGCCTCGCGCTCAAATGAAGAATTTTTTGGGTCTTCTCCTGTATTTGGCGAGAAAATATTACAAAAATCCCAAAGTGCCAGGGGCCCAATTCAATGTAAATCCGGCCCGGGCAATAGCATGGTTTGTAGGCGTAACTATCTATTGTATATTTTTCAGTAACAATTCACCTCCACCTCACCAGTTTTTATGTAACAAAATACTTTTGAAAAAAATTAGCTACACTAAGGGGAATGCTCATTGAACAAATTTTTGAATTACGAGGGCCTGGGCCCCCTTGCGCTATATATACTCCTATAACTGCTTGCTTTCATGACAAAACAATAATTTCTAAGGAAAATATTCGACTGGATTGTTATTTACAGCTAAAATATTGCAGGAGACAGTTTACTTTACTTCCCCTTACTTGGGTCAAATCACTTACAAAATTTAACTTCAAAGTGCAAGATTTTAAACGTGTTTTGGACTTAAATCGCCAGCAAAAGGAGGACTGAACAACTTAATTTTTTGAATTGGCTTTCAAATGTTAAAAATCTAGTACTTTCAAATGGCTCTGGATACGGGCGAAATGCGGTCCAATGGTATTAAAATAGCTTTTTTTCCAAAAAATTACAGAAAATCGTCCAACGGCTAGGTGGCTTCGCCTCCAGACCCCCGTCTGTGATACGTTTGAATTATAGTACACTTCTTTACTCAAATTCGTCTCCTCAATTTAGACATTTTCTCATTTTAACTATTGGTTTAAGCCCTCTCTTTGAACGAGTTCCTAGTTACGTGCCAACACCAGGCCACCGCTTCTGATCTTCAATTCTACGATATCTTTGCCCCCCACAAAAAATTCCTCTTTCGAAGTTTTTGATGACGTCATTGCATGTGATTTGTAGTTTGGGCCCCCCCAATCAAAAATCCTGGCTATGCCTATGCCAGGGTGAGGGTTGAACCCACATCATGCGATCAGGGTCGTCGTTACTTTGAGAACAAGTCGTTTTGCTTTCACAAATGGAGCTTCAAATTTTAACTTCTAGATACTTGAAAATCTTGTCAGAACTTTATTTTCTTGTCATCAAGTGAGATAAAAATCCGCATGTTTCTTTTTCCAATTATATTTAGCTAGCAATTAAATTTTTCTTTTTTCAGTTCATTCTTAATAGACATTTATTTGATTTTTTTCTGTCACTGACTTATGTTTTTTCCACTTCACTTTACATTTATATGGCAAGTTCAGTTTTAAACGATAAATTTCATTTTATGATGCAAATGCAAAAATTCCAAAAATTGTAATATCTACAAATTAATTAGCTTGAGCTTGATTTTAATTTTGGAGTAGGCTGGAAAGCATTTAAAAAAAAAATAAGTAAAAGTTAAACCTAAAAATGTTGCAAGATAATCAAAAATATTCCCGACACTAGGCAGCGTTATAGAACAGCATGAAAAGAGTCAAGAGCTTTATTTTCAAAAAAATCCTCTGAAAAGATAGATACAGAAAAGAATCAAACTTCTAACTTTGCGATGCAGAAACTTGGGATTTGGTTTCAAAAACTTTTAGCTATTATCACAGTTACTTGATTTTGTGTTTTGGTTTTCATCCAAATCGTTACTTTGAAGATTTTTGCACAGCTTTTTTCAAAAGTGAGATATACTGTGGATGAGTATAATATGAAATGACGAACCATTGTTTGAAAAACACTTTGCAGATGCAATTACAGGGTCTTCTGAAAAAGCAGCATAGCGTCATTGCATCTTGGGAAAGACACTTCACGCTTATTTTCATTGCGGCCAAGCGATCTATCCTTTGTAGTGGCCCAGAATGATAGAAGACTTGCCAACAGAACCCTAAAATAAAGGTGCTTTGCGTTGGTGTGGTTAGATAAGGGGTCGGCAACCTTAGGCTTTTTGTGACTGTTAGGAAATGAAGGGTAATTTACTTTTAAGTGTAAAACTGAGTTATTAAAATTTGATTGCTGCTGTAGCGAGCGCTTGATTCATCCTGCTCAGTGGCGCGACCAAAGAAGCTAAGGGAGCTTTAGCTTCCCCCCTTTAGCCAAGTCACTTAGAACATTTACTCACAAATAGAAGTGTTTGAAGATGTTTCGGACTGGGGGCTTCGCCCCCCAAATCCCCGTCTATGAAATGCTTCAGTTACACCGATTGGCTCAGTACTCCTGTCAAATGAGATATTTTCGAGCAAAGATATTCTACCAGTTGGTTCAAGCCCTCCCCCCCCTCCGCAAAATTTTGCCTAAGCGCCTGATTGTAGTGTTTTAGTTCATGTTTTTTCATGTTTTACCTAGAAGAGTTAGTCCGTCAGAAGGCCAATTTTTCTCAGGGTCACAGTTGGAGTAAAATTGAAAGCATCTCAAAACCGACCAAATTAATATTTGAAGCATTAAATGCTCTCCTCTAAACTTATACGATAATATGAAAAAACCATGCACTTGAAAATCTGTCGATCTTTTGAACCACATACGTATATGAGGGCAACTTTTCCCAACCATGAACAACACTAAAAACAGATATCGCAAACGTCCCGCAGAAGACAGCTTACAATTACGTGTGAAGATGACAGCCTACAGCCCTCATGTGCAGATGCTTTGAACTGAGATGCAAGAGCAAAATCACATTAAGTCTGATTGCATTATAACTGCTTTTATAAATGCGACATGTGACAGTGTTGTTTTCTTTTATTGTGAAAATAGTTTTTCGGCTCCAAAAATTTTATTTCATCGAAAAGCGGTTAAAATGGCTCTTTAAGTGCATGAGATTGTCGACCCTTGGGTTACACAGACGCACGAACGAAGACAAAAGTTAATGGTTATCTGTTTTAATTTAGATTGCAGGTACAATTTTTTTTGATTCATTGAATACTATTCACAGTCTTCCGATTAGCATTACAGCACTTATATTTTTGAAAATTTGGCTCACTTAAAATAAGCTATCGTGTCCAAATTTAAAACGTATTAATTATTCCATTTGTACAGTATCTAATTACAGGTAATTTGAAAAATTTACTTTAAATCATTACAGATCACAAAAAAATTGAGTGTCAATTTATAACTAATAATGTGAAATTAGCGCGACTAATGATAAATATAACCCATATTTAAATCAATGACGTAATGGCAATATGCAAGGTTCTTAATGTTTTGCAACCTGAAGCGTTTGCAAGAATCTTAATATTACAACTGTACAATACACAAACATAGAGCTATTTATTTGTGCTCAGTATCCTTGGCAATTTGAAGATATATTTGCTCGGTATTACGATATTATTTTCTCCGGGGTTTCTTTTTTGCAATTTGGAAGTTCGATGATTGAGTCAGATGTCTTAACTGACCTTATCATGCTAAAATCTGCGTCAAGTTTGGATAACAGTACTAATATTGTATAGTGTAGCAGATTCTTATCATTGTTAGGAAAATTCATCAAATTTACACACCACAATATTTTGATCTAGTATGTTATGTTCATGAGCTTCTGGGTTTTTGTCTGCTATTTGTACATTAAGACCTAGCTTACTTCTATAGTGTATATATTCATACTGTACTGTATTTTATTGGCTAATTATGCTGCTATTCATGCATTTGTTTGATATTTGGTACTCTTAAAGTGCTCCTGTCAGCAGCGGTGCCAAAACCCGGGGGGCGGGATGGGGGGATGTATCCCCCAATAATTTGACTGCATTCCCCCCAATAATTTGGCTATGGTCTACATTTGCATCCCCACTAATATTTTGATTATAATCTGCATCTAACCGCAGAATGATGTTAGGACCTTTTTTTGGTCTTCATGTGATTTAGGGGACAAAAACTCTTCAATTTTCGGTAAAGACCTTTTTTTTTGTCTTCACTTAAATTCGGCGAGAAAACTGTTCAATTTGCGGGAAGACCTTGTTTTGTCTTCACTTAATTTGCTTACGTGAAAAAAATCGTGGTCAAGCTTCAGCTCCCAATGTTCAAAATAGGACAAAACTGGGGTAAAATTGCGAATTACCCCTCCCAATGCTCAACCTAAATCGGCACGACTGCCTGTCCCTCAACCGCACAAAGTAGATATTTTTTCTTGTGAATGTGAACGCATTAGCTTAAAAGTTATTAAGAGAGCTTGGCCATTGTATTACAATTATTTTTATAAGAACAAATACATTGAGGGTGGTTGTTCTTAAATTTCTTCGAATTTTTGGCCTAATTTGTTCTTAAGTTTAATGAAAAATGAAGCGACACAAATTTATTCTTGCTTGATTAAAAGTTGTTTTTTGTTAATGTTTATATGATTACAGTTTGACAAATCAGTAATGGTAAGAAAAGGGCAAGAAAACTCTTTTGATTACTCACAAATGTATTGCATTAGCCCGGGTTTTTAAATCAATTTTTCATGCTCAAGCTGGTATTGTTCTTAATCTTCCCTAAATTTTGTTAAAATATGAACCTCGCGTCCTTCTAAAGTTGTTCTTATAAAACATAATTATGAGCATTGAGAAGATGTTAAGCTCTGATTGTGACTCTGAATCAGTCTTAGGTATCACATTATAGATTAACTTTATTTTACACCGTGTGGGGTGTTTGACAGACGCATTTTACACGGGGGGCTAACTTTCAAACCAAAAGCCATCGAAACACCGAATTTGGCATACAGATTGGTGTTTACCAAAAGTTTTTAGAAAAGGTGGTTTTGAGTTTATGACGTCATCATTGTGACGCCACGGCCATATATTTGAAAAATGACGTCATTTTGCGAAACTTCACAGGCGGTCCAAATTGGTTCATACGTTTGTTTTTTGATACTGAATTATAAAGTACCTTAGTCAAGTTAGTTATGTCACAAGAACATCTTATGACGTCATTTAAGTTAAGTATTGGCCAAAAAATGCTCGGAATTTGGAAAGTGACTTCGGAAAACCTCAAAAATCGGAAAACTTCCGTTATTTCAGCAACTTCAAATTTTCAGGAGATATTTATAATAAATTTTGACTCAAAGTCAAGTTGATTTGAAACAAAAAATCTTTTTTTCGAATGGATTTATCACAAACAACTGAGAAGGGGGGCAAAAATGCCTCTGCCCCCTCCATGTAAAATAAGATTAAAAGTGACACAACGGCATCCCTCAACTTTAATGGAAAGGCCCGTAGCAATATCACACTGCCAGCACGCGCTAACCACTAGGTTTGCAATGATATAAACATAAAATTTAATTATGACCATGTTCGAATAAACAAAGCTTTTTTTACAGCAAACAGTTAAAAGCTGTGATGAATACGCTTTCCGGATTTCGAGCTTATGGGCTCTCTTCAGGCGCAGGTAATACACAAATTTAAATAAAATAGGCTGCTAATTTAACTTTGCCTGCAAAGAGTCATTACGAGAAGCTGACATTTTCTCAATGCTCATAATTTTGATGACACCAAAATCAAACAATTAAAAAATAATAATTCTATTGCATGAAGTACGTAGGTAATGATTGTAAGTGAATGAAATTAATGTCATCCTTATAACAATTTTGATATTAAAGTTCCTAGGTGTCCAACACTAAAATGGCGACATTTAGCGTTGGGCGATGACCTTTACAATATGGGTTTCGAATATTGTTGACCTATGCAAAAGCTCAGGCTAACAGGATGTACTTTGAGAATTATCACAATTGATGACGTCAAAACGTTAATTTCTGTTTTATTTCGGCGTATTGAGACCAATGCACAAAACGTGTATTCGTGCAATTTGGGACTTTTTTGATTTGGCCAGTATGAAACCAATGATAGCGAAACTTTGTTACTGTCAAAAATCATTTAAAGGATATGCTGTGAGCCAACGCCTTAATTTGGTTAATTGATTTTTTATGACGTATGGCATCTCATTTCGGTTCCTTTTTCAATATTATTCATATTCGCTTATGCACTCCAAAAGCATTTATGGATTTTACTGGATGTTCATAATTTAATGTACTATTGTTTTTTAACGGTGAGATCTTTCTTCCAAACTTGATAATAAAAGTTAAAATCAAACTAGATTTAATTTATTTCGGATCTTATAAATCCGTATAGTATCCGAACTGTATATTTGAAATCGAGTTTCGTATGAAGGATTGCTTCCTTGAAATCAAATGTCTTTTCACTCATTTAAAATTAAGGTATGAAAAATAGCATGTGATAAAAACGCTTTTTTTGAAAAGATATTTTAATTTTTCACTGTACAACTCAATTGAGAATATAAACATTAAATATTACAATACATTTATAAACTTTTTCAACAACAAAATTTTGCGCCAATGTTTCATTTACAATACGATACATAATACACACAAATTTCTAATTACTGTTAAAATTAAATTATTATGAAATCGCAAAAAATACCCTTCGTAAAACTACCCGAGAAACAGACCTTTTAAGGAAAAAAGACCTTTGTTAACCTTCTTTGATTATTCCATTCTATTGTTTCACAAAGTGAGTTGTGGTCACTCTGCAATTGTTTTGTTTGTTTTGAACACAACATTAAGGTCTGGGGGAGGTAAAATGGAAAATTCCCGAACCACATTTCATGATCAGTTTCACTGCCAAATCGAATTCATCGACTAAAACTCTCTGTAATCATATTTTCATTTATCACAACTATAAAATGTGAAAATACGCCACACCTCAATATGGATCGTATTATATGTTTTCTAAAACCACTAAAAATATTTGCTATTTTGAAGTTAGAAAAGTTTTTATCTGAAATCCCAAACTCGTATAACTCTTCTATTAACGATTTTCGCTTTAATAGAAAACTTTACACAAATTTAAAATTAAAAAAAACAAGCCAAGATTTCAAAAAATTTAAACCAATGAAAAACAAAAATAATTGAAAAACGAAAGTATAAAAATCATCTTCCATTAGAACAAAAAATAATAATAACAGTAATAAGTTCAGATATAAATTGGTGATTATGAACTATGTCAACTGCGCCTGTCTAACCACATCAACGCAGAGCAAGTAGATTGCTTGGCCTAAATAGGAAATAAGCGTATAGCGTCTTTCCCAAGAACATAACTACATAATAACGTATTGCCAATTTGTGAATTGAACTATAAGTCAGCTACCTTTTGGTCACTAATCTGGTGTTAAACTGAACTATTGCCACCGCTTGAAAACTTCTTAGCAAATGTTTCTAAAGTTAATGAAGTCGAATTTAAGCAAGATACTTCAAAATTACTGCAAGAATTCTTATATTGTCGATCAAAAACAATTTTTTAAATTTTTATTAACAACAAATATTTTTTCATCAATATTAATTGCTCTGTTTTTAATTTTAGGACTGAATTATTTCTATATTGTATGACGTTAGTAAAATATTTACAAGGCTGTTTATTTTACTAAGTTTATTTTACTAAGTTATATTTACTAATAATTTACCCTGCACTCCAAAACAGAAAAAAAAACGTTTAAAATCATGTGTAAATATAAAATTATGTTCCTCTCCCCACCATTCCATTCTTCTAAAACAAAAAAGAAAAAACTAAATGCCTTATTATGCAGCATAGCTAACTGAAAAATGAATCATAAAAAAGATAATATTGTTCAACTCAATTAGTATCATTTAATTAGTAGAACTGATAAGTGTACAAACTTGAATATGTATAGTATTGCAAATAGCCACAGGTATAGAACACAAAAAAGGTGGTTAAATTAAATAGCCTTTGGATTGCCTAATTTTTGCTTCTAAAACTGCATGGCATAAAGCTTATTGAAAAATGGCGTCTGACCAAAGGAATTTAGATGCTTTATGTAGATATGATTTATCTGTGTTAGTTACGCCCATAATGGTTCAATGATAATCCCTAAAAAAAGTAAGAAAACTCCAGTCAGTGTGAGATCATCTTTCATTTTAAGAATATTATTGTTTACGGATTGATCTATGAATCTATGTGGGATCAATGTGGGATTTATTTCAAGATTGAAAAAAGGTGCGACTGCTTTTGCTAAAGGTGAGTCAATTTATACCATGGAAAGTTTAATCACCTTTCTAGGCATAATTTGTAAAGCTTAATTTTTATATCCAAGAGAGAAATAAAGACGAATTGAAAACTTTGATTGGTATTAGTTTTTACTTTTTAATGTCTTATAAACTGTACTTTTATGTTTTAGACTGTCAAACAAGTGATAGATAACTGGGTTTTGTTATCGTATTTTTACCTCCAGGCTTTAATAAAAATAATTTTACGAAAAAAACAAAAAAACACCACTAACTTGTATAAGGCAAACAACCATTAATCTGCGATATCTTGTACTTACGATATTGCGATTTGAGGATATTAGCATGTCTACAAGGGTTTAAAATATACCATTATGATACATTTTCAACCCTTGAGAAAGCAAAATTAGTGCTATTTATTTTCCGTACTGTAATAAGAACCGGGGCTTTAAGCTAGGAGTATTCACAATATAATAAGTTACACAATACAGTTAATACGTGTTTTCCAATTATCATAGATTAATCCAATTTTTTTTGAAAGCAAAAGCCAGTCAAGGTCTACATTTAGTTGAAACTAAATATGCTGATAAAAGTTAAACTCGATTTAAAATTTTGAATTGTATTTGTATGAGATCCGCTCTCTCCTGAAAACCGCGTTGACCTTTTAAACAGCTCTGCAGAGGTTAGCCAAAGTAATCTGATTGTTACTGAACTGCACCGGTGACTTTATAGGAACATCAAGCATTCTATCTGGTTGTGCTGGAATTGCAATATTGTTCGGGAGTGACTAATCACCAAAAATTTTTGAGTTGAAGTTAAGTTAAAGAATGAAACAAAAATGAGAAATATTCATCCGCGCATTTTTTATTTACTTTTTTAGGAGTTAAATTTAGGGTTTGAGTAAAGGTTTTGGGTTAGGTTTAGGTTGGGAGTTAGTTATAGAGTAAAGATTTGAGTTAGGGTTACACCTGGGTCAGAATTAACAAAAAAATAGATAGAAATTTTTAGTGAAATAGTCTCTTCCATATTGTTTTCATCCTGATATGCAGTGCAGTTTTCAATTGGATGAAAAATCAAAAATTGAAAATTCCATCACGTAGATCATTTCGAAGTTTGATGAACCCTGTTGGATCTTCGTGACAGTAAATGCTTTTGATTTCGTGTGCTCAAATAGGTAAAGTACCTTACTAATGACCACCAAATTTTGAATTAACATTTAAATGTACTAGGTACTATTCTTGAAGAGCACTCAATAAAACTGGCAGTGGGGAATATTTGATCTGAACATGTTTCTGAGTGTTTATTGTTGAAATTCCTTGCATCTTGGATTTATTGTTATCGCAGTAGTTATCCGCAGTTACTTCAAATAGGCGAAACAGGGAGTTGCTTATACCCCAGGCACACCAGAGCCAAATCAGCCGGAATGCACTACGAGTGAAAGTTTGTAGTGCGTTCGGGCTGATTCGAAGTTCATTTGTAACATTCAGGCTGCATTCCGTCCATTCCGGCCAATTCGGCGACCCATTCCGAATGTTTTGAAATTGTCGAAAACTTTCGGGCTGATCGTATTCGAAACAAATTCGAAACAGATTCAAAGTATACATTCGTTCTGCATTCGAAAGGGATTCGCAACATTCGTACGGCATTCGAACTGGATTTGAGCTCATTCGAAGTAAAAACACACCGTAGACCGCTGACGTCATTCTAGTGGGATACGTAGTGAATTCGCATTGCGTTCGAAATCGCGATCACGAATGAACCCTATCGCTATTCGACTTAGATAATTTTCAGAACTTAAAACTTAAACTAAAAATTGTACTTCATTAACTCTTGATCACAACTCAGGAAAGACCAATTGTGCTCTATTAACTGAAAACCAAGTATTTAAGTTGCAAATCAAATTGTAAATCAAACTTTGCACTAAACGTTCAAAAACAAAGGAAACGGAGATTGAGCTCGTAATCACCGCAAGTCCCGCGGCAAGCAAGACGTGCCGCGCGCATCCCATCTCACCAACCCGAGCGCTTGCAGAGACCACGAGTTCGAAACTCAACACAAGAATTGTAAGCAAAATGAAAATGAAGCACAGAATAGCCACAACCCGAATTAAGCCAAATCTGTTATGACCAATTCGGCTTGATTCTGGCTCATTCGGCTGTAGTGTGACTGGGGCTTTAGTGAGACACGTAAGAGCAAAAAGAAACTGAATCTACAGAATACCTGAACGTAATAAATCAATAAATGCAAGGCATAAAAGCGATAACGCAAACATATTAGGTTGTGATCATATATACATTCATTATCAAGTAAATAGCTTTAAGATGAAAACAAAGGTTAGTTTGATCGACTAAATTTGAAAAAGCTATAAATTAATTCAGTCCTGGCGGCGAGCAACCACAAATTTGATACCCGAGCCCGTAATCTAAAACATTAAAGATGCGTTCACACAGGATGCGAAGAAACACTTGCTTCGCTCGAAGCAACCAAAATGTGACGTCATTGACAACTTGCGAAAGGTTGCGACCAGTCGCAATCTTATTTTCAAGCTAAAACCACTTAAAAACTTTATAAGTTTTAGGATTTTCGAACCTTATTTCCGGAGTAACATCACGTAATGGCCAAAAAGGGGGGATGCTGGATTTTTTAGAGTGGACGGCAGCTTTTTGGGGTGGGAAAATTCATCCACAAAGGGCTTTTATAAAAGGTCTTGGTGGCTGTTGCACTGCACACCAGAGATGGAAACCGGTCGGGTCGACCCGCCGATCGGGTTGCCGGTCGGGTCGACCCGCCGGTCGGGTTGCCGGTCGGGTCGAGATTCTTCGACCGGCCGGTGAAGCCGGTTGAAAAACCGGTCAAATTCTCCTTTTTTGGAACCAAAAAACATCTAAACACCAACCAAAATATACTTATATATTTTATCATAAATAAAACTTTTTATAAAAAATCAGTATTAACAAACCACACCTTTCGAAAACGCTTGTTGAATGGTTTCAAGCTGTGACCATTAAGACATGCACATCCAGAGACGTATTTAGGGTGGGAGTATTGTGCCAAGCCCCCCACTTTGGGCCACGGCACAAACCAAAAAAGTACAAAATATACGTTAAAATCGCGTAATCATATTCTAATAAAGCATGCATGTAAAAGAGGCTTTCGCTACCTGGCATTTTAGCATCATTTTAATCAGCTTAAGGAGTAGAAGTGGCGCTGATTACAGATTTTTTAGTACATCTTGCCGCTTTGAAAAGCTTTTCTCAACTTAAATTTACCACACTCTACACTGGGCAAGTAAGACATAGATCTTATTTTTTTTATATCTTGCTAGACAGGGCTTGTTCTGAAGTAGCATCATTTCTACAAACTGCTGGGGCACATCATATTTCGAATGTTTTCTTGCTAATGTCATAACAGTTTAGTGTTTTCAATGAAAATAACGGACGCGTTGCGTTTATCGGGATAATTATTCATAACCACTTCGTACTATCGATGAGTTTATTTATTGGTTTGACGTTTCGTCTCCCAAACCGGGAAGCTTCTGCAGAACAACTTGCAGTGCTGCCTTTGCAGTTACAAAAAGATGTGAGAAAAAAACAACAGCATAAGATAGGTAACAGTAAAAACATACGAACATCACAATACTTGTACTATTATACCCAAAAACATTAAAATAATGGAGCCACAACATTACATAATATTAAAAATTATGTCACTAACAGCGTGAAATAAAGGAATGTTGAAAAATTATGTCACTAACAACGTGAAAAATAGAATACTCAAAAATTATGTCACTAACAGCGTGAAAAAAATTAATAATATTCATAACAACTAGGCTGCTTTACTAATAGTTTGAGAAAGTCAGAAAAGGATCTATTGCAAAACATTATGTACTGGAAAAGGTTTTTAGCTGCACAGAGATGTATATTAATTGTTCCGTCCGTATATAAATCTCGGTGGAGCTAAAAACCTTTTCCAGTACATAATATTTTGCAATAGATCCTTTTCATACTTACTCAAACTATTAGTGACGCAGCCTAGTTGTTATGAATATTATTAATTTTTTTCACGCTGTTAATGACATAATTTTTGAGTATTCCTTTTTTCACGTTGTTAGTGACATAATTTTTCAATATTATATAATGTTATTGCTGCATCATTTTAATGTTTTTGGGTATTATAGTACAATTATTGTGATGTTCGTATGTTTTTACTGTTACCTATCTCCTGCTGTTGTTTTTTTCTCATTTATCTTTTTGTAACTGCAAAAGCAGCACTGCCGAAAAAAAGTTTAGTGTTTGCTGCTCGGCAAATTGCAAATAATCTGTCACAAATAGCTAAAAAATTGTAACTTCATTTTTTGGCCTTCGCATAATATGAAAGAACGATAATACTTCGCATAATACGACCATTAGAAAGAACGTCTAATAATTTAGCTTGTGCCCTCCAGTGGTTTTTATGCTTATTTTCTGCACGTTTTGCGCTGCTCAAAACAGGTCTTTCAAAACGAAACTTAAATAAAAAAGGTCTTAAAATTGAGTCATTTTTGCAAAAACACAAAACTTTTTTTGCGTTTTTTTCTGAGACCCCCGTCCAAAGTCACAAATTTTAACACCTCACCCATGCCCCCCCCCCGCTTTTGAAAATTTTTCATTTGATACATTGAACAGTGAACAAAAACCTTCGGTAAAAAAACCGGTCGACCGGGCCGGTCAGAAACCGGTCAACCGGCGATGATTTTGAAATTTACCGGTCGGGTCGGGTCGAGAAAATCCTGACCGGTTCCATCTCTGCTGCACACAATAGTTTATTCTTTCCCAGGCTAGTATATTTTTGATTATATAATTATTCCGAAAGTTATGTAGATGCAATTGCTTATGCAAGGCAGTTGCTTAAGTTGACAACGAACACAGCTAAAAAAATAAATAAAACAGGGCGTCTTCTTCATTTAACCAGTTTATATTTCATCATGCAGATGTCACGAAAAGTTTTGGGACTTTCCAAATTTTCCTTTAAATCGACAATCGAGACGAGCGATAAGATAAACATAAATAAGCAATCAAACCTACGAGAAGGGCGTTGGTGTAACCGCTATAGCTTGTCGCAATACTGCTCTAGTTGCAAATTTGATTTGGCAACAGCTTTAAGACGCCGCAGAATTTCAAAGTAAACTTTTTGCTTTTAACTTTTTGGGGGTTTTTGTTAGGCTTAGACAGAGAGCAGATTTCAATACCCGAGAATAGTTTTTGACAAAACTAATCTCCATTGAGAGGCCAATTTCTTGCGTAACAGCTAAACTGAAATTCATGTTAAAAGACACTTAATTGGACACAGTAATGTTAAGAGTTAATTTTGAGTTAAGATGACATCGTCACGTTGACGTCGTAGCTCAAAGTTGAACCACATGCTGGTACAAAGTCATAAACATAGGAATATGAATACAGTTTATCATTTGATGTAGTCAAGTAAATTAAAAGAATAACGTGATAAAAAGCATTATTATCGATATCGCGCCATAGCGGCAGCCCTTCTGGAATAAATATGATCACGTGCCACACTTTTAAGCGGATTGGTGGGTGCACACAGCACAGCGACTTCTGTTGATTCCTCCATAGTGTAGGATTTTGATAGTTTTTGGTAAAATCGCAATATTCAATTGCTTTTCTATTTTTTAAAGGTCGTTGTAAAAGATTTTGGAGATACGTAAGTGAAATAGTCTCATTGACTGTAGAATCCTTCTACGTCAAAGGAAAAATTTTCTCTCCACGAGTCATTGAAGCCAGATTTGCAACTCTACTGGAAAGAATTGGTAAGTCTATACGAGCGACCTTCCTCTTCATTATAAATCACTGGATTCAATGTCGGTCAACTTTTGACCAAAAACCTTAGCTTAGGTGGGATTGATTTTTTTCTCAAAACAGCCCGTTATACAACCGGATTTTGTTGTCACGGTTGTTTTGAGCATAAAATTTTGCAAATTTTACGCACGACTACTTACAGGATGTTCGGTAACTTAAACAAATTCTCTTAATTTGAAAACTTATCGATGTTGTCTGCTCGGAATTTTGTCAAATTGAAGCTTTTATTTCATTTTCAATCAAGATTTTTTAGACATTGTTATGTTCGGAGATTTTATTTGTTGCTTTATTTTAGTGCGAAAGACTTCCGTCTCAAAAATTTATAATTTCTTCTATTTGTAATATGTAAAAATGTTTTGAAAAATAATCGTTTCAAATTATCCACAAATTTTGTGAGCGTGTCATCGGTGGCTTCAGTGTTGTCTTTATTTTGCGCTAACTTAAAATCTTTTTTGTATCTTATAAAAATTTTAGTGATATTTTAGAGTTCAGAAGTGGCTGCGACGAATGACAAAAATGCGCAGCGCGTGATAAAAATCTCGCTGAATCGAAAGACAGTACAGCAACAATATCCAAAAAAGTATTTTTAAAAACGTGTCTGAAAATGTAAAACGATTGATACAAATATCTTCAAAAGTCATAAACAAGGCCATAAAAGGAAAATTATCAACAATACAGCTGTTTTAAAATTTGCTTGTATCTAGATATTGTTTGACCCACACAAAAGAGAATTATTTTTAGCTGTTTAGTATGACGGCAACACTAATTCTTAACAGTTCCTTATAATCATCTTATCACCTAAAATAGTCCACCTTTCCATTTTTTGCTTTGGTGTATTATCACGTGTTATATGTGTAACAGACGAAAATACCGCAAAAAGACGTTGATTCATTTAACGTACAAAATTTTGTCACTAAATCGCGCTTAGTGTAGCCCACCGTCTTACTGACTGTGCGCTTCATAATGTTAAATAAAGCTTTTGTTTCATTGCTGGATTGAAGTTACTGTTAAAGGAGTAAAATGAAATTAGATTACAAAATTGTTTTTTTTGCCAAAATTTTGTCTTGTTTGCAACACAAAAAATTGTCACTTTTTAATTCAAATCAACACACATATTCACAAAAAATAATATACGGTAGAAATTAGAGAATTAATTTCGGTTATGTTTTATAAGAACAATTTTACACCATAAGAACGCGAGGCTCAATTTTGTTCAAAATTTAAGAACAAATTAAAAACGAGGTGTCAGCCTCGGTATTAAAAAAAATGAAGCACACTGGCTAATAAAACACATTTTTACATGATCATCAGAGTTATCTCGCAATTCTCAGTCTTTCCTGTATTACCATTGTTGTTTACTCTAACAGTAATTATGATCTAGATTACAAAAGACAGTCAAGCAAGATTGTGTCGCTTAATTTTCCAATAAACTGAAGAAATGAGGGTGAAAATTCGTAAAAAATTTAAGAAGAGTCAGGTCCAACCAAAAATTTAGTGGTTCTTGTAAAGAAAAAGTGTAAAGCTCCATGTTGGGCTGTATTTTTACAGCCAAAGTCTGACTGCTTAATGAAAGACATCCAAAAGTAAAGAAAATTGCATTCATATGAAAAAATTTCGGCTATTTGTGATACTGTTGAGATTTGGCTTCGTTGTAAGATTTAAAGATCAATGGTTAAATTGGTTATGCAATGAAAAAAACATTAAAACCTGGAAATACCTTCTAACGGCTTTCGGTTTACGCTGCCAAAAAATCAAGGAAATTGAATTTTAAAAAATGTGCAATTTTCTACCCGTTGCAACATTTTTTGTTTTCACCACAATTTCCTCATTTTTAATAATTATCGCTTTATAAACAATGCTAAAAACGAGCATTTAAATGCTGGAGTGAAGTAACTATGTCATTTAACGTGGAGAAACATGATTAATATTGCCGTAAAATCGTGGATAACCCAATTGATACGATTTCGGGTTTTTTTTTTGGCAATTTTTGAAACTGATTAGCGTGCTTAAAATAGCAACGTCCGGACATTTGTTGTCGAGTAATTTTTTTTTGTATTCAGACAAGGATAATTTGGTTGCGACTGGCTTTTCTTAATTTTTTTCAAGTTTTTACCCTAAATTTTCAATATACTTCATAAGTAAAACAAAAATAATGTTTTGATGAAGATTTTTCAAAAGTTTAACATTTTTATGCGTCAAACTTTAGTAGAAGTTATGTTGTATGATAAGTCCAACGCTATTATCAGGGTCAACCCATTTTACTTTAAAAAAAGGTCAGGTTGCTTTTCCGATAAATCGAAGTTCTTCTGAGAATGGCCAGCTTCAAGGTTGAACTTGAAATCGGTGTCTGAGTGCAGCCAAGCGTGACGATTAGTTTGAACAAAGATTGGGCGTTTTTTGATTGTTTTGGGTACACTTGGACTTTGCTTAAACAATAAAGAAAGTGTAAGAAAGCGACGCTGAACAATCAACAAGGGCGGTTCTCGATTAGCTTTGCTCCATTGGCTTTCTGTGGCTCACACTATGCTCGACTGTAAATTCTCTCTGAGATGTTTCGCAATAAAAACTTTGAAGCAAGCAATAAGCTGAATTTACCGGAAAAATCTATCAGCTTCTGAGTTTTTATCTCAAGTTTAATCCTATTTGCAAATCAAATCTTTTACTCTAAACCTAACATAGGTTGCCTAGCCGAGAAACGTGTGGTTGAACGTTTCTCATTTTTCTTTTATTGTCTTCAAATTAATATTTTCCAGTTAAATAAACGTCTGAAAAGCTAATTACCTATACTAATACCAAAGAAAGATATAGGAAAAGAGAACTGGCTAAAATCTATATGAACCAAAACGATGATAATTTTCTCACAGTTTTTTTTCAAAAAACTAAGCAACTCTGATATAAAATACCATCAATTTGGTTTAACAATTTCTAAACATTTTTGAAATTTGCAGTGAACTGCAAAACCGTCTCTTTGGCCAGCCTTAGAATGCTGTAAATATATCATCACTCCCGTAATTTAGCCGTTTTACTTTAGAGGTGTAATCATTATTGCAAAGCTGTCGGTATCTACACCCAAACTAAAAATAAAAAAACAACCTCTTTGACATCGTCTCAAGTCGTGTCCAAGATTCACAAGACATCGGTCAAGCCTATGCTAGACCTTGATTGACCAACTCATAAAAGCGAAACTTATAGGTCGTCTACGTGGCGTGAGCTATGAGATTCTAAAGTTGTACAAGAGAAAAGTTCAGGTAGGCCCTGCACGCAAAACTCCGCTTACATTATATCATAACTGATAGGACAAAAAGGGTCAAAAAGCTACATAATAGGAAAATTCTTTATAGAAAGTCTAATAACGCCAGAAGATGTTTCTCACGTCAAAAAGTGTTTAAACCAACCCAAATTTTAACTTGCTGGTCGTGCAAAATGACTAAGCTATTTTTGCCAAAAAGCAAGAACAGATCGAGGTGGTTGATAGACCCAAAGCTAAATTACATTTTTTGGTGGACTGTATTGCTCTTAAACCTTGAATAATAATGTATAAATACTGAAGAAAAACGAAAAAATTATTATATTGAAAAGTACGGATGAAATCTTAAACCTCTTTTGACACGGTAATGGTGCAGGACGTAAAAAGAAATTTTTAAAAATATCAGCTTTGAAATACTGCATAAATGACATTCGCTTAAAAAGTGTGAGTATAAACATTCACCTCACAACATTTAACGTCTGTCTCCCCATAAAATGCTTATTTAAAAATGATTTGGTTTGCCCTTGTCTACCGGAGCGCTTTCACAAATTTTTTGGCTGAGAATAGACGTTTTTTGTAAAGGGTAAAGAAAGCGATAAGGTCCAAAACTCTTTGGCAGTTTAGTTGGAAAGTATTTTCTACTATACTGCGAAAAGCCAGCCATGACCTTTCACGATGAAAATTCGTCGTAATCTTCCTTGCAATAATTAAATAAAAATAGGCCCGAATTCTAATATCGGACGCTAAATGTTTTGCTTATCAAGTTACCAAAGAATTCGCAAAAAGCAGCAATGCTTTGTTGAATACTGTTCGAGTTTGCGTTGACAATAATAACCTGAGTGTAAAGACAGATATTTTTTTATAGAAAGAGATTGTTTATCAGAAAACTTTACGTTAAAGAGAGGAAAAGAAAAGCATGAACTATTCATCTGCATATTTTTCAATTGAGTTTTGAGGAATAGCTAAGATTAGGGCTTGAGTTAGGGTTTAGTTTAGGGCTGGATTTAAGGTTGATTTGGCGTGACAAATTGCGTTTAGAATAGATGTGGATCAGAGTCAAGATTCGAAATTTGAAACACTGCAAACAACTTTCAGTTAATTCAAAAACAGTAAAAACACGAGCCACTCTCTTCCCCGCCCCCACCCCCCCCCCCAAAAAAAAAATCTATATATATAGGCTAGTTCTAATATCAAAATGGATCAGTAAGGTGCAGTTTTAGTTAGTCTTAAAAGAACAAATATTCTATTTTCAGTACACTATACGGTGGCTGCTCTTTTTGGGAGATTGATCAAAAGCAAATCATTAGCTTTCACTATGCTTCGGGATATGAAATAAATTTAGAGCGCCAAAATATCAAAATTTTATAGATCTCAATGGCTTGGTTTGAAAAAGAACTTGATAAAAAAAGCGAAGTTAATCAATAACTCAGCAACATTGAATTTGAAAGAGTTATTAAAGGCCCTGTTGTGACGTAATCTTGAGCGAGGTATTGAATTGAATTACCCTTTTCTTTTTCTAGAAGATACAAGCCGCAAAACGTTAAGAAGCGAAGTCTTTCTTTCTTCTTTTCTCTTCTACCTGGGCGTAATCATCCCATCACAGTAGAAGAGCAACAAGGGGCGTGGCTCTTGTGTCGCAAGAAAAAAGCAGTGACTGCATCGACCGGTGCGAAAAGGTCGGCGGTAGATATCACGCGTTTAATCGATACGCGCGAAGCAGCTGACATGCCTTGTACTGCACGTATTTTAAATGTAGAACGAATTGTTTTCGGTCAAGTAATTAATTAGCAATATCACTGCCAGAATAAGAAGCACTCAGAATTGAAAAAAGTTTCGAAAACATAAAAAGCAAATCCAATCAGTAATGTTGCATTCAGCCACAATTTTTTTATTGAAGAGAAGGGTCAAAATTTTTTAGAGGGAGAAGTTTGAAAAGGGAAGTGCCATTCAGACGTCATAGAAGCCATACGTTAGTTTAAAAAGGCTATATAGCTGAGACTTTGTAAATACCGATCATCGCTAAGTGACGAGTTTGGCATATTGTCTCAAACTTAAGAACCACTAATAATCTTGAAAAATCTTTGAACAATCAGAATCAGTAATCCAAGTTTTAGCGAAAAGACAATTTGCCTTCGTCTCGCATTTCTTATAAAGTGTGGCAAGAGGTGAAAGATTTACCTACAGAAAAAAACTGGGCGTCTTATACAAAGCGTTATTTCTCCCAAAGAGAAAACCCACCCCATGGCTACGCAACTGAATCTGCCAGGATTTCAGATAGCTATACGAAAAGCGAAAAACTCATCTCAATCGTAATGCTTGGTACTATGCGTTATCTTACGCGAAAAGTTTGCATTGAAGTAGTGATGCGTATCTATAGTCAAAAAAACTAAGAAGGAGCTTACCAAATCCTACGCAGTAGGCCTATCGTCGAAGGTTTCAAGAACCTGGGTAAAAAAACCTACTACTGAAATAGTGCATGATTGCAACTTAACTTCTACATCTGTGTGGGCGTTTATATCAGAACCAACCTCGGAACGTACGTTGAAATTTCGAAAATTCTTATCGAGACAAATAAGTTTTTCCATTATTTTTTAGTTCAAAATTTGCTATGTACTGTATTTCAGTCAGCTTTACTGTGAAAGAAAATTGCAAGTTGTCGTGCAAAAGTTACTTGCATTGCAGTTTTTAGGTTTACAGTGCGAGCAACCAACAACCGCCGGTGTTGTGCTCATGCAGTAACCGTAGATTGTAGCCTATCGGTAACTTTGTTTATCAAAAGCTTATCAATCGGTGGCACGCTGTTTGTTGAGCATCTTTGCGCCTCTTTCCGGTTGAAAAACAAGTTTACCACGATTTGTTTGCCAGTCTAACTACAAAAAATCTTTTTTTTCTCGAAAAAAGTCTATTTTTGTCCCAAAATACTGTAGGTTTAGTTATAAAAAAAGCAAAAAAAGCGCGTTAGTCAAGCTCGCAAAATGTGAAGCCGCGAAGCTGATTCAGGAAGTTTTTAGAAGTTGCACGTTTGGGCTTCGATTATGGCACTGCTGTTCGCAGAACGTGATGCAGGAAATTAAGCCATGGCTAGATTTTCTATGCCAGCTAAGATGGGCGTGGGTACTTAATTTCCTGCATGTCACGTAAAATGACGTGCTGTTTGTAATACAAAACGCTCGTTTTTATATCGCCTAGTTGCGTCAAAGAAGTTATAACTAAATTTTTCTGGATATTTTTGCAGAGGCATTTGTACTACAGAATTGTGACGAAAAACTTGGTTTTCTTGTGCCTGTTAGTCAGAAATGGTCCCTATGGGCGATTCGAATATAAATAATCGTACAAATCGTCGCGACATCGAAATCGTCAAACCAGAGATGGCCAGAAATTCATCCAGCTCGAAGTCTTCTCAGTTAAATACACCATGTACACCGCCAGCAACAACGAAAGAACGAAACTTAGCTCCTAAGCCAGCAGAAACGGCTTCGTCACCCATCAGTAAAAAAGACAGAATTTTGCAATCGTTCGCTGCTACCACACCTACGGAAGAAAACTCCGAAAAAGATTTCAGAGAAAAAGATAGAACTGCGAGTAGAAAAAGACATTTGAACGATTTAAACGATCAAATAAAAGACGATTATGCGGCAGAAAAGCGATCCAGAAATCCATCAGTATCAACAGAAGATATAACCGGTGACTGCAGATGGATTTTAGTGGGAAAAAATGGCCGAGTTCTAATTGAGGCAGGCGCGACAAAATTAAAAATCGTAAGTATTTTGACTCTGAGAGTAGCGTTAAATTTTTAATACCTTGGTAAAAAGGTAAATCTTTCTTACAAGAAACGTAAAAATAAACTACTTAAACAGTATAAGATTCTGAAAAAAAAATGAATGCTTAACATAAAAAAAAAGTTGTAAATGTAAAGTTTAAGTTATCGTGATAATTTGATGGCATGCATAATTGCATATCATTACAGATATTATACAGTCTGCTTTATCAATTATTTTTACTCAAAATTAGGTTCATCCATTTTTCATAATTAGATCGATTACTGATCAGAACACAAAAGTTATAATAAATATACTAAAAAAATTTTTCATTAATATCAAAAAGTACTGTATTCGCATTTATCAAAAAAAATTATATTGCATTGTCTTTTACTTTGTCAGGTTTCAACGTTTTAATATTTAGAAATTTCTCGCTCTGGAAAAATATTATACAATTTATGCCCGATCACAGTTTGTCTGTGAACACAACACAGCCAACACTCCTGCTGCGTACTTCGAATTTTTCTTGAAAATTCAGTAACTGAGACAGATTACCTTTTATTGTTTGACGCATTGCATGAAAGGGTGCCCCAGTGGTCCCAATTAGAATTTCATACTATAATTGTCGAATTTTAAAGCCTATTTATCGATTTACTTCCACTGCACAGAGATGTAAACGGGCCGACTAGTTCAGGCCCGAACTCGAAAACTAATTTGAAGCCCAAATCATGCCCGAAAAAACCCGAAAGTTAAGTTACATCTGAAAAATTAGCAATGTTGCCGAGTTATTTTAATTATATTTTTGTGCACCTAAAATAAAAAGTACGTCTCAGGCCCGAATCAAGCCCGAAGTTTTGTCAACTTTAGGCCCGAAAAGCCCGGCGCGACTTACAACTTTGCCACCGCATAGTTATGAATCCACAGTCAAAAATAAGCAAAAATTAAGACAGTGCATTTCGCAAGCATCTGTTAGGCTGCATTTTGAAATTGGCTTAAATTAAAAAATGTAGTGTATCTTTAATTTTGCGTGAAGTCATAAGTTACCAGTCGAATATCTGAAAAATGCAGCATTTAATGGGAAAAAAATTAATGCCGTTATCGGTTGAGTTTACGTCGAAATGGATCGAGGTTAGCGGCTTGGCCAATAGATTGTAGTTCTTGCCGGTACTTTTGCAGAAGCGCTAGAGCTTCCTGTTGTTCTAATACGGCGCACCATCTGGGCACACGCCCAGATGAGTCAATCGGCACAGCAGAGCAACGCTAGAGTAGAACGGAAGTGACGGCACCTTATGCGCATTGGATAGTGCACTAGTATGCTCTTTTGTTAGTGGCTTTTTTTAATGCTTTTGCATTTTAAAATAAACGGACTTAGCTGCTGCAATTCCTGAAGCATACACGGTTGGAAACTAAACGGCCCTTGCCTGAATAAGTTCAAAACATCCAATTTGGAGTTCTTTTAGGACGAGGTGAAACTGCACCTTCTTGATCCATTTTGATATTTAAACTAGTATATTTTTCGTTTTTCGAAGAGGAGGAGTGGCACTTGTTTTAGTTTTTCGAAATTAACTGAAGATTGTTAGCAAAGTTTCAAAAAATCGATTTAATTCAGCTGTTCAATATTCAATGAGTGACATTATCTATATAGCTCAATTTTTCAACTTTCAATGCTAAAAAATTTGCTATGTTTTGCAGGATGATCATTATGTTATATCGCAACCACCTGCGCATTTACTCAAACTACACCAGAGTAGTTTTTCCGACTCAGGAGTTCACACCAAACTTGTGATCCGCGATAAAATTGATTGTCTTGATTCAAGCTGTTCCACTTTCTGCAAGAGCGAAGAAAAACGCAGCGCTTGGCTTCATGCCAACAGTGAAAACTCAAGCCAAGCCTTAGATTTGTCTTTTAACAAATCTTTTGAATCTCAACACGAAGATCGCACGAATCAGAATTTGAATCGACATAGTAGTGTTGCCAGTAAAAAAATTGATAAAAATGAACGTCGTACTTCATTCTCTGTGCGAAATATCATGTCTCTCCCAGAACGATCGTCGCCCCCAGCAGGAGTTTTCACTCCCCAATTGAGTTATTTGTCAGTTGCCAGTTCTGGCTCCGTCGTTACGCCAAAAGCCACCAGACGTCCATTTACAAAAGGCAATAGTTTTGATTCCAAACTCGATGCTGTGAAACGACTGGATTATCCAGTTGTCAAAGAAGAAGCATATGAGCCTAACAACTTCTGCTCAGAACTAGGTAAGGTTTTTTTTTGTCGCTAATTTTCAAATTTTTTCGCTGCGATCCCCAAGTTTTGTGACACTAATCACTAAACTGTAACTGGGCTTCTGTTATCAATATTCATTTTAAAGTGGTACCAAAGACTGACCTGCTACTTTTTGAAAACTTTGGTAGGTCTTACGTGACACCTAAATTACGAAGCGTTAAAGCTTTTAAATTAAAGATGACAATAATGCTTGTGAATGTATATTTGAGTCACCTTTTAATTCAATGTTTTTTTAGATTTTTTTTCGCTCTGGTATACTTCATTTCAGCAAACCAAAAAATGCTACCAAAAGAATTTTCTTAAAAAATATATGCTGTGCAATAAAGCTTAAAATAATATAATATAGCGTAACGTAAATACTATTTGCAGAGCGACCCCGCGAATTACCTGTTCAGCCGTGCTTTCCTACTGCGGCTGCCACTGCAAATGGATCGGTGCGAAGGGGACCTCGAAAACTTCATCGACAAATTGCCATTTCTCCTCCTGTGTCTGCTTTTTACTCTCCTTCGCCCACTTTGGGTATGACGTCATCGGCAGAGAGAGCTGCGGCGTGGAGTTCCGCCCGTTATTCATCAAACAATGACTCCGCTTATGGTAAGTTTCTGTTACATCATCACTGCAAATAATACCTTGCTGACCTAATTCTTTGTCTAATGGGTTGTATGGTAATTGAGTACTGAAAGCTCTCCTATTATGTTTTGAAAGCAGTCGTGATTGCGACCAAAATGATCTATGTTTGTGCGGTAGAATGGCGTAATGAGCAGACCTAATTAATCTTTGCAGAATTTGAATCTTCAGATTTAGCTTTGGCGATTAGCACCCAAAATGTATCTCCAAAATTTGTTTAACGTATGCTATACTAGCTTAATCTCAAAATTGTTTTCCCAAGCTAGAAAATTGGACTTTATTCTGTTTTAAAGAACTTGAAGCAATATTTTTTCACAAAGTCACCAACATGTAAAAGTAATAGATTGGAAGGTTTCACATCATTTTTATATTCGGGTAGTTGAGTTTGGTTTTCGGTAGAGTCAATTTTAGTTTCCAGTCAATTTTATATTCAAGCTTAAAGTTCGAAGCCAATAAATGCTCACAGTACTAAACTTGAACTTTCTGGTGAAACTGAGATTTCATTCCAGCTGGAAAAGCTACAAAAATTCTTTGCATTATTGCCAGATGCAAAAGTGTGTTCTAGCCCAACTTCTGTTTGAACTTTGTTTCTGAACATACTGCAGTTGCTGTTTTAACCCAAAGTTTGAAAACACAAGATTTTTTCGTTCTACTACCATTTGTTAATTCTTTATTTATGGGACAGAAACGAAAAACTTTTAAAAGTAATCATGGTTTCATTCTGGAAATATTGCCTTGCATTAATGCTAGAAATGAGATGCTTACTGTTTAAATGTCGGTTAGCCTATACCTATTGCCTATCAGATAGAGCACCTGTTAATTGCATCTCTGTTTAAAGTTCAGCATTGTAATGGGCTTTGTGGAATCTCACCTTTAGGCCCAGTCTACTCTGCGCGTAAAATCGTGAGCGTACGAGCGTATTTTTTGTTTATTTTAAACAGAAACTTGGAACTTCCGACGTACCGATACCGCCTAACCAGTACGAGCTGCCAGTTGATTAAAATAAACTAAAGATACGCTCATGATTTTACGGACAGAGGATCGGGTGTAAGTGGTAGACAGCAGACATTTGGATTCGCAACCTGGCTCTTTCTTTGGCGTCTGGCCGAGGAACTTGGAAAAAATAAACAAGTTGTGCTTTAGGTTCGTCTCCCGATGACACAGCTGGTCGTGGAAAAAACTTTCCTGTGGATAGCTTTTCCACTCATTCCAGCCGCTCCATGAGTCCATCGCGATCTTCACCTGACAACATTCCGTCAAGCACATCTTTGATCCCTTCTCTTCCTCCCCACATCTACAAGGTTTTTTTAGCTTCACAACCCGGGCGTGATTTCGAAGCTCTGTATCAAAATTTGAGGTAATTAAGGAATTTAAACAAAGTCTTTGGAATGTTAATTTTATGTGATTTTAATAAAACTGTGCCAAAAATGAAGTATAGCAGCACGAATGTCGCTTCAGAGATGATTTTGCATAGCGTTTCCTCTCTGTTTGGTATCGCAAAGCAGTGATTCATGCAAACTTGAAATCAAAAGCGAGTGCTCCATTATCACATTAATATGATGATACTGTGTGTACTTTGTTCATTAATTATATAAGGATGAATTGCAATTGGTGCAATTACATCGTGGTTTTCCGAATAATTCGTGTGATTAAAATTTTGGGTTGATCTTTTTATGATGCTGGAGTTGGTATTTTTGCGGCGTCACATTGTTAGCAATGTCACAGTCAAAGTAATGCTTGATGAATATTTGCTGAAATATTATTTTGTCGTGGTGTTTTACGCCTTTTGAAATGCTGCCAATGTGCAAAATTGTGTCTTATGACCAGGTTTCCTTTTGTTACAACATAACTGTCGTTGGCAAAGCAGCTGAGGTCAGTCGTAGATTTGCCGACGAGCCCCTCACGTATACAGTATTTTTACTAATCTTTGCTCAAAAACACCTCGTCTAAATAAATTAAAACATTTTGTATTCTCATTTTATCTGAAAACAAATTTGCCGTATGATCAACATTTTTGTAGCCTTTCGCTTCATTCACCAGCATTTAGCTGCGATACCTTTTTTTTCGCCAGTTTATGAAAATTACCCATATTTACTTAATTGTTCATAAAACAAATTTCTGCTATTTACAGTATACAAGGTGCGTGCTGAAAAACATACTAGCCAGATTTCTGTTTCCAATATGCTCAGAATTCGTTGACAAACAGGTCCTGAATTGGGCATGTATTACCAGTTTACCACGAGTCACATAGGCGTAACCAGGGGGCCCGCCCCTCCCCCCCCAATTAAAATGCCACCAATGATAAAAATGTGTTAACAAAGACTATTGCTTCTTCAGTTTCAGTTTCTTTTAGCATTTCGCGTACTGCAGTAATTAACAAATTGATATTGACGACCAGGAGGCCCGGGCCACCTTAATTGAAATTTTTTCAAACTAATTTAAATGTATAACCCGGGAGATATTAAGGGCTTATGTCCTAAAAGTTGCAACCTCAAACCGTCATCTAACCTTTCCGGATTTAACATGGCACGGAGCCGGAGGCCCCGCGCTCAGATTATAAGAGTTTTTTTGGTCTTCACCTATACTTGGTAGGAAGATGTAGCGAAAATCCCCAAAGTACCTGGGACCCACGCAATGTAAATCCGCCCCGGGCTTTAACATGATTAGTAGGCGTAACCGTTTATTGCACCATTTTTCATTAACAATTCACCTTCACCTCGCCAGTTTCTACGCGACAAAATACTTTGAAAAAAAATTAGTTTGGGGAAATGCTTATTGAACAAATTATTGAATTTAAATTGGGGGGCCTGGGCCCTCTGGTCGTACATGTACTCCTACAACTGGTTATTTTCATGACAAAACAAAAATCAGGAAAATCTTCGAGTAAATTATTATTTACAGCTAAAATATTGCAGGAGGCAATGTACCTTACTTCGCCCTCCTTGGCCAAATTACTTACAAAATTTAATCCCAAACTGCAAGATTTTAAACGTGTTTTGGACTTATTGTAAGTAAAAAGAGGATTGAACAATTTCGTTTTTTCAATTGGCTTTCATATGTTAAAATTTTAGTTCTTTCATTCAAATGGCTCTAAAAACGTGCGTAATGTAATCTAATGGCATTAAAATAGTTATTTGTTCTAAGAAATTACAAAAAATCGCCCGGCGGCTGTGGGCTTCGCCCCAGACCCCCGTCTGCGATACATTTGAGTTGCACTAGTTTGCTCATCACGTCTCCTGGTTTAGACATTTGCAATTTTTAACTTTTGGTTCAAGTGCTTTCCCTTTTGCAAAAATCCTGGTTACGGATCTTCCGTTCTACGATATCTTTGTCCTACAAAAAGTTCCTCTTTTCGAAAATTTCTGATGACTTCACTGCATGCGATTTGTGGTTTAAGCCCCCTCCCGCAATTAAAAATCCTGGCCACATAGATTTGGATATATATTTTGAAAGCAAAATGCAAGTTTTGTGACAAAAACTCCAGTTGATGCTGTGATTCAGCCCACAATTCAATACAAATCGCACTAATTTCTTCAAATAAGATTGCAAAATTTTGCACCCTAAACTACAATTTTGATTTTATGAGACGTTATAGATGAAGCTTGTTCTTAGCTACTAATTGAGCGACTTAATGTGAAACTCGGCGTAGTTAAATTGATGGCGGTATTGAAAAAGCACGAATTAAAATTTGATCTATGTAAAGACTGTTCGCAGCGTCATAAAGTGATAAATACTTGCACAAGATTTTTGCTTGTGCAGTTTTTTCGTGGAAGAATATAGGCTATATGGCAGCAACTGCTTGGAACTATTTATTCTTGATGATTTTATCACTCGATATTTCAATGTTTGCATTTAAAATCGGGGTATTTTATCTGTATGTAAATGCTGTTATTTTGCGTGGATTAGTATAGGCTGTGAAGCCAAAAGTTAACAAAACTCCATTAAATTTCAGCTCCCGTCACGTTTCTTCCACTGGAGAAAAAATCGTGGAGTCCTCGCCAAGTTTTTCTCCCATGATACCTGGTCCTGTAAGTAGGTTTTTCAAATTCAAATATCGTTGTAGTGGTTTGCGTTTCAAATAGCGACTGTCAAAACAGCAACTTCGTTAAAATAGCTAACCTTAACCCCAAACTAAGAAGTAGCTCGTTTGACAGTCTACCGTACCTCTCACTTATGGCCATGCAACGGTAAATGCTCGTCGACCGCCTTTGTAAATGATGATTAAACACGTTAAATCTTAGTTGCTCACCTATAAGAATGGGCAGGTAAGGCACTATTTGTCGAACCAAGTCAAATGACCCCAAGAAATTGACCGCCAATATTAGAGCTACGATTAGTTGGCGGTCAGTTGGTTCGTGGTCTGTTTGTAGCGGTCAGTTGTCTTGAGCCCCTATTTGTTGGCTACGTTTCGTTAATGGCTGTTAGTTGTTACACAGTTCTCAGCTGTGTATTGTACGAGTATCTTCAATAAACCAATTTCTGTAGTTTGATAGTGAGTAGATAATTTTCAAGCAGGCGTAGTGTTTACCTATTTCTTGATATCGATTGTTGTTTGTTTAAAAGAATCATTGTAAGCTCTTTTTGAAGTGTTTTAATGGCGCTGAGAATATGGAAGGAGATTCTGCCAACGCAGTTTTTCAATATGTTTTTGTTTTTAGGCAATAGACTCCTTCGCAATGGCAATCAAATCGAATTGTGAGATTGGGAATATACAGCGCCCCAAACTTGGCGAGACTGTTCCCTTGATACCCACTCCGCAACCTTACCATTTGCCCCCTCGGCATCAAGCTCGAAGTTTTGGTAGGGTCTCCTCAGAACTCCCCTCCTCTCCTGCCTCCCACTCTTTGACTCATCCTGATCCAAGATCCTCTCCTGACGAGCCGGGCATCAGTGATCCGGATGTTCCAGGTGTTCCATCGACTAAAAAACGCCGAATTCATTCCTGCGATTTCGAAGGATGCAGTAAAGCTTACACGAAAAGTTCACACCTCAAAGCACACAGACGCACCCATACAGGTAGGACCTACGTTGTTGTTATGACGTCATACCATTGACATTCCCGGATGCTTCACAAGAACAAAATAAATAGCAAAGCCGAAATCCACGAAGTCGAATGGTCTAATGTTTTATTCGGCCTGGGAGTTTCCAATTTTGGATGAATCGAAATGCCGTCTTTTTGCGAAACTCACAAGCTAGCAGTTTGTCACAACCGTAAAATATTGTAAAAACGTTCTTTCGCACTGAGGGGTTTTTGGCATTAAATGACCCTTTTTGTCGTTAAATAACCGACCTAAATTGTCCAGTCACGAACGGTTAGGCGAAAAACTGCAGTTAGTATCAGGCTATAGGAAGACATAACATTTGACCGATTAATGAAAATGGCAGAATTTATTTGTCCACGTAAACCATATGTAATAGAGTGCACGTTTCAGCCATCAAAAGTGCTCAAACCTCTTGACTTATCCTACCTTAATGAGGTAAGAGTGTGTTTAATGTTTATGACGGGAATTCAGATAGCCAAAACAGATACACACGCCCTCATGTTAAATGCAATATGAAATGGCAGTTTGGGTCGGCGCAAACCATTAAGCTACAAAGTTCTGATTTGCTTCTCTCTGGCCTTTATGTCTGTCTCAAAAATGGTTAGATTAAATTATTAGGAATGTTGTTTTTGAGTTTTTTGTTGAAAAAAAAGTTTCCAAAGTTTGTTTGTTTTATGAACCGCATATTTTTGTTTTGCATAAGTAACTTTATAAATATACCTACCAAGTTATTTAATTGAAATGCATTTTTGACATATTGCATATTTTGTCAGACTGATTTTTAAGAAAAATTAAAACTATATCATTGGTTGGATGATGATTCAGAAAGTCGCTAATGAATAATGATAATAGATTGGACTAATCTTGAAAGTTTGTTCAAATTTGGTTTGTTTTTTGAAGTCATAGTTGCGGCGTTTTGATTTTTGTTTGAAAGCTAATTAGCTAATAGCTACTTAATTGATTTTGAACTGTTTAAGACATTATGCAGGATAAATATTAGGGTCGCTTATTTGTGTTTGGATAAAGGTTAATGAAATTAAAATTTTTTCTTAATTGAAATTGACAAAAAAATATTTCGGTTTTTACCGTGATATTGAACGCTCTTCTGGTTATAGTTAATACTATTTGCACAAGCATTGTTACATTAAAAAGGCACTTTCGTGTAACGCCTATTTGTCAAATTTATTTGTTGTTTTGAAAGCAATCTAATTGACTATCCCTCAATCCCGACATCAGTGATGATTTACGCTTGTTTAGAATTCTTTTACTCTAGATCGAAAATGGAACTTTGTGAAATATTTAAGGAAATGTTAACCAAAAATGTTTTTGTACTGCCGTTATATTTCGTTGAGAGAAGCAAGACTGGCTTGCTTCTAAAAATGCTGAAAATTGCAAAAAAAATATTGGAGTAACGATAATGAAATTCTTGTGTGGGCAATACTTCCTTTTTCAATTAGCAGCGTTAATTTCTAAGTTCAAGAAAACTACCTTAGGCTTTATTTGCGTAATTCTTTTTGTGACAATTGCAATTAAATTGTCATATTTCGTTTTTTGGATTTCATCCAATTTGCATTAAAGCTCTTTTGGTGTCAGATGACGTGGCAAAGACACGTTTTGTCGGTAAATTTTGCTTGTATATGTTTGACGTAAAAAGTAGCCGTAAAAAATGTCGTAAAGTAGTTTTGGCCGTGCCTCTCTTGCTTGTTTGTGTTTGATGGCCAAAAAAATTCCCGCGTGCATGCTAAGCGTGACAATATTGATCACTGTTGTCACTCTTTCTCAAATTCATTTCGAGTGCGAATAGTTACACTTAGTGTTATCGTACTGTGACACTAATACCTTGCTGTTTGTTATCTTTGTCGAATTTTGAATTGACAGATTACAATCCTAATGCAAAAAGTGACAACTTGTGAAATAGACAAGTGTGTTGAATTATTTTTCTTACTTTTTTAAAAAAATGTCAATTTTGTGCCAATTGAATTGACAAAAATCCTTGCACGTTAAAAATGCGCACTGCACATTGTGAAAGGCATTTTGCCGAATAAGGTATTTCCTGCCAAAAGTAGGAAACTGAGTTATGAATTGCAGCAAAACGATGCAAAAGTCTGCTTTCTATCAAACTGCTACCATCCTCCGTTGATAAATACTCTGATTGTGATACTTTTCTAGTAATTTATCTCCATGCTTGAAGTTGTCACTCAAAATCGATAAAAAGTTTTATGAATCCTGCTAAATCAAATGAAAAATTAATGTTAAAATAATCAACAAAAGTGATTTCAGACTTACACGCGCCATAAAATACTGCTTGCAGAACCATGGCTAATCACCGTGACACAAAAATTTTGGCGTTTAACTTACGTTGCGTTAAAACTGCAAGGTTGCAGCTGTTAGCTTTCAGCCTTTTATTGTCATCATATCTACCACACCCATTTCTACAAATAGAGCGACAAATTCCTTAATGGCAAATTGCCTAACTCACCCTTTTCCAGCATTCGGATATCCTGCTTTCATCTAAATACATTTAAAAATCGCATTTTGAAAAGAATGATGTCTCTGTGGTTTGTACCCTATGATTACATAAATGATGAACTAGTAACTTAACACCAGCGAAAAAAGTGCTACCGGTATCTAAAAGTGAGGCTTTTTTAACGGATGCATGGCTAAGCGCAATGCTCAAGCTAAAAAAAACAACAATAGAATGAATGTTATGGCACGTTTTAAAACCAGAAGCTGATGCCAATTGAAAAACTTTGAAGTAGGTTTTTACATTAGTTTTCGATAATAGGTTAAATCGTAAAGAATTTCTTGGTAAACTTGTATTTTGGTCGCAGCTAACTTTTGGCTATTTAGTAGCTTTTTGGCTGCATCATGGGATAAGTTTACTCTGTGTTCTAGTTGATAAACTTTATGACGAAATTGCGCAATCCTATCTTGTGACGCTTTTTTGAAGTTTTAACTTGACTTACACACCGTTTTAACCAGTTTTGTTGACATTTTGGGTTTGGTTTGTTGCCGAAATGTAATTTTTAACACTAAAACGCCATCATGGCTAAGCTGACCTTCAAGTGTTGACTCAGTTACACAAGAATTTCTTTTTTTTTTTCAAATGTTGGAGTATAATTTTGAGCATTCAGCATTAAGAAATGTTGTGTCGGGTTTTATTGGGGCCACGGCCTGAACACGCAAGCTATAATTTTGCAAGTTGCAAATAAAACTAGGTCACTGACCAATTAAGCAATTTCGGAAACCGTAGAGGACGAGGCGTTGTCTTTTATGATTAGACTTATTTGCGGGTTCATGGTAAAACAAATAGAGAATTGGACATTTTATTTCCTTTTGATGCGCCTGAAAGTATATACACAGCATTTTTGAGTATTGCTAGAAGTTAAACAGTTATGGTGATCACAGGCTGTTATAATATGCATTAGGATTCTGTTAAATATTAAACCATTCTGGCGTGTTTGATAAAGGAAATAAAGCTGCTAAAGCCTAATCTTTGTGCGCTGCAGTCAAGGCTAAGATCAAGCGCCTTGACTACGAACAAAGGTCATACAGTGCTTTAACGTGGCTTATTTCTTGCCTGTTTCAACTCGCCCTTTGTGTTTGAAATATTTAAATCGGCAACGCCCTTGTTGATGTAATTGATGATTTTTGGGAGTGGGACCTCATACCAAGCATTTGGCAAATTTGTCACCAAAAAGAAAAACAATGTTTAGTCAACGATTTGTGTTTGCATTTGGTAAAGAGCTTAATGTTCTTTTTGTAAGGATTGTAATTGCTGCCGCCATTAAATTCATTTCTTGTGAAGACAAAGCAGCATTGATAGTGCAATTCGCGGGGGAGGTAGACTATGCACACATCAATCAAATACAACAACTTATGCTTTCCTTTCATTCAAAAATTAAAGGAAGGAGGCAGCGGGTGAAATCGGGATAAATGCATTATTGGTGTAACCGTAAATAAACAAAAAAGTCACATCTAGAGCTTTATTTTGGGGTCCGCTACAACTGATCACCGCAAAATGACTGCCAACTAATCCTAACCCTAAGATTGGCAGTCAGTTGATTCGCGGTCAGTCGACTTCGTTCGTTATTTTTGGCCTGGGGTAAGGCTTTGTACTGAAGTTTGTTCCTGGGAAAAACGTGAATCTGCGGCGTGTTTGTTTAATTATCATTCAAGTATAAAGTACTGCTATCAGGTTATTGTTGAAATTATTTGGGAATCCGATACATGGGCGTGGTTCTAGCGTTTCAGTTGACTGTTCAGTTGTTTCGCACTGTTTATGAGTCGAGAAACACTTGAAACGATGCTTGAGCCACTCCTTTAGATCATATTTCCACTTTCTCAGGCAACTTTAATTCAAGATGGGGAAAATTCACTTTGTACTTGCACTCATCTGAATCTTAGAGTGTATTTAAAACGCAGCGATAAAATCACGCAACAAGACAGATCATACTCGTATAAAAAGTGGTCGTAGTTTAGATTCAAAATTAATGTTTAAAAATACTCAAAGTAAAGTTGATTTATAAGATTTTTTTCCATTAACCATTCCATCATCAACCTGAGTGTTAGGATTTACATTGGGTAATACCATAATTCCTTGTGGTTTTGCTAGCACTACCATACTACTTAATTAGTGCAAAGGTCTAAATTCATCAAGAAGAGATGAGGAGATTGGAGGATCGGCCTCAAAAGCGTTTTCATTTTTCTGGCCTAAAGCTGTTCTTAATGTGATTTAGTTGTTCTCCCTTATTACTTTATTAGTTATTCATTTATATATAATTTACTAATAATTCCAAAACTGATGCTTGCATACCGTATATTTTTCCTGAAGAACATTTCATAGCTTTCTTGATCCCACCAAACATAACTGTTATGCCAGGGTTCTGGTGAAATAAGCTGTTCCCGTGAATGCAGCATTTATGATCTCGTTGACTCATTTTTTGCTGTTTATTTGCTGAATTTCCGAAATTTGTTGACCTCAAGTAACCTAATTTTGCAAAGTTTCAAAGTAGGAAGAAATTAAGTTAATCGATAGCAGGTCATTGTTCTCGTAAAGTGATAAAGAAATGATTATACACAAAGGAACACCTTAGGAAATGATCATTAAATAGGTACAGTAACTAGCGGATAATAACGATCCCCTGCACGCAATTAATATTGTTTCGCAGCGTAGCTTTTTTTTTGTTTTTCAATATGTCTTGTCTTTAACTTTTTTACCTTTTTTTATGTTTAGGTGAAAAACCTTATCAGTGCACGTGGGAAGGATGCACTTGGAAGTTTGCACGTTCGGACGAGTTAACGAGGCACTATCGCAAACACACCGGCTACAAACCTTTCAGGTGCCGCCAGTGTGAACGAGCTTTCTCGAGGTCCGACCATTTGGCCTTGCACATGAAACGTCACCAAATGGCTTCGGCATAATCGGCTATAAGAGTGTGTTATGGGTCTGTTCAAATTTCCATTTTTTTATTCTGTTTATGGGAGGAGAATTATTGGGAAAAATTGTAATTTATGATAATTCTGTTGTGATTTTGTTGCCGAGGACCTTAAGTGTTCGATATTAAAAAAAACAACAAAATATTGGTAGTTGGTACCTGTGGTTAGTCCGCAATTTTTGTAAATCTTTACAAATTTACGCAAACTAGTTCTTTTTGGAGTTGCGGAGTTATGGTTTAAAATTTTTTGTCCAATATGAAAAAGTTTTTGAACAGGCCCCAAATAAGGTGTATGTTATGTTCTATCAATCCTTTTGTACTTCTGTTTCGCAAACTGAATGTTCTTTTTGAATCAGTTTAAAGTTTGTCGCTAGTTGGCGAATAGACTTGTCACTTGTTTTCTGTACTCAACACAAAACTGATATTTTTTACTTTTTGAAAAACACTGCTGCATTATTATCGACTTATTTCCGAAATGATCAATAATCTCAACCATTATTCGTTGATGTGTTTTTTAAAACTGAATTTATGTGCTGCGCATGAAAACTAATGTTGTATTTAACAAAATATCAAGTCGAAGCTGCGTTAAGCAGTATTTATTAATAATTTATTACTTTTCTTTTGCTGAAAGACGCTTCGATGCGTGCTACTGCTATTAGGAAAGGGTCAAATCACAAATTATTTTATTGATATTCAGCGTTTGAATTCAGTGACTGGCACAGATCTACTGGTATTTGTAATAGATGTAAAATAGGAAGTTCAAATTTCTACGCCCAAGTGATGTGAAAGCTATTGTTGTTGGAAAAGTAACCTTGAAACTGAATTTTCTGTTTTGGGTAGGCCTATAGCACAGAACTGCAAAGTATGGTATTGTTTTTCACCATTTTTTAGCGATGAAGAATTTACTCGATCAATGAGTAGTAAGCTACTAATATCAAAAAATTTAAACCGTTGGTGCTCAAACCAACTACGTTTTTGAGCAGTATAATTTTATTACGCTGGTTAAGCTTTTTGATTCATTCTATAACACTAAAAAATTTTGTTGGTCATCAATTTTTTGAATATGCCTGTGAAAATGAACTCTTACCGAATCTTGTTTACATTCTTTAGATCTAAAAGGCTGATTCTGGAATCAGAAAATTGTAGTCAAAATTCGGACTCGGCTTTAACTTTAACCCTAGAATATTATTAAACGTCTTATATTCTATGATTTAGTCCTATGTTTTTTAAAGACTTTTTTCGGGGTTTTCCAAGTACACTGGAAGATATAACTTGTGCGCGAGAATTTATTTAATTTTGTGGAGACGTCTCTACATTTTTGATTAAGACGCGTCTGCTCTTCTTGCGAAAAGATGTAATATATTGTTTTTCGATATTGTCTAGGTGTTTGATTCGTTAGAATTTTTCCACCGTTTACGCAGTGCACTTAATAGTTGAATTTTCACGAAAAAGTTGCTGTTCTTTAGCGTTCTTAATTGATTGGCAATACAAGTTTTACTGATAATTCCGTTGCCTTTGTTGACATGTTATTGTGGTTAACGCAGCCGATTCGCATGTGACTGGCTAAGAAAATATAAAAACTTGACCGTCACACGTTTTCTAGCAAAATCTGAATGACTCTTTGCGGCCGAAATTTTAGCAGTCCGAGTTAGGTAATGGGTCAGGCTAACCGAATCAATGTATTTAACGAACTCCAGGAAACATAATTTTCGAAGTGTGCCCCTTTTTGTTAATTCGTTTTGCTATCTCCAAAGCTGGCAATGCTGCAATAACCAAAATTTGACGCATACACAGTAGTTCATTCAGAAAAAAAGTGCAACGCAAATCGATCGTGAACGCACAGTGTACCAATCATATATTTAACCATAGCACCACTCTTGCGACACTGGACGATTTTTCTCATTCGAATTATCATTAATTACATTACTGTGACTTAGTGTTGATGTATTCTGGCGCTTTTTAACAACGATTTTTTGTAGCACTACATAAAAATTAATTAAAAAATACAGTACCAAAGTATACTCATTTACTCAAACATATCACTCTGCTAACCTGTTTTTGATTGATAGTAAATTTCCAACTATGTCTTAAAGAGATACTGCTTGAGATCGGTTTTATTGAAGAATTGAGAACTACTTTGAAGTAATAAAGAGATGCTCAAACTAGGGATGGGCATATAGTAGGCTATTCCAGAATTATTCCGAATAGCTAATACCGAATCCTATTCTGGTTTAAATTAACTTAATTTGCCGAAAAAGTGAACAACCAGTCAACACTACCGATATTCAGAAAAAATTTATTCAATGATTTGCTTAATTAAAGCAGCACTTCATTGCAGTGCAGGACACTGAGTGCTTTTAAAACTTCACCACTTAGTTGCTTCTCAATTCGCTCACAGTCAAGCCTGCACTGGAAAAACACCATTCGGGAGAAACTGATGTTGCAGGAATGAAAAAGGTATTTTGGAGCAAGTTGCGTCAAATGAGGAAGTTGAGAATTTGTGGACCACCATTTCTTGTGCCCAGGGTAAAAAGTTTGAATTTTGGAGGGCCCCGTTTGGGGAAAACTTTTCTTCGAATTTGCCTACCCTGAAAATTTCACGTGTCTAGCGTGAGTGGTTAAAAAGTTTAAATTTTGGTAGCCCCGTTTGAAGGGGACCCCCATTTTGGTACCACCAAATATTCTTATATTTACTTACCTTAAAAAGTTCATGTGTCTTGCTTAAAAGGTTACTAAGCTTAAATTTTGGAGGGCCGTGTTGGGGAAAACCCCCATTGTGGCATGCCCAATTTTTGTTAGGTTTAGTTTATTTTTAATATCTACCCATTCCAGTACTTAAATTGTAAAATTCTGCATGGGGGGACGCTTTTTCAGCATTGACTCAACCTTAGTGAAGAACAGGCGCGTAGCCAGGATTTCGCAAAGGAGGGGGCTTTTTTGAAAGGTTGATCCAACCGTAAACGAATTTGACCCAAATTTTAATTAGTATTGAACTGGATTGAGGCGATTTTCAGTGAAAATTAGATGATCTCCCCCCTCCCCCAAAAAAAAGGTCTTCTCCGAAATCGAAAGACTTTTTCTGGCCGAAATCGAAAATTTAAGGGGTTTTTCCGGCCAAAAACAGATGATTTCTTTCTCTTGTCAACCAGCGCTGAAATCTCGATGGTGGGACGCGTTTCCCCTACAATTTAAGTACTGACCCATTCTGAAAATTTGATCCATTCAGCTCTAACGGTATAAAATTTCAAAATTTTGGAGGACCCCATTGAGAGGAATTTGCTCAAACTAGCACCCTCAATTTTTGTCGCACAAAAGTCCTCCTGATATCTTCAACCGCTCAAACTTTGAGTACAGTGTGTTTAGCGGTCTAAAAGCAGAGAGCATGGGAAAGAGAAAAAGGAAAAAAAGTAAGAAAAAAGATGCGAAAGAAAAATAATTTTCAAGTTGGGGTAACCGAACATAACCTAAAGAAAGGTGGTTGATAGTGTGCTCAAAAACCACAAACCATTTTTAATCAATACCGATAATTACCGAGATATATTTGTGGCGTGTCAACAGGAAGCGCGCTCCGATTGCGGTTAACCGGCTCGGTTGTACAACCTATGAGCTACTATGATCTGTTGTCTTATAAAGCTATCGGTTCCAATTACTGTATCTTTTATTTGTGGTTACTTCCATGCTAGTTTTCCACATCGCCACTGGATGAAGCAGGAACTGCGACACACTTCCCCCTTTCTGAAAGCAGTGGTAGGAAGGGGCCTGCTAACGTCGTCTCGAGCGCCGACCATCCAATCACGTCGGGGTCACCAGTGGTGGCGTGTCAAACGGGAGCGCGCTCCGATTGCGGTTAACCGGCTCGGTTGTACAACCTCGAGTGAGCTATGATCTGTTGACTTATAAAGCTATCGGTTCCAATTATCTTTCATTTGTGGTTACTTCCATGCTAGTTTTCCACATCGCCACTGGATGAAGCAGGAACTGCGACATATTGGTTCAAACTCGTTGACTTTTTCCCCATTTTCGGCCTGTAAAATTTTTGGTCACGTGACCAGGCGCCCCGAAACTCGGTTTGCATAAAGCATTCATAAGCATCCTCATTGTGTTCGAATTTCAGCTTTGCACATCGCGTGGTTTTTGAGTTATAGGCGAGTTAATAAATTTTCTAGCCAAAAATCGCCGTTTTTTATGTTTTTTTTTGTGTCTCAATTCACGATCACGAGACCTAGGATCCCTAAAATTGACACACATGACGCTTTTGTTATTTCTTATGTTGAGTCAAAATTTCAGCTTTCTAGTTTTACCGTTTGCTAGTTATGAGCAAATCAATCCTCATCTGCCGAAATCTTCGACCAAAAACAAAGGTACTATACGCGCTCACGCGAAGTCCCAATTACAGAGCAAATGGCTCACCACACTTTTATATGAAAATTACAGTCACTGCGAACGATTTTTACCAACGTAATTGCGTTGATTTAAAACCGGTTTCAATTGTCCGGTTTATCTTTTAGTTTGGATTCCGAATAGTTTGGGATTCGGATCCTTCTGGATTTGGTATTCTGAAATGCCCATCCCTACCCCAAACCTTGTTCCACTATTCCCCTTTTCGGCGAAAAAGTATTTTATCCGTTTGATTCCGCATCATTAGTAGCCCTGTGTTTCGAAATTTGGTGATATCTGAAAAGTGTGACTGCAAAATTTCGTGTGGAATCAGTATCGTGATGTTCGATGAATCGATTTTATTTTGCAAGCTGAACTACATTGATTGATTTGACTGGAAAACTTTAGGGGTTTTCAGTGTTTCCTGGCTTAGGCCTAGTGTTAATATTCAGCTGTTTGAGTCTATCGTTGTAGTAGTAGTAGTCATCAAGCTTATCTATCAACGAACTCCAAACTTAAAATCATAAAACAAAACAAAATTTAGTTGAAAAAGTCACAAAAACTCACAAAAACATATTCCTGAGAAGGGAGACTGCGAGAAGACCGGTTAGGGTCTTTTCAGCAATAAAGAAGTGAAGCAACCACCCAATTAAAACTCAGCAAGTTATCAACAACAATAAGGAAGATTTATTTCATTTGTCCGAGTTGGAGTCACTTAAATTCAGCCAAACTTAAAATAATTTATTCGTTGTTTTACACTTCAATTTCTTTTATTAATATTTTTGTATTCTTGTGTTAGAGAAAATAGAAATAAAGTTTCGTTCAGGCTTCGCAGTGTACCACCGTTTTTGTTCCAGTATGACGTTAAGCTGTTTGATGGGTTTTAATGTTTTCCTAAAAGGAACTCTTCATATTTGTGTTTAAATTTGTTACAGGATCGTTTCTGCATTCTTAAAGTAATTAGCTGTTTTATTTCATACAACTATGATCCATAAGTGTAAAAAGAAACAGAATAAGCAAAAATAAATCACGACAAGAGGCACATATGTTCAAGCCATAGGCGTAGCCAGGGGGGGGGGCCAGGGGGCCCGGGTCCCCCCCCCCCCCCCAATTAAAATACCACCAATGATAAAAATTACGACAACGTAGGCTAGCGCTGTTTAGTTGCAGTTTTTTTTCAGCAATTACGTACATAAGAGTAATTAACAATAACATTAATGACGGTGAGGGAGCCCCGGCGCCCCCAACTAACAACCAGGGGGCCCCAAACTAACGACTATGGGTCCAAAATCAACAACTAGGGGGCCCTGGGGCACCTAACTGATAACCAGGGGGCCCCGAGTGCCCCTAACTGACGACCAGCGGGCCCCAGGGCCCCTAACTAACAACCAGGAGCCCTAGGGCCTCTAATTAACAACCGGGGGGCCCCAAACTAACAACTATGGGTCCCAAACCAACAACTAGGGGCCCCGGGGCACCTAACTTATAACCAGGGGTCCCCGAGTGCCCCTAACTGACGACCAGGGGGCCCCTAACTAACAACCAGGAGCCCTAGGGCCCCTAACTAACAGCCCGGGGGCCCCAGGGCCCCTAACTAATAACCAGGGGGCCCCTAACCAAAAACCAGGGGGCCCCTAACCAAAAACCAGGTGCCCCGGGCCCCTAACTGACAACCAGGGGCCCCAGGGCCCCTAAATAACGATCATGGGGCCCCTAACTAACAACCAGGTGCCCTGGGGCCACTAACTGACAACCAGAGGGGCAGGGCCCCTAACCGACAAACAGGGGGGCTCAGGGCCCCTAACTGACAACCAGGGGCCCCGGGGACCCTAACTAACAACCACCAGGGGACCCGAGGCCCCTAACTAACAACCAGGGGGCCCCGGGGTCCCTAACTAATAACCAGGGGCCCCTAACCGACAACCAGGGGCCTCGGGGCTCCTAACTGACAACCAGAGGGCCCCTAAATAACGACCAGAGGGCCCCTGACTAACAACCAGGTGGATCCGGGGTCCCTAACTGACAACCAGGGGGGCCAGGGCCCCTAAACGACAAACCGGGGCCACAGGGCCCCTAACTGACAACCAGAGGCCCGGGGGTCTCTAACCAACAACCAGGGGGCCCCGGGGCCCCTAACTGACAACCAGGGGCCCCGGAGATCCTAACCAACAACAAGGTGGCCACTAACAGACAACCAGGGGACCCTGGAGACCTTGACTGACAACCAGGGGGCCCCCAAATGACAACCAGGGGGGCCCTAACTGAGGACCATGAGGATCCAGGGCCACTAATTAACGACCAGGGAGCTGCAGGGCTTCTAACTGACAACCAGGGGTACCCGGGGCCTCTAACTGACAACCAGGGAGCCCCAGAGCCCCTGACTGACGACTAAGGGTCCTGGGCAAGAAGCCCCTTAATTCAAATTTTTAATAATTTATAAGCAAAACCTGTAAGAAATTTAAGAGTTGTGTCCTAAAAGTTGCAACCCCAGGCCTTCGTTTAACGTTATTATGAACTTAATGCTATAACACAGGCGGTAAAACAAACCCCCCAATTGAAATACTACCAATGCTAAATATAATGAGAGCATAGCCAATACGTTGTCCTTGTCCGGAATTGCAGTTTCTCTAATTTAGGATTTAGGCGTACAAAAGTACGTAACAATAATGACGACCACATGTCCTCGTCAAAATAATGTCATGCAATTCTTGTATGTTTCAAAAAACTGTCAAGTGACTTGACTCAAGTCCTCCACGTTTTGGAAAAAAAGTTATTTTAAGTTTGCTTTAAATGTTTTTTTTAATTTTAAGTTTTGCTTAAATGAAAAAACTTGAGGGCGCGATCTTATCTCAAAAGCATAGACGAAGCTATGGGGGTGGCCCAGCGGTAAAAAAAGCTATTTTAATCCCATTTTTACAAACATTTTTAACAAACATTTAACAAACATTTTTCCAAAACAAACATTTTTTTTCAAAAACTTTCCAAAACAATTTTTTCATTTTCCAAAACAATTTTTTTCCAAAACAAACATTTTTTTTCAAAGTTTACAAAAACCGCCCAGCGGCTGGGGGCTTTGCCCTCTGACTTTGCTTACAAAAGTTTACAAAAAGTTTACAAAAAGTTTACAAAGTTTACAAAAATCGCTCAGCGTCTGGCTTTGCCCCCAGACCCCCATAGCCACCGGCGTCTGGGGGCTCCGCTCCCAGACCCCCGTCTGTGACACGTTTGAGTACTCTAGCTTTCTCAACACGTCTCCCAAGTTAGACATTTTCGCTTTTTAACTGTTAGTTTTCGCCCTCTCCCTTTACCAAAATCCTGGTTAAGTGACAACAGACCACAACTTCAGATCTTCCATTCTGCGATATCTTTGCCCTACAAAAAGTTCCTTTTTTGAAAATTTCTGATGACGTCATTGCATGTGATTTGTGATTTGGGCCCCCCCCAATCAAAAATCTTGGCTACGCCTATGGTTCAAGCTACACACTTATTTACAGATTACATCTGAAGAGTGCGATCGTAGCACTGAGACAAACAGAAGCTGTTCAAAGTCATACGAGACATCCAGTTATTATAGAAGATATCAAGCACCTTTGCACAAATCCATAAACATTTCTGCGAATTAGAGCTTGAAATGCTGGGACAGAGATGTAACCGGTCAGGATTTTCGCGGTCCGATCGGTAAATTTCAAAATTTACGCCGGTTGATCGGCTGGTCTACCGGCCGGTAGACCGGTTTCTGACCGGCCCGGTCCACCGGTTTTTTTACAAAAGGTTTTTGTTCAGTGTTCAATGCATCTGATGAAAAATTTTCAGAAGGGGGAAGGCATGGCTGAGGAGTTAAAATTTGTGACTCCAGACGGGGGTCTCAGAAAAAAACGCAAAAACACGTTTGTGTTTTTTGCAAAATAACTCGATTTTAAGATCTTTTTAGATTAAATTTTGGTTGGAAAGACCTGTGTTTGAGCGGCGCAAAGCATGCACAAAACAAGCATAAAAAGAACTGGAGGGCACAAGCTAAATTGTTAGACGTCTTTTTAATGATATTATGCGTAAGGACAAGATAAAAAGTTAAATTTTTTTAGGTATTGGTGACAGATTATTTGCAATTTGCCGAGTAGCAAACACTAAACTGTTATGACATTGGCTTGAAAATATCCAAAAAATAATGTGCCCCAGCAGTTTGTAGCATTGCTACTTTAGAACAAGCCATGGCTAGTTAGATATTTAAAAAAATAAGAGCTATGTCTTTAACTCTAATTCTTGCTTTCTTCCGGTGAAGTCATAGTCACAGCAAGCTTGATCTTTAAAGCTTTGTTTTTATCGACGTTTCGTTGGTCATGACGACCAACATCATTAGAATACGAGCAACGATAAAGAACTACGACTGAAGCTACGTAGCATCAATATGAATCGTAAGATTTTACTTATGCCCGGTGAACATCAAACCTTTGGGCCTAGTAGGCCTATACCTACGTTTGCAATTTTTAGCCATGTCTTTCTTGCCCAGTGTAGAGTGGAGTAAATTTAAATTGAAACAAGTTTTTCAAAGCGGCAAGATTTTAGAATGTACTAAAAACTCTGAAATCTGCGCCACTTCTACTCTCAAGCTGATTAAAATGATGCTACAATGCCAGGTAGCGTAAGCCTCTTCCATATGCATGCTTTATTGGAACGACCGACGCTCGTGTCGCATGTTCCTTAGTTTTTACTCGGCCATTTTCCAACTAACGAGTGCGAACTTTCACACTTTTGCTTATAACTCGAGAACGGTTTGGTCTAACTACATGAAGCTTTGGCAGCAGCTTGAGGTTAATGAGTTGCATGTTTGTACCAAATTTCGAGGCAATAGGTGTAACGTCGCTTATGTTTTCTTGTTTATACCTGGTTTCGAACACTCGCTCTACTGCATTTAGCTTTTTGTGTAATTTGGCTGCTAAGGATTTCCAATGATGTAATGCTACACAACGCACGTGATGTCACCGATTAAGCGTTTTACCGCGCCTTTTCTACTGTATGCAAATTATCTATTGCGCAACCTTTTGAAACTGTTTTCTTGAATTTTCGCGCTATAACTCCTTTGTTCTGGGTCAGTCAAATTTGGTTGTAGTCGAGGAAGGACGTTAAATTTTTACACTCAGAATTACCAAGAATCTTTAAATTTGAAATTATTAAGTATCAGATTGTTTCAGAAATTTAGCAAGCTTTGGAGTTTCAGAATTGTAGTCCTTCCTCGAGGTCTTAAACTTGTCCTGGGTGGGTCCCATCTTATTTATATTTGGACCTTTTGTCCCCTGAGCTGTTGCTCAAGTTTGAGAACAATTGTTTTACTGGACTATTGTCCTCTCTATCAAGTGTTTCTGTACCGTTTCCCGGGGGCCCACTTCAGAGACTGCGTTCTTTGAAGACTTCGATTGGAGTTAAAGCTTACTGTCTGCCTGAAGACGAAACCATCGGTGAGTTTGGTTTTTTATTGCAATTATTCTGATCAGTATTCTCAGTCTGATTCTTAAATCGTAATTATACCGTAGTTGTTACTTTCTGTTTGGATATTTGGCGTACTGTATGTGTTAAATTGTGGGAGTTGTTTGGTGCTGCGCAGTAATATTTACGTTCGTTTTTGATTCCGAAATTGCTAATTGGCGTACTTTCTACAGAAACCGTTGACAATATAAGAAGATAAGTTAACGCGTGTAGAGGCGTCAGACACGGCAGACAGAAGAGATTTCGCGTCGTCTACAAAGTTTCGATGTCTCTTCGCTTGTTGGCTACAAGGTTTGATGTTACTAATTTCAACTTCGACAACAGTCTTTCAAGAGATTTCTTCGTTCACATCTTCAAATTCATCACATGAACATTTCCAACAACATATACGGTATTTCGGTTTATTAAATTGTATTGATATTGTTCCAAACAGCGCTGTTGCAATCGACCTGCCGATCGTATTTAACTGCCCGTTATTAGTGGTTACCATATCCAAATTTGAACCGATAGACTTCGACTGCTAATTGCAACAATAAGTACGGAGTTTGTTGAATCCATTCCTGGATTATACTATCTTGTGCTATTTTGTGCTTATATACTTTACATTAGAGCGTGTGTTAGTGTAGTGTTTTTATATGTTTATTATGGCATCCGAAACCAATCTTACGGATGTAGAGCGTGCCATTAATCAATTGCAAGGCGTTCTAAATGAAAATTATTTGGCTGCTGAAAAAATTATGGCATTACGTACCCCTAATACTAGCGAACTTAAGGCTATTTTGGCTAAAATTGACAAATCTTATGACGAATTAGTTTGGGCTATGGCAACCGCACGTAAAGATACTGAGGCCATTGTAGCAGTAACGCAAAATCAACACGAATTTAATCTACGAAAGAAAGAATGGTTTTCAATTTTGGATAACCCATCATCTTCCACTGCTGCTGTTCCCGAACCATCTACCATTGCTCCCAGGCCGTCAAGTTTTGTGTCTCCCAGCTCTTCCCGGCATTCTTCTTCCAGGAGTTCTTCTAAGTTGTCCAGTAGCTCCTCTTTACGAATAAGTGCTAAACACTTAGAGGCGACAGCTAAGTTAAAGATTGCTCAGTTGAAGCTTGTGCATATTGAAGAGCGAGCTAATGAAGAAGCGCAACGGCTTCGTCTTAAAAAGGAAATTGAACAAAGAGAGGCTGATCGTGAAATTGCCTTGGCAAGGGCGGAGTATGAGATCTACAATGAATTTGCTGCTGAAACCACGCGACTGAGTGATGACGTCACCACAATCTTGAGTAGTGACAACGAAAACACTGTTGAAACTGTCGTTCCAAAAACCTGTTCTGAACTAACCTTTGCTCGATCATCTTCGCTCCTATCCAACAATCTTTCTGCAAGTAACACCTTGTCTTTGGGGGGTCTTCCGCCTGCCAAGTCTACCATGTCTAATGGTCCAGTCCTGGGTGTCCCGCCTGTCCGGTCTTCCATGTCTACTGGTTCAGTCCTGGGTGTCCCGCCTGTCCAGTCTTCTATGTATGCTGGTCCGGTCCTGGGTCTTCCACCTGTCCGGTCTTCCATGTCTACTGGTTCAGTCCTGGGTGTCCCGCCTGTCCAGTCTTCTATGTATGCTGGTTCGGTCCTGGGTCTTCCACCTGTCCGGTCTTCCATGTCTACTGGTTCAGTCCTGGGTCTTCCGCCCGTCCAGTCTTCTATGTGTGCTGGTCCAGTCCTGGGTCTTCCGCCCGTCCAGTCTACCATGTCTACTGGTTCAGTCCTGGGTGTCCCGCCTGTCCAGTCTTCTATGTATGCTGGTTCGGTCCTGGGTCTTCCACCTGTCCGGTCTTCCATGTCTACTGGTTCAGTCCTGGGTGTCCCGCCCGTCCAGTCTTCTATGTGTGCTGGTCCAGTCCTGGGTCTTCCGCCCGTCCAGTCTACCATGTCTGCTGGTCCAGTCCTGGGTGTCCCACCTGTCCAGTCTTCTATGTCCACTGGTCCGGTCCTGGATCTTTTGCCTGTCCAGTCTTCTATGTCTGCTGGTTCGGTCCTGGGTTTTCCGCCTGTCCAGTCTTCCATGTCTACTGGTCCGGTCCTGGGTCTTCCGCCTGTCCAGTCTTCCATGTCTACTGGTCCGGTCCTGGGTGTCCCACCCATCCAGTCTTCTATGTCTGCTGGTCCGGTCCTGGGTCTTCCACCCGTTCAGTCTTCTATGTGTACTGGTCCAGTCCTGGGTCCTTTACCCATCCAATCATCCTCTTCCACCTGTCAAGTCTGGAGCTCCTCATATGTTCACGGTCCCCTGCCTACACATTCTGATTTTTCCACTGGATCATCTCATATGCAAGTGGCTCCTTCAATTGCTCACTCTTATAACTTCAACAGACTTCCTGCTTCTAACCCTTTGGGTCCGCCGCCCAGTAGAGCAGATTCACCAATCTATAGCCACGTTTCACCACTACTTTATCCTGGTGTGTACAATCAAAACTCCGTGAATTACGACAGCTTATTTCTTCCTCGTCCGGAGTTTCCAAAGTTTTCTGGCGATCCTCTGGAATACAAAGCCTTTATGAACAATTTTGAAACGCACATTGAACCGAGAGTGCGCGACGAGAAGACTTTGATTTGCCTGCTCTTGCAACATTGCTCAAAGGATGTTAAGGATCGTATAGAACACTTTGCTACTAGTGAAGTTCAACCTTATACTGTGGCTAAGCAAAGGCTAAACAAAGAATACGGTTCACCATGGGTTATATCTGATGCGTGCGAGCAGCGATTGAAAAAATTTCCTTCAGTAAGATCTGGCGATGGAAAGCAATTAAGACGTTTTGCAGAACTTCTCGAAAAAACTGGCGTAATTGTAAAGGACATACGACAATATACCAGTCTAGACTCTTTAGATATGCTGACAGAATTGGTGAACAAATTGCCTTACGATCTTAAAAAACGTTGGGTCAGCAAGTCTGTTCAAATCCAGAACTACCTTGGACATCTTGCCAATTTCTTACATTTTGTGGATTTTGTTCGCAAGGAATCAGACGAAGTAAACTCTCTCTTTGGTCTTCGTTCTCTCCATCCTAAGACTACATCCATGAAAACAAAGGCTTCTTCATTCGGATCGGTCATGTCCAAGACATCTGCGAATGTCAACTCCAAGTCTTCTATCTCTGGTTCCAGACATGTTACTCAGGTTGGTTCTTGTTGGTATTGTAAGAACACTTCCCACATACTCTTTGACTGCAAGGACTTTAAGCAAATACCTGTTGAGGATCGTATCTCCTTTGTCAAGGAATCCAAGTTGTGTCATAAATGTTTAAGCTCGAAGCACAAAACACGAGAGTGCAAGAGGAGTAAGCTTTGCTCAGTGACTGGATGCAAAGGATTATATCATCACACTTTGTTGCATAAATTTGCTACGACAAAGGAGCACCCTCCAAAGACGTCTTCAGAGGATAAGGCGGTTGTGCCAGTGACTTGCGGATTTTCCAAGTCAGAGTCTTGCAGTATTTCGGACAATTCCCACGTTTACCTTTGTATCGTTCCTGTTAGAGTGTCCTTCGGTGAAAATGTTGTTTCTACCTACGCCTTTTTGGATCAGGGATCAACTCACTCATTCTGCAAACGATTTTTATTGCAAGAGTTAAAGGCTTCTGGCACTCGGGAAAGGTTACAACTCAAAACTATTACTGGAACTACTAATGACATGGATTCTGTTTCTTGCAATCTGGTTGTATCTGACTTGGATAGCGACAGTTTTTTTTCATTATCCAATGTACATTCCGTCGAAAACATACCTGTCCAGCCTAACAACGTTTCGGTTGATGCGGAAGTATGTAAGTTACCGCACTTACAGGATATAAATTTGAAGTCACTCCCTCACGCTTCTGTCAATCTCTTAATTGGAGCTGATGTCCCAGAGCTCTTTTGCATTTACAGCGCTAGGAGAGGACCTCGAGGCACGCCTTGTGCAATTGAGACTCCACTTGGATGGTCGCTTCTAGGACCGTCTTTATCGCCTTCCCAAGGAAGTAATTGCACTGTAAATTTTATCGTCAAGAAAGACGCAACAGAGATGGTAGCAAGAATGTGGGAAACTGAATTTGAACCAGGAACTTCGATATTTGACGATTCCTTTTCTAAAGAAGATCGTTTAGCACACACCTTGATGCAATCAGAAATCTGTACTATTGATGGCCACTACCAACTCCCTCTGCTGTGGAAGGAACCTTATAAGAATCAGCTTCCCAATAATCTACCCTTAGCTCAACGTAGACTCACTAGCTTGAAAAGACGACTTCAACGTGATGATAATTTGAGAGTGAAGTATGCCGAAGTTGTCGAGTCTTATCTTTCTAAAGGCTACGCTCGCGAGGTGCAGCAAGCTTACCTGACTGAATCAAATGACCCGATTTGGTATCTACCTCATCATCCGGTAACTAATGTTCACCAGCCAGAAAAGGTGAGAGTTGTATTTGACTGTGCAGCTAAATACCACGGATTGTCTTTGAATGATACGTTGATGAAGGGCCCAACCTTTATGAACAATCTAGTTAGAGTACTGATTCGTTTTCGAAAGAACAAGATTGCCCTAGTTGATCTCTGTCCAGGTCCCCCGGCTGTTGAATCCCTTGGTCTGACTGATCTTGTGTCTGGTTGCCTAGCTACTGGGTCTCATGCTCTAGCTGATGTACTGTAGGTCCTGAACTCCCAGCCGCTAGTCCCCTTGCCTTAGCTGATCTTGGTCCTGGTCCTCCAGTCCCTGGGTCCCTTGTCTTAGCTGATTTTGGTCCTGGTCCCCCGATCACTGGGTCCTTTGCCCTGGCTGACCTCGGTCCTGGTCCCCCTGCTACTGGGTCTCTTGCCGATACTGATTCTAATTCCTCAGCTTCTGTGTTTCTGCTATTCCTGAGTTTGGTCTATTACCTTACGTTTCTGGGTTACTTTGCTCTGTGTGATTTGGTACCTGCTTCTCTTACTGCTAAGTCTTTGACCCTTTGGCGTTCAGTCAATGTGTTAGTGTATACCGAGTACGTCTCTCGTACGTGTTCGGTCACAAGTACTGCACCTACTGTGATGCTGTTTTTTCTGGAATCACTCCATATCCCTGAGTTTAGTGAGTCCATTACCCATGCTGATCCAATTCTTCGATTTCCAGTGATTAATTTTTTGACGTTCTGGGTCTTTTTGAATTCTGTTCATGCCTCCATTCATGCGCAATTCATCTCACAAGTTGCTTCAGTTTTAGAACGTTCAATTTCGAGATTTTTGATTAGTCCAGACCTTGACGTGAGTTCTGCGGGCTATACTACTCCCTTTATATTTTCTGTCTATCTCACTCCATCTGATTTCAATCTTGCTGTTCTGTGGTATATTTCTATACCTCCTGGTCTATTTTCAAAAAACGATTGTTATTTCAAAAGAAGATGGGCACAAATACAGTATCTTGCCAATCAATTTTGGAAACGTTGGATGGATGAGTTCGTTCCTAATTTGTTACAACGACAAAAATGGTTTGAAGTGAAATGGAATTTTCAAGTCAATGATGTTGTACTTCTTGTAAAAGATACTCAGCGGCGTTCCAAATGGGTTTTGGGTAGAATCCTTGAAACTTATCCTGATAAACATGGCTTAGTTAGGACTGTTCTGGTCAAGACTCAAACAAGTGTTGTCAAACGGCCTATAGCTAAGTTATGCCCTGTTGTTACACACGACTGATTTTGAATAACCTGCTTATTGTTGTGCTACATGTTATACGTTAGATTTGCTCTGTTTAAATTTTGTCTTTGTGTGTTCTTTGAATATGACTTTCGCGACTTAGTGTTATAAAAATGTCTAGAGTACCCATTTTTAGGGGGAGTGTAACGTCGCTTATGTTTTCTTGTTTATACCTGGTTTCGAACACTCGCTCTACTGCATTTAGCTTTTCGTGTATATTTGGCTGCTAAGGATTTCCAATGATGTAATGCTACACAACGCACGTGATGTCACCGATTAAGCGTTTTACCGCGCCTTTTCTACTGTATGCAAATTATCTATTGCGCAACCTTTTGAAACTGTTTTCTTGAATTTTCGCGCTATAACTCCTTTGTTCTGGGTCAGTCAAATTTGGTTGTAGTCGAGGAAGGACGTTAAATTTTTACACTCAGAATTACCAAGAATCTTTAAATTTGAAATTATTAAGTATCAGATTGTTTCAGAAATTTAGCAAGCTTTGGAGTTTCAGAATTGCAGTCCTTCCTCGAGGTCTTAAACTTGTCCTGGGTGGGTCCCATCTTATTTATATTTGGACCTTTTGTCCCCTGAGCTGTTGCTCAAGTTTGAGAACAATTGTTTTACTGGACTATTGTCCTCTCTATCAAGTGTTTCTGTACCGTTTCCCGGGGGCCCACTTCAGAGACTGCGTTCTTTGAAGACTTCGATTGGAGTTAAAGCTTACTGTCTGCCTGAAGACGAAACCATCGGTGAGTTTGGTTTTTTATTGCAATTATTCTGATCAGTATTCTCAGTCTGATTCTTAAATCGTAATTATACCGTAGTTGTTACTTTCTGTTTGGATATTTGGCGTACTGTATGTGTTAAATTGTGGGAGTTGTTTGGTGCTGCGCAGTAATATTTACGTTCGTTTTTGATTCCGAAATTGCTAATTGGCGTACTTTCTACAGAAACCGTTGACAATATAAGAAGATAAGTTAACGCGTGTAGAGGCGTCAGACACGGCAGACAGAAGAGATTTCGCGTCGTCTACAATAGGTAACGTGACTTTAGTTTTAGAACCCGAAAGCCGCCCCGCAAGTTTGGCGTAAAAAGCGGTCTCAGTCAAAAACGGCTTAAGTACGGCAAAAAATATTTTATATGGTGGTATGTCTTAAGATACCCTTTCATCCCAACCAACCCACTTTTGGCCGCGATGAGGTTTATTTCTTTTTTTTTTCCTTTTATTTTTCTTTTATTTTCCTTTTTTTTCTTCCTAAATTTTGTACGCTCTTCTTCTCCTAAACCACAAAACATCGAAACCTAATTTTTGTGTAAAGTTGTTGAGCTGCAAATGCAATTTTTTCTCCCAAAATTATTTGGAGCAACTCCACCGGGAACCCCTCCAAAATGGGGCCCCAAAAATCAAGTTTTTGAACGGCTCATGCTAGAGTGCTAGTTGTTTTTGATATCAGTAGATATTTAACAGACAAATATTTTGACATAGGTTGGGGGTGCCACCCCCTCGGGGACCCCTCCAAATGGACCCCCCCAAAATCAATATTTTGAGCGGCTCAAGCTAGGGTGCCAATTTGTTTTGATATCAGCAAATGTTTAACAGACAAATATTTTGACATAGTTTGGGGGTGCCACCCCCTCGGGGACCCCCCCAAATGGACCCCTCAAAAATCAATTTTTTTAACGGCTTAACTTAGAGTGCCAGTGTTTTATGATATCAGCAGATAATTAACAGACAAATATTTTGACATAGTCTGGGGGTGCCACCCCCCCAGGGACTCCCCCAAATGGACCCCCCAAAAATCAATTTTTTGAACTGCTCAACTTAGGGTGCCAGTTTGTTTTGATATCAGCAGATATTTAACAGACAAATATTTTGACATAGTTTGGGGGTGCCACCCTTGGGAACCTCCCAAATGGGCCCCCCCAAAAATCAATTTTTTGAACAGCTCAACTTAGGGTGCCAGTTTGCTTTAATATCAGCAGATATTTGAGAGACAAATATTTTGACATAGTTTGGGGGTGCCACCCTCTCGGGGACTCCCCCAAATGGACCCCTTAAAAATCAATTTTTTCTGCAGCTTAACTTAGGGTGCCAGTGTTTTATGATATTAGCAGATATTTAAGAGACAAATATTTTGGCGTAGTTTGGGGGACCATCTTTTTGGAGACCCCCCAAATGGACCCCCAAAAATCGATTTTTTGAACGGCCCAAGCTTGGGTGCAGGTGTTTTATGATATCAATAGATATTTAACTGACCAATATTTTGACTCTATTTTTCTGGAGGTTCCATAATCAGATATTTTTGAATAATTGCTGATTTTACGGTAGACAAAAAGTACTTTTGAGCGTCACAGCATTAGCTACACGTCGGTCGTTCACTGGGTTTGCTGGCAAACTCCCATCTAGTTATAATCTGATTACGCGATTTTAGCATATATTTTGCACATTTTTGCTTTGAGCCGTGGTCAAAAGGGGGGGCAGGGCACAATGCACCCCCAAATACGCCCCTGAATGTGCATGTCTTAATGGTTACAGCATATTTGTTACGGCTTAAACCATTCAACAAGTGTTTTCAAAAGGTGTGGTTTGTTAATACTATTTTTTATAAAAAGTTTTATTTGTAATGAAATATTTATGTATATTTCGATTGGTGCTTAGAAGTCTTTTAGTTGCAAGAAAGAAGAATTTGTCGGCGTTTCAACCGGCTTGATATTTATGTATATTTCGATCGGTGGCTTAAATGTCTTGTAGTTGCAAGAAAGAAGAATCTGACCGGTGTCGGCTTGACTGGCCGGTCGAAGAATTTCAACCCGACCGGCCGGTCGACCCAATCGGTTTCCATTTCTGTGCTGGGATCTCTGCAGCCACGAGACTTTAATTGGCACTTATAAAACAGCATTCCACTATTTGGCACCTAGATTTTTGATCGAGCGTTGTGTTCGTACAGTCGAAAATCTAGGAAAATGTATTAATTGTTATTTTCCGCTGCGAGTATTTAAGTCTTGCTTTGAGTCTTTCTTGGAAAAAAAATTGAAACTATTTCTGGTAAAGTATCGGTTTCGACTTTGTACATAAGTTTTGTCACTACAAAGTTGTACAGATCATCGATTTTCAGAATTTTGAACTTTTTGTATGTTGCAGTAGCAGAATCACGCCTAACTGAGTTCAAATTAGTTTGGTAGCTTTGTTTTGCAGTGATTTAAGTACATCTTCAAACAGCGATTCCATATAACAATTGCGAATCATTGGAATCAATAACCGCAAATATAAAATAAACGCATTGCATGTGATGGTAGGTTGTGCTTTAACTCACATTATTACGCACTGCTCTGCAAACTTTTTTTTTTCTAATGATTGATATAGTATTTGAAATTGAGATTAGAGTCAATCATAAAACCTAAATGCGATAGGTTTCTTTTACATTGGGAATAGAGCTGATGTGATTTTGAATATTAGTATTTACATCTGTTTATTGTTTTGGATGGAATGACTATAATTGATAATTTTGCTCGGACTTATGGGAAAATGATTCGAATCGCACCATAGCAGGGATGTGGAAGCGGAAGCGGTGAAAGCGGTTAATTTTTTGTGGAAGCGGAAGGACTTTGACGAAAGAAATTGGAAGTGGAAGCGAACTCGGAAGCGAAAGTGTTGAAAAGGAGCTGGAAGCGGAAGCAATTTTTTTCAAAAACAGGCTGTCGCAGTTCCTGCTTCATCCAGTGGCGATGTGGAAACTACCATGGAAGTAACCACAAATGAAAGATAATTGGAACCGATGGCTGCTTAAGTCAACAGATCATATCAGCTCATAGGCTGCGCAGTCGAGCCGGTTAACCGCAATCGGAGCGCGCTCCCTTTTGACACGCCACAAGGCTCTTCAGGATTTTCAAACTGGCTGCAATCGTTGGGTAAAATGTAACAATAATAATAATAAAGAATCGACAACCAGGGCATGGTATGATATGGAATGGAAAATGGAATGCAACGGAAATTTTGGTATGGAGTATAAAAGATGCCATAATAGAATGGAATGGAAGATTTCAAGAAAGGAATGAAGGAGACAATCTTATTTACTTCCATACCAATTCCAAACTAGATTTTGTGCATTGCTTTACAGAAAAATACATACCGATGTCGGGTGGTGACAAAAAATATTGTCACAGAAGTATTCAACTGCAATGTCTACGCATATTATTTGTCAACAAATCGCAGTACTTTGGTTGTTTATATTGCGCAAACAGTGTACGTATTGCATCATTGTAAGTACATTGCAATTTGCAGCATTGATGTATAGTTGACGACTTTGACAGATTTTACTTTTTTTTTTTTGAGATTGATAGTTTGCCAAGTCCTAAATTTTGTTTTCCTACATCGTCACGAAAACTCGTATTTGCTATTTCACATCCGTTTCAGCTTAATTTTGTTTACATTTTTAGTATTTCCGCTTATAATGATTCTTTTTGGTGTTTTAAAGCTTGGTATTTCTATTACGGTAAATGTTCTTTAGCTGTTTAGTTATAACAAATATTATAGTTGATATGAGAGCTAACTCGTACGGTAATTATTAAACAACAGGCATAAACAGGGAGCCTGGTCCTCTGCCCCCACCCCCCCAATTAAAATGCTACCAATGATAAAAATGAGAACACAAAGCCTATTTATTCAGTTTTTTAACATTTTTTGGGCCCAAAAGTACATCCGTACAAGAGCAATTAGCAATAATTCAATATTGACGACCAGGGGCCCAAGGCCCTCTCAATTTACAATTTTGCCAACCAATTTAAATGTTCAAGCCGGGAAAAATTTAGTGTTCTTGTTCTAAAAGATGCAATCTCAGGCCCTCATCTAACTTTTTAATGCAATAATATGTTTTAGGCCCCCAGCTAACTTTTATATTGCAATAACATGATTAGTAACCATTTATTGCATCTAATGCATAGGCGGATCCAGGGGGGATGCGAGGGGCGCGCGCCCCCCCTAAACGCAGAACACATTTAGAGGTCAATTATTAAAAAAAAAAACTTAAAACAACCAGAAATGTTTTCACTTGCACGACTTCTTGTTCATTAGTAAGCCTATTCTTGATATCTAAGTGTAAATGCAGATGGGGGGCAGGGGGCGCCCAAAACCCAAGGGGCGCCCTCTTTTTGCTGGCTAGGACTCCGTTTCAGCAACCCCTCTAACCAGCAGCGTAGCTAGGGGGGGGGGCTATAGCCCACCATTGGCCAGTCAGACTTTTACAAAACAACGCAAAAGTATTGTCTTTCGAGAAAATTTTCAACACTAACAAGCGCAATTCGCTCATCGGTCAATAGCCACCCACTAGCATAGGGGGAAGGTGCAATTTCACAAGAATTTCTACATTTTTTAGAGTACAAAAGTCGATAAATAGTTCACCAAAATGAATTATTTTGAGTAAAATATTAAAAAATTGCTAGCTTCTAGGGGCTCCGCCCCCAAACCCCCGGGCCTCCGGCGGCTGGGGGCGGAGCCCAGATTTATCCTTTGCCTCCGGCGGCCGGGGGCGGAGCCCCCGGACCCCCGACTCCTGCCTCTAACAAGAATAGTTTACATTTTTTTAAAAATTGCGCCCCCCCTAACGGAGAATCCTGGATCCGCCCCTGTAATGTACTAACTTGAAATAACTTTAAAATCCACCTTCACCACCCACCAACTTTAAATAACAATCCATCTCATCTCGTCAGTTTTCACGCGACAAAATGTTTTTGAAAAACACTTAGCCAGGGAAAATGCTTAATTGTTTATTGAACAAATTATTATTGAAGTTAAATCGAGAGTGCATGGACCCCTGGTCGTACATATTACTAAAACTAGTTATTTTCATGACAAAGCGAAAATCCTCAAACGCAAATCTTCGAGTGAATGATGTAATGCTAAAAACGTTGCATAAAACAATGTATTTTGATTCCCCTGACTAGACCAAGTCACAAAATTTAACCCCAAAATGCGAGATTTTAAATCGTGTTTTGGACTTGTCCTGAAGTAAAGGGAGAGATTTGTTCAATTGGCTTTCAAATCTCAAAAATTTTGTTCTTTCAAATGACTCTGAAAGCGTGCGAAATGTGATCCAAATGGCATTAAAATAGCCATTTTTTTCAAAAAACTTACAAAAAATCGCCCAGATGCTGGGTGCTTTGCCTCAGATTTCCATAGCCTCCGGCGGCAGATGGCTCCACCCCCAGGCCCCGTCTGTGACACGCTTGAGTTGCACTAATTTGCTCACCACGTCTCCCAATTTTGATATGTAAGTAAAACTTTTTATTTTGCGGTTTTAGTGTTTTCCCTTAAGCAAATCCTGGTTACGTGATAAATCAGACCTCCAGCTTTTGATCTTTCATTCTTTCTCTCATATAAAGTCTCTCTTTTCAAAAATTTCTGGTGATGTCATTGCATGTGATTTACGGTTTAGCCCTCCCCCCAATCCAAAATCCTGGCTACGCCAATGCATTAAACCATGTGCAACATGCATTCCCAGATACCGGTTGTTGCACCTTAGTAATGTTGACACACCTTCACGAGCGGTTGCTTACAACATTGCAAAGATGCAAAGCAGCAAATTATACGTTGCTTTGCTTCAGTGCCGTCGCTACGGGAGGGCCATGCCCCCCTAACGACTGCTTGTACCCAGGGCCTCCGAGAGGGGGGCAGGGGGGACAATGACCCCGGGGCCCATGAGTTTTAGGGAGCCCATGGCTTCATAGGACCCATCGAAATGAAATACCGAAGACCTTTTTTTGAGGTCGCTTGAAAATTCGGAGAAAAGTTTGCCATTTTCCTTGCCTGTTTTGGACTGCACAAAACTAGAGATGTGTAATATTTAAGTTGACCCCGGGCCCACCCTCGGCTCTCGGCGCCCCTACTTGTGCCCCCCCCATTTAGGTTTACTCAGAATACTTTTTTGAGCATCACGTAACAAAAAGCCAACAGACAATAATGGAAAAAGGAATAATAAAGTTCAAAGATAATTTTCGTTTGAAGTTTTCTCCATTCTTTGCAAAATTGCTGGCCACCAACTGCTGAGCGTAAATGTGACGCAATAATCTGTCTTAATAACACGCTTTTTACGGATGTGTCGCGGAATAGGGATGTAAGCCTACAGAATCGTTACCGGTACTTCGTTAGTGATTATGACCTGGAACAATTCGTGAGAACAATTCGAAGACCCGGGTCCACATGACAGAAATTTCCTCGTTCGCTTTAATTAACGAGTTTTTTTTAGAGGGGCTACCGAACAAAATACTCGCTAAACGTAAGAGGTCATTTTTGCACGTGTATGTAAAGCCTTGGGAAATCCGTTACGTCATTCTTTTTCGCTAACTTGCTCTGAGCGATTGCGGAAAGCAGTTCGAGTAAAAAAACCTCACATTTTACTCGCCAACTTAAAGGCGGTGAATCATCCACGCAATTCAGGTGGTTTACAATAGCTAAAATTGAACTATAATTTTTGATATTTTTTGTTTTGATTTTGGGGCTGCGTTTGCAAAGATATTCAACAAACACAAAAAGATATCCCCCTACAAAAAGTTTTTCAAAGCCCTGAGTTTTGTTCTTCCCGCCAAAACCACAGTTCTTTAAACTATTAGGCCTATTGTAATCTTATCAAACTATTAGGTCTAACTATCTCTAAACTATAAGGCCTAATAGTTTAGAGATAGTTAGGCCTAAACTATTTTGAAATAAACTATCTCCAAACTATTAGGCCTACCACAGTTCTCTAAACTATTAGGCCTACAGTGGTTTTGGCGGGAAGAACAAAACTCAGAGTTTCCAAAAACTTTTTTCGGGGGATATCTTTTTGTATATGTTGAATATCTTTGCAACCGCAGTCCCAAAATTAAAACAAAAAATATCAAAAATTATACTTCAATTTTAGCTATTGAAAACCACCGGAATTGGCTGGATGATTCACCGCCTTTAAAGAGGATCTTGAAGCACTCTTTAAGCGTGCGAGAAATTTTTTGGTTCAGAAATTTAATGACAAAATGTTGAAAACTTCTAACCAAAGCGAATTTTTGCTGAAAATTAATTAAAATCGTCGCCATGTTTGCTATCAGACTGCTAAAAAAGTTGCATTTAGAACCATTTGCTGTTTCGACTGATAAAGAAATGTTGAGCAGTGCCAGTTGACAAAAATAGCAATACACTCCTTTTATAAGAATGATTTTCTAAAACACGAGGCTCATTTTTGCTCAAAATTTAAGAACAAATTAAAAACAATGCCAGCCTCGGCAGCAAAATAAACCAAAAAAAAAAAAAAAATTCAAACTAATCAAAGAAACTAAAATTCGTGCTGATTTAAAGCGATAAAGTTTCAGTGATTTTCTTGTGTTTGCAAGCAAAATTGAAACTATTATAAGCTCTGTTGCTCTGCGTAAGCAATTGAGAATTTTTTTGGCAGTTGTTCAACTTAAAAAAAGCTTGCTTTTTCGCTTTTGCAATTTTACGATACTGCAAAAGCAAGAAAAAAGCCTTCACTTAGGCAGACAGAGCAATAGGAATTAAAAGTGTTTCAAACATGCCCGCTAAAATTGACATCGATGCTCTCAAAAGTTTTACAAAATCAAGAACAAATAATGAAACTGAATATCGGCAAAAAATTAAAAACAGCCAGCGTCAACTCAAGATTTACCGGTTCTAAAAAAGAAGAGTGAACTTCGACTTGCTTACTTTTGAAAAATTTTGAAACCTAAAGACCTAGAGTTACTGATAACATATGAGTTTACCTACCAACAACCTCAAGGGTGCTTTACGTCGTTTAAAAAAATTGTAGTATGGAAAAAGCTGTTCCTATTTCACATTGATCCAAAAATATAATTTAATTCTGTCGTTCATTTACTAATTATCATCAGTTGAAGAGTTTGCCTGCGTAGAATAATCACGCATAGGTTATGGTATCTTTTTCCATAACAATGTAGTACATACAGTACGCTTGAACGCATTATTTTGAAAGTAGAAATGCATCTGACGTCACAATGATATATTTATTACGCACTAATACAAGTTACGAACATCTCGCAAAGAAATTCGAGCGAACTGTTTTAACGTGCGTTGGGCGAGACGGCTCAGAAATGGTAGTTTGTCCATAGTCGTTATATATATATAATGACTATGGTTTGTCTACGAAGATTTTTTGTTCGTTAGCGCTTTTTAGCGAGCGAGAATGCACTTTACGAGCTCACTAGCACGTTCTGTCATGTCCCCCGACAAAAATTTCCTTGCTCGCATTAATAACGAGAATTTTTTAAGAGGCACTAAGGAACGAAATACTCGCTAAAGTCAAGAGGTTATTTTTGCACGTGCATCTGAAGCTCTGAGATCTCTGTAACGTCATTTTCGCTCGCTTAGTTGCTTGGATCGATTGCGAGATATAACTGGAGTAAAAAAACGTCACATTTCCCTCGCCAACTTAACGAAGATTTTGAAGCACTCTTTAAACGTACGAGAAAAATATTTTGATCAGAAATTTAATGGCAAAATGTTGAAAACTTTAACTAAAGCGACTTTTTTGGTGAAAATGACTTAAAAAGGGTCTCCATGTTTCTTAATAGACTGCTCAGAAGAAAGCAAATTGCATTGAGAACCGTTCGCTGTATCGACTGATTAAAGAAGTATTGAGTAGCGCCAGTTGACAAAAATAGCAATATACTATTTCGCTAAGAACAATTTTCTAAGAACATTACGCTCAATTTTGCTCAAAATTTAAGAACAAATTAAAAACAATGCTAGCCTCGGCAGCAAAATAAACCAAAAGCAAACGAAAAAAAAAATTAAATCATAGAAAAAAATTATAATTTTGTACTGATTAAAAACGGTGAAATTTTGATAATTTTCTTCTGTTTGCAAGCAAAATTCAAATATTCCAAGAGTATAGAGCAGTGTTTAAGAATTTTTTGGCAGTCGTTCGTTCGAAAAAAGCTTGCTTTTTTTCGAGCTGAACAACTGCCAAAAAAATTTTACGATGCTGCAAAGCAGGAAAAAGCCTTTACTCAGGCCGACAAAACATTAGAAATCAAACACTGTTGTAAACATGGTCGCCAAAATTGACATCGATGCTCTAAAAATTTTGAAATCAAGAACAAATGAGACCGAAAATCGGCAAAAAATTAAAAACAGCCCGCGTCAACTTTGGATTTACTGGTTCTAAAAAAGAAGAGTGTACTTCGACTTGTTCTCATTCGAAAAATTTTGAAACCTATTGTTGCTGTTAGCATCAAAGTATACCCACCAACAACCTCATGAGCGCTTCACGTCATTTAAAAAATTGTGGTATGGTAAAAGTTATTCTTCTTTTTCACATTGATCCAAAAATATAATTAAACTCTGTCGTTCATTAACTAATTATTATCAATGGAGGATTTTGCAAGCTTAGAATATTAACGCTTGGCCCAAAGTATCTTTTTCTACAACAATTGCTGCACATACCGTCAAACATACACAATGCGCTTGAACGCGTTACTTTGAAGTAGAAATGCATATGACGTCGCAATCAGGTGCTTATTACGTGCTAACACAACATCTCGCAAATAAAATTTAGCAAGCATTTTTAACGCATGTTTGGCGAGACGGTTGGGAAGTAGCCATTTGTCTGCGAAATTTTTTGCTCATTAACGTCTTTTAGTCAGCGAAAATCGCCTTTACGAACTCGCTAACATGTTCTGTCATGTAGGCCCTGAAATCAGTTTTTACGAATAGGTGCAAAAGTTCAGTTTATTTTGGTGCCCCCCCCCCCTTCTTTTAGCTAGTGCTCCTTCACTACGTTTGCTCTGGCGATGGCTCTGATGATTCATCGAACACCACATTGCTTATTTTGCAAGAAATTTTGCGAAGTCATCCTTTTTTAAAGTCACAGAAGTTCGAACAGGGATGAGTTCGAATCGCAGGGTTGCCAATGGTACAGAGTCAAAAGGATTAAAGCGATTTTTGCGGATAAGGTGGAACAAGGTTTTGCTTTAGAGCACCTCTTTATTCTTTCAAATAATGCTCAATTTTTCGATAAAGCCAATCTCAAGTAGTATCTTTTTTAAAGAGATTACGGTAGTACTCGAGATCGGTTTTATTGAAGAAATGAGAACTACTTGAGGCAATAAAAAGGTGCCCCAACTCTTGTTCCACCATTCCTCTTAAACGCGATGATAGATTTGATCCGTTTGATTTCGTACCGTTAGCGACCATTCGTTTCAAACTTTCGTGACATCAGCAAAGAATGACTTTGCAAAATTTCTTGCTGATTAGAGATTATCAAACATCACGTAGTTTAATCTGCAACAAATTTTGCGAGTTGACAATTCCTTGCAGATTAGAGATTTATCAAACATTACGTAGTTGATTCTGCAACAAATTTTGCATATTGGCAATTTCTTGCAAAATAAACAACTTGATGTTTGAGCGATTATTATCAAACATTGCGTTACTTATTCCGCAAGAAAAATTGCAAAGTCGTCCATTTATGACGTCACAAAAGTTCGAAACACAAGGCATCTATTTCTCATACTATTGAGCTCTATTGTTTATTGGATGGGAGTTTGCCAGCAAACCCAGTGAACGACCGACGCGTAGCTAATGCTGTGACGCTCAAAAGTACTTTTTGTCTACCGTAAAATCAGCAATTATTCAAAAATATCTGATTATGGAACCTCCAGAAAAGTAGAGTCAAAATATTAGTCAGTTAAATATCTCCTGATATCATAAAACACTGGCACCCTAGCTTGAGCCATAGAAAAAATATCATAAAACACTATGTCAAAATATTTGTTTGTTAAATATCTGCTAAAATCAAAAAAAAACAGCACTCTCGCTTGAGCTGTTCAAAAAATTGATTTTTTGGGCCCCATTTTGGGGGGGTTCCCAGTGGAGTTGCCCAAATAATTTCGAGAGAAAAAATTGCGTTTGCAGCTCAACAACTTTACACAAAAATTTGATTTCGATGTTTTGTGGTTAAGGAGAAGAAGAGCGTACAAAATTTAGGAAGAAAAAAAAGGAAAAAGAAGGAAAAAAAAAAGGAAAAAAAAAGAAATGAACTTCATCGTGGCCAAAAGTGGGTTGGTTGGGATTAAAGGGTATCTTAAGAGTTAAGACATACAACCATATGAAGTATTTTTCGCAGTACTTAAGCCGTTTTTGACTAAGACGGCTTTTTAAGCCAAACTTGTGGGGCGGCTTTTGGGTTCTAAAACCAAAGTCACAAAACCTATTACCTCGAAATTTGGTGCAAACATGCAGCTCATTAATCTCAAACTGCTGCCAAAGCTTCATGTAGCTAGATTAAACTGTGGTTGAGTTATAAGCAAAAGTCTGAAATTTCGCACTCGTTGGAAAATGGCCTAGTAAAAACAAAGAAACTCGCGACGCGAGCGTCGGTCATTCCAACTATGACTTATGATATGTCATTTATTGTGACTTAATAAACTGAGCAGATCCTCGAAAAAAACACGATTTTACACAATGTAGTGGAAGCTAGTCATGCAAAAGTCACTTAGGCAGCCGCATTTAAGCATAACTCGCTTTTGCCTTTTTCTCATGCATTTGGTTTAAATATGACATTTTGCTACTGCATTGCTGCGACCTGGGCAGTGTAGTGGGTAACATGTTTGCCTTCCAACTATCGCACCCGGGGTTCGATTTGTGCTTGGGTTACAAATGCGTGGAATGGAAGTATATGAAGTATAGATGCAGTACGTAGAAGCGGGAAAGGAAATGTACGTACAAGGAGCTAGTCATTCAAAACTTACGCAGGGAGCCACACTAAAGCAGAATGGTACGTTGCTTTCGTAAGCAAAAAAGCTTCTGCCATGTAATTGCTATTCCTCAGGCTGGCATCGCTGCCTCAACCCTAACTGTAATTCAAGGTTTTGAAGCAAAAAAAAGATTGCTCCGTGCATTTCCTTTCCCGTTCCTGCTTACTGCGTCTATACTCCATATTCTTCCATTCCTAGCATTCGCAACCCAAGCGTTAATTGAACCCGGGTGCAGGGGTTGGAAGCCAAGCACGATAGCCACTATACTACGCAGCTTGCAACAACGCAATGAAAAAATGTCATATTTAAACAAAATGTATAAGTAAAGGCAATGGCTCTGTGCGTGACTTTTGCATCACTAGCTTCTACTGCACAGTGTATGAGGAGCTAGTAGTGCAAAACTTATGCAGGTAGCCGCACTCAAGCGTAACGGTACGTCGCTTTCGTAAGCTAAAAAGCAGCTGCTATGTAATTGCTATCCCCTCAGGCTGGCATCCCTGCCGCAACCCTGACTGTAATGCAAGATTTCGAAGCAAAAAAAAGGTAGCTTTTTGCATTTCCTTCACAGTTCCTGTATACTGCAACACACATTGACTACCCATCTGTGAATCGAACTTGGGTGCGGAGGGTTGGTAGCTGAGCATGTTAACCACTGCACTACGCAGCTTGCAACAATACAATGACAAAATGTCAAATTTAAACCAAATGTACGAGAAAAAGGCAATGGCTCGTGCGTGAGCATATGCATGACTAGCTTCTACATCACATTGTAGTAGAAGCTACTCATGCACACATCACGTAGCGAGCCGAATTTAAGCGTGACTCTCTATTGCTTTTTTCTGATACATTTGGTTTAAATACGACATTTTGTCATTGCATTGTTGCAAGCAGCACATTGTAGTGGTTATCCTGATCAGCTTCAAACCATTGTACCCGGATTCGATTCGCACTGGGGTTGCAATTGCGTGGAATGGAACATTACGGAGTAAAAGGATGGGTAGGATCATAAACATGGAGCAGTGTTTTTTGGCTTCAAAACCTTGCATTATAGTTAGGGTTGGGGCAGCGATGCCAGCCAGAGGGGATAGCAATTATGTGGCAGCAGCTTTTTTGCTTGGAAAGCGCCGTAACGTTACGCTTGAGTGCGGCTCCCTGCGTAAGTTTTGCACGACTAGATCCCCGTACACAATGTTTTTGGAATGGATTCGTTATAGGTTGGTGCGGATCATGGACTCAAAACCGAAAAAAAAGGCCTTCAAACATTTTCCGATTTGTTAAATTCTGAGTTTCTGCAGAGTTGATGGAAAACTGGTAGGCGTAGGGGTGGATGTAGAATGAGATTTGGTGAATGGGTTTGGTAGTTCTTACCGTACGTGGTTCAGGAATAGGTGAACAAAGTTGCGGTTCTAGCCTTAATTGACTTGTGTAGGCGAGGCTAATTACCGGTACAAAAGAACTTTAGAGGATAGGAAAGAATGAAATTGGCTGTTGGTGTTAGTACCATATCTCTGACAGAAGGAGAGTGAGCCTAGGCCTGTTCTTAATTTTGTAGCCTATCTTACAGTCCTATTTAATGCATGCATCGCTGCATGTAGCAGGTAAGCTAGTACTGTATTGATGCTGTGCGATTGCTCAGGTGAATACAATAACCTACCGGTAAGCTCTGCTGATCTACGCACGTACCGTAGTTTTCAGGTTCGGTTATTATTATTATATGGTAGTTTTTTAGGAACTAAGGAAAAGAAGCACTTATCATCAAGAGGCATAGGTGGCAAGGTGGGCGCAAGTTTGTTAATCATTAATCCGTTAATAACGAAGCTAACTTTTTCATTAACTCGTTAATCCGTTTAAAAGTTTTTTCATGTTAACGGACTAAATTAACTTCTGTTAAGTGCTGTTAACAGACTAAACTAACTTTCGCTAAGTTCTGTTTACTTCCGTTAAGGTTTTTATCATTAATATTTTGCACCATTCATTCATCATGCAGGTACAAACCAGTTTGCACTGGTATTGGTAACACTTGTTGCGTGTTGGCACGAGTTTTATAGAAGAAAGCAAAGAAAGGAGCTCTTTTTTGAGGCAAATAATAACTTGCAGCCTCATAGGTCTATTAAGTATCGCTGTTTACAATTTCCAAAGATTTCCAATCGCAGCTTCGTTAGTGCATTTGAACTTATTGTTATCTTGAAATTAGATTAGACTGTAAAATGTAACTTCCAACACACAAAAAGACCACCAGAGCAATAGCCTAAATGTTTTTTTACAATCAGCTCAACAGCATCAATACGTGTTCTAGAAGCAAGTGAATAAAAAGAAATGTAAATTACATGTAAAATCTGAAATGTTAACGGATTAACGGACTTTATTAACTTCCGTTAATCAAAGCTGAAAATAACGAATTAACGTTAACAGAGGTGTGAAGTTTGTTAACATACTAGTGGTTAACGAAGCTAACGTTTTGCATTAAATTGCCCACTTATGTCAAGAGGCCAAATCATTCTGGTAGTCAAGGATCCTTTTTCGTCTAAAAAAAAGGAAATCTTATATATCAAACCAAAAAAAAAAACGTCTTTGGATACAGTACCAGTAGGTTTACTGTAGACTGGTAGTAATAGAGACTGCTTTGTTTGCTTAAAAAAGAAAGGAAAAGGCTTGGCGCACGTTCTGTGCACACAGACATTTCATTATAAAGTCTAAAAAAAACTAACCCCAAGCCCTAACCCTAATCCTAGCCCTAAGTCTAACCTAAACCCCAAGCCAAACCTAAAACTGTACTGTGTAATAGGCTAATCAAAATAAAAATTTCCGAAAACGAGCGATGTCATCGGAATCTTTGTTTGTTTAACTATGCACGTTCCATGCGCCAAGTCACTTTGAAAATGAAAAGCATACCTCCAATGGAAAAAGCTGCAATCGCTCAATAGCTGATACTGGTAGGCCTAATGTATCAGTAGTTATGTAGAATACTGTAAAAAACATAACAAGGTAACTGCTGTGATTCGTAAAGCAATAAATAAATATGAAAAAGGTTTGCTTTTAAATGTAAAAGCTAAACCCAAACCACATTGGAAAGATATTAACTCAAAAACTAAGTTCCAACTTTTATGAGCAAGTATTCTATCTCAAAACAGTACAGGACAAATTTGTGACAGACAAAAACAAAGCTCATGTGCTAAATATAGCCTACTTAGGTGTTTTCACTAAAAGAGATTCTAGCCCCACCACATACCCTCTTCATTCCTTAACAAGGACATCAGGCTCCTTGGCCCCCAAGTACCAGTGATAGAGGAAAATTTTTTCTGTCTGAGTAAAACCCTAAATGAAAATAAGGCTTGGGGTCCTGATAGTGTGTACCCTAAACTGCTCAAAGAATGTGCATGTCAAGTTCTAACACTTTAAAAGAAATTTTCAATCTGTCACTAAAAAGGGGTGACCTTCCGACTGTCTGGAAAAGAGCTAATGTCACAGCAGTGTTCAGGAAAGGCAATAGACAATAGACATTCACCCTTAAACTATAGACCTATTAGCCTTACATCTACAGTGTGGAAACTCCTTGAAAAAAATGTCAGAGATAATATAATGAAACATTTGCAAAGAAATAATTTCATAGGCTAACTAAGAATAAACATGTATTTATATCTGATCGATCATGCATGACATAACAAGTTGAAACTTTAAATGAATGGTCTATGGCTTTGAAGGATAATCGATGTGTGGATATTGTGTCCTTGGACATAAAAAAGGCTTATGATTACAGATAATGTTCCACATAATCTATTTCTTTTAAAATTAAGAAAATTGGGTATCAGTAACACGTTATTAATATGAATTGAGGCATTTCTGAAGCATAGACAACAAAGAGTTGTATTAAATAAACATGCTTCAACCTGGACTGAAGTTGAAAGTGGGGTATCGATACCTCAAGGAAGTGTACTTCAACCTATAATACTAAATGCAATCTTAGGCTCTTTGCAGATGACACAAAGTCATATTTTAAAATCTTTTCACTACCATACTGTGTAAACATGCTGACAGATCTTGATACACTTTGTGCATGGTCAAAAAACTGGAAGTTGGATTTTTACCCCCAGAAATGTCACATTTTAAGGCTGGGTAACCACCCCCCCAACTTTTACATACGCTATTAAGGACTTGTTAGAATTAACGACACATTGTAAACTAAATTAACCTAGTGAAAGACCTTGGTGTAATGTTTGTTGAAAAATTGAAATTTTCATTCCACAGTGGACTCCTCAGAACGGTAATCTTAGATAAGACAAACTTTCCAATGTTGTTTAAAACTCTGATTCAATCAAAACTTGAATATAACAATACTGTGTGGTGGTGTAGCACTTAAGCTAAAAAACAAAAAATTGAAGCAGTGCAAAGATGGGCTACAAAAATGTTGCCTGGTTTCAAAAACCTCAGTTATTCTGAATGCCTTAATGCCCTCAACATACCCAGACTCCACTACCGCAGATTGCGTGGGGTTTGCATAAATATCTTGGGGTCATTACAATATTAATTATCAAAATTTACTAGTCGTCATTACTGAGCTTAAGCATTGTATTAAAGGTCATGATTGCAAACTTTATAAATCGTTTTATAATACTAGAATAAGAGAAAAAATTTTTGCCGTGTGGGTCATTAGTAATTGGAATGCCCTTCCTCAAAAGTTGTGTCTGCACCTTCTCTAAATTCAAAAATGCATGCAACAGGTTTTGGAAAAACTGCCGATTAAATTTGATCCTGAAGCAGACAGTAGAATTTGTGATATCTTATTATAAGTAGACCTATTGTTTGATGATGGAGATTGTGTACTTACAGTATATTGAAACTTTTTATCTTTGGTAAACTGTATCATATAAATTGCATTCTTCAAACTTTCCTTCTTAAGAAAAATTGAGTTTTGTATACTTGGCCTACAGACTGTATTATCTAATGCATTTGTGGATTCCTCACGTTACTTTGCAGTATCTGTTACCCAGTACTTAAACTGTAAAATTTTGCATGGAGGGACGCTTTTGCAGCCTTGACCAACTTTACAAAAACTTTAGAGGAAATGATGTATTTCTGTCGCCGAAATTGAATGAAGGCCAAAAACAAGAAAAAGGACTTTGCTGGAAATTGAGTCATCTTTCCTCGAAATCAGGTGAAGACCAAAAAAAAAGAAAAGGTCTTCGCCGCAATATGTGACCATTTTCGGCAGGAAATTTGAAGGATCTTGCAGTATTTTTCCTCTGGTCATCCAGTGCTCAACTCTCGATGAGAGGACGCCGAAATCTCGATGGGGGAATGCTAAATCTCGAAAGGGGAATGCTAAATCTTGAAGGGGGGGGCACTAACTCTCTATGGGGGGACGCGTCCCCTCTACAATTTATGTACTGCTGTTACCTATGGTGTACTAATTTGTATAATATTGCATTGTATTTTTGCAATTGTCCGTGATATGCTGTGGATGTAAAAGCAATTCTGCTTAAACTGTTACAGCATTCTATAAAAGCAATTCTGCTTAAACTGTTACAGCATTCTATCATTTGGTATTATTATTATTATATTGATTTTCTTTAAAGTGCGTTTTACTTGGAACTCGCACTTCAAAAGACACAAAAAAGAGGTTTCATCAAGAATAAGCCATCAGGTTTTTTGGAAGCTCTGCCACTCGTGTTTGAGCGTGCTCGCTTCCTCTTCAACCCTAACCCTAATGAGTGCTCCAATCTAAGCTATTTCTTAAAATTTAACTCTAGCCTTAAGCTAGGACAATACTAAACGCTGGAAATAGGAAAAGTAGGAATAGGCGGAAATCAAGTTAAAAGGCGGGAAAGTAGGAAAAGGCATTTAGGGTTAGAGTTTGGGTTAACCCAACCCTAGCCCTAACTCGCCTTTTAGCCCAATTTTCGCCTTTTCCTATTTCTGCCGTTTAGTATTGTCCCTAAAGCTATTCCCTAAAATCTATCCCTAACCCTACCTAGATGGGAGTTTGCCAGCAAACCCAGTGAACGACCGACGCGTAGCTAATGCTGCCATGCTCACAAGTACTTTTCGTCTACCGTAAAATCAGCAATTATTCAAAAATATCTGATTATGGAACCTCCAGAAAAGTAGAGTCAAAATATTAGTCAGTTAAATATCTCCTGATATCATAGAACACCGGCACCCAAGCTTGGGGCATTCAAAAAATTGATTTTTGGGGGTCCCAGGGGGGGTGGCACCCCCAAACTACGCCAAAATATTTGTCTCTTAAATATCTGCTGATATCATAAAACACTGGCACCCTAAGTTAAGTTGCAGAAAAAATTATTTTTAAGGGGTCCATTTGGGGAGGTTCCCGAGAGGGTGGCACCCCCAAACTATGTCAAAATATTTGTCAGTTAAATATCTGCTGATATTAAAGCAAACTGGCACCCTAAGTTGAGCTGTTCAAAAAATTGATTTTTTGGGGGCCCATTTGGGGGGTCGCCGGGGGTGGCACCCCCAGACTATGTCAAAATATTTGTCTGTTAAATATCTGCTGATGTCATAAAACACTGGCACTCTAAGTTGAGCTGTTAAAAAAATTGATTTTTGAGGGGTCCATTTGGGAGGGTCCCCGAGGGGGTGGCACCCCCAAACTATGTCAAAATATTTGTCTGTTAAACATTTGCTGATATCAAAACAAACTGGCACCCTAGCTTGAGCCGTTCAAAATATTGATTTTTGGGGGTCCATGTGGGGGTTCCCAGGGAGGTGGCACCCCCAAACTATGTCAAAATATTTGTCTGTTAAATATCTAGTGATATCAAATAAAACTAGCACTCTAGCTTGAGCCGTTCAAAAAATTGATTTTTTGGAGCCCCAGTTTGGGGGGGTTCCCAGTGGAGTTGCCCAAATAATTTTGGGAGAAAAAATTGCATTTGCAGCTCAACAACTTTACACAAAAATTTGATTTCGATGTTTTGTGGTTTAGGAGAAGAAGAGCGTACAAAATTTAGGAAGAAAAAAAAGGAAAAAAAAAAAAATGAACTTCATCGTGGCCAAAAGTGGGTTGGTTGGGATTAAAGGGTATCTTAAGACATACAACCATATGAAGTATTTTTCGCCGTACTTAAGCCGGTTTTGACTGAGACGGCTTTTTACACCAAACTTGCAGGGAGGTTTTCAGGTTCTAAAACTAAAGTCATGTAACCTATTGCCTCAAAATTTGGTGCAAACATGCAATTCATTAATCTCAAGCTGCTGCCAAAGCTTCATGTAGCTAGACCAAACCGTTCTTGAGTTATAAGCAAAAGTCTGAAATTTTGCACTCGTTATAAAATGGCCTAGTAAAAACAAAGGAACACGCGACGCGAGCGTCGGTCGTTCCAATAAGTGCAGAAATGAGAGGAGGTAGCATGTGTGCTCATACACAAGTTGCAGAGCTTCCAAAAAAAGCAGACTTCTTGCACTTACACCAAAAAAAGGTACTGGTAGGCTTGGCTTTGGTCCACCAATAGCCCAAACTCCAAATTTCCGAAAATCTAAACAGCTAAATCATTACGAAGCAGGACATCCTGATGCGACCGACCTGACGCGTGACAACTCACCCCGGAAATCCTGACGCCAAAAGCTCCGAACTTTTGCGCTCTGCTTTTTTTTCTTTTTCTTCTTTTCGCTTTTCCGCGCTATGCCACAGCTACGCTTTTAACGATTAACGTTCGATTATTGTGACTTAAGTATAATATTTTTCGTTAATTGCAAACTTCATACGAATCTCTGTTTTGCAGAAATAACTCAAAAGCGAGTTGTATTTTTGCGACAAAAATCGTGATGAAATCAAAGTCAAGTTAGCGATTATGTAAAAATGCTGGCGTTAAGTTTCAAACGATAATCGAATGCCGCTATTGAAAGTTGTATATGTTTTGCTATTATTAAACGACCACGTAGATATTTCATGAACAATGATATGTGTGGTTAATTTACAAAGAAAAATGCTCTGAAAGGAATTGTATGTTAAAAGAAAATCGTAAAAATATAATTCAAAGTCAAGTACCGCAAATCGAAATTAATTAATGCAGCGATTAAAATTTATTATTATTGAACAACCGCGTTGCAATTTTACACGCATTTTCATAAAAAAAAATTGTTAGTTTTTGGTTGGCAATAATTTGTCGATAGCATTTCGATTAGCAGCTTGTTGTCATTTTTGTGATCTTAAGTATCTTTAATGAACTGAAAATTTTGGAGCTTATCTAAATTAGCAACTTGTTATTGTTTAAATGCTTTAATTTTGCAAGCGGAGAAATTATGATAATTTGGCATGCTGATGTGAAGCATGTGATCATGTTGTTTTGTTCTTTCAAAGTCATTCAAAGTTAAAAACTGCGAAATTGCAAAAACTAATGGCTCCATTTATCGGGGTTAAAACCAAATAAACCACCCATTGGGAAAGTAATTAGTTGGATAATTACAAACTATTGCACAATATTTTTAATCTATTTTCAATCTTAGCTGTAATTTCAACTTTACTTTCAAACGTTGTCTATCAACAAATTATTGCTAACCAAAAACTAACAATTTTTTTATGAAAATGCTTGTAAAATTGCTATGTGGTCATCCAATAATAATAGGCAAAAATAATAAATTTTAATCGCTGCATTAATTAATTTCGATTTGCGATACTTGACTTTGAATTATATTTTTACAATTTTCTTTCAACATACAATTCCTTTCAGAGCATTTTTCTTTGTAATTTAACCACACATATTATTGTTCATGAAATATCTACGTGGTCGTTTAATAATAGCAAAACATATACAACTTTCAATCGCGGCATTCGGTCATTGTTTGAAACTTAACGCCAACATTTTTACATATTCGCTAACTTGACTTTGATTTCATCGCGATTTTTGTCGCAAAAATACAACTCGCTTTTGAGTTGTTTCTGCAAAACAGAGATTCGTATGAAGTTTGCAATTAACGAAAAATATTATACTTAAGTCACAATAATCGAACGTTAATCGTTAAAAGTGTAGTTGTGGCGTAGTGCGGAAAAGCGAAAAGAAGAAAAAGAAAAAAAAGCAGAGCGCTAAAGTTCGAAGTTTTTGGCTTCAGGATGTCCCGAGCGTCAGGATGTCCCTGGCGTCAGGATTCCCGGGGTGAGTTGTCTCACGTCAGGTCGGTCGTGCCAGGATGTCACAGACCGAAATCATTAGGCCTACAGATTTGAGATTATGGCGAGATGAAAACTTGGGATCGGCTTAAAGAGTATTCTACTGTTGCCTTAATTACCCAGTACCTAAAAAGTATCAGCCTAAAAAAGCTGAAATTATTTACCCTCCCTGAGACTGGAGTAGTCTAGGCTAGTGATAGTAAACCCACAACTACTTGCATTCTGACCCCATGAATTACCAATAGCTTTTAAGTTTTTTAGTAGTTTAAATTTTACCTTATATCTGTTATATAAGTCTACTTAGCCTTGTACCCACTGCCCAGAACTGCCTAACTTCCAGTAAGCCTACCAGTACTGGTTAAGTTTGCATGTCTGGCCAGTTGCTGATTGCAGAACAAATCAGAAATTTTAATTCAGAATTTGGGTCTGGGATCTCCAACATTTTTAATTGGAATTCAGTTCTTAGCTGCAGCATTTTTAAGAGATATCTGACCAAAATTCTAAGACAGTATCAAATCTTACTTTTTATATGACTGTTTCTTTCTAATTGCTTATTGGTAGGTGTATTGCAGATTAATTTTTTGTCTACTTGTTATTATGTACAGTACAAATTCTAATACTGGTTGTTTGCTGGTATAAAATTAAAAGACATATTGTTTGATTTTTTATGACGAAGATTATCTACATGAATTGAATTTATTAACACTGTTAATTACGCTCCATTAGTTTGTTACTGCACAAAAGCAGTGTTTTTGCAAACCAATTGCTGCATCGACTCTATACAATGGCTGCTAGTGTAATGTTGGAAGATGCTCTTTCAAACGTTGATCTTCTGGAAGAACTTCCATTACCAGACCAACAACCATGCATTGAACCACCTCCTACCTCAATTGTCTATCAAGCTAATTTTGATACAAACTTTGAAGATCGCAATGCTTTTGTCACTGGAGTAGCAAAGTATATTGAAGAAGCTACTGTTCATTCTAACATGGTAAAAATGAATTGATTGAATGATAGGTGCCTTATCTGTAATTGATGAATTTATAGTAAACTTGGTGCGAATTTATTGTATCTTAGTTTGAATTAGTGATTTTATCTAAAGATTGAATTAATTTTTTAATACCATTCTTTTTTTTTTTTAATTTTCGATATACCAGTTACTTCTAACTCTAAACAAGGTGCTGGTAGTATTAAAAAACAAAAATAATTTATTCGTTTAATTTTTTAAAAATTAATATTTGCAATCAGTAGACGTAACTTGATAGACACTTTCAAACAATAAATTCTGGAGTTGATGTAAGTCTGACCACATTGTCAGATTGTGTTGTTGCCTTCTTGCAGTATTAGTAGTGTCTTACTTTTTCTTTTAGTTAGATTAGGCGAGATTGCTCATTTTGACATACCGTAAAATGCTGTTACTGTAGTCATTGCACAAACCTTAGCCAAAAATTGGAGTGGGATATCCAAAAGCTGTGTGCACCAACTGCTGTGTCTATTTAGTTCATATTGCATGCACACTTTGCTATGGTATATAGGGGTGTTTAAAACATGTTTGATGAGTTGCACAACTATTTAAGTGACCCCGCACCAGCAACTTGCAACACCCAGTAAAACCCTGAAAAATGGTACCCAGAAAACTGACTTTGGTACATATCCTTATTAAATTCCCAGGAATATGTTACAGTACTTCCTCGATTATCCGGTCTAGTCGGGACAGCATTTCTTCAAAACCTGAATGGATAAGTAAAAAAACCGCATAATTGAATTTCTTTGTTTAAACCAAAACAACGCAGCAAGAAGCAGATTCGAATGCACCAAAACTTAAACGAGGTTCAACTGTACTTTAGCATGATGTCAGTTTTGGGGATTTTGTTTTGAAACATCTCACATACCTTCAGTTTTTCTTTAATCGACAAAACAATTCTTTTGCGTTTAGCCATCTCAAAATCTAGGATTAAATTTTTTTTGACTACAGACACTGTACACTAATAACTTGCAAAAAGTTATTCCACCTCTCTCATTGAAATAGTTCTGAATCTGTCTTGGTACATAAGAGCTTTGTGAGGTTACAATGACAATTAACAAGTCTTGAGCAAAATTGTATGAAAATAACACTTCATTGTTATATCATAAATTATTATCTGACCCAATGGACGAATAATCGAATGCCGGATAAACGAGGTACGGATAATCGAGGAAGTACTGTATTGTTTTTAAAAGTATGTTAATATAGTCCTAAATAACTGGAAAATTTTTTATGAGTTATCTCCAAGATTAACTAGGATTTTGGAAAATGGCCTAAGTAAGAAGCATGATTTAATGCAAAATGCCCTATCTTTAGCCACCCTAAAAAACATCCATTATTTTCATTGCAAGGAATTTTTGACTTCATTTTCAGAATGGTATGGCAGTGTATACCTAAAATTCTACCAATGATGTCACAATTTCTTTTACCAGTCCAGGTTATGCTGTTGAAAAGTAGCAATCAAGGTTAAAGCATACTGTTGATTTGTTTGTCAGAAGATCCAAATCTGCTGATGAATCAGATAGGAGAGTCATTTTCTAACAGGGCATTGATAATTATGTTACTGGTACATACGATGTTGCTTTTATACTTTTAATGCATTTAGCCCAAATCTAAGCATAGCCTATTTTTTATTTGATGGTTTTCAAGGCTATTTTCATTTTCAGCAATATTTGGGCATTTTGATCATTCAGTGTACATTTTTAGCATAACTTGATACAGCATACCACATGTCATCACAGAACTCAAACTGAAATGCCACATAATGGTAAAAGAAAATATGCTGCATTTAATGCATTGATCAAGGCAGCTGAGGTAGATATCGCCAGAGGAATAAAATTGTGTATCACCCAAACTATGTATTTCAAATTGTTCTTAAATGAGTGCTTGTTAATTTTCATTTTTTTTAAACTTACCTGATGGCTAAAGTTAGATATAAGGCTCCTAATGGCTAGTTTTTGTAAATATCTAGTTATTGGCCAAAGTTAAGAATTTCATCCAAACTTTAGTCAGCCACTGATTTTTTTAAAAAATGCACTTCAAGTAGTGTGATCAGTGAAAAAAAACTTAAATAAGTAGAACAAGCCAGTCTCTTGGATTTTGCACCAAAGTTTTTTTTAACTTGAACTATTGCACAAATTATCAAAACAACAATTCAAGAAATAGCCAAAGTAAGGGTGCTTTATGGTATGCAAATTAGAGCATCTTGTTGAGAGGTAATGCGTTTTTTTATAATTAGTGAGCGGTAATGTGTAATGCAAATTGGACGCAGTGTTGTTAATGACTCACAGCTGGTGCAATATTCCTTCGAAAGAAGCTGTGTGGTTCGGCCACAATGCATGAAGATGGGCCCTGCCAACTCGTTACACGCTTCCTGGTAATATAGGGTGTACCTATAATGAAAGATTTGGTTTGATTGGTAAATGCTACTAGTCATTTATTGAATATACAAACATTGTTTTAGAATGCCATGTTGGAAGAAGGTCATACTTATGCTGTGATGCTTTATACGTGGAGAAGTTGCTCCAGAGCTATCCCGCAAGTAAAATGCAATGAGCAAGCAAATCGTTCTGAAATTTATGAAAAAACTGTTCAAGTTTTAGAACCAGAAGTGCAAAAGTTAATGAATTTCATGCATTTTCAGGTATGTTGTTCAAATATTTGAATATTGTTATGTGATACACTAATATAGTGATTACCATGTTTTGAGCTTTTTTTCAGCAGTACTTTGTAGCTAGACAGTGTTTCATCTTAGCTTTTGGCCAACCGGCAAGTGTCCAAATTTTCTCAAAACAATTGTGTCCAATACTGTGAAAATACGCTTAATATATGTATCCCGACTGAAAAGGCTTGACGTTCTTCATGCCCGACTAAGTTTTGGCTTGCTGGCGAGTGTCCAACTTTTCTTGTTTGTGTCCAAAGCTGTGAAAATATGCCTAATATAAGTACCCTGCTTTTTCAGTTTTGATTTCCGTGGTCATGCATAGGGGAGCCCTTGTATTAAGGATAGCTTATGGCTGTTCTTAATTATTTGAGAAATTGTATTTTCCCAAATTTTGTAAAGCTATATTTGCCTTGATTAAAATGTTCATATCTTCGAAGCTTCGAAGATATGAACATTTTAATCAAGGCAATTCTCAAGTTCTGCACCACCAACCAACTCTTCAAAGCTATATTTATCATATTGCCAAAAATTGTTTGCTCGTGATGCCACAAACTGCTGATATGCTGACAAAAATCATCTTCTAGGGAATACTGAAGCTAGATATTTCATGGACTTGTACTTACAAAAATTTAAAAATTGTTTCAGCAGTGCTCCCTCTTAGGTTTTGGTGAGTCACCAGGTGCCCAAAAAATTGATGACTTTCCTAAAGTAAACAATGGAAAATCCAAAAATAAATTGTTGAGTGCTTGATAAAATTACTAATTTGCTGATAAAAATTAGCTGAATGCTTACATTGCATTTCAGCTATTTTTCAAAACTGTTTGTGGACAAATCTTTGTATGTACAATGGTATTATTTTTCAATTTTGTTGGAAATTGACAAAGGTTTAAAAAATGTTTTGGACTGTACTTGCATGAACCTTTTTAATTCCCTAAACTGAAATGGAATTTTTAAACAACATTAGATAATGAAAATTGTATGATTGACATTGGAAAAGGGCTATTCAGAAATGGATTTTGATTGATCTATTCAGAAATGGATTTTGATTATTGACTGAACTTAGAGCTGCCTTGTTCACTATCAAGCTGATTGATTTTAAAATAAATAACATGAAATTAGCTGACTGATTAAGCTTGGCTTCTGATAAGTCATGCAATAAGCTTTTTCCATCATGAAATTCTAAAATTCACTCCTTAAGATGGATATACTGTATTACTAATTGATTAATAACATTATTAGTTTCATGTTTTCAAAATCTTAGAAAAGGGCTGTGGATGCATTCTATGCTGAAGCATTACAAATGTGTTCTGAAGAGCGTCGAAAACAGTTTGTTTCCGAAGGATACTTGCTAACGTTGGGTCGATTTCTCAACATGATTGCTGTGCTAGATGCTTTGAAAAACATGAAGTCATCTTGCAGCAATGACCTTTCACTGTATCGCAGGTTGGATGAACGTCTGGCTCAAAATTGCCTGCTGATCTCTTCAAAAAATTTTTGGTTTTAGCTCATTCTGGGTAGAATAAATTCATCTGGCATAGTCCGCTTAATTAGCGACTTAATCACGTTTTACTTTTTTACATTTGCATGATTTTATTTTAATACGGTTTTGCAAAAATTTGCTTAGCTAATCATCAATACGTGGTACCATGGTGGGATTGTTATCTCAATCAATAACTGAATGTAATGAATCATACTTCTTTGTTTAGAAATTGGCGGTGGATACATTTACAGGTGAAGTAAAAAGACTTTGTCATCATGAAAGAAGAAAAGATTTTGTTTCTGAAGCCTATCTTCTGACCCTGGGCAAATTCATCAACATGTTTGCAGTTCTTGATGCTCTTAAAAACATGAAAAGTAGTGTTAAAAATGATTATTCTGCTTATAGAAGGTATTGCTGAATGAGATTTGCGTGCATTGAGCATTCAAATTGCACTTGTTTTTATGAAACAAGTGCTGACATTATGTGGTTTTGTTTCAATTAGTTTGAAGTCAAAATTAAATTTTATTAACCCAACTAACTTAATCTGTTTCTGTGCTTGAAGTTTTCAGTCAAATGTCTGAATATGAACTAATTGCTTGGTTATTTCAGAATTTAATGTATTAGTTTACATCACTGCCAGCATGATTTTAGGTCTGCCTACTGAACTACCCTATTTAAAATTTTTAAGTATTTTCAGTCATTTTGACTGTTTGCAGTGGTTAATATTGGAGTGACTTCTTTTGATTTAAAGAAAGTAAAATGAAAATAAGGAATATTTATCCACACATTTTTATTTGCTTTTTTAAGGTTTAAGATAAGGTTTGAGTTTGGATTAATGTTAGATTCAGGGTTAGTTTTAGGGTATGGATTTAAGTTTGAGTTAGTTTTGGATCAGAATTGATAAAAAATTAATAGAAATTTACCTTAAAGTAAAAAGCCTTTCTAAATTTATAGGCTGAAGAAAGTTTTGGTCTAAATTATTTACTGTTAGTTTTTGCATGGGTACGGTGCAGCCTTAGTAAAGGATTTAAACTTTAATTATAATGATTTTTGTTGAATATTTTGTGCTTCAGAGAGAATAGAAACAAAATATTGTGCTGATCTTATTGCTCAGCTAGATCGTCTTCAATTTGTAGTAGTTTTATAAGTGATAGATGTAAAAAATAGAGTTAGCTGTTAACTATTACAGGAATTTTGCAGAGCCTTTGAATTTTTTTTTTCTTCTGCTTAAAAGAGACAGTTATTGTCGAATTATTGCTGCTTCAAATTATTTTTTGAATTAAAGTTTCCAATTGCCGTTTAGTGTATTTGTTGTAGTCACTACACAATAAAATAATTTTGATATCAGCTAAATGCTAATTAAACCAGAAATGGTTTATTTAATCTTTTCTGATATGTTATTGTATTACAGATTTATCCCATTTTATGCTAGTACTTGTTATGATTAACTGCAAATTCAGCTATTTATGAAATTATTTAGTTCTTGGTCAACAAGCATACCAGTAACATATGCATGGTGTTTTTATTTTTGCTTTTACTTTCAATCTAACACATCAGCATGATTTTTGTTTGTTATTAAGAATGAAATGTACTGCGTTCTATGCATATTTAGCATCCTGATTTAGATTGTAGTTAGTGGCTGCTATGTTTTTTTTGGTCGGCTGGCATTTTTAGGTACCACAGTTTTAATTTAATTTTGTGATGTCTATTGAAATCAATTTAGGCTTGTGTTTTAAACAGCTGGATTTTAATATGTGAAATTTGTTAAATAGCAATGCTGTCATCCATAACCAATCGTTTGTAAAATTATATTTTAAATGTTAGTTTGGTAAACTTCATGTAAATGCTGCTGAACACTGACTTAACTTAAAAGAGCATTCAGGTCAAAAAATTTTGGCTTAGTTTTCTCTTGAAAAAAATTGACAGATCTGAAGACTAGCTTCACCAAATTTGAGCTTTCTACAACCTTCCGTTCCCAAAAATATGACAATTTAGATTTCTCTGTAGAAATGCTTTTTTTTTTCTGCCAGGGTTGCCAACTACTAACAAAATTTCAAAAAGTTACTGCATGTTTCATGATGCTTGTAACTCTCAATTAGTGTTTTCGGCAGTGTTGTAGTCAAAACAAAGTAAAGGGTCAGAAATGCAAATTAGCTGCTTTTCAAGTTAATTTAAGCCAACTTTTCTAAAGTTAATCTTCTGTCATAATAACTGGCAAAATGGCAACTTTGAAGAAAGAGGAATATTGTTAACTTTGAACTGCAATATCTTGAAAACAGCAAGACATAGAACGTTCAAATTTGGTGACAATGCGTTTAAGCTTTTCCCAACATTTTAGTCATAAGTGAAAAACATGACTTAAATTCCCTTAAGTCATTAATTTCTTTGCAATTATGATTTAAAACCTTTTAATTTAGAGCTGCTCAGTTTCTGAAGAAAATGTCAGATCCTCAGTCCATTCAAGAATCACAAAATCTCTCAATGTTTTTGGCCAATCACGATAAAATAACACAGTCACTGAAAATGGCATTATCAGGTATATAAGCTCTATATGTGTTATATAATAGTGCACTATCTCAACAGTAAGTAGCATTTTACATATATTCGTTGTTTGCCAGAGTTCAACTCAATAAAAAATTAACTTATTAATTTTGCTTTATACCAGTTCTTCTTAACCTTTTTTTTTGTCTCGTTTACCCTTTGACGAATGAAAAAACATAATTTACCCCCATCTTTAAGCTGGTTCAAGAAAATTTACCCCCATGTTAACAACTTCGACGACTCTTGTGGTGACCTCCAAAAAAAAAAAAAAAAAAAGGTCTTCAGTCCGTGGATGGTAAATTGATGTCCAACTTTACAAAAAGACATGCGTGGTTTCTGAGATAATGCACGGATGAAAATTAAAGTTTGCAAGTCAGCAAATTTACCCCCGGTTAAGAACCCCTGCTTTTTACAATTTCATAAAATAATTGATTATATCTTGTGCATTATTCAGCACTTTTTACTCTATTTACTTCCTTTTTGTCATTTCTTTTAGCGCATTTCAGGAATGCTTAATTTTTGAAGGCAGTACGGTCAGTTGGCTGTATTTGCGTATGAGTTCGACCCTGTAGTACTTCTTGAGTTTATGTTTGAAGAGTCATTCTGATAAGCTTGTACAAAACCAACCCATATTTTAGAATTGAGAATTGCTTCCTTTGTATACTTTAAATTTGCTTCATGATCCTCATCTTTTTTGTCTGTATTTTATTTTTGGTTGCTAAATTACTATTAAAATAGAGTATACTTTTCATGCTCACTTTTTATATTATGTATATACCTTCCATGTTCATAAATACCAAAAAAGAAGAAAGAATGCAATCGAGTACCGAAAACCAGGCCAGAAAAGACGATATGTAAAAAGGGTATCGGCAATATGCGGACTTTTGCTACATTTTCGCCATCAATATTTAACTTGTCGCATTTTTAGGTATTCCTGGTCATGAAGAGTTAATTTGTGATATTGTGAACATTAGTATGAATTATTACGAAAACAAAATGTATTTGGTGCCTTCAGAAAAACATATGTTATTGAAGGTAGGATGCGAAAGCTGAATTGCACAAATTTTCATGTTTTGCATTAAATTATTGTTTTGAGTAGCTCTTTAGACGCAAGGTATTTGCTCAATATCTACAAATTAGCAATAAGCTGTCGAAAGACTTTTCATTGTTCATTCCTTGCATTCCGTTGTAGTATTTTGTTCATCGTTTTTAATATCATTTTTCCGTTGTAGTATTTTGTTTACTACCCAGAAAGCGTAGGCAAGGAAAAATACTCTAAATCTTGCAGCAGTACAATTTATCGTTTCAGTATGTCAGCTTTTAGCATGCGGTGCTGAATACTTAGAATGCATGTGCGAGCATATTTACTTCCTGGTTGGCTCTAAAGAGCCTAAGCACAGTTGGTCTGAAAATAGCAAACTGTAGTCAACGCTTCTTGAAATAGATTCTTGCTTGCCGTTTAGAGCGAAAAATCGTACTTAAAAAGTAAATGGACTTTTTTTTGTAGGTCATGGGCTTTGGTTTGTTTCTTTTGAACAACAGAGAAATTAACATCTACAAGCTTAACGACAAAAAGCGACTTAATTTGAGCAAAATCGACAAGTTTTTCAAGGTAAACAACGAACAGTTCTTCCCGTAGTTTTATGACTTTGTAAATATACACTGTTTGATACTGAACAACAGATATAGTTCTTCTTGACTTAACTTCATTTTTCATACTAACCAATATCATAGAATACTCTTTTTGTATTATATGAGTTTCATATGAAAAAATAGCTTTTTTTTACAACTTTAAATACTGAACTGCAGTATTGCAGTTAAATCTGGCATCCAACGGCCCAATCATTAGATATTCTAATTGCGAATTATGCAAAATAGGTAGTTTACTCGTATTACCATACAAATTACAAATCCAAAACCGATGGTGGAATTGTTTTTCTCCTTTTCCATGCAGACGCACTAATCTTATTGATATAGATTTGGTTATTTCTTTGGCATATTGATCTATTTTTGTTGAAATATTACTCATTAAAGGGACATCGTTAAATAGTTATTATATCAAAATTATGTAGGTTCATAGTGAATTCTGTCGAATCACATCGACGCAAAATGCCTCTTTTTAGGTTCTACTTGCAAGTCTTGTCGGGGCTCCCGAAGGGTGGACTGCTTTCTTTTAAGCATAGTATAATTCGTTAGCTTTATGAACTAGAATTGGCTCATCAGTACAAACTTTTTTTTTTCTTCTGCAACTTTTTCAACGCTCCTCAAATTCAGTCTTGTTCTCTTGAAGAAGCCTCATTTGTTAAAATTCTTTTTTTAAGTTAATTTTAAAATGTGCGGATTTTTTGCAGCAATTGCAAGTCGTGCCACTGTTTGGAGATATGCAAATCCAGCTAGCAAGCTACATACAAAATATGACTGATTACGAAGACAACAAATCGAAATGGTCTTGCACCAGCACTAGTTTCGCCACCTCAACAGGAGCTACTGTAATACCACAATACAATCTAACTGAACAACTTGTGTCAATCCGAGATGAACACATTAAATATACCAGCGAACTGGCTCGACACAGCAACAACGAGGTCAGTATTACTAATTGTGAGGTACTGCATTGCATAGCACCGCACCTGTTCAATGGGAAATGAAGGTGGTTTCAAGCTTATTGTTATATATCCTTTTTCGCAGTGTACTATATATTAATCATAATTTAGTGCAATATATTAATCATAAGATCTCATTTTTCATTTGAGTATAAAGCTTCCACTATTACGGAACTTCTGTATATTGCGTGAAATTACGATTATCTGTTTGCATATATTTTGTAGTGTCGTTCGTCCACGCACCACTATTTCCTGTTAACTTTTTGGCTAACCTGCTGGTACCCAAATTTTCACACAAAAAAGCGTGCTTTAAGCTGTAAGTGTGCAAAAATACATTGATATGCCCTATATTTTTTACTAATTCAATATTAAAGTATAGAAGAAATCATATTTTCACACAAATTTATCGTCTTTCCGAAGCTATGTTTATCATATCGCCAAAAATTAGTCTTAAAAAAAAAAAAAATTTGTATAGTTTAGCAATGCTACTGTATGTGGTTCGTCAGTACCTCAGTTTGCCATCTTGGACTTGAGAAACCGTTTGTCACTAAGCCGACTTGTTCAGTTGGAAGAAAACCAGCATTTTTAATTGAGCATTTTGTTTAGGTTGTCACAACTGCTCAACGTGATCAACCCAGGACTGACGAGGAAAGCGAAGAGCTTTACAACTTAGCTCTTAAAGGTTAAATCTTTCGATTATTTGTATTCCAAGAGCAGTATAAGCTTACTAAACTATGGACTAAAATATCTCTCAGTTGCTATATCGGCCGTTGGCCCGGCGTCGGGGTAATGGGGTATCGCCTTTATTAGCAATGACCAGAAGGACTACTATTCAGCTGAAAGACAAGGTCTTGAAACATATGCCCTGAGAAAAATGTATTACTTGTGGTGACTAAATTTGATATGCAACGAGAGTGCTCGACCTGACTAGATCTGATCAAGAAGCATTTTTTAATCGCTGTACGGTTTGCCGACTGCCGTTTAGTAGAGTGGAGCGGAGTGAGTAATTTTTACGCTCCGGCTCCACTCCGATATTTCTTTAACTGACTCCGACTCCAATCCGGCTCCGAAATTTTACAACAACACTCCGCTCCGAAATACTCCAAGACTAAAATACGCTTCGACAAAAAATTCAAACCAATTTTTATATAGCTAAATAGCCTGGGATAAGCCTAGCCTAGCTACATATTCTGATATTCCATTTCCAGAATGCAAAAATAGTTACTCATTTTACTACCAACTCTCATTACGGCTTGAAAGACTACTTTAGAGTCAGACTCCGGCTCCAATCCTGCTTCTAATTTTTTTTTTAATGTCACTCCGGCTCCGGCATAAAAATGCAAAATCCGGCTCCCCTCCGGCTCCAAGCTCCACTCTACCGTTTAAAAACTTGAGCCTTCAAGCTGTGATTAATGCATGTAGTGCTTGGTTGAAAGACGAAGTCTTAAGGCTTGGGCTAATGCGTTTCTGGTTTACTGATGATGTCTACAGTTTGTGAAATTGAACCCAAATATAAACTAGGACTAAAGGCAAAATTGATGCGGGGATTTAAGGTTTAGGCCAGTTGCTTAAGACTAGATTGGCGTTGACTCCATCCTTCTTGACCCAGTCGTTTCTGAGATATTCTACTTCAAACGTGACGCAGGGGCCTCTAATGTTTTAATTTTTATTGGCAATCTTGACGTTGATAGCATTAGCGTCGTTAGCGACGCCATCCCAGTTCTAATCTGAAGCAACGCCGCTATTAGGCTACAGCATTGAGTCGTTTCACTGCGCATTAATCAGTTTGATCTTGTCAACACAACAAATCCGATGGAAAAAAGAGTAGACTGTTTGGTAGCCTAGGTAACACACGTCTAAAAACAAGCGAACGTAAGGCTAGCAGTCAATTGTTTGTAACTTAATTGGAAAAGTTTATTGTAGGGTCATAAAAAAGTAAAATACAGTAAGCAAATACAATAGGTTTACTCAGGTACTGGTAGTCTTATTATCAGGTATGAGTTTGTAGCCTAATACTGGTAATAGAAGCTTTATTGCTAGGCTAGGCTATGATTTAGAATAAATTGCATCTGACAACTTGATTTTTACTGAGATCGCTAAACTACCAAACACTCCGAACGGTGTACTGTTTTTACCTGATCGGATTTGTTCTGTTGACAAGATTACAAGATCAAACTGATTGGTGCGCACCGCGCAGCGAAACGACTGAATAGCGGCGTTGCTTAGGGTTAGAACTGGGATGGGTCGCTAACGATGCCAAGGCTATCAACGTTGGGGTTGCCGATAAAAATTATAACGTTAGAGGCCCATGCGTCGTCTTTGAAGTAGAATATCTCCGAAACGGCTTGGTCTAAAAGAATGAAGTTAACACCAATCTAGTCTAATACGAATCGCTTAACTTTAAATATCCCCGTTGATTTTGCCTTTAGTCCTCGTTTAAGTGCAAAAATTGTTTCATTTTTAAAACTGGTGTTCCCAATTATTTATTTTTATTTTTTTGAAAATTGAAGGACGGAAGTATAAATGCTCTCAATGACCAATATTGACCATGTTCCTGTAATCTAGCTTCATCTCAAAAAGAGAAATTAAAAAAAATCAGACTAGAGTTTGTAATATCAAGAACATTTTTTCTGCTGGTATCTAAACAGTTTTTCTTGGATTGTATTTGAATAAGATAACTAATGATGACCTGAAATAAATTTAATCACTGAAAATAAAGAACTAGATTTTGAAGTATATTGAGACTGGTTTCTTAGCTGTTTTGAAATTAATCACGAACATTTTTATTCGCTAACAGTAATGTACGGACAATAAATTGTATAATCATTCAACTCCTCATCCTGGTACTTAGGAATTCAACTTCTTCTTCGTTGGAGTTCTCACGTGATGGAGGTTTACTCCTGGAAGCTTGTTCATCCTACCGATAAGTACAGCAATCCCGAGTGCACAGAAGATGCAGAGGAGTATGAAAGAGCTACTAGATACAATTACTCAAGTCAGGAAAAATATGCGCTCGTGGAGGTACTTTCAATTGTAATCAACTAATGTTCTTTGAGCTATGAACTAAATATTTTGAATATCGGTAGATAGAAAATTGTCAAATCTTACCGTCTTTTAGCCGTGCTTTTGCGGGCTTATCACTGAGATAACTTTTTCAACAAAATTAAATTTTGGTTTTGAAAAATATAGGTCATTGATTTTTTCGATAAAGTTGAATTGAAAAATCACAAATATAAAAATGTTTCTTATTTGTGTTCCAGAAATTAAAAGAGGTTATTATTGCTAAAGTTAAATTAAAAAACCACAAATATAAAAGTCAATCTCAATTTTATATTTGCTTTTTCCTGGACGATTGATGCTGATGATGTGACTTGTGGCTATGCTAATGCTGAATGGAAAGATTCCATTATGAGCACAACATACTTCTCGAATTTGTTCTGAGGCAGATACGCTCTAATGTTGTCATATAATTAGGACTTGATTGTAAAGGCGTCGTGGCGCAGTGCGAGTTTGCTTAGTTGAGGTTTTCCTGATTATTGCTGTGGAGGAGATCCTTGGCAATTGAGGACTCGGGAGAAAAGTGGGCGCCCGATTATCGCAAGGGCCCCCACTGCTGATTAGTGCAATTTGGTCGCCTCTTATTGCCCACTGAGTATGCTAATTGCAGGATACAGATTTTCGCTGTACTATCAGTCTTATTACGTCATTAGGTTGTGCTCTTATGCAGTTGTACTGTGTGTAGGGTTTAAGTCCGCTTGGTTCTTAGCTCAGCTGCTGTGTTGCAGGTAATTGCCATGATCAAAGGTTTACAAGTGTTGATGGGTAGAATGGAGAGCGTGTTTAATGAAGCAATCCGTTGCCATATTTATGGAAAATTACAAGACTTTGTCCAACTCAGGCTAAGAGATGCATTGCGCCAGTCGATCAAAAAGAAAAAGAACCACGTCAAAAGGTCTGTAATTTTGCTGTCCAGCTTTATAAACAATTGACCCGATTATTCTGCCAGTTCTGTAACGACAACGTTTGGATGAAGAAGCTTGTAGACGACTTTCTTGTTGAGCCCCTTGGAGAAGTGTGTTACGTCATTTCTACTAACCCCACATTCGGTATAGGGACCGCACCGCACGTTGATGCGCCGAAATGTTGTTGCAGAACTGTTTTTTATCTTTTGGGTCTCCCCGTAGTTTCTCCTTGCCCCTATCCCTTGAAATTGATTAGATGGTAGCAGTACTTAACACTTAAATTGTAAAATTTTGCATGGGGGACGCTTTTCCAGCCTTGACCAAACGCATTTGGCATGCGAAAGTACTTTAGTGAAGATAACGTAATTCCGTCGCCGAAATTGAATGAACACCAAAAATAAGGTCTTCGCCGGAAATAGAAGTGTTTTTTCGCCAAAATTAGGTGAAAAATTAGGTCTTTTTCGTCTGACCATCCAGCGCTCAAATGTCGATGGGGGGACGCTAAATCTCGATGGGGGAGGACGCTAACTCTCGATGGGGGGACGCGTCCCCCCTACGATTTAAGTACTGGATGGTAGTTGTACCACCACTACGTAGGGGTCATTTCGATCTTCAACAGCGTAGATAAGTCATCTGCATTGCTCAAGATAGTCGACTGCCTGAAGAGCACTTTTCAGTAAAAAAATAAGCTAAAAAAGATAGGTCATGTCCTGATGATTGACAATAGTAATTGTTGCATGCTGTTAAATTTAAGTTTGGTGACAGCTACAAAAACTAGCAATGTCATTATTACAGTAATGATGCAGTATTTTAGGTGGCAAGATTTACCAACAGCACTAAAAAGTTCTTTCGCGAAAGCACTTAGTAGTTGCGGCTATGTTGCAATCCATTTTGCCTCTTCTCAGTGACTATCATTATTCTTCCGACCAACTTTTCTACCAATATGAGATTTACAAAAACAAGTGGAATTATCTTGGTTGAGAAAAGTTATTTACTTCAAACACCATTAGAATTTGAGCAATTATTTTATCATACTTATGGATCCACAATATGTTGCCATAACTTTCTTTTCTTGTTTTTCAGTATTATCAGCTCTGTTCGAGAGACCTGTGCAGATTGGTTTCAAGGATTTGAGCCTCCTAATGACCCTGCTCTTAAGGGTGAAAAAGACCCCAAAACTGGGTTTCACATTGACGTACCAAGAAGAAATGTCGGCCCCTCCAGCACTCAAGTAAGTAGTTGGGATTAGCAATTGAATCGAATTGAAAAATAGACCAGATTATTCAAGCAATGTGTATATTATTAGCAACCTTTAGATTCCCGATTTACTCCGAAGTTTCGCTGGTTATGTCTCTGATTTCATTTACATGAGTATGTTTGGCTCTAAATGTGTTACGATGATTGTGAAATTAGAGAACGTATGTCAAGCTCTTCTACCAAGCTGTCGAATACACAGTTGTACCAATTCTAAAATTAGGTCCAGTGATAGAATGTTTATTTTTACTACTCTACGTGCTATCAAGTTAAAAATTTTGTTCCAAATACTTCAGCTTTATCTGGCTCGGGTCTTGGTCGAATCCATGTTTAAAGGACCGCTCAAGAAGCATCTGAAAAAAGATCAGGATATTGAGAACTTTAAGGTCTTTCACACCAATTCTTACATATATCCGACTATGATGGCGTTCACTGGTGAGCAACACGTCTCAAGATGACAAATTGAAAATGCGCACTTGCATCTTAATCAGCAATCGTATCATTCACTAATGATTATTGCAATCACTGAGCGGGTGCACTTTGGGATATGCGCGGCCTGTTGTATTGTTTGTTTAATTCAGCATCGAAAAATTTACATTTTGGTGAAGGAAAGTGTTTAAAAGACGTTGAAAAAAGATTTTTGATGGACGAAATTTTAAAGCAAATGCATATTAAATTACAAAACACCAACGTTACAACGTAATAGTAATATCGTTTTGCAAATTATTTTACGTCATAAGTTGATTCTGTTTTGGGTCATTAGAAAAAAGGACTATAAATGAATTTCAAACCCATGCCTCCTACAACCAGTGACATACATCTGCGTGCTTCATTTTGGATGTTTAAACTGACGCTTTTGCTCTGATCTGAGCTTGAACCGTCACCAATTCGCGATCTAGGAGGTCGTCTGTAACAGAATTTTTCTACTTCACCAAAATGTAAAGAAGTAGCAACTTAATTGGTGTAAAAGGGGCATGTACTTGGTGTCATAACCCAATAATAGTAACTCTGCTGCTGATATCTATAAAGTTTTTGCATGATTCTAGCTTAACTTTTGCTTGCTCAGCTTTACATGGTCCGTACCATGCTTGAATCGTTGATCGCCGACAAAAGTGGAACCAAGAAGGCACTTAAAGCATCCATAGACTCCCATTCTGTTGATGCCATTGAGAGATTTCACCGGGATTCCTTTTACTACGCCTCTATGCTTGCCTTTAGTGGTATCTTGAAAATTTTTGTTATTTTCTGAAAAATATAGGCTTAGCTTGGTTTTTAATAATTAATACTATATTCGGGTATCTGTCCATGACTAAGATTGTGAAAACAAACACATACTAAAACAATGCATAATGGGTGCAGAAAGCTAAAAAATGGTGATGCAGCTTGCCTAATGCTTTCGAGTTGGTAATTTTTGGTGTGTTTAGTGGAACGGTGCGTTTATGAACCGACACTTTCTTACTATTATGATTAGCTGATACAGAAGCGCTTTGCCTGAGCAAAAGTTTATGAATTGGTCATACCAACAAAGATAACTTTTTTCTGTAATAACCAATATTACCAAACCTATTTGCTTTGCTGTTGCCTTTTCTTTGCAATTAATTTTCGGCATTTTTGTTTCTCGCTATAGCGAAAATTACTTTTTAATCTAATTTGTTTGTGCTTAGGCTAAATTAAATCAGCACTAATCTATAATTAGCATGCAGCAATAAGCATTCTTTGTTGTATTTTAAGACTGAAAAAACGCATATTTCGTGTTTATTAAACTTAGCTGAAAAGAATGAGTAAAAAATGATGTAATTTATTGTATTTACCGTGCAGACTTTTGATTAATCGTTGTGCTATATCGTCTACGTTTAGTTCATTGTTTTTGAGTTAAAAGTGACACAGGTTACGTTAAACTGTATCATATACGAGCTAGTGGAACAACCATAAAATCTCTCATTTTGTCTGCTGAACCAAAGGTTGCTGAACTTATTCATTGAAACTACTACACACCTTATCAGTGGTACAGTTTCGGTATACTGTACCTTAATATTATTTTTGAAGTATAAGGTCACAAGTAGGGTTGGATTGAATTTGAATTTTGAATTTTGAATTTGAATCCGCTCACGAATTATATTGATGAATTTGAATTTGAATTCGACTTTTGCAAAGTCAATGAATTTGAATTTGAATTTGAATTTGAATTTTGATTTTTCAAAGTCAATGAATTTGAATTTAGTTTTTTCAAAGTCAATGAATTTGAATTTGAATTTAAAAATTAAAAACAAAATGAATGGATCCAACCAGTGCCGTCGCTAAAAGGGGCAAAGGGGGCCGTACCCCCTAACGGCCGCTTGTGCCTCCATTTTGGTTGACTAAAAACACTGCTTTTGAAACATCACGCAACGACAAGACAACAGACAGTCAGACAATGATGGAAAAAGGAATAATTACGTTTAAACATAATTCTCCTCTTATGTTTTTTCGATTCTTTGCGACATTGCTGGCAACCAACTGCTGTACATTAATCTGACTTTACGGATGTGTCGCGAAATTGCAGAAGAGACATGTAAGCATGCAGAATTGTTACCGGTACCTCGTTAGTGATCATGACATGAAACAATGCGTGAAAACTTTTTTTCAAAGACCGGCTGTTTTGATTTTTAGAGCACACTCAACATTTTGAGGTCACACTCAGTGGCGCAACTAAGGTGACGGGGCTTAAACCCCATTTGCAAAGTCACTTAGAAAATTTAATCTCAAAATACGAGCGTTTAAACGTATTTTAGACTTGACCAAAAGTAAGAGGGGGTTGAGGTGCAAAACAATTCAATTCTTTGAAATGACTTTTGAATTTTAGAAATTTAGTTATTCATATCGCTTCTAAAAGTGTGAAGTATGATTTTAAAATGGCGTTAAAATTGCGTTTTTTTTTTGCTTCGAAATTGCCCAGCGGCCGGGGGCACCGCCCTCAGGCCCCATACACATTCACTTAGTATTTAGTATCTATGTCTGTCTGTGAAACGCTTGAGTTGCATAAGTTTGTTCAGCTCGGCGGCTAATTTAAGCAGTTTTTGTACAAAAAAAAATTTGGTTCACCTCTCTTAGCAAAATCCTAGTTGTACGTCTGGTAGCATTCACTGCTGTGGATAGATTTTTCTAGCGATTAATGGCCGCCGATGAAACGAGCTAAGAAACGCGGCCGGCCTTATTTTAAAATTGCGCAAAATTGTAGCCGTACAAGATCTGAAGATCAATTTTTGTACGCAAATTTTAGTGCCTCCCCCACTTTTGGCTAGTGCCCTTTCACTTCGTTTGCTCTGGCGACGGTACTGGATCCAACGCTGGATTCAAGCTACTTGAGTTGTTAGTATATTACGCACCTGCGATCAGGACCTCAGAGAGAAAATTTTTCAGGGGGTGCGAAGGTCGATACCGCGCCCCCAAATCTTATTGGGGCCCATGGCGTTAAATCGTTTTTTGTCGGATGGGTGTAGATCTTCATTTAAAAGTGAGGGGATAACGATATTCGCATACAGTTAGGACCTACGAAAAACACAACTAGACATAAAATTGGTTTAAATCCAGCTAGGGAGTCTGGGGGGGCGCTGTGAGCTCCCCAGTGGGGTCCGGGGCGGAGCCCCGGAAGCTTCAGCACTTTTTATGTTTCTCGAGGGTAAAATACAGCGTTTGATCAACATCCCAGCACCAAACTTGCTTAAATTGACAAGTAGAAAACGCGATATACATGAAAGTAAGTATGTGAAATGGGGGATGATGACATTGACACAATATTATAAAATATAACGACTTTAATACTGCAAATCCAAATATTTTACTGATAAAAGTTTTAAGAAGTCATCTGCAATCATGGACTTCACAAACCCAAATACCTATTAAATTCATACAGACAGAGTGAGTTACTTAATGATGGTAGTATAGTATGTCAACTTTGACTCCGCTCTCTGAGTTTAAAATGATTTTGGATGTCTGGAAATGTGGGCCCTCGTAAATTGTTATACCGTAGAAATTAATTAAGGCTTTTAAGTCAGAGAAATGCAACAAAACGTTAAGTTCGGTGCAAGTGTATGGCTTTTGATACATTTTCCTTTTTTTTTAATCAAATCGGCCATTATTGGATGCCCTAAAGGCTGTGTAGCAAAAACAGCGAACAATTACCAGAAGTGAATAGGCTGACCGATATTTTTGCTGTAGGCAAGTTTGATTACGGTGTTATGGTGCCATACCAAAACTTAACGCGGAAACCTGAACTCTTCCAGGCCCCCCCTGGGCCCGGGCCCGGGTACGATGTACCCCCTGAACCCCCTCTCGCAGGCCCTGACTGCGATGCGCTAGTACACATCTGCGACTGTGAGACTGCGACTTGCTAGATGCAAATTGCAAAATCCTCTTTGAATCTTGGGTGTAAAAAAGTGGGGGTTGGATTGAATTTGAATTTGAATCCGCTCACAAGTTATTGATGAATTTGAATTTGAATTCGACTTTTGCAAAGTCAATGAATTTGAATTTGAATTTTGATTTTTCAAAGTCAATGAATTTGAATTAGAATTTAATTTTTTCAAAGTCAATGAATTTGAATTTGAATTTAAAAATTAAAAAAAAATGAATGGATCCAACCCTGGTCACAAGTGTTAATTGATCAGAAAAAAAGCGCCAACGCGACTTAAACCCATGTCTAGCACTAACAGAAGCACATTTTTGACCTTTTTAGACACAGTAAAGATTCTGAAATTGTAGGTAAGGACTCTCCCTAAGCAAGGTTTTGCTTTTGATTTGAAACTTTGTAAAACGCAGAAACTCTCCAAGAATGCTGCGATCTCTCTCAGCTTTGGTACAGAGAGTTTTATCTCGAATTAACGATGGGAAAACGTATCCAGTTTCCGATTGAAATGTCCCTGCCTTGGATTCTAACTGATCACATACTGGAAACGAAAGAGCCTTCAATGATGGAGTAAGCTGTTTTGATCTAAGTTTTCGGCGCTGTATGGCATTTTTGTAATTTATATCCGTATCCAGATTTTATAGCTCCATTATTTGAAATGCTTTCAGATGTACGTTTTGCAATTAATGTTTGTTGAAGTTCGTCATAATAGCCGAAAAGCTTTAAGTCGAACCAGTCTATCGTAAGAGACGATTAATGGTGTCCGTCAGCGGTATCGTTGTTGGGTGAAACTGTTCACCTTGTCCCCTGGGTTTCTTTAGCCCCGGAAATCTTTCCTCTGGCACACCCCTGGGCCATGCTCCAATTTTCACTTACGAAAAGCCTTTGATAATTCCAACCAATCAAAGTTTCAAAACTAAAATTAAAAAAAAGTTTACTAGTACAATATGCATAGAATATTAAGAATGAAATCTTATTGTTTGAAATGTTGAACTTTGCAGTCGTCAATTAAAATGCATTGTTTGTTTAGGTATGTTCTTTATCCACTTGATTTATACAGTGACAGTGCCCATTACGCACTGACCAAGTTCAAGAAACAATTTCTGTACGATGAAGTTGAAGCCGAAGTCAATCTATGTTTCGATCAATTTGTCTATAAACTGTCTGATCAAATTTTCGCCTATTTTAAGGTGGTTGAAAATTTTTAATTGTTTTTATTGGTTTCATGACAAGTTTGTGTCCTGTCGCAAATGGCATATGTGATATAGTGAAGGTGCTAAGTTTTTTTTGTTTTTTTGTCGGTCATTATACAAAGACTGATGGCAAAATCGAAGGGGATATCTGAAATCAGGCCAATCGTATCAGGTTGGATTGTTGTTGACTCCATCTTTCTTGAGCCAGCCCGTTTCAGAGATTATCTACTTCAAACACGACTTAAGGGCCTCTCGTTTCATAACTTTTATTGGCAACCCTGACGTTGAAAACTTCGGCGACGCCATCTTTGTTCTATCCTGCCGGCAACGCCGCAATTAGGCTAGGCCGCCCTTTAACCTGCATATAGGTTAACATAGGCCTCTGTGGACTGGGCTACTTCATTAAAACGACAGGGTTGCCATAAAATTATAATTAGGGAGGCCCCTACGAGGTATTTGAAATAGAATATCTCTGAACGGCTGGGTCAAGAAGAATGAAGTTCTCCTTTAACTTTGCCCTCAGTTCTCCTTTAACGGAAGATTTTAGCGAAAAACCGAAAATAAATTATTCAATTCAATTTAAGTGACCGAAAAAATTTGCAAAATTTTGCAGTCAAGGTCTAGAGTGATAATTGCAATGATGATAATGACCAAAATAAATTCTGAAATGAAAAATTACGTCAAATTCGTTTATGTGACCGAAATTTCTGAGCGAAAACATAAACCCCATTGAAGGGTTACAGTTCGTAAACAGTTCAACTCGCTATAAAAGTTTGAAAGAGAAAGAAAGGATTTCAATCGTTCACGTTAATTCTATTTGGCTAAATATATCGAACGATCAAGCTTTTAAAAATAAATCACAGATTGGATTAAGGCAAAAGCGTAACAACACTGGATAGAAAGCCTACTTATAAATTTGCGTTTCTAGCAGTGGAGTTTTATCGCAAAAATTCAATTACAGTCTTTTTGTGTAGCATCTTGCCGGATCGATGTTGCTGGATCAGCAATTCCGTCAAGAGTGCGGAGTATCAATTCCTTATCCTCAAGCGAACAAATACGAAACTCTTCTAAAACAAAGACACGTCCAGGTGCTTAAAAATTTCTTAAACTTCCTAAATTAAAGTTTCTGTGTGGGCGAGGAAATATGACTATCGAACGAATATCATTAGAAAACTTTGCAACGAATTTAGAATGCTCACTTGACTTGGAAGTTTTATCATCTTATTTTGATTGACTCATTTTTTAGTTAACCTAACTTTTTGCTACAGAAAGCACTTTAGGAAATTGTTTTAAAGTGAAAAATCGATGGCCGCGACTGCGTTAGTGACATCCTAAAATTAATTACTCATTCTATCATATATTTTTCCGGGATTGGAATGAAATCGTATACTGTACTTAGTTATAACTAATCAATAAAGTAGCAAACTGCGTTGCAGCGCCTGCTGGTGTGATTAGAATGCGAACAAGAAAAACTATGAATTATAGGAGGAAACGTCCGAAATAGAAATAGATTTTGAATTACGCTTATTGGAAGTTTGAATTTAAAGGATTTCCAAATACTCTCATTTTGACTACCAAATTTTAAACGTTAAAAGCGGTTTTGATTTAATTTCATGATCGTTGCAACGCTTTTCTTTGATCGCAGTTTTCTTTTTTTTCTGCCTTTTAGTCTTAGACTAACATCTACAATGGATAGATAGAAGTTCATTGTCGGTTTAAAGCTCACCTTACTGCTAGTGTAATATTCAACACGAAGCGGTAAAGATCGCTGTAGACTGAGCATTGGTCAATGATGATAGATTATGATTTGACAGCCTGTTTTTACCATTTGGGTTTCGTAACTTATATTGGGCTTTCGTTAAGATTAGTCACTTCCATTTAAAAATGAAACTATCGCAGTACTGAAACATTAAAACTATAAACTCAATAAGGTCAATAAGTCTGTCTCGCCCGTAATGGGATCGTCAGTAGTAAATTTTATTCAGATAGAGCGTTCAAACTAGGAAGATGATTTTCCTCATCACATCAGGGGGCGACATGACAGAACGTGCTAGCGAGCTCGTAAAGGCCATTCTCGCTCGCTAAAAAGCGCTAACGAGCAAAAAATCTTCGTAGACTAACTGCCATTTCTGAACGGTCTCGCCCAATACACGATAAAACGGCTCGCTCGAATTTCTTTGCGAGATGTTTGTAACTTGTGTTGGTATACGTAATAAATACCTCATTGTGACGTCAGATGCATTTCTACTTCAAAATTATGCGTTCAAGCGTATTGTATGTACTGCATTATTATGGAAAAAGATACTTTAAGCTATGCGTAATTATTCTATGCAAGCAAATTCGTCAACTGATAATAATTAGTAAATGAACGACAGAATTAAATTATATTTTTGGATCAATGTAAAATAAGAACAACTTTTTCCATACTATAATTTTTTTAAATGAAGTAAAGCGCCCTTGAGGTTGTTGGTGGGTAAACTCATATGTTACAGTAACTTTAGGTCTTCAGGTTTCAAAATTTTTCAAAAGTAAGCAAGTCGAAGTACACTTCCTTTTTAGAACCGGTAAATCTTGAGTTGAGACTGGCTGTTTTTAAGTTCTTGCCAACATTCAGTCTCATTTGTTCTTGATTTTGTAAAACTTTTGAGAGCATCGATGTTAATTTTAGCGGGCATGTTTGAAACACTTTTAATTCCTATTGCTCTGTCTGCTTAAGTGAAGGCTTTTTTCTTGCTTTTGCAGCATCGTAAAATTGCAAAAGCGAAAAAGCAAGCTTTTTTCAAGTTGAACAACTGCCGAAAAAATTTCTCAAATGCTTGCGCAGAGCAACAGAGCTTTATAACCTTAAATAGTTGCAATTTTGCTTGCAAACACAAGAAAATCACTGAAATTTTATCGTTTTGAATCAGCACGAATTTTAGTTTCTTTGATTAGTTTGAATTTTTTTTTTGGTTTATTTTGCTGCCGAGGCTGGCAGTGTTTTTAATTTTTTCTTAAATTTTGAGCATAAATGAGCCTCATGTTTTAGAAAATCGTTCTTATAAAAGGAGTGTGTTACTATTTTTGTCAACTTGCACTACTTAGAATTTCTTTATCAATCGAAACAGCAAATGGTTCTCAATGCAATTTTTTTAGCAGTCTAATAGCAAACATGGCCACGATTTTAATTAATTTTCAGCAAAAATTCGCATGAGTTAGAAGTTTTCAACATTTTGCCATTAAATTTCTGAACCAAAAAGATTTCTCGCACGTTTAAAGAGTGCTTCAAGATCCTCTTTAAGTTGGCGAGGAAAATGTGACGTTTTTTTACTCGAACTGCTTTCCGCAATTGCTCGAAGAAATTTAGCGAGAAAGAATGACTTAACGGATTTCGCAAGGCTTTACATATACGTGCAAAAATGACCTCTTACGTTTAGCGAGTATTTCGTTCATTAGCGCCTCTTAAAAAAAACTCGTTATTAAAGCGAACGAGGAAATGTCTGTCATGTGCCCCCAGGTTCTTAAGCACTGTACTTACACAGCTACTACATTGGACAGATTCAAATTCCAGAGCAGTTAAACTATGCAAAAGTGTACACTATGGCATCAGAGTGCTTACAAAGTTAATGATGCTTAACTTTCTAGCATACTTCTGGGACCAATTGCTGACGATCAAGATCCTCCTTAGACATTGTTTAACTTGATAGATGTTTGTTTTTTTCCAGCTCCTTGGCCGTTCGATTGATCTGAACCGCCTTATCACCCAGAGAGTTCAAGTCGCCATACACAGATCAGTAGAGCTTGCCATACAAAAGTTTGAGAGTGGAGAACTGACTGGAATAATAGTGAGCTGGTTTTCTAACTAGTCGGTGTAGTAGTGATAACTATTGGGTCCGGTCAACGCTGGGCATAAAATTGTGATCGTTTTGTTGGTTTATTTTAACCACCTGGCAAATTGTGGACTGGTGACGCAATACGCTGGGCGTACCGAACTTCTATTTAAACTAGACTAAAAATACGCTAGGACCGTCCACTCATGATTTTGCGCACACTGTTGCCGGGGGCCTCAGTCGAATTCACCTCAGCACGGATTAAATGTCAATTCATTGAGTTTGTATTAATTTGTCGCTTCAGCTCCAATTAAGCTATGAGTTTTGTTCTGAAAGAGCAAGTTGTGTTTTCTAATTGCAAAATATTTACTAATCGTCATTATTTGTGACCTTTGACTGGAAAAATTGCTTGTTTTTAAATTTTGTTGCGATACTATTGTATATTTTGAAGATTCGAGAGCTTTAATTCTGTTTTTCTCCTTATTCTATTTATAGGAACTGGAAATGCTTTTGGATGTAAACCGACAGACCCACAAACTTCTTTCCGAACACCTGACGCTTGACAGCTTCAACGCCATCTTGCGAGAGGCAAATCACAATGTCTCCGCGCCGTATGGCCGCATCACACTTCACGTTTTCTGGGAACTCAACTACGATTTTCTACCCAACTTCTGCTACAACATCTCTACTAACAGGTTAGTAATCCAAGTTTCATCGATTTTTGATAACGTTATTTAAAGTATAGAGCAGATATTAACATGAAATCAGATTCGGGTTGAAGTTGCAACGATTTAGCTTTTAATGGAAAGGTGGAAGTAATTTAGTTTTTTGAGCAAAACTTGTTTAATAATTGTTTATTTACAGGTTTGTCCGTGCACCTATATCTCTATCGCAGGAATTTACTCGAGAAAAACCGCCGAACGTAGCTCATCATTATCTATTTGGTTCCAAAAAACTGAATGCAGCATACAAGGAAATGGCAGGTACATCACTTTCAAAGTAGAGCTAGTGCTAATTATCTCTCGATGTAACAAAAGCCTTTGACACGATACCATACTTTTTCTCGTATTAAACTGCATCATAAAAATATTTTTTGCCTGAAGCTGAATTTAGCAAATCCTAATCAATGCATTATAAACATTTTCATTATTTCTTTTGACTGCTTTTCAAAAAAGGAGCTGTGTGATGGCTCGATTGCTGAATAGGTTACTGCAAACTAACGAGAACATGTTTGTTTATTGTAGCACTGTATTCTGGCTTCATCGGCCATCCTCATTTTTCTTGCATTTGTCGACTAATCGGCTATCAGGGAATTGCTGTAGTTATTGAAGAATTACTGAAAGTTGTCAAAAGTTTGGTGAGTATTTCTAATCCTCCTTGAAACTCTTTGATTCTCTGTTGTACTACATCTAAGTTAGATGCTGATTGAAATACAGAAACTAGGGCTGGGCGCTGTAAGCTTTTTTAGATGTTACTAACTCTTCTTGTAGCGCTTGTGCCCTCTGGATCTCAAGCATTTTTCAAATGTCAAATATCCTATATCTAAAACATTCATAAGAGCAATGCTTTAGGCTACTCCTTCCTTTTCCATCTTTTGTCCAGACCTCGCGGTATAGGCGTACTACTTTTTTTGCAGTTTCTTTCTTTGTGCCCTAATTTTTCGGAAGAAATTGGTCAGCACCAATCAATCAAACGCGAACGTGGTCTCACACTCGCACGTACTCAAAACATTATTTTATTGTTTTTTTTTTCCATCCCTAAAAGAATCTAATCGCTTTGTATTTAGCTGCAAGGAACTATTCTCCAGTACATCACCACTCTTCTTGGAGTGATGCCTCCGATTTGCAAGCTCCCACGTTTCGATTATGGCTCCCCTGGCGTCCTAGAATACTACCAGCATCAGCTTAAAGACATCATCGAGTATTCCGAGTTGAAGACTCTGGTGTTTCAAAATTTCCGAGAAGTCGGAAATGCGATTCTCTTTTGTCTGATGATCGAACAAAACTTGGTAAGCGTTTTTCTTTTCGTACTGTAAATGCAGTCGCTTTAATGGAGATAAAATAGAATTTCTTAGATTTCTTAATGTAATGGTTAGATGGTTAATTTTGAATCTTGCTAAATATGAAATTGGGTTCAAGTCTTGCTCAAAGCACTGCAAAGTAGTAACTAGAGATCAGGAAATCGTATACAGAACAAATCTTTGTTTTTAGAACCGAGAAGAAATTAACGACCTTCTCCACGCTTCTCCATTTCAAAACATTGTCCCGCGGCCTTTTGTAAAAGAAGGTGAGAAGTTAGAGAACAAAGTCAAGAAATTAGAGGCTAAATTCTCATCTCTGCACTTGGTTCCAATGGTGGAAAAATTCGGCACACCCCAGGTAACTTACTGCTTGTTTTTTGTTTTATTACCAGAGTTGAATTTGGCAACCGGCGCAATGTGGCATGCGCACAAAAAGATGAGTAAAGAAATAACGAAAAAGCACAATTAAATTGTGTATAAAACACCGCAAAAGCGCAGGACTTTTAACTCACAAATTTAAGTTTGGTTCGTAATGGTTTTGGTGTGTTGACGAGGATTTTGTGGAGTATTTCTGCTATTTTTCTTGTCTGTAGAAGAATTCTCCATATATAGCTCCGACTAGCCATGTTTTCAAAAACTGAAAAAATTTTCTATTCCCTTAGTTTTATTGAGTGTGCCATGCCTAAGTGTCAGAAAATTGTTTTATGTTTGGTTCTGAATTTAAATTCTACCGTAGTCAGAAAGAAAAGAGTAACAATTAGTTGCGCACGTTTAGTAGTTTCTAGCCCTTTTTTGCACATTTGGATGATGAAAATCTTACTACTAAGTTGCCATACGCGATTACGCACAGCTTTTACTTTATTTGAATTGAAATTCTAAGCAAAATTATTTGATTTTCGAACTTTTAGCAAATCGCAATTGCCAAAGAAAGCGACCTACTCACTCGAGAGCGATTATGTTGTGGATTGTCGATGTTTGAAGTCGTACTCAATCGTATTAAGTCGTATCTGGACAATCCCACGTGGAAGGTATAGTACCATCGCACATTTGTCGTAAAAGTGTATACTTACTATTAAAAATGACTCCACTTTTAGCTGTGTAGGTAGATAAATTTAGATCTTTTCCAAAATAAATTTCACGCTCCGTGTGATTATTTGGGGGAGAGGGGGCTTACAGAGAATCAAACCCAGACCGCAGAAGTACCAGCGGAAGATTTTGTGGAAACAGTTCATTAATTGGCGTCTGTCATATCATCGAATTTTTTGCCAAAACTACAATATCTACTAAGTACTGGCTAAATCGTCAGGCTTAGATAGTGGATTTGCAATTTTGCATGCAGTATCCAGTTCTGAGTCAAAATAAATATTCGGTCCTTCAATATGTCAATGGGCTTGTTGCAAACAACTTTTGAAAGTGAAGTTGAGATGTTCAAGTACACTAGTGATTTTTTCTTCTTTAGGGCCAGACACCTCTCAACGGTGTCATGCATGTAGACGAGTGCACTGAATTTCATCGCTTGTGGAGTGCCATTCAATTTGTTTACTGCATTCCTGTTGGTCAACATCAGTACACCACTGAGTAAGTCATCATTTATTTTGTGCATTTCCCTGACGTTGCATGTATTAAAAGAACTCTGGGATGTGCTTCTTGGTAACGTTTTGTGATTACAGAGAAAGGATTTTGCTCATCTACTGTATATTAGAGATTAATACTAAAGTAGTCTTATTTGTTTCTGTGGTCTTGTGTAACTAGTTCGAACACAAATTTAATAAACTATTTAGCTGATTCAATCAATAACTTTTACTTTTCAAGAATGCCTTTTTTTTTTCATTTTTACGGGGGACCTTAGGCTTTAACAACCTTTTCCAAAAAGAAAAAAAAACTGATAACAAAACCTAAGCGTAAGGTATAGATTAGCATCAATTTAGATTAAATCTGCTACGTTTTAATGCTTTGTTTTCAGACAACTATTTGGCGACGGTTTGCACTGGGCTGCCTGTGCTATCATGATGCTCTTACAACAACATAAGCGTTTCGATGTTCTTGATTTTTCGTACCACATCATGAAGGTACAGAGGTACGATGAGAAAGATGAAGTCATCAAACAAGTGGTAAGTTTTTGTTACGTTTGAATTACTGAATATGATTGGTGAGTTGGAATTGCCCAGTTCTTTCCTGTGTATGATAGCATATTGAGCCATGTTACTTGAGGACAGGAGACAAAAGTGATTATTTCGTCAATAATGTCTTGAAAAAATATAAGATAGCGGTTTAGAATTTGTATGTAATTATATTTGACGATTTTAGACCTCGGTAATATACCTAGGCTGGAACAACTAAAAGCAATGGCTCGACGAAAATTTAGGGTTTTAGCGATGCTTATTGCGTATATCCATTATCCAAGGACTTTTCCACGTTGTCCACGAACTCTGAAGCTGGCAATACTCTAAATGTGTTTTTTATTCCGCAGCTAGGATTAGTTTTTTGAACTTTCTGAGCTCATTTCAGAAAGCAATACTTTTGCACCATCAAATAATTTTTTTTTTCAGCCATTAAAAAAGTTTGTTGAGCGTGTCCGAAAGTTCCAAATTTTGAACAACGAAATCTTCGGAATTCTTCAAAAATATCTCAATCCTCCTTCCGACAGCAGCTCCCCAATCGAGAACGTGAGATGTTTTCAACCTCCTATACATAGTTCGTCTATGCGCTGAGTCTAGGCTGTTTTGAAATGCCGTTTTCTATTGCACTGGACGTTGCTAGTCCCATTCAGACCAAATTGCCTGAATGCCTGAAATCTTGGGCAAAAGTAACTGGTGTTTTCCGAAATTTTGGAGAATTCAAGTTCCAAGTGGTTTGATTGCTAATTGACAAATTTTGTATGTGCCTGATGATATACAATATAGGCGTGTGTCTTTTTTTAAATATTTGATGCTTTGGTGATTTTTAAAATGTTTGTTAGAAGAGTGAACAAAAGAAAGAGGGAGGTTACGCAAATGCGCAATCACAATGCTTAGTTGTCAATGCATGTTAAAAGTTGGGTAATAACCTAATATATTGGACTTGTGATTGGCGAGGTGGTGTAACTATTTGTAGCTTGGCACTAACAGATATCCAATGTCCATGCTCTGCAATTTGGAGTGTACAAGAATTGTAATTTTCACATTTTTGAATTAACCCTGTATTTTTCTCTCGAATAACTAATCAAGCCAAACTTTCTTGGTGTGTAGAATTGTAATAGTGCATGACGCCGTGAATAATGTCCCATTTTTTGTTCTTTTGAAAAAAGTCTATATTTTTGAAAAAAATTATAATCAAATAAGGCAAGCAATTTTTCGAATTAGAAAATCGAAAGATATGTACTGTTGTGCACCCCATATTCTGTACTTCTAGTTCAGTCTCGAACACTAGGGTGGTAGAAACACGAACTGTAATGTCGAAGTTGCGCGCTGATTTCTATAGACCATGTTTCTCAGTACTTGTTGGATATTACTAATCAAGAAAATTTCAATTATTGCTGTGTAAAAAATCTATTTTTTTCTTGTACATACTGCGTAATTTTTGCATAATCATTTTATTAGCCTCTTATCTATTGAATGTTATTGTATTCTTTGTCTGTTTTGCGAATTAACACAGCCCATGGGTTTTTAAATTGGTTAGCCTAAGGGCTGAGATGATAGAATAGCCTAAGGGCTGAGACGAACCAGTTTTCCACATTTTGTGGGTGCATAATTGCTGCATCGGTTGAGTCTGGGATTTAAAAATGTTTTTTTTGGTTGAATCTCTAAAATTAAAGTGAAGCTTTCAGTAGCCATCGTTAACAGTATGTTATTTACTCATTTAGGCTACCTGCTATATGATAACTGATGTTTACTAGTTTTTGTATCATTGATGACTTTTGTTTACGTTTTGTTCTTGCTTTATTTTGCTATCATATTTTTTGTACTATTCAGTAGCATCATAATGAAATTAATTAATGGGAGTTCTTATAATTTACTCTATTGTGTTTATCTTTTCATGAAAACCTGCTAGCTGCTTGAAGTTATTCTATAGAAGATAATAAACAATTTAATCACTAATGATTTGCGTTTCCAAGTTAGAGCGCTAGACAATTTTTGGTTATATTGAAAATCGTCTCTAAAAACTTGCTTTTTTACGCATACTTTCCATTTTACTTATTTACGCATGCTCTCTAAAAACAGCAGCCTAGCAGTCTTATTTATTGCGGTGGCCCAGCCTGACAAAAGACTTCCAAATACAGTAGATTGTAGAACCCGAAAAATGGTGCTAAGCGTTGATGCGGCTCCAGAGACTCGATGTTAGGGCACACCAAAATTCCACTTTTTTTTCCAAACATGGACATCAGTATTGCAATCCGTGAGGATGTCCGAAAAAACGCTTCTGTGAAAAAATCAGGGAGTTTCGTCAAGTATTCGCGCTGCAACAGCACTTTTAAGTTTTAGAGGGGAATTTTCTTGAAATTTGGGGGTGCCAATATCTAAAAAGTGCTATATTTTTATTTTTACGTAAAAAAATCGTTTTTACACGTGATTATATTTACGTGCCAAGGTTGACTTATCAATCTAAGCATAATTTGCCGATACTGCTGCTTAACAAGGACTTTTTTGGGGTAATTTTTCTCATTTTAGAGCAATTTTTGAACAAAATTTCAGGTATTTTTCTAAGTTTCAGCCATTTTTTGAGCATGAATGTACTGAACATGTTAATACTACACTTTGTGAGAAAGGTGTTTTAGGGCAAACTTTGTTTTAGAGCCTGAACACCGCGTCAAGGTGTTGCCCGTCGTTCAGGTTCCTCTGTTTTTTATCCCGGAGAGGGCCCTTTTCCTGCATGTCATAAAGGGAACGATCACGGTTGGGAATGATAAGTTCAGTGTGTTTTGGCCAAAGTGGATTTACGAAAATCTGGGTAGAGCTTTCGTGTGTCTTCTACACAGTGTAGTAGCATCCTCCTTTGTTCCTCATCATCCGTCAAAACGTCCTTGAACTCCTCCATCAGTCTCACTTCTCTTTCCGCCACATCATTCACAACTTCGAGGTCATTAATCAGCATTTTAAATTTCTTATACTCATCGAAATCGCACCATTTATCCCGTGAATACGTTAGAAAGCGAATGTCTTGCAAGGAGAGGTTCAGTCGCTGGAAAATGATCACCGATCGCTCGCTCACAAGGTCAGAGACACAAGTGTCTAAGGATAAGTTGGGAAATTGAGAATTGTACGAGATTAGAGAGGCAGTTGGATTTTGGACAAAAGATACATGTTTTTGATAGCTTTTATAAATGCTGAAAGCACAATGCCAGTAGTATTAACTCAGCTGTTAAATACCACCTATGTCTCAAAAAGGCATGTCTGGCAGCTTCAGCAACTTCTTCATCAACGCTAGAGTAGTTCGTCATGGCTCGATGGAACTCCAAGTCGTTCACAGCTGCTTCCGAAGCTAAAGGGCACTGCAACCAATATGGAGCATAGAAGATGGACACAAAGTTACAGAACCGCCTCAATTCATTGACAAGAGTAGCATCTACATCCAGCTGACTGCGGCGAAGATACATCTTAAATGCATAAATTGGTGTCGACATCCACCGCGTACGATGTTGTGTTCCTGGGCGCCGAAACGCAAAGTTACTAACACGTTGCTGTTCGAGGTAAAACAAACTCAGCTTCAGTAATTCATCAAAGTCATCTCTGGGTAAGTAGGTGCTTTCGTCAGAGCACAGATGTTGAAGACTCTCTTATGCCTTAAGTTTGAAACTGTCCAGTGGTCCTAAATTGGTAAGGTCAGACTGGTCAATTGAAGATAAATTTAGTGTTGGCCATTTTGATTTCAAAATGTCAAAAAATTCTACTTTGGGGCTACTGGAAGGACCGAATATTACTTTGAAGACATCTCCCAGAATGACCTCCGGCATATGGTGACGGCATGATGTCCACAGTAATGGGTGGCCTATAAGAGCTTCCAATAGAATACATGCTCCAGCGAATTTCCCGGTGTTGGATGCAGTTGTGTCGAAACACATTGCAACACATCGCTGCTCAATGCTCCATTCATCCAGCATATTTTTGACTGCCTTCGCTTGATTTAAACCAGTTCCGCTATCAAGATCTGTAATGCCCAATAACGTTTGTAGAACTGGCCAAAACAGCTAGATGCTCCTTGTGAGTATAGGCTTTTCTGCATTTCAATAACTTTTCGTCCCAGTGAATTGTGAAGTAATGATCATCCAACCCGGCCAAAAATTTTTCCTTTACTGACTCGAACTTCAAGGAACGAAGCTTCTTACGTCCTCTTAAAGTACTCATTTGGCTAAGCACAAAATCTTTTACGCATTCTTGACTTTCTCTGATGATTGATGCGATGATGTCATTCAGAGCATTACTCGAAATCTTATGTCGGTCTGCAGTCATCACCACCTGCGACGTTGATGCAATATTCCGTGGCACGTGCAGCAGAATCCGGTCCGGATTCTACCGTTGCTTAGAAGGAGGCTCACAGAAATCTTCACCCGTTTGTTCCTCAACTGACCCATCGCTTTCTTTACCCCCCAAAAACATTGTGAGCATTTCTTTCTCCTCTTTTGCCTGGTCCTGCCGTCTCTTGTGGTTTTCTCCGCGTATCTTCTTTCGCTCCAAACGAGCCAATAATATGGTGTCCCTGTAACCAAACGTCGACTTTCGTTCCATTCTTTGATCCTGCACAAATTTCCAATCGTCTTCACACAGTCTAAACTTAATATCCGGCTTAACAATATCAAAAAGAGATTCTAACTTTTCCTTGAAATTTTTGGAAGCCTTAGAATGTTCTTCAGAACTCCTTTTTCCCCAAGCTTGCGTTGTCCTGTATTCTTCCCAAAGCGTATTGATTCTGGTCTTGATAGAATTTACACTTAGGTAGCAAGTGTATCCAGGAGTAAAACCCTCTGCAACTTTTTGCCACTAGAGAACAACTTCGTCGCAAGTCCGATTGATTGATTTCTGTTTGCTTAATTTGTCACATTTAAAATGATACAAAAATCTCTGCATCTTCTCCAAATTCGTGGGTAGTTTCAAAGAGGAGAGCCTATCTATTGGCTTGCCAATAAGAGGAAATGCTACATCTGTAGATCTTGTTGAGACCATCTTTTTGTTCCCCAGCTTAAACAAACTTAATACTAATGCTTTGCAACTGCACTGATGCTTTAATGAAAATACTTTGCAACACTACACGTGGTGTATGGCAACGTCATAATTCAATATTGTGATCCAATAACCTTAATTGTTTTTTAGATTAATTAAGATAAAGGAAGTGTAGAATTATTTTTTTGTCACACAGCTAGATATCTGGTGTCACTGTCAACATAATGAGGTCAAATCTATTCACATTTAGTCCAAACTATTAACTGAACATCATAACTTATTCTCACTATTCACCTCAAAGTTGTGAATGATGTGGCGGAAAGAGAAGTGAGACTGATGGAGGAGTTTAAGGACGTTTTGACGGATGATGAGGAACAAAGGAGGATGCTACTACACTGTGTAGAAGACACACGAAAGCTCTACCCAGATTTTCGTAAATCCACTTTGGCCAAAACACACTGAACTTATCATTCCCAACCGTGATCGTTCCCTTTATGACATGCAGGAAAAGGGCCCTCTCCGGGATAAAAAACAGAGGAACCTGAACGACGGGCAACACCTTGACGCGGTGTTCAGGCTCTAAAACAAAGTTTGCCCTAAAACACCTTTCTCACAAAGTGTAGTATTAACATGTTCAGTACATTCATGCTCAAAAAATGGCTGAAACTTAGAAAAATACCTGAAATTTTGTTCAAAAATTGCTCTAAAATGAGAAAAATTACCCCAAAAAAGTCCTTGTTAAGCAGCAGTATCGGCAAATTATGCTTAGATTGATAAGTCAATCTTGGCACGTAAATATAATCACGTGTAAAAACGATTTTTTTACGTAAAAATAAAAATATAGCACTTTTTAGATATTGGCACCCCCAAATTTCAAGAAAATACCCCCTAAAACTTAAAAGTGCTGTTGCAGCGCGAATACTTGACGAAACTCCCTGATTTTTTCACAGAAGCGTTTTTTCGGACATCCTCACGGATTGCAATACTGATGTCCATGTTTGGAAAAAAAAGTGGAATTTTGGTGTGCCCTACTCGATGTGCTTGGTTTATGCACATGAAGGAATAACTAGAAGAAAGAGCTGGAACGTTTTGAACATATCACACTCAGCATAAAGATGCGAAATAAAATAATGCAATACGTTGGTAATACAAACCAACAGGGATGCGGAAAGGTCTTTTATTAATAACTCCTAGTTACTTTCATGTATGAACAGTCACGCAAACAAGAAATTTGCTAAGGGTAAGGAAGAGCTAGAACCAAAAAACCATAGGGATCCTTTAATTGCAGTTGTAAGTCGTTTTTTTTTTTTTTTTTTTGAGATACCGGTATTTTAATATAACAATAAGTTTTGGTTATTTATTATATATAACAATGGTATACTGACATCTTCCCGAGCCACGTTCAATTTCTTTTCTCCAATGTAAATTCCAGTTGTCATATTCAAAAAATAATTTTGTACAGGTATTTCACATTTTGCGGATTAAATTTTGAGCGCCTAATCCGCGCATGAGCACTTCTCACTCTCAGTTGGATATGTTTAAATATTCGTTTGTGGTCGTGCCGTGCCCCATGTGCACATTGTAACTTGCAAGTGCACAAGAGCTCTGTAAGGCAGAGATACCACGGCTACCTTTTTCCGCAACCGGATTTGAGTTTTTTATATAAATCCGGATTTTAAATTTTAGGTTGAAAAATTTATTTATCTGAGAAATTTTTTAATTTATTTTGTAATTTTCTTGTTTCCCCTCATTCTGCAGTAGTATTCATAATTACTCCGTTTAGTATTTCGAAATTTTGTGATAGATTTTGGTTTTGGCTGTCTAGGCCATTAGAGCCGAGAGCGCTGAGAGTCATCGACTAGACTAGTGGTTAAGTACTTTAGATTAAGAAGTTTCAGATTAGCAGTTAGTTTAGCTTGCCATTACGACTGAATACTGTGTCTGTAAATAGCACTCAGTACCATGCAGCATGTACGCCTATTGTCCTTATACATTAGCAAGGGCGTAGGCAGGGGGGGTTGGGGGTTCAAACCCCCTCCATTGGTCTGTGGACTAAAATGCACAATAAAGAAAATATCACGTTTTTAGCACTTCTGAGCCTGTTTTGCAATGACACGGACTCCAACATGATTTAAAGCAACTTTTGAAGCATTTGGAGTTTCTTCGGGGGGGTAATTTGTCAAAGATATAGGCTAACTTATAAACCAATAGCAACGTCAAAAAATTGCCAAAATTAGCAAATTTAACCGCCAAAAATGCTTATTATTGGCTTCATCAAAAATATGGAGATGGGTTTCAGCATTAGTTAATTATCAATCCGCTCAAATCTCGTTCCATTCGCCACCCCCCTTCCCCAACTGCCTCACTCTATAAACTACAGAATATAAATGCTTGTGAGTTTTTTCAAATCATGATTTTATGATTTTTACCGGCTTGTAAATCAGAGGACTGAAATGTTACCATTAACCACCGCCCACATAGCTCACTTATGCGCAAAGGCGTACACAGGGGAGTGGGGGTTTAAACCATCCTCCCTATTGATCCGACGTACATCATTCGAAATATCGTCTTATTGCGCAAAACAAGCAAGCTCCTTCTTTACTTACTCTCATATTAATACGAAATATTTAATTATTGTAAATAACTTTTTTGTTATTTAATGCAACATTGTAAGCGATTTAATGTAATACTGAAACTCTGGAATGTCGTGTTACGAGTCAGAGTAACTTTCAGTAACGTCGGCGGGGGGGGAGGGTTATAGCCCCCCCATTAGCCTGTCAACCAAAATGCAGAATAAGAAAAATAGCACGTTTTTAGCACTTCTGAGACTGGTTTTGGCACTGGAATGGACTAAATAGTGATTTAAAACATCTTTTGAAACATAAATTTAGAGGGGGCGGGCTAATTTGTCAAAAATAAAGCTCACAAATCAATGAAAACTTTGAAAAATGGCCAAAAACAAGCAATCAAATTTTATCGCTACTGTAAAAATGCTAAACATAGGTTTCATCAACAAACAGGCGCGTAGCCAGAATTTGGAAAAGGGGGGGGGGCTTTTTTGAAAGAGTGAGAAAAGTGCGAACGACCTTGACCCGAATTTTCGTTGTTCTTGAATCAGTTTCACTCGGTTTGTCCGAAAATTGAGACGGAATTTCTCGGAAAGCTTGGAAATTCAAACGTTTTTTCCGCCCAAAAACAAGTGGTCTCCAAAAAAAACAAAAAAAAGGTCTTCGCCGAAATTGAGAAAGATTTTTCGGCCAAAATCAGAAATTCGAACGTTTTTTCCGCCCAAAAAAAGGTCTTCGCCGAAATTGAGACTGATTTTTCGGCCAAAATCGGAAATTCAAACGCTTTTTCATACCGAATCACAACATCTACTTCACAACTTCGGCACCCAATTTCCTTTGGGGGGCTGTTTTCAATTTTTCACCAAAAATCGGCCTCAAGAGCACCAAAAACGTGCAATTTTGCATACTTCACAAGCCAATGGGGGGGCTCGAGCCCCCCGCCCCCCTGGCTACGCTACTGTCAACAAACATATTATAAACTTAGGAATAGGGGGGGGGGCGGCGGGGGCTTCTTAGTATTAGTTAAAAACCATTTAGTTGTCTCAAAATGTTTTCCGTTATTTCCCCTCCCAATTATTTTTCTCAATAAAATATAGACGAAATAGATTGTGAGAGTTTTCTTGAACTATACGATTTTATGATTTACCAGCATGTAAACAAGAGAGCTAAAATTTTACCATTAGCCACCTTCCACATTGCCCATTTATGCAAACAGTTTAATCAGGTTTGCACTACCAATTTCTATGCCATGTTTTAAAAGCATTATTTTTTATCAATATAGCCCTAATACTAAGTTATTTTTGAAAAAAAAAAATGGAAAATTTTCAAGCGCTGGGGGCTCCGCCCCCAGACCCCCAAACAAGCCCCATCAAATGCGAATTTCTGGCTATATAGCCTACGCGCCTGCCACACTTTGCACTGATTATAATCATATGGGTTTTCGTAATTTTTGTTTCGAACAATTTTTTTTCATGGTTCAGTTGCAAACCTTATGATGTTAACTATAACACATGTATGCTTAATTGTTTTTTGTGTGAAAAGGTTTATTTGCATTACGCACTGTGTGACTTTGATTCCATCTTGTTACATTGCACTAAGTTATTTATTCGCCAAAGCATAGATCGCGAACAAATTTTTGATGTTACTTTTGAACCCCTCCCCCCATTGAAAAATCCTGCGTACGCTACTGTACATTAGGGTACATGAATGACATAATGAGGACAATGAATATGCCATCAGCTGAGATAACAACAATGCGGTAAGCTGTACAATACTGTAATCATGGAATGTGACAAAGAATTGCAAAGGATAAATTGCAAGTTAATTACTTTTTTATCATTGCATTTTTGATTACTGATTAGGATAATCATATCAGATATCTGATAGACTAATAATGCTTTTATGGATTAGCAGATTAGACGTTGTTGTTTGTAGGTTGAATAAAGTAATATTGGGTGGTTATCTGGAGCAAGATACCACAATAGCATCAATACTTAAATTGTGGGGTGGACGCGTCCCCCCATCAAGAGTTAGCGTCCCCCCATCGAGATTTGAGCGATGGATGATGAAACGATCAAGAGCTAGCTAGCACGAATAAATCCTACAAATTCCGGCCGAATATAGACCTAAATTGCGGTGAAGACCTTTTTTTTGGCCTTCACTTAATTTCGGGGAAAAAAACACTTAAATTGCGGGGACGGAATTACATAATTTCTACAGAAGTTTGGTCAAGGCTGCAGAAGCGTCCCCCCATGCAAAATTTTACAATTTAAGTACTGAATAGCATCATATATGCTACCTTCATTGGGCACAAGAAGCTGCCATATTTTTTGGACCACAAGATCAAGGTGCACTTGAATTAAATCATTGTCTTTTCATGCAATACTGTATCAAAGACAATGCCTGGTTTAAATAATAAATAGCCTAATCCTATTCAAAATTTCTGAGAAATTGATGATCTGCGCGTAATAGCTTACCCCGGCACACCTAGTTACACTACATACTGTACTCAGAACTGATATATGTATCGAGTTCTTTCACTCTTTCACTTCGCAATTTAATTTCTTTTAGAGTTTAACTAAACTTTTTACAGCTTTGCTGTTTGTGAGGTGTATCTTACATTTCGATGCGCCATAAGTGAGAAAATAAAACCAATACATTCAAAATTATACGGAGAACTATGATGCGCCTTTTAGTCCAAAAACTATGGGTACTTTTTTCGAACCCCAAGCAGATTGGATTTTAAAATTTGTCCACTGAAAGGTTTTGGAGCGGACTTGGAGTCTAAGTCTTTGGACTCAAAGTCAGATTTTTTGGATTCCGCCCATCTCTGCTTCAAGAACTGTTTTCTTGACTGCTTGTGGAGCATCATAGAGGAAGTAAAGTATAGAGAACCCAGGCTAAAAAGTTTTTTCACACTGCGCCTGAGTTTCAAGGCAACCTAATACCTGCAGTATATAATTTTTTGCGCCGCGCAAATCAAAGTGCGAGAAGGACGCCAATTTAGACAGATAGATATATTGCCTTGAGAAATTCCGCGTTCTTGCTCTGCGACTTGTCGTCTAAAAAAAGTTTTCACTCATCGGGAGATGCAAATTTTTGAGGTATTCCCATTGCCCACGTCATGATTTATGTTGTTATGAGTTTTTGCGCCGCGCCAAAGCTATTTTGCAGTTTCTGCGCAATTTTGGGGTAAGTTTTTGTGTTGATGTGCGTCGGAGAAATCCGGCGCATCATGCCAACCTTTCACTCAGAGATACCGGTAGTCCTACAGAGGTAGAACTAGATTTTGAGCACAAAAAGTGCACATGTGCACTTTTGAAGTGCACATAAAAGTGCACATGCACTTATGATGTGCACATGTGCACCAGAAAAGTGCACGTGCGTACCTCAAGCGTCTTGACTTGCTGCAGCGTCTCGCGTGCACGACTTCTCGCGCACAGTTTAGAAGAGAGTAGACTGGCAGCTCAGATGAAGCGTCTAGCATGTGCACGTGCACAGTTTACACTCTTTATAGAAGAGAGGCGACTTGCAGTGATGCAAAGTAGGTTAGAGGATGAGAGATTGACAAAAGCAGTTAATATCAACTGCCCATTGCTAAATAGAATCATGATATTGATTGATTGCAGTCAAATACAGGTAAGTCACAGGTAATTATCCTTAGATTCTTGGTGGTAACAGTTCATTAGGTTTGTTGATGACAGATTGGGAAAAGCACCTTTAACATGTATACGAGCAAAGTGCACATCATAAGTGCAAGTGCGGTGCACATGTGCACTTTGAAGGTGCACAATTGCACTTTTTGTGCTCAAAATCTAGTTCTACCTCTTCTCCGGTAGTAGCTGCGCAGCGTACGCAGTTGTAAATTCCAGTAGTTTTGCAGTGCAGCTCAGCGCAGTGTGAACGAAAATGAGACCACTTCTTAAAATTAGGTTAGGAATCCGCCACTCTTTATAATAGCCACAGTATATTAACTATACAGTAGGTTCACTCCATTGTCAAAAATGTCCAGCATTTTTTTGCCTGTGTTGCGTCATAAGGACATTTTTGGGTGGGTCACGTCACTACATGGTAAAAAAAATGTTTCCAATTTTTTTCGATTATTTTAATGTTGTATATTTTTTTAAAAAACTTTGGGGTTTTTTATTTGAATTAATAGACTTTGTGCTTGAGGAAAGCGTAGTGGGCGAGCGAACTGTTACATTCGTGCTTTTTCAATTCTTAGAAATCGGCACAAAGCATGCTCGAAGATGTCGGGAGCCCACTATGACGTCATAATACTTGTTAGAAATATACTAATTTCAAGTGTTTTAGTGCAATCGTTGATCCTAAATCAAAGCAAGGTCTTCTTGGCTGCTCAAGGTTTTCTGTCGAAGTAGACGGTGGACGAGATGCATTTGTGATGTCATAATGCATATATATATATATTGTTTAATTTCGTATTCATGCTTGCTATTGGACAGCCTGATTTAGCCAAATGCCAATATTGAATAAATGAAAAATAGCTAAAAGAAATAAATCGGATCGAGTGAAAGATGAAATCGGGATACGACTATGACATCACAAAGCTGTTACAAATTTGCCAATGTCAATTGATTTGACTGCAACATAATCCATCATACAGTGCAAGGATTTGGTTGCAGCTAAGTTTTATAGGGAGTAAAAAGGGTCGTGATCAACGCTTTCGTGTATGACGTCATAATCATTTAAGGTTTGTTTCAATTTTCTGTTCAAGCTTGCTGTAAAACAGTCGCACTACAAGCTAATATAAGCATTGAATAAATTCAAGATAGTAATCGAAGTATGTAGTCGGGGAGACCACCATGACGTCATAAAGCTGTAACAAATTTGCGAGTTTCGACTGATTTGAATGCAATTATTATCCATCGTAAATCATAACAAGGTTTTGCTTGCAGGTTACAGCTGATTTTATATCGAGTAGAAAGAGTCTAGATCAACGCGTTCGTGTGTGATGTCATAATGCATTTACGTTTTTTTTTCTTTGGTACATTGTAATTTGTTTTAATTGATTAAAAAAAGTTTTAAGGGTGAGTCCTTTTCAGCGATATGCCATTGATTTCTACAGTATTTGAAGTAGGCTATCTAGTGACATTGTTAGCCCAAAAATTCTTCAAAAAATAAATGCTTTTTGTTTACTATCTTAGTACTTAATTGCTACAATAAACAAGTAAAAACAACACAAGTTACTTTGCTAGGTGTACCGTCAGGCCAGTGACTCTTTATTTAGTAGAATAGGGACAGACGCACGGAAAAAAAAGAGAAGAGCATTAAAGAAAAAAGCATACTTTTGTTGTATAGGTTTTTTTGAGGCCACGCGTATTCGGCTGATTTGATTAGACCAGTGGTTCTCAACCGTTTTACGACCTCGTACCACTTGGACACCCCGAATCGTCAACGCGTACCTCTTTTAGTAGAATATCTTAGTGATTGCTGGTGAGCAGTGACATCAAATTCTACAAATTGGAAGTTACTTTCCGATTCCAAACTTTGAACTTTTAGCCTGCAATCATTTATCGCGATGCTGTGCGTCACAGTTTTGTTAAACATAAACTTCACATTGGGGGAAAAGTCTTTTGAACTTTGTTATTGTATGGGTTTGCATATTTTTTGTCAAGAGTTAGCAAGTTTTTTATTTACTAACTTTTTACAAATTTTTTGCCATATTTTTACCTAGATTTACCAAGTTGTCCATCCTTTGCTGCTTGACGTTCCCGCTCAGTGGCTGGAATTAGCTCTAATCTTATTGGTTCGCTTTATCAACTTGGTTTGTTCTACATGAAATTGGAGCCGTCGCCTGGGCTTCATAGTAGCTTTGAAGAGTGTTTTCATGCAACCCGCACATTGTGGAAAAACTTCGCCATAGCGATCAGCTGAGATAAAACCATAGTTTACGTTCGCCAATCACGCTTTCGCTTGCGCATGATGCTGGGTTGATAAAAAATCTAACAACAGTTACTTACGTTTTCTAAATAATTTGCTTGTTGCAAAAGTCATAGTTTTGTTTAAGACGCGTAATTTACGTTGCTTTACGTGCATGAAGATTGCAATCATACAAAACAATAAGAAGCGCAAACTTTTGGAAAATTGATTTACTCTATCAAGATACAAAACCCGATAAATAAACTACTAGAAAGTTGTGCATCCAAGCTTTTTTATAAAAATAAGGGAAGTGACTTGCGTACCACCTAAAAAGCGTTTGCGTACCACTAGTGGTACGCGTCCCACAGGTTGAGAACCGCTGGATTACACGTATTTGTAAAATAATTAACCCTGAAGAAAACAGCCACGCTGATTGGACGAATTGGCATATTTTAAAACAAATTAAGCAAGAAAAAATACATAACCATTAATTTCCAGTTCACTGGTAAAGAGTCTTTGATCAAACAACTAGGCCTATGCCGCTTTGCCATGATTTTAGTTCAACAGCTTTGCCATGCTTTTTCGTGTGAAAAAGCATTTAATAAATACAGCATAAGTACGATAACTCACGGGAAGATATCGAATCTTTCTAGTTTAGAGCTAAATACGGTTATACTTAGCTTAGTGATTGTGAATAAAACTAGCATAGCCTACTGATACGATATATACTTTATAGCCTCCTGATCAGTGATAGATAGCTTTATTTATAGATTCTGCTTACCAATAGATGACATTATGTACAGGAGTGCCGATCTTTGCTGAGCATTGGGGGGAATAATTTGCAATTTTATCCCAATTTTGCCCTATTTTCAACATTGGGAGGGATGAACCTCGACCACGATTTTGTTCAGGTGAGCAAATTAAGTGAAGACCAGAAAAAAGGTCTTTCCAAAAAATGGAACACTTTTTTTTCCCCGAATTCAAGTGGACACCCACACTCAGATGCACACCAGAGTCAAATTATTGAGAGGGATGCATACGTAGACCCTACTCAAACTATTAGGGGGGATACAGTCAAATTATTGAGGGATATATCCAGGCGCGTAGCCAGGATTTGGAAAAGGGGGGGGGGGGCTATTTTGAAAGAGTGAGAAAAGTGCAAACGACCTTGACCCGAATTTTCATTGTTCTTGAATCAGTTTTGCACGGTTTGTCAGAAAATTGAGACGAAATTTGTCGGAAAGCTCAGAAATTCAAAATTTTTTTCGCTCAAAATCAGGTTTAATTGAGTCTGATTTTTCGGCCGAAATCTGAAATTCAAACGTTTTTTCCGCCCAAAATCAGGTGGTCTCCAAAAAAAAAGGTCTTCACCGGAATTGAGACTGATTTTTCGGCCAAATTCGAAGATTCAAACGTTTGAGGGGGGGCTATTTTCAATTTTTCACAAAAAATCGGCCTCAAAAGCACCAAAAACGTGCGATTTTGCATACTTCACAAGCCAATGGGGGAGGGCTCAAGCCCCCCACCCCCCCTGGCTACGCTACTGGATATATCCCCCCCCCCCCCCCCCCCCCGGGTATCGGCATCCCTGGTTATGTAGTTAGTACTGCTGTATACGAATTAAAATAATGATAAGTTATGAATTATGATCAAGCAGTAAACAAATTAATATGATCAAACGTAAATGCATTATGACATCACACACGAACGCGTTGATCTAGACTCTTTCTACTCGATATAAAATCAGCTGTAACCTGCAAGCAAAACCTTGTTATGATTTACGATGGATAATAATTGCATTCAAATCAGTCGAAACTCGCAAATTTGTTACAGCTTTATGACGTCATGGTGGTCTCCCCGACTACATACTTCGATTACTATCTTGAATTTATTCAATGCTTATATTAGCTTGTAGTGCGACTGTTTTACAGCAAGCTTGAACAGAAAATTGAAACAAACCTTAAATGATTATGACGTCATACACGAAAGCGTTGATCACGACCCTTTTTACTCCCTATAAAACTTAGCTGCAACCAAATCCTTGCACTGTATGATGGATTATGTTGCAGTCAAATCAATTGACATTGGCAAATTTGTAACAGCTTTGTGATGTCATAGTCGTATCCCGATTTCATCTTTCACTCGATCCGATTTATTTCTTTTAGCTATTTTTCATTTATTCAATATTGGCATTTGGCTAAATCAGGCTGTCCAATAGCAAGCATGAATACGAAATTAAACAATATATATATATATGCATTATGACATCACAAATGCATCTCGTCCACCGTCTACTTCGACAGAAAACCTTGAGCAGCCAAGAAGACCTTGCTTTGATTTAGGATCAACGATTGCACTAAAACACTTGAAATTAGTATATTTCTAACAAGTATTATGACGTCATAGTGGGCTCCCGACATCTTCGAGCATGCTTTGTGCCGATTTCTAAGAATTGAAAAAGCACGAATGTAACAGTTCGCTCGCCCACTACGCTTTCCTCAAGCACAAAGTCTATTAATTCAAATAAAAAACCCCAAAGTTTTTTAAAAAAATATACATTAAAATAATCGAAAAAAATTGGAAACATTTTTTTTACCATGTAGTGACGTGACCCACCCAAAAATGTCCTTATGACGCAACACAGGCAAAAAAATGCTGGACATTTTAACAATGCATTTTGCTTGAAGTGAACCTACTGTATATATTAGTATACTGTGTAATAGCTTTACCTCAGTAATTAAAGTCATTCTCCAATGTAACCAGCCTAGGTCTGTTACGGACGGGTAGGTAGCCTACTCTGTACTATGGTTATTGGTTTACCATTAGCCTAGGTTTATCCTTCAAATTGTAGGCCTACCGTGCACCATAGTGGAATCGGTAATTTTGTTCCGCCAAAGATTTCCGCCAGCTTAAATAACGATTTCCGCCAGTTTAATAACGATTTCCGCCAGCTGGAATAACGATTTGCGCCAGTTGAAATAATGGAATCACGATTTCCGCAACTACGCCAAAAAGCAATGTTAATCATGTTGTTGAACTTTCCCCGTTCCACGATTTAAGGATTTTCACGCTTGGCTTGTTTAAGAAGATCTGCACTACACTTGAAAAAAAACATTTTTGTAAAAATATGACTTCATTTTAGCTTAAAATTTAAAAACAAATGAGGAACAACGCCCCGCCAGGCATGCAGCCAGAAGTCTGCAATAGGGGGGTTGTTTTGGGAATCTGGGGACAAAGCCTCCAACCGCTGGAGGCCATTGGAGGTCTGGGGGAGGGAGTCCGCAGCGCTACAAAAATTTGAATTTTTTTTTGCAAAATTGTTTGATTTTGGGTCTATTTTGATTAAAATTAATGCTATCAAAACATGCTATAGAAATTTAGCAATGCAAAAACATAATCAAACTGGTTGCGTAAATGGGCTATGTGGGAGGAGGCTAATGGTAGAACGTCCGTTCTTTTAATTAGAAGCTGGTAAATCATAAAATCCAATCGTTCAATAAAACTTACAAAGTAGTTATCTATTTGTCTATTTCATCTATAAGTCACAGAAAGATAATTGATACTTTTACTCATTTCCGCTTTTGGTTATAAAACAGCAAATATTTTAGCCAAAGATGGATTTATAATAATACTGTATGCTAGTGAGCATTGTGCTGCACTGGCTATTAAGCTGTAAAATATACACATTTGAATTTCCTTGTCCCACCACTGATGATCCTTTTCACTTACTGTAGTTTTAATTATTCTTCGCAACCTGTTATTCTGTGAGCAACACTCAGTGGCGTGCGCAGGATTTTTCAATCGAGGGGGTTTTCAAAAGTGACGTCAAAAATTTTTTCGCGATCTATACTTTGACGAATAAATAACTTAGTGCAATGTAACAAAATGGAATCAAAGTCACACTCTGCGTAATGCAAATAAAATTTTTCAACCAAAAAACAATTGAGCATTAAGCTTACATCTACAGTTAACATCATAAGGTTTGCAACTGTACGATGAAGAAAAAATTGTTCAAAACAAAAGCTCCCCACCCCCGTATAATTATAAACATTGCAAAGTGAGGCAGGCGCGTAGCTAGAAATTCGCAATTGGGGGGGGGCTGGGGGCAAAGCCCTCCAGCCGCCGGAGGCACGGGGGTCTGGTGGCGGAGCCCCCAGCGCTTGAAAAATTTGCATTTATTTTTCAAAAATAACTTTATTTTAGGGCTTTATTTATAAAAAATAATGCGTTTAAAACGTGGCATAGAAATTGGCAGTGCAAACCTGATTAAACTGTTTGCATAAATGGGCTATGTGGAAGGTGGCTAATGGTAAAATTTTAGCTTTCTTGCTTACATGCTGGTAAATCATAAAATCTTATAAAGAAAACTCCCAGGGAATAATCTATATTTTACAGAGAAACATAAGGAAGGGACCAATGAAAAAAATTTTGAGGCAAGTGAATGGTAATTAAGTAATACTGAATAGCCCCCCCCCCTCTTCCTAAGTTTATAATATGTTTGTTGATGAAACCTATGTTTAGCATTTCTACAATAGCGATCAAATTTAATTGCTTATTTTTGGCCATTTTCAGAGTTTTTATTGATTTGTGGGTTTTATTTTTGACAAATTAGCCCCCCCCCTAAATTTATGCTTCAAAAAATGTTTTAAATCACTTTTTAGTCCATTCCGGTTCAAAAACCAGTCTCAGAAGTGCTAAAAACGTGTTATTTTCTTTATTCTGCATTTTGGTTGACAAGTCAATGCGGGATCTATAACCCCCCCCCCCCCCCCCGCCTACGCTGCTGAACTCTGACTCGTAACACGACATTACAGATTTTCAGTATTACACTTAGTCGCTTACGTTACAATGTTGCATTAAATAACAAAAAGATATTTACTATAATTAAATATTTCGCATTAATATGAGAAAAGAAAGAGCTTGTTTGTTTTGGGCAATAAGACGTTATTTCGAATGATACACGTCGAATCAATAGGGAGGATGGTTTAAACCCCCATCCCCTTTATTTGTACGTCTTTGCGCATGAGTGAGCTGTGTGGGCGGTGGCTAATGGTAACATTTCAGTCCTCTAATTTACAAGCCGGTAAGTCATAAAATCATAATTTGAAAAAACTCTCAATTGTAATTGTAATTACATTTTATTCACCAAGTTGCCTTGGCCAGGAGACAGCGAAGGGACCTTTCGGTCTTCGAGTCAAGCTCCCACCTGCCCACCTGTCTACCACGCACGGTGGAGGCTTCACACAGTCCCTTTGATTGCTGAACGTCAAGCAGGAAAGCTGTGAATACCAATTTTTATAGTCTTTGGTTTGACCCGACCGGGAATCGAACCCGTACCCGAGTCTGTAGCAGACGCTCTATCTATCTATTCGACCACTGATCGGCTCTATCCACTCTACCACTCACAAGCATTTATATTCTGTAGTTTATAGAGTGAGACAGTTCGGGATGGGGTGGGGGTGGGGGCGAATGGAACAAGATTTGAGTGGATTAATAATTAACTGATACTGAAATCCCATCTCCATATTTTTGATAAAGAAAATGTTAAGCATTTTTAGCGGTAAAATATGCTAATTTTGGCAATTTCTTAAGGTTGTTACTAAACTATAAGTTATACCTTTAACAAATAAACCTCCCCTAAGAAACTCTAAATGCTTCAAAAGTTGCTTTAAATCATGTTGGAGTCCATGTCATTGCAAAAAAACAGGATCAGAAGTGCTAAAATCGTGATATTTTCTGTAGGTAGTGACTATTTCACCGAAAATTTTCAACTTAAAGAGAATAAAATGAGAATGAGAAATATTTATCCGCGCTTTTTTCATTTGCTTTTTTAGGGGTTAAGATTAGGGTTTAGGTTAGGGTTTGGGTTAGGGTTCGGTTTGGGAATAGTTTTAGAGTATATAAGCATTTGAGCTTGTGTTAGATTTGAGTCAGAATTAATAAAAAACTAGATAAAAATTTCCGGTGAAATAGAGCCTTCCTTTTCTTTATTGTGCATTTTAGTTGACTGACCAATGGGGGGCGTTTAAACCCCCAAAACCCCCCCTGCGTACGCCCTTGGCAACACTAAACGAAAAGCTTCTCGCTTACTGATACGTCATTACAAAAGAACATTAATAAAAAACTTTTCAAAATATAGCCCCGCAGAAAAAGTGTAAACTGAATCTGTGTTTTATAAGGCAAAAAAGCAATGCAATCAAATTTTTCCGGTAAAATTATGAATTTTTTTGGTGAGAGAGATTTTTTTTGGTTGAAATCGCTGCGCCATATTAATAAGACTGTCTATAGTTGAAGGACCATGATGTGATCATACGTAGCGGCTCACAGAGTCGCAGTCAGTCTAGAGCTGCGGCTGACCCAAGAACTCTCAAAAAAAAGTGGGCAATGAAGAAAGAAACTCTCTTTTACCGCTTGTACCCTCTACATTGCTTTTTGAGATAAATATCTATCAAACTTTCTGTTTTAACTAATTTGACTTTGAAACTTCAACAAGAATAAAATGTCATGATAATGTTTTGTAACACCTTACAGTTTTACATAAATGTCTTAAATTCTAGCTCAGCGCTCTTTAACTGCGTCATAAATTTAACCTAACTATAAAAGCAACACGGCTAACGCGCTAACCAATTACTCAGGCATTCAGCGCCTCAGCGAGTAGGCTGCCCAGAAGGCAGTAATAGAGAAAACAACCCAGCGTGATATCTAAGGCAGTGAAGATATGCTTAGCAATCTAAAAACTGCCAATAAAAGCCAGAGCTTGCTCTCGGCCTCAACAATGTCATGCACACGCCATTCCTTGTCTGGAGTTTGATTTTTAGAATAAAGTGGGATTATCATCTAACATTGCTATTGTGCATTTTTGTGCTTGTAATGTTGATGCTTGATTGTTCATTGACTTTTGAGCAACAAAATGACTTTTATGTTCTGTTTCGAGGCCGACAGATTTATGTACTGCTAATACCGCAAATTAACGGTGTCATTCCAGTGGCATCACAGTTCAACGAACAATTAAAATAACACTAATTTTTTGGGAAAACGTTCTGGCAATATCAACGCTTGACAAATTAATGTAAAATCGTAACATGTTTTATTTTCGATACTTATTAATACAGAAAACACAAAAAGCGCCACATGAATAAACGCTTGAAAAATTTAAGTCATATAAATTTGAACTGCACTCAAATCAAATCAATCAGACAATCAAATCTTTTATAATACTCGCTGTATTACGCCGAAGCGTATAACGAGTTGGCGGGGTTCATCTTTGCATCAATGCGCCCGGACAACAAAGCTCATTTCGAAGAAACGTCGCAGCGGTGGCGATAAGTTAGCAACACTTAAACAATTCCGATTTGACCTGCCCTAGATTTGAACCACAGACCTCCCGTTCCAGAGACAAATGCGTTACCGCTCGAACAATTTTAATTTGGAATCCACTCTTTAATATATCTTTGAACAGCAATATAATATTGTTTTGTTTTGAAAGAAAAAATTTCATTTTTTAAATTTTTGTGTAAATGGGTCTATGGCAAACGTGTTAAAGTAGCAGCTGGTACCTTATAACCACAACATTTCAAAGCAGCACTTATAGAAATAATGTTGCATTCTGCCAAGGTAGGTTTAGTGTTATAAACTTAAAAGGCTGCAATATAACAAAGTAGTGTAAATATGACTTTAAACCTCTTTGCTTTAGAGTAGGCCTGTAGTATGGAATCGAACGGAAAGCAGAAATACACCATCTTCGCCAAAATCGTCACTCAATTTAATTCTTACGTCAAGATCGCCGATATGAGATCAATTCAATTTTCGCAAGTCAATCATACCGGCTGCGCAGTTTTCTTAAATTTCAGTTAGTTTTTCAATAAATCAACCAAAAAAAGGTGATAAAAAATGAGCAGTGATGGATAAGACTACATAGAGCAAGAATAAAGGCTACAGTGCAACGGTGATTGTAATTATACTAAGGCCTACAGATCTTTATTTATCGGTATCAATTATACGTTGCTTGGCCAGCTTAAAACAGAAAGACCTTTCGGTCTTAACTTCAAGAATCCCAGCAGCTTTCACCCTTTTGGTTTTCCATCACATGCTACGAAAGTCTATTGCACTTCACGCTGTCTCTTGCAATACTAAATATCAAACGGAAAAGATATAAATATCTTTCCTGTTTGTACATAACAAGAACATAACAATTTGTACATAACAAGAACATCATAGATAGATAAATCAAGATAGATAAAATAACGGAGAAATACAAAAGTCAAGTATTTCATAGCAAAATAAGCTTATAAAATTAACTTATTTTGCTCTAATACGTAACTGCCTCTATGGTCTACTCTTGTAAGTTAGGACCGCTGTGACTAAACAGCATAGGTGGGCACAAGTCCGTTAATCGTTAATCCGTTAAAAACGAAGCTAACTTTTTCATTAACTCGTTAATCCGTTAAAAAGTATTTTCATATTAACGGACTAAAGTAACTTCCGTTAAGTTTTGTTAACTTCCGTTAAGGTTTTTACCGCTAATATCTTGCACCATTTATTCATCGGACCGGTACAAACCAGTTTGCACTGATAACATCTGTTGCGTATTAGCAGGAGTTTTATAGAAGAAAGCGAAGAAAGGAGCTCTTTTTTGAGGCAAATAATAAGTTGCAGCCTCATAGGTCTATTAATTATCGCGGTTCACAATTTCCTAAGTTTTTCCGATCGCAGCTTCGTTGTGCATTTGAACTTATTTTTATCTTGTATATAGATTAGACTGTAAAAATGTAACTTCCAAAACACATAAAGACCTCAATAGCAATAGATATTTCCTTACAATGAGCTCAACAGCGTCAATACGTGTTCTACAAGCGAGTGAATAAACCGAAATGTAAATTACACGCAAAATGTTAACGGATTAACGGACTGTATTAACTTCCGCTAATTAAAGCTGAAAATAACGGATTAACGTTAACGGAGGTGTGAAGTTTGTTAACGGACTAGTGGTCAACAAAGCTAACGTTTTGCATTAACTTGCCCACCTATGCTAAACAGTATACTAGTATGCCTATATATTGTCCTTCACGCGTTCGTTGGTTATTTCTTAATTTTTATTGGCATAAAGGATTAGGCCCGTTCTTCAAAGGGGGTAAAATAGTGTGCATACGAACGTAATTCCAGTATTATAAGTTTTGTTTCTAACAACTACAGTTTGTACGCCTGTAAGTCGGCACCCCGTGGATATTGAATTTTTCTTCAAAATTTACTCCTTTAAAGAGTTACTTGCAGTTTTGAACAAGTCAAGCTAGAACCTATCCTCCAGTTTGCCACAAGCGGTGGATAAAATTGCATTGAATAGAATAAAGTAAAATAGAGTAAAGTTGGAGAAGTAATCTGTTACGGCAGTGACGCCAAAGTTAAAAATCAGTTGATGATTTCCGCCACTTGGCGGAAATACGCAATAGTGTCCCAAATTGAAAGTTATGTCGTGGTCTCTTGCCAAAAAGTGGTTGTTTAAAACAAACTTAAAATTACCAGCGTCGGGGTGCATGTCGCGTACCGTGCTTATAAATGCAAGTTATTGTTGGATCGCTCACTTCTGTTGAGTGGTTAATATGCTTGATAACTAGTTAATTTTGCATGTTCATTCTCTTCAACTTTACCGTAAATTTCGCATCTTAATTTATGAATGTTTGCGTAATGAATTCTTTCGTCCTGTTTTACACACTTAATGACTTTGCTCTTGCAATATTATTTTTTCAATCATCTTATAATGCTTTGTATGTAGTTTGTAAACTATTGGTGAATGGTAAATAAGCAAGCGCATTATTCGCCAAGTTGTCGATGACATCAATTTTGACGTTTTGTGTGGTAGCGCTGATCTATTTTATCATGAATTTTCGACTCTACGTACTGAGTAGCCTACGACTTAGCAGTTGACGTGACAATCGAACAAAGCGTGGGATTGACAAGATAAATTAGTTATGAAGATAAAGTTGGAAAAGTATTCTGTTACAGCAGTGACGCCAAAGTTAAAATCAGTTGACGATTTCCGCCATTTCCGCCACTTGGCGGAAATCGACGTCAATTGGCGGAAATTTCCGCCAAGTGGCGGAAATTAAGTTTTTTTTTCCGCCAAAGATCTTTGGCGGAAACCCCTCCGATTCCAGTAGGGACCGTGCATATCTAACAGAATCGGTTATGCTGCCTGTACTGGTAAGCTGGCCTGGATGGGTACTGAGTTGCTGTAGGTAATTTTGTACCAGTAGTAATATACGGTACCTACCCTAGGCCATTGCATTGCCTAGGCCTACTGCATAACTGTCACCAGACACTAACTGATAAGGTGATATTAGTCAAACTGTAAGCAGGTACTATACTTGCAAGTTGAGTTAAACCTTACAGCATACTGTAGCCTGATACTGGTAGGCTGCTGTCCTGTATCATATGTGATAGGAAGTGTCTAGATCACTGGTTCGGTTTCGGACACCAAATCACTGCTGCCGGCAGCCTGTTATATTGCTTTTTTCTCATTGCTTCGATTTAAATACGGCACTTTGACGCATGAAATGCGAAGCCCAGACAGTGCAGTGGCAAGCGCGCATGACTGCCAAACCGAGGGTTAGGGTATCGATTTGAGCCGGACGCACTTGGCAGAAATAGCACTAGAGAGGCAATTCGCTACATATTTCTTTTTTTTCCTCTAAAACCTTAGGATTAGAGTAGGGTTTGGGCAGGGATGCCAGCTTGAGAGACAGTAAATTGAACAGCAAAATGAAACGACTGGCGCCACTGGTGCAGCAGCGATTAGATGTTGGAAACCGGGCCGGTGCAGCAGACACTGCCTACCGTATGTGATAACAGTAATACTACCAATATAGCCTATGTGATAGCATAGGCTACTGCTGACTGGTACGGCAGGCCTACTTTTGCTTTTTCACGTGTA